>JAMPIN010000003.1:4800000-6000000 GCA_024699845.1 Aphelenchoides bicaudatus
CTGCATTCTATGAAAACAATTTTTAGCCGTTGATGTGACAATTTCGAAACTTCGAGTCTTATCAAAAGCTACTTATGAGGTTCTTTGGAGATTGGCCGAAATTCATCTGCACAGATTTGTTCTTTTTGTTATAATGCTTTTGGTGAGTGTTTATAAGAAGCTGGCCACATTTATGAGCCAATTTCAGGTCACAAGTCACTACTGTGCTTTGAACTTTGTTGCCGTTTTTCTCGTTGTTATTGCTCTCTGCATTCCATCTTTCAACCGATTGATTTTGCTCATTACTTGTGGTTATTTGTCTATGGTCTTTGTGGCCAGAAGAGTATTCGTCATGCACTTTATTCAACGTTTCTTGCCGATCGGACCCACTGATTGCAATTCAACTGATCTGGGCATCAACACAACGGAAACAATTGTTGAGTGGATTGGCTTCAGAGAAAACGAAACATTGAGTGGCGACTTGATTGTGAGTTGACAAGCTCTTGAAACGTTTTATAAACTTGATTGCAATTCCAGGGAATAATCATTACACTTTCGCTGATTGGAATACAGTTTGCCATTCAATATAGACAAAAACACCGCCGTCGTCGCTATGGCATACAAGAGCCGCCCGAAGGCGTTATTTTTACTGAAGCGATCGACTTTTCGCGTTTTGACGCGAGTCTTTTGATGGGATTCAAAGTGTTCTGCAACTACACTTTCTACAAGTTTGGCTTGGAGCTTTCGATGATCTGCATGGTCTATGTTGCTTGGGTCAGAATGGATTTTGTTGCAAGTATTCTACTCTGTTGGGTCCTCGTGTTCAGCTTATCGAGACGCTCAATTTGTCGCATCATTTGGCCCTTCTTTGTCATTTACTTGGCAATTGAGCTTCCGCTGCAATATGCAATGGTTCTCGGATTGCCTTCTTGTTTATGCATTCAATATCCGTGGGCCAATTTGCTCAACGATACTCAAAAAGATGACAATTTCCTTTCGTTCCTTGACTTGGTATGTTTTAGAAGCTTTTATGCCAGTTAAAGTGCGGTTCCAGGCCAATTACCGTGCAAACAAAGACCACTTTTCAAATCTTATTATTGCCGATTTCCTTTTGTTGATGGTTGCTGCCGCTCAATGGCTTGTTTTCAAAGTTGAATCAAAAAATCATCCGGCTGGCAGCAATAACTCCATCTACTCGAACGGAGACTTCACCTTGAGGTAATGATTAAAATGCATAACTTGACCGAATGCACTCCTTTTGAAGACATTTTAAGGTCAAATAAGATTAGTAGCTGAAATCAAAAGTTTTATCGATTGAACTTGACTCTTTTAGAAAGGAAAATCCTCACTTTGACTACATTGCCGAGCAAAAGTAAGTAGATTCATTCATAACAGATCTAAAAATACGTTTAGGAGTTTTGTCGACTACATAAAAATAGTCTTGTTCCATTACGGTCATTGGGTCACGTTGATTATGGTGTTAACAGCCGGACTTGGTGGAACATCATTGTTCGCGCTTGGCTATCTGGTCTTAGCGTTTTGGATGTTGTGGCAAGGAACCAATCTCTACACTATGCGCAACTACAAAAGAACGCTTTCCCGTTGGTACATTCTATGGTAACCATTTCTGTTCGCAGCACGTTTAAAAGAGCTGTTTAGTGCTTACAATGTAATGGCCATGTTGTGGAAAGTTTCTCTGCAAATCATCGGCTGTGTCTTTGCACGTGATATGGACAGTTGGGACAGCGGATTGGGGTGCATCATTCGGCAACTGTTCAGTATTGTTTGTGTTGATGAAGCGTCAGTCAGCAGACTTTATGGCGGAAAACCAGACAAGTGCTCAGTCGAGATTATTGAGACAAAGATCGGCCTTGACTTGCTTGCATTTGCTATGATCGTCTTCCAACTCAGAGTCCTGCACTCTTATTTGTTCCAATACTGTGTAATTGACATCCGGTGCGAAATTATTCAAGCCAGTCGGTTAGTTTCTAGAACTTTAACTTTAACTCAACAAGTGTGCTTTAGCGGTGCCATTTTGATCAATCAACTTATTGAGAAGCAAATGAATGAGCAAAACGATCAACAACAGAAGTTGTTTAAAGAAATCAAGAAACGAATGGTCGACATTCGCAAGAACTACGAAGACCAACAAAGAAAATCGGAGATTTCTTACTTTGTTCCCGAAACTTACGCACAAGGCAAGTTTAATCTTAAAAGTCAAATTTGTTCATGTTTTGTGTGGTTGTGCTTCCTGTAATTGTTGTAATTGTTTGTGATTAGGTAGAAATAGTTTTTGTGAGTCATATGACGTTCCATATACATCGTTTGTAAATGATCCGCGTCGCTTTTCTTATATCGATGAAGATGATCCATTCCCCTATTACGACCCTCAACGATACGAACGTTTAAATGGATTGCACAGTATTTATCACCATGGTTTGTGTAGAATCAATTGTTTGTATTGCTTCAAACATACTTTAACATCAACTAACAAATATCAATTTCCTGAACAGTTGTTTCCGCTTAAACTAACAAGTACTGCATTTTTGTTATCAGTCCGTCGTTTCTTTTTATTATTTGCAGTCTTGTAATTTAGAAATTCAAAAGCCAATCAAATTGTTTTAGCCAAACGTTCCGGCGACTACTTCATGTTCGAATACGATCCACGAAACGAAGAAGACATTTCACATCCAGAAGAACAATATGTGACAGAAGTGTCTCCAGGTGCCGGAGATTTCGACAAGCTCGATCCAACGTAATTTCACATTTAAGAAGTTGGCCGTAAAAACAAGTTTTAGGCAATTAATTCACACAGCCATAACAAGAGATATGGATTTGAAAGGAACATTGACTTCGGTTGAGTCGGCCGAAAAGATCAAAGATGAAGAGAAGCGAATGATCGAAGCTGTTCGACAAAAAGTCGTCGAGCCTAAACACAAAAGCAAATCGAAGGACACCAAGGCAATGGACAAAGAAGCAATTGATTTGATCATCGAAGCCGAAGAATTAGCCAAAGAAAAGAACCTTGGATCCGGACGAAGCGGCTAGGCAAGTTCTCAAAAAGCACAAACTGGATGACGATGACTCTTCGAGTGAAGATGAAATCGCTGTGATTGAGCAGGAACAGCCCGACTCAGACAAGTCTAAATCTGAACAGGATGAAGAAAATCAAACATTTGCCGAGTGTGCCTTCTCTTACATGCGTTTTGGATGGAAGATGTGCACAGTAAGTTATTCAAACAAAGGATGCTAATGATTAAACTATTTGAATTGCAGTCCGCTCTTCATTACTTGTCCGCCTTCTTTGATCGCCACTCGCGTGAACACAGATATGTTGCCTTTGTTTTGGATCAAGAAAAGAAGAACTTGAAATACTCAATGTGCGAAACCTTGTACGCCGTTGACAGATCGACAGAAAGCTTGCGTTCGGAATGGAAAAAGCGGGGTAAATACATGGTCTCCAGTGCCAAAGATATCACCACAATGGAGCAGGCCGCGAAGGTCCGATGGGAACAACGTAAGTTCTACAGAGTGTGCCAAAAATGTTCATTTGTTTCACGTTTTTAGGCAACGCAATTACTAAATTTGTCATCTCTTACGTCAACTTCCTAACTGCATACAGTCACATTCTTTGCTACGGTAATTTGAACTTTAAAACAAAACTATACGGCTTCATTTTAAGTTTGCGCATGTATTGCTCATTCGGCCATGTGGTGGCTTGCTCACTCTTCCGCTTCCATTGATGGTCTTCTTCTGGGGCACTCTTTGCAATCCGAGACCGCCAAAGCTCTTCTGGATATTCATGATCACTTACACGGAAATGATTATCGTCATCAAGTTCATATTCCAATTTGGCTTCTATCCGTGGAATCGGTAAACTTAAATGCTTAAACTTGAATCAAAAACAACTAATTACAGAACCGACGCTATTGTAAAAGACTCTCCACAAGTGTTCAAAGGACAATACCTGCTCGGAATTCAAAAGGTCGACTACTTTGCTGTTTACGACGTGATTCTATTGATTGCTTTGTTCTTGCATCGATACATGCTTCGCCGAATTGGTTTGTGGAAAGACTCAACTTCAACGGACACATTTATCGTCGAAACGAAGGCTTCGGACTCAAAACGACCAAGTGTAAACAACGGAGCTGAGGGCGAAAATCCTAACTTTGTAAGTTTTTGCTTGCAATTGCAAATAGCTCTAAATTTAATGCTTAGGCACTTGAACAACAAGAACCTGGCACGTCGAAGCAACTGGAAACCGAGTTCGTTCAAGACGAGGAAGAAGAAAAGAAACTGACCGGGTTCAATTTCTTCTGCTACAGTTTACTCCATCCAAAGTTCCGATACATTAGAGACCTGTATCCAATTATGTTCTTCTTGGATGTGTTCTGCATGCTCATTTTGGTTGTCAAGTACAATCAGTTCGGTGAACTGAGTTCGAACTCCAGTGTCTTGTTGAGCAACCGCATTCCGATTCTTTTTGTTGTGCTCATCTTTGTGTTTTTAATTATGATCGTGATTGATAGAGCTTTGTATTTGCGAAAAGCTGTTGCGTGGAAATTGGTCTATCAACTGTTTACAATTGCACTTCTTCACATCTGGATCTTTTGGACATTGCCTGGAATTACTAAAACCGAAGCAGCCGATAATCGTGCAGCCGCGTGGTTATACGTTGTCAAATGTCTGTACTTGATTGTGTCATCGTGGCAAATCCGCAATGGTTATCCAAAGTTCAGTACGGGAAACTTGCTCACGCACTCATACGGACTTGTTAACTACGTGCTCTTCTATGTTTTCATGTAAGTTTTGCCAAAAGCTTTTTCTTGCTGAATTTATATTTTTAGGTTTTTGCCATTGGTATTCGAACTGCGCACAATAATTGACTGGACTTGGACAGGTAGTACAGATTTTAGTCAGAAAGCGCAATTTTTATTTGTTTAGAAACGACAATGCCTATTTTTGATTTCATCAAAATGGAAGTTTTCTACTCAAAGATCTATTTGGTTAAATGCGCACGCGTTCTTGAGAGCAATTTTCCGGCGCCTAGAGGCAATTGTTAATTTGAAACTTTTCTTTTAAATGCATGCTTTAAGGTCAGCCTCGCGGAAAGTTGATCAAACTCATGTACGGTCTTCCAGCAATTTTGGCTGTCATTTTCTTGGTACTCAGTCCGCTGTTGGCGTTCTCTCTGTTGAACAGAATTGGATCTCAAAACAAGCCGCAAAGAGTTGATTTGACAGTTGGGATTGGAAGGCTATCCGCCGCTTTATGCTATGAGCGCTCAAGGTGACTTTTAATGATTTGCTATTCAGTTTACTATTTGAACATTTAGGTCTTGATTTGGAAACTGCAGACAAAGCTGACGTTCGCAATTTGACGAAATGGTTTTCATCGCCGAGTGGAAATAGAAAGTCCGATCAGGACCACGCTAGAATGGCTATCTCGTTTATAAATGATTACACCACATCTGGCACGCCTGATCTAATGGTTAGTAATTGTCCAAACAAATGATTAAAATTGGCATTTTCAGAAAATCAGATTCCGCCCCGAATCAGATGTGTTTTGGTCAATTTCTTCAGAGTCGCTAGACGCTATGCAACAAGAATTACGCAAGTCATCAGAGCAGAATGTGACACTCATGTTGAGAATTCATTTGGAATTTGTTCGTGGACGCTCAGATGACACAAAAGAGCCGCTGGTACATTCGGCAGACTACTTCATCAATGTCGAGCCACGTTCTAGTTTATCACGCAATCTTCAAAATGCCATTAAATCGCCGGGTCATGTTGTAAGTTTGAAAGGCCTTTAAAGCAAACTAGTCAAATGTTTAGGTATCTATCGAAAACGCTCTCCCGTACTATTTACTCGTTCCAAACGAAGGCAAAGTTCAAGACGCGGACATTTTACTTCAAACACTTTTCCCGAGCACCGAAAAGTACATCCGAAACAACACATATTCGAAAATCAACTTTGACTTGGCAACTGTGAATCCGGTAAGCACTCAGCCAAACAACTAAGAATTTATTTGAAATTCTGTTTCAGGGCGATCGAAAAATGTGGACAATGCAGTTTGAACGCAACAAAAAACTTGAAGAACACTCGTTTGACTACGAGAAAATCGACTACGGCCGAGAAAACGGAACGCGCAGATATATTCAAATGTTTGCCTTTGTTGACAGACTTTTTCCCTAGCATCATCGCTAAATACACACAAGGAGGAATAGTCGCTGCCTATCTTGCCATCGGTAATTAACTTATAAACTTCGGACTTAAAACCTTATGCTTTCCAGTTTACTTCGCTGCACGAATAATCCGCTCTGTAGTTACAAGCGAGCCACTAGATGTGATCATTCAAGAAATGCCAAATCCTGACTACTTGCTCAAAATCTGTTTGGATATCTACCTCGTGCGAGAAGCTCGCGATGTAAGTTGTTTAGGTCTAAACAAACTAGTCAAAACAAATCTAATCAAACAACTTCGTTTAGTTCATTCTGGAAGAGGATCTGTTTGCAAAGCTTATTTTCCTGTTCCGATCGCCAGCCACGCTCATCAAATGGACACGATACAAAGTCAAGCAAAACTAATTGCCAGTTGTTTTCCTTCTTTAATTTATTCAAACACACAGGTCTTAAGTCTTCATTTCCGAATGCCATTTCCTTTGCTCACTTACTTTCTATCATTTTTGTACATAGACGATTGGGATTGTTTACGAAAAAAATTCGCTACAAATCGATACAAATCGATACACATCTATCACCACAAATCGATTGCTATTATTTCAAAGCAGGTCTTGTCTACTTTGTTATTGTTTTCAAGAATGTTAATAAATCGAGTCTATCTGGCGAGCAAACACAACTTATAAATCTTTATTGAATAGTCAAAACAAAGAATTACAAAAATTGGTTAACAAACAGAGATTGAGCCGAGACGAGTCGACGTTTAGTACTCGTGGCTTTCGCTCTTGTCATAGCGGTTGTGGTTGCGACGATGTTGATAGCTGTCGTGATGGTAGTTAGCGTGGTGTCGACGAGGGCTGCAGCAAACACAACGAGCGTTCTTTGGCGGGCCGTATTGCTGAAATCAAAGTGATTTAGTTGCACAACGTTTGAGTGAGTTTCGAAAGAACTTACATAGTTGGACGCAGCATAAGAACCGCCTGATTGATAGCCGGATTCTGGCGCATAGCCTGGTGTTTGGCTGTTGTATTCAGGAGCCGGAGTCGCTTCGTAGCTTGGGGCCGGAGCAGAGTCGTAGCTTGGAGCTGGAGCAGCGTCGTAGTTTTGAGAGCCTCCATAGTTTTGTTGTTGGTAGTTGGAAGATGGTGCTGGAGCCGGCGATTGGCCATTGTAGTTGTTGTTGGCATTGCGCTTGGAACGGACCTGAAGTTCGTTTAATTGGTTAGTTCGAATCAATTCAAAGTGCTTACGTAGTTGTGGTTGTCATACTTGATCTCGCTGGCATCGATGAGGAAGCCGAAGATGTCGTTCTGGAATGAACAAATAAGTTTTGATTTAACTTGCAAGTTAGTTACCTTTGAGACGCTGTGATAACGACGAGCAGAGAGTTGACAGCAAGTGTGGCAATCGTGTTCCGAGTGGATGGCAATGTGAGAGCACTTCAAACGGAGAGCTTCTGGAGTAGCGTAGTCATGAAGACGTGGCTTTTCCTCGTAGTCGTTGCCGCCTGATGGAGAAGATCCATAGCCACCCTGCAATTTGATTAATTTACAAAACGTTTTGAAGTCTTTAAAGTTACCTGGTTGTAGTCATTGCCGCCCTATAGAAGTTTAAAGATTAGCAAGCTCAACATTTGAAAACTTACTTGATTGTAGTTGTCTTGACCGCCTCCATAGCCTTCAAATAAGTTAAGTAAAGATTAAGTAACGATTAGATTATAAAGAGGTTTTTAAGAGCCAAACAAACCTCCTTGGTTTCCGCCATAACCTTAAAACAATCAGAACTTAAGTTATTATGAGGAATTTGTTTATCACCTCCTTGGTTGTAGTTGTCTTGACCGCCGTAATTGCCACCTTGGTTGTAGTTATTGCCGCCCTATGGAAATTCAAAGATTAATAAGCTAAATGTTTAAAGACTTACTTGATTGTAGTTGTTTTGGCCGCCATAACCTTAAAGCAATCAGAACTTAAGTTATTACAAGCAATTCTTTAAATCACCTCCTTGTTGACCTCCATAATTGCCTCCTTGGTTTCCGCCGTAGTTTTTGTCGCCTCCGTACGGCTTTTCTTCTTTGACATGATGCTTTGAGCTCACGACAAGGATTGTGGCCTCCAAATCGCAAATGTAGTCGTCAACAATTGGCGTGCGATAGTGATAGTTTTCGCGCTTGTGTCCACCTTGATGACCGCCATTGTAACGGTTTCGTCCATGATAACGACCTGGTGCACCCGTACCATTCTTCACTTGCGCAGGAGTTGTGGTTTCCTGAAATTGAAATGCATTAGTTAAATTGATTGAGTAAGTTAAACAAATTACCTGGGCAAAGCACACTTGTCCAACGACGAGTGCCAAAAGCACTAAGCAAAGCTTCATTGTGTCGACTGCTCACAAATAAGACCGCTGAGGAGCAAAGCGAACAAAGTTGGAATGAAATGAACGGCCAACTTTTGAATGAGCAGACCTTAATGGGCTTGCGGATCGGAATGAAGAACGCCCTTCGCCCTTCGTCAATGCAACAGCCAATCATTGGATGATTCTCCGGCCACCAGAAGATCACATGGACTTGTGCACAGACTCCCACACATTAACAGTCCATTAAGTGGTTTTGCTTGCCGAAGAACGCCAACGCCTTGACGTTTACGTGCAAATCCATCATGTTGTGAAACCCGTCTGATTGCTGTTGAGTGGTGAAGAGCAAATTCCATTTACAGTAATTGCAATTGTCTTGAAAGCATCATCATAACTGAACTTTGAAATCGGTACAATTTCATCACTCAAAAGTGATATTAGTTGTTGGATAACGCTTATTAAAATGAAAGAAGTCTTGACTGTTGATTATTTTGCAAAGCACAAACGCTTTTAATTAATTTCGTGTTTGACAGTACTCGTTTGTTTCTTTGAAGTGTGCATTATTGTTACGTAATTGCTGTTTCGTGGACTCTATTATGAACGGCCACATTGCAATCCCACGCATTGCTTTCTGCGGATCAACGTGATTACACAACACTGCATTAAGAGTCCGACTGTTCGTGGCCGAACGCCCCGCCTGCATGAACATTCGATCCTATCCGGCGCTTTTAATTGATTTCTCCATTCACAATCATTTCATTTTTTGAACCTTGCTCAAAGTTGTGGTTTGGGACACTTCAACTGCGCTTGATCGAAATGCATCGCTTTGGACTTTTGTCCGTCTTATTGGCGCTGTTCCTTGTTGCTGCAGCCAACCAATCTGGCTCAAATAATGCAACATCAACCGCTGCACCGTCCACTGGCACTCCGAACATCACAGTTGCCACTCCGGAGACAACAACTGCCGATTTGACGGTAAGTCCTTTAAAGTCTTCAACTTTGCAATCACGAAGTCACACGATCTCATTTTGCTCTTTTTAGAAAGAAGGACTTGGACAAGGACGAGGACATCGCCGCAATGGTTATGGAGGCCAACAGAACTATAATCATCGCAACAACAACTACAACCACAAAAATCACGAAGACAAAGGCTATCAGCACAAGAATCGTGACAGCGGCGAGTACGACTTCCACACTTACAAAGTGAAGCCCTACTTCGACAGTAAGTCTCTTAACTTCTCCACGTTTCTTAACTTCTTGTTTTCAGCTCACTACTGCTCAGTTCACGGCTCATTCCGTTTGGCCTATCACGAGAAAGGTAAGTGTTTTTTGAATTCAATGCACATAACTTTGTTAATCTTTAGCCGAGAGCAACCAGTACGAAGGAGGTGACAATCAACAGTCCGGCGGCTATCAGCAAAACGACTACGGAAACCAAGGAGGCAACTACCAACAATCTGGCGGCTACGGCCAAGTAAGTTTTGAACTGTCAATCTGCCATTTAAATATTTTAACTTGTAGAGCGGAGGCTACGGGACAGCAAGACAACTACCAACAAGGTGGAGGCTATGGAAGCCAGGTAATATTTGTTAAATAGACTATTTAAATATTTTAACTTGTAGAGCGGAGGCTACGGACAGCAAGACAACTACCAACAAGGTGGCGGTTACGGTCAAGTAAGTTTTGAACTGTAAACTTGCCATTTAAGTACTTGCAAATCATCGTTTTCAGGGCGACAACTATCGTGGAAGTTCAAAAGGCCACGGCAGTCACAACAAGAACTCGTACAAGGATGAACCTCGTTATGTTCGCAAGATCACTCGCCAATACTGTCGTTATGCTGCTGCTTGGAGCGCAAAGGCCTGCAAGTTCTGCTGCAAAGTTGTTGCACGTTCTGCCTACACGAACCCTGTAAGTTTTAAATTAACTTGCATGTCAATTCTTTACTTGTTTAGGACGACATCGTTGCTGCCATCTTCTCATTCGATCCGTCTGATCCAGCCAGCGGTGGTGCCGGTGTTGAAAGCTACGGCAAGAAGGACAACTACGACAAGAAGGACAACTACGGCTCGTCTCCATCTCAAGGCTACAACAACCAAGAAAGTTATGGCGGTCAACAAGGTAAATTGTTCAGTTGAATGTTAACAGCTAAAGCTTGAGTTTAGGATACGATCAAGGTTACAACAACCAAGGCTCGTCTCAAAATCAACCAGCCTACTCGCAAGCCAACTATGGAAACGGTCCGTACCGAGCCAAGCGCGTAAGTTTCAAACAGCTTGCAGTCAGTTTTAACCACTCTTGATTTGCAGAACAGCGATTCTGAATACTCGGTTCCTTCGGCCCAGCCTTACGATCAGCAACAGCAGTACCAAGGCACTCCAAACGAGTACTCCGACACTCCAAACGCCTACGGCCAAAAGCCAGACCACGGAAACAAGTACGAGGCTGAGAACTACAGCGCCGCCAAGGCCATCCACCAATGCGTTTGCTGGTGAGTTTTGATTAGAATAACCCAACTGACACTTGCAATGTTTCAGCGCTCCCAAGCACCGCTACTACAAGTGATCTGTCGAGCCGATCTGTTTCTATCTAATTTTATCTCCAATTCGAATTTGTTCTAAATTGATCTTCAATTGTTAATAAATTTATAATGTGTTGATTTGAAGCACTTGTTTATTCGACAGAACTTGCATAGAAGAAAGTTAGATAACACGAAGCTTGAAAGGTGTGGTGGTCGAGAGTTTATTTCTTGCCATATCGAGAGCGATATCCATAAGATCCACCGCCTCCATAGAAGGGTTTGGGCTCGTAGTAGGACAAACGGCGATAGCTTGGACGAGAGTAGTACCTAAACAGTTGAAATCAGCGCTTGTTCTCACAATTTCTGTGCAAATCAACAAAACAAGTTAGTGAAGCTTTTGATTAGAAAGAGCAAACCGTTCGCCAGACTCGTAGGACTTCGGAATAAACTCTTCTTTTTCTGGAGACTCTTCCACCGACGCACTTACAACAATGGGTCGCGGCCGTCGTCGAATTGGCCGTCTAATTTGCCTAGGAAGTGCAAAGAAAGAAACATTGGTTAGTTTGTTTGAGTTAGCAAAAGTGCGTTCATTTTAATGCGAACGTGCTATCGTTTTGTTAGTAGTTGTTAAGTTAACACTGTAAAGCTTACCAATCATCGTCGTATTCGTCAAAAGTAATGATGAAAGGCGTCTACGTTGGCCACAAAGGCACAAGCACAAAGGCAGAAAGCCAAGAAGATGTTGAGAACGTACATTGTTTGTTGGAGTCACAAACGGTGATGCTCCGGTTGACGGACCTTCGGCTTTTATAGTGTCAATCAACGTGAATTCAACAATCATGTCTGGCCGCGCCCCAATCGAAGGCAATTGTGGGTCGACAAGTTGTTGCCGGCGGGCAATTTGGACTGCCAAAGTGGCATTTGAGATTTTGCAATCTCGCACAAAAATTGCACTGGTTTGGTGAAAATTGTTTGAGACACTCAAAACATCGCGTTTTTGTCACGGCGTTTGAGTCAATTTGTGCGCGCAATTAAAACCAATCAACTTTAGGCGCGCTCCTCTCTCCTCCAACAAACAACAACAAACAATTAGAGTGAGTTTTTGAAATGGGCCGGAAAATGCGTGTTCATATTGTTCGCGTGCCATTTGTTGGCAGAAAGTGTGAAAACCGACTCTTGAACTTTGAATCTTTGCAAACTAAGCAACAAATCGCTTCAATCAATCAAATACTTAAAGCAATTAATTGTTTGAAGTAAAGCAATCTACACACTTCAACTTGTAATCTGAGTAGTACATTTAATGGCGCGGATCAACCGAAGATGCTTACTTTTATTTAATAACTGTTCAAAATTGGCACGAGCACTCGAGTCATTGTTTGAACAAGATTTGTCCAATGCGGCTTTTGGCGGCTAATACTTTACCTCTGATTAACAAGCTCGGCGACCGTTTGCTTAGCGCCTGATCGTCTTCCGATCCACTTCGCAAATGAGTCAATGCCGACCTCTTTGGACAAATAAACTCGCGCTTAATTGCGTATTTGGAATCTGTGTTCATTGGCCTATTTCGGGAATCAACAACTGTGACGGAATACACACGTTGTAGTTCTGTTTTGACGACAAAATCTGTTTCGGTGAGCTCCGTTTATACAGCTGCTGGCAATCGGCTGTCGATATGCATGTTTTGACTAATGGATTAGTCTCTTCGTGTACGGCCATCAAATTGGCTTTGCACTTTTTTGCGTCACTGTAGATTTTAGTCAACCAATACGTTTAGTCAAGTAGTACTTTTAAGAACTGTTGAAGTCGATTGAGTTTGCATGCGGAAATTGCATCTTCTGAAGACGCTTCTGCAAGTAAATCAAAACTCACTGCAATCCGATATGATCTTATAAGTTTGCTTACAGGAAATTAATTTTTGCTCATAAGGCGGGACAGTATTTGGTTTCAGCCGATTGAGAAGACCACTCGATTAGACGTCTTTACGACTTGTTGGCCTTTGTTTTTAGGCATCTGAGGGCGTTTCGGTGAGCAAATAGTTGAGTTCACAAATTGTTTAACAGTCGCCGCTCCACGCAGGTTTGGCTGTTTGCCGTCTGCGCGTGTTTAGATGCGCAAATCGACAACTCAGCCGATTATCGTAGTCAAAGCACAGAGGCTCTCTTAAAATGCGTTAACAAGCAGCCACTACAAATTTATAATCTTCTTTGCTGTTCGTTCGGCCGAAGGTGTGCCACTTTCGCGCACTCATTCCAGTCTCAACCATTCATTTCATTCTCAGCAATTTAGTCAAATGCCTTCGACATCTTCCGCCGATGATCAAGAACGTCTGTCCACAAACGACACAAATCAAGAGTCGACTTCTTCCAGTTTTGCTGATATTCAAAACTTTACAATGGGCAACTGTGGTGAGCAGAAATTTCAACACGACATGTTGTTATCCTACACAGCAGCCGCCTTGGCACTAGCAAAACACCGTCCAAATGGGAGAGAAATCAAGAGGACAGCGCAAACAAGGTACATTCAATTTGAAAGCATTCAAACAACATCAATTTAGTGATAGTCGAAGAAGAGCCGAAATTGAGACGCAATCGTACAGCTTTCAACGACAGTCAATTAGACAAATTAGAGCGTTGCTTTCAATCGTGTCAGTATCCAACTGTTGCAATTAGAGATCGTTTAGCCAGAGAAACTGGTCTGCCGGAATCTAAAATCCAGGTCTGGTACAAGAATAGACGCGCCAAGCACCGAAAACACCTACGGAACTTGCCGGCTGACGACAGCATTAATGACGAAATAACAAAATCTCACCCCAGTAGTGATGAGCCGTCTCTCAACGTTATCTGTAAGTTCTTTATCTTCGGATGTTTGCAGAAAATTCGATGTTGCGTGCACATCGGCAACTCACTCGCATTTCAAAACAATACAATTTCTCTCACGCGTGCTCATCAATCTTTTTAGCAATCTTTCTGCATCTTAAATTTGATGAATGTCAATTGTTGCACTAATTAATTTAGCAAATTTCAGCATGGGATCCGAAATTATTTGGACACTTCTTTTTCCAGGACCTACAACACTCCGCCCTTCCGGCCAGACTTCAATGAGCATTGTTGGTCAACCGACTTGTCGCTTTAAACCAATTATATAGCCTCAAAAACCGCGTTCCGCTTTCTAATTCTTGAAATTTTTATCTCCAGTAATAAAGTTAATCCTTAGTTTGTTATGTGTGTGCAAAACAACAGTTCGACGGGGTGGCCGGAATTGAGTGCAAAAGTTAGCGGCCAAATTCCTGTGATTTATTCAATTATATATCCCCTTCAACTGACGTCCGCATTCGAAATGTCGGTTGCAAGTCACCGCTTATGAATAATGCAAGAATGTTCTCCAACGTGCCAAACTGTCTTTTCAAGTGGAAAAGAGTAATTTGTGATCAAACAATTTTTGATCTCTGCAATTTTTGTTTCAAACAAAAAGTGTTTGTTGTGCTGAAAGCGTTTGAGAACGAATTTACTGTGCCAATAAGTGTTTCATTTTGAGATTTGAGCACGCCAAATGACACTTCAAGTGACCACGCAATGTTTAACAGAATTTCGGCGAGAACTCAAGACACTTGCCCTGTTTTGTGTTCGAAAACAAAGCTAAGCAAATGTCATCGATCGACGCCTTCTTTCGTTTATTGTTAGTTATAGTGAATCAGCACAACAACAAGTTAGTTCTGAGGGGCTTGATTGGGCTCTGAATAGCTCCGAACCAAAGAACTGTCCACTCCAGAAGCGATGACGACTGAATTTGCGCGTTTTTTGGCCACATTTAAATTCCGGTGAAGTGTGAGAAGGAAGGTAATTATGGATGCTGTCAACAAATATTCCGGCGTCCTTCTCCCATCTCCATTGTCCAAAACCGACACAGTTGCCGACCGACATGCTGCACTCAGTTCCCACACAAATTTCAACTGAACAACAATAGCGCAGCTCGGGCTCAGTTTCAGCCATTTACGCTAGATTTGACAACCGCTTCAGCTTCGGACAATTACCGAAGCGTAAATTACGCCCAAAGTGTTCAAGTCCACTGTTTCGACTTTTATAGACTCTGATTGCCCACTCGCTATGTGTCATCCCGGTTGGGGATTCTTTTGCAAAGCATTCAAGTTGCGAGTTTGCCGACTTTCGGCGCCACGTCCAAAGCAAATCCCCTGATAGGCTGTTTGTAATAATTTCTATGAGTATTTGAATTCATTAGAATACACGCGCTCCGGCCACTTACATGCGTCTTTGTGTTTGGTCTTTCTTCAACAACAACTCCAAGCAATCGCGTTAATTGTGGCTCATGGGAAAATGATAGAATGCTAATTTGCTGGAAGTGTTGGCGGTCGTCGGTGAATATGAAAGTGGTAATCGGGGATGTTCCGCAGTCGACCTGCATAATGATCAAAAACCGTCGCGCGTCTCGTTATTATCATTTCGTGTACTACTCGCTTCGCCGAGATTTGACAGCCATTCGTCATTCGTCTTGGCCGAAAATGGACCCCGATGGTTTGCGCTAAAACTCCTCATTGTCTTCGTGTTGCTGCTACAGAAATCGGTTGCTCGATTGCGGCGTTCAGTCTTTGGCCATTGTGCTTTGGCACTGGAGCGCGAGGAGGCTTTGTTTTCGCGCCAGAAGCAACAACAGTTTCTTGCACTGTCCAATGTTGTCGTCTTTGTGCGGAATTGCCGGTGTGAGTTTTTCTCACCGACCGTGTATACCTGAATACCTGAAATTGCAAATTCTGGTCGCATGGTTCCGTTCGGTGGCCTGAATGAGCTGAATTTGTTGCACTTTCTCTGTTCCCCCTTTCCTCAATTGTTTACGTCGCCCGTGGAAATTTTCAAACTTTTCCAACTTTAATTAAAACTCAAAATACGCGTCGGTGTTTGTTGAGCAATTACTTGGCAGTCCAGTGTTTGTGAAAACACTCGAGTGTAAAAGGATCTCCTCGCTTTTAATTCTTTCGCTTTTTAATTTATGTGACTCAATTACTCGTTTTCAGAAGCTTAATGATTTCAACAAGTAAATGTTCGAAATAGAATCAGACCATGAATACATTAAACGGGTAAGAAGAGTTTGGCGTTCTATAAAGGTGTGTTTTAAGCGGAAAGTGTTGTGTAATCTTGAGCTTTAGTTGCACGACGATTTAACAAGTCAAGTTGACTCATTTAGTCATCCGATGACTGCGATGCCTGAAAGTGCTGCTTTAAGCACTCCAATTGAGTACGCACATGCAGAGCCTGCTACAAATCAACTACTCAACTGTTCATATCTCTACGACTACGATGCCAATTCAGAGACTCACACAGTCGATCTTCTTTCATTGTACTTGGACGGGCCTCTTACGTTGTTTTTCGCAGTTTTGGCACTGCTTGGTGGTCGTTTGGCAGTCAAATTCTTGGGCCATGCACGTTTGAATAAAGATCTCACGTCGGCGCTCTACGTTCTTTGCTTCTGTGATTCGTTTTTGATTGTCACAGTTGTAATCTATCACAGCATTGAAGCAACAGGTCTATTAATATCTCATTCAAATCCTATGTGGGACCATCAGTTGTTAGTAGTTTTGACACACGGATTGGTGAGTTACTTTAAAATCTCTGTTTAAACGTTGTGTTGGTCACAAAAAGTTTAGGTCAGCGCACTAACGACTTCATCGACCTTGCTCGTTGTTCATATTTCTTTTCAACGGTTTCTTGTTGTTTACTGGCCTCTGAAATACTCGAAAATGAATGTACGACGAAATGACACTTATCGAAGCAGTACGTTCCGTAAAATTTCACAAAATGAAGAAAACAGTGTGGCCAGTACGGTTAAACGATGCAACAGTACGGCAACTAAACCCTCGATTTGCCACAGAAAAAAGTTCCCTTCACTCAAAAGCATCAAACCGTTCGTTTTCCCGGCTTTTGTTGTGCTACTTGGCTTTTTTCTCAACATAACAGTCTTTTTCGAATTTGAATTGGAGCCGTGCTATGCTTTTCAACATGGCGTGATCTCTACACAACTTGCTCCAACAGGTCTTCGGCAAAACCAAACGGTAATTCTATTTATTCCAATATGTTTATTGTAATAATTGTTTTCAGTACAACAGTTTGAGAACAGTTGCATTGATGTTGACTCAAACAATAGGGCCTATTTTTGTGATTTCTTTTTTGACAATTGTGACAGAATTTCGAGTTCACTCATCGTTGAAAGCGAGAAGACTGTAAGTGCTGTTCTTTTTGGCATTTCTAATCTTATGCATTTAGATTATTCGAAAGTCAACAACGAAGACGCTCTTTGGTTCAATTAGAAGAAATGCGAGAAAAGATTGCTCGTTTTATGAGCATATTTATTGCTACCAAGTTTATTATTCTAAGATCGCTGCCAGTCTTGCTTGATTTCTATGAGCTTGTGCATGGAATTGAATTCAACACAGTTTTAACACTTCTTGTCAGGATATCGGACTTCTTTGTCGTTTTAAATACTGCAACAAGTAAGCTTTTACTTTGTCAACAAACACTTTTAATCTGTTGATTGTTTAGACACACTTGCTTATTTTGGCAAAGGTAGGATGGGAGAAGAAACTGCGCAGCCGTCTTCTAAAACGATCTCAAACATCGAATGGCGAAAGCCCGTCAATTGCACAGAGCAAGAAATCAATTCTGTTGACATCCGACCAAACTGCATCGGTTACCACACAATTGTTGTCAGGCAAAGAAAAAGAAAAGAGCTAATTCTTTCAATTGTAACTATTTTCTGTATAAAGTTTGTAAATATCGAAAAGGAGGATGCAACTGAATCCAATCATTTGATTTATCATCTCCGCAGTTCACTCACTCGGCTAATTTTATAACCGTTTTATCAAGTAGCTTCTTCTTTTCGCACAAAACCTGATTGCCGAAGACGCCTGAAGATGCGCCATCCAAAAAACAATTGATTTGCTCGATTGTGCCGTCGCGTTCAATCGGAAGATGACTTTAATGCGCGTGAAGCGATCTGCAATGTGTAAAAAACAGCGGAGTAATCGAATTTTTTACGCTTACTTTCACTTGCCACTCCGGAGCGCTTAAGGGAATTCACGCGAAAGCCCGCAAACTGATTGCAGATAAGCATTAAAAACAACGCAGCAAACCTCAAATCCCTCTTTGCTCTCCTCCATGGAACAACACTTGCGCCTCGAACCGGAAAACTTGTTGCCGTACTAATCAACCAAAAGGATCACTAGAAGCGGCACGGAAAACCGATTAAGTGTTTGAGGAGTTAAACCCCACCCGAAAAGGCAATGCAAACAATAGCCACTATCCAGCTTTATCAACCGCTCCAATCACTCGGGAATTCCCAGCGATTGCGGCCTTGTCGTCAATTGAGTTTACCTCTGCCGTGCGCCAGTGTTCGAAGTGAGCATTTACGGTAATGGCTTCTGGTTGGAGAGCCATGCTGCTTTTATCTTTTGTTCTGTTGCCACAATTGGTTCTGTCTGGACGAGCAAAGAAGGATGCTTTTGATTCGTTGAAGGAATTTGGACCTTCTCTTGGATACAGACCTCCGCCACCTTTGGTTCGTCGTGATGCAGTCAGTAGAGTTGAATATGACCCAGAAAAGTGGATTCTCTGAGCCTCACATGACAATCTCTGGAGCCATTATGTTCGACCGAGAGACTGGACTTTCTGTCAAACAGTGCTTAAGCAAGTGTGCACGACCGAATTTCCAGGTAACTTTTAAACAAACATTTTTGTATTGATTAAATTGTTAAGGATCCACATCGCGATGGGTCTGCAGATCTCTCACGTACGATCACAAATGGAAGATCTGTGACTTGTTTGCCATCAGTGGAGACACTCCTCCATACTTCTTGTCCGAATATCGCCATCGTGATTACTTCCGTTATTTGGCTGCTTTGCCTCCAAGTGATATTGAAATTCGTGTGAATGCAAGTCGTGAAATGAGCGCCGAAGTTCAATCCAGAGGAGAAGAAGGTAATCACTATTGAGAAATTAGTTGTTTAATTGAGTTCAATTTAGTATGAAAGCACTACTACTACTACTGCGTCTCCATTTTTAAAAGACTCCGACACTACTCCACCGCCTTCAATTCCATTCACTTTGCCCGAACAACAAGTTGTTGAAGCATCGAAGACAACGTTTGAAGAAAGTGCATTCAGTCCATTCCCAGTTATTGACAACAGCTTCGACAAAATTGAGTCAAAAGAAGAGCCGGCAATAAAGGCTTTTGCAAGCAAGCAAACCGGAGACTCAGCACCTGTCATCCAACAAGAAGTAATCAAAACAGAAGAATCGGTCAAGAAGCAAACTGTTGAATATTACCGAAAACCAACGTTGAAGTTTGCAATCACACCAATCAGAAAAGTTGAAAACAACAGAGCTTCGAGTGAGCAGTCTGAACAGTCAAGTCAACAACAAATTGACCAAACAACTGAAAAATCAACCGAGCAGCCAACAACATTTTCATCCACTGAAAAATCAACTGAGAAGCCTACTGGAAGAGCCAACAACGCCATTCAGCAGTGAAGCTCCGCCACAGCCTCCAAGATCAACACCAATTGTTAGACCAGTTGAGACGCCAACAAGCACCGAAGCCGTTCAAACAACTAAAAACAGCAGACTTGAAATCAGACCAGACGGGCTTGAACAAGTCGATAATGATGATCCGGAATCAAACAAAAACGAGGCTTTCCCTGTTAATCGCAGAAACAAGGTGTCGAAGAAAATCCAGGTAACTTAAAGTTTAAACAATCAACTTTAAGCATACTTTAGGGCATCACTACTTATTCTTTGCAAAACAACAATGCCAATCAAAATGAGGGTTGCAAATCAGGAGAAACGGCACGCTTTATTCAGATCAAGAAGCATGGACGTGTTTCCGATTCTGCGAAGAAAGTAGACACTGTAAAAGTTGAAGACTGCGTTGTTGCTTGTCTCAACGAAGACTCCTTTGCTTGCAATTCGGCTGTCTTCTCGTCTGGCTCTTGCTCACTATTTACAGATGTTATTGATCATGGCGCCGCTTATTCTTTGATCAAGAAAGACGATTCGGTTTATCTGGAGCGTGTTTGTGTGCCGGAACGTTTAACATCAACCGAAAAATACATCTATGAAGCCATCCGTAACTACATCCTAGTTGGCCAGGTTCAAGAGGTCACAGATGCTTCGACATTTGCCAAATGCCAAGGTTGATTGTTTGACTGCGTCGGAGAATTTGGGCTTTGTGTGCAAGTCAGCTATGTTCTATCCAACTGACATCGAATCAGGCCAGAATTGCTTGTTGAACTCCGAAGATCACGAAAGCAAGGCGGACTCGTTTGTTGCTGAAGACGCAGGTGTCAACATGATCTACTTTGCAATTGGCGATTCAACTGAACACAAAAAGCACAGACTTGGAAGCAGCTTCAAGCGATTGGACAGCCCAATTAAGTTCGACGACAACGGTTGGACTAAATGGTTTGCTTACAAGTTCGCGTTTGCTTAATAAGTTTGCTTTTAGGTCGAAATGCAAGCACGATGTTAAAAACTCCATTCGCCAACGCTATATGAAGTGTTCATATGAAAAAGACGTGCGCAAGTGTCCAAAACAGTCTGCAATGTGCAAGCCACCTTCATTGCAAATCAAAAAATTGACAAAGCCGGAGAATGAATGCCGAGCACTCCGCGACTCAAAAGGACTTCGTCGTTGTCCGCATGGACTAAGAGTTGACCACTTTGGAATCAGACACTACTGCCGTAATCCAGTTGACTGCTAATTCCACATTGTAATTCGAAACTGATGATCTCACTCGAGGTGCACTATTCCAACAAACTATTCATCTGCTCAATCTTGTAGTTAGATCAATTCATTTAACATGGAGTTTATTAATTGACTTGTAATTAATAACCGTTAAATAAACTTTATTTAATCAAACAATCAACAAACAAAATTGCTTCTTTATTTAGTTAATCTCATTTAGAGTTTAGAGTAAATGCAATGTGTGATAAATATCTGCTGTTTGGGTTGCGTCAACGTTGTGCGATTAAAGAGATTGACTCAAAAAATAGGCGCCAAATACCCCGTCGCCACTCAAAGCACTGCCCGTTTATCAGGTCGGCAGAGAGAGCCACACACGATGAATAGTTTCGCAGGCTGTGGACCCGCCAACTAATTACCCACATTCACACCGCGCCACAGATGTTGCATTTTTAATATTCTTGAATGTGAATGTGCTGCTTGACACAAAATCCACGAACTTTTCTTCTATCACTTTTGATGTTAGTCTTCCACGTTTACGCCTTGATAGCTAAAAAAACTTCTCATTGTTTATGGAACTTTTGTGGCGGGCGTTCCAAAGCCACTTCAAGAGTCTGTTTGCCCGGCGTTTCAAGTGCGCGTTTGATTTACGTTAATTAAGCCGATTATTAGAGAAGGCCTATTGCCTGTCGGTTACCCAACGACTGTGGTGTTCAACAGCGAAGGTCGTCGATTGTTGCAGTGTGGAAAACCAAAAAATGGCTCGCTTCGAACACACGATGTATTTGTGTGTGTATAGACGCTCCAAGTGCAAAAAAACGCCTGCACGCAACAAAGAATCGGCGGTCTGCACGCGCTTGCGAATTTCCAAAACTGACTTGCTTTTCCTGAACAGGCTACCTCGAATTCCCAGCCGATTTGTCCATTTTGCTATTTTGTGGAAGCGATTGGAAGGGAGACGCCGTTGTGCTTCCAAATATTCGATCTTTAGCGCAGTGCTTTTAAACGCTATTTCTTTCTGCTGCAAACGATTTTGTTCAATTGTTGACAAAAATAACCCTGACTTGCACTTTTGTTGATAGCGCTCTAAAGATCAGAACCTTTTTATCATTAAAGAGTCTTCTAAACGCTCAGTTCAGTCGCAACATTGACAAGTCCTACAACTGTTACGAAATCCCGACTACAGATCCCAACTACAAATGCCAATAAAGCTGTACTATAAATTTTGTTTATGAGTGTGGCGCGACATTTTAAGATTGCGTGCGTGCACAAATTGGTGGACACCGGTTAAATAGGAGTTTAATTGAAGCAAGACTGGCCATTCAACTCACATTTAAGTTGCGGAGAAAAGCACTTTAATAGTGATCTCTTTACAGCTTTAGTTTTCAATTTAAGTTTCGAAATCAAGTGATTAATTGCGCGTTGCTTTCCAAATCTGGCCTTGGCTTGTCTCCAACAAGGAGGAGGCCTTTAATTGATCAGTTCGGACAGGGGACCTTTTGCGCACTGCAGGCACTTCCACAAAGGTTCCGTATTCGCTGAAGCCGTGTTGGTGCGCTGACATGACTAATGCTCTTTGTCTTTAAGGCCTCGTCGCCAATTTATGTGTCCGGAATCGATCCGATTTGAAAATCCCGCCAAATTGTGCTATTTATTGCTGTATGTGCTGCGGTGAGACTCTTCGGCAATGTTGCTTGTAAACAAGTCATGTGTCTGGACGGGGAGGAACGTCGAAAAACTACCTATATTGGAGGTCGTAAACCGTAAAAGCGTTTTATTGAAATTCGCTGCATTGATGATCCGTTGTTGCGATGGCTGTCGCCAATTTTATGTCCTCACCTTCGGGGCTTATCACTGAGAAGGGCGGCAAGCTGCAAGGCGAAAAAGCCACACACGCTCGAGAAAAAACTAGCTGGGCGCCTATAATTTTTCGGTTTTATTGCGGCTGGTCAGCCTTAGACGCAATCGGCCAGAATTGTTGCGATAAGTGTTCGTTTGGCCCTTCAAGTTACAGGCATTGTTTGAATGACTTGCTTTTATTTGAATAGTTTGCATTTAAATGAATGATTTGCTTTTATTTGAATGATTTGAGTGCACAGTAAAAATCTGTTCGAATGAAGTCGAAGTGTATCTTTTGCTGTCAGCGCCACCCATAAATAAGCAGAGGAGTTCAGAACAAATGTGCTAGGCAATTCGGCGGCTCGGATCATTTAAGTTGCGTTCGCAGCATTCGATACATTCGACGCATTTTATTTGAATTTTGGTGGCAAACAGCAACAAAGCAGGCTAATTTGCTCCATTTGAATTTTACGCGCCTAGATCGATTTTTTGAATCTCCAACGTTCAAACGAGTTTTTTTTGCGCAGGTCTCATTAATCAACTCGAGTCCTTGTACCGCTGCCAAATAGGCGGGCTTGGCACCGTTGCTATTCGAATCTTTGCCTTCGCAACGCTACCGTTTCACATTTTGTTTGATTAAAAATGCAAAAACCCTGGAGTTTTCTAGCTAGTCGAGAAGTCAGGTGTTTTTTGGCGTGTGCAGAACAAAAATTTGATAGATTGCACTTTTTAAACAGCAGAATTGATTCGCGGCTGGAAATGTTGCCCTTGCGTCGGAGCAAGCATGCTGGGAGGCTCGGCAAGCGCTCCAAACGACATTTATCACGAGTTATCGACGCTGCGTTGCCACTGCCAGATGGTGAATTTTCTTTGAATCGAGCGCTTAATGAACTTGATAGATTTACCTTTTCATTTGAATATGCTAATTGTCTTTAAACGCTTTGCATGTTTAAATCTAGGTGGCTAATTGTTCTTAGGTAGCGCCAACGTCACCCTTTTGCATGTTTATAAGATTTTCGGTGGCTTTGATTTATTATGCGTAGCGCCAATCTAGTCACTCAAATTTGTTAGGTCAGTGAAGGTTGCGATTTGCGCGTCCAATTTCAAAAAGAACCTCTTTTAAACCGTCTTCTAAAAACAAGTTTTTAGATATTGCGGGTCATTCCTGAATGCTTTAAACTAACGATTCTCACTATCTAATGTGACCAAACTTGCCAAATAAGAATGAATCCGTACTACAAGAAAAAGCGCAAACAAATATTTCGTCCGTTCTTCAGCTCTACAAATTCTCGATCACAGAATCCGGAGTCGAACAACGAGGCAAATGGCACAGATGCAAGCACCTCAACATCCGAATCAACTACAAGCACAAAATTGGCGGTGATTGAACAGCGTTCTGCAAGTCCACAACCATCGACTTCTGCTGCAGCAAACTTGCCAAACAATGCGGAAAAGCCGAAAAAAAGGTTGCCGTTTTCGGTTGATGCGCTGCTTATCGACTCGGATGTGCCAAAGAAGAAGCTTAGCCTCAAACACAGCCCAACAAAGTCAACTCAAACATCAACATCAAACGGATCAACTCTGTCTGAACGACGACATGCTAGCCAACCGCCTACTTTGCAGGTAACTTCTTAATTGTTCAAAATACGTTTTCAAACAATAACTTTTAGAAACAAGTAAACTTAAACAATCCTGTCAATGCATTGTCCGCAAATCAAGCATTGCCTATGTCTCCAATCGAAAGAATGGTATAAAATTTAAACTTATGCAATTTTAAACACTTTCATTTAGATACAGCAATTTGGCATTAACAACTCGGTCAAAAAACCAAATGCATCAAACACAGCAAGTCAAAAAAGGCAACCAATGACTAAGCAGCCAATTCCACAAAACGGAACCTTCGCACGAAATCCAACTTTCATGCAGCCAAACAACAACTCAGGCGCTCAATCAGTTACTTCAGTGGACAGCGGTTATTCATCAATGTCTTCAAACATTTCGTTGGCGGGCCTTCAAAATCAAGTGCCGTTGAATTTGGCGCAACTCACTCAACAGCAACTTCTGCAAATTATGTCTGCTCAACAAACGCCATACATTCTTCAAAACGGCCAACTTCAGCAATGTCCTCAGCTTTTTCAAACTCATCCAACTCAAACACCCGTGGCGCTCACAAACCAGAATATCCAGCAAATGCTTTTCAATTTGTAAGTTAAAGTCGTTTGTTTCGTTTATTTTAATTAAAACGCATTCAGTTCAACTCTCAATCAGCAAAATCAAATTCAACAAATCAATGCCGCACAACTTGCGCAAGCACTTAGTTTGATGAATTCTGTAAATCCTATTCAAAACGTGCCAATATTTCAACAGCCAGTTCCATTTGTTCAAATAGCGAACACTTCGAGAAAGCACTCTTTGAATGGTTGTTCGGTAGCTCAGCAGCCACAATCAAGTCAGCCCACAATCAAGTCAGCAATTAAAGAAATAAGAAGTATTTATTTGTTCTTTTTAGCCATTCCAGCAAACAGTCAGCATTTTGCAGCTGAAAGGCGTCCACTTCACCAAATAAATCATACTCCAACTCAACACATCAATGCTCCAGCACAAATACCGCAGCAATCAACTTCCAATGCGCCGATTCCTTCGTCAACAAATGCCAATGTTAGTCAACATTCTCCGTCCGAGCCTCCATCTGATCCTGAACAGCAAACGGAGGAGCAACTTATTTGTGAGTGGGCAGGATGCATGCAGCAGTTTGAAGACTTCGAGCTCTACTTGGCTCACGTTTCTCGACACACTCAGGCACAAACAGACAATACTTGTCGCTGGAATAACTGTGAACGAAGCTTGAAGCCATTTGCTGCTCATTACATGCTTGTTTTGCATATTCGGTTTGTTTCTAAAGACAGCGCTTTTTAATGTCATACTTTTAAGAAAACACACAAAGGAGAAGCCACATGTCTGTCCGTTTGAAGTGAGTTGAATTTGAATATGACTTTAATATTGTGCAATTTCTAGGGATGTGACAAGAGTTACTCACGCTTGGAGAATCTGAAGACCCATTTCAGAACACACAGTGGCGAGAGGTATGAATTATCAGCTTCTTCGAAATAAAAATCAAATCGTTTCAGGCCATATCAATGCGGACATTGCTTGAAGTGCTTTAGTAATGCATCCGACAGAGCAAAGCATCAGAACAGGACTCACTCAAATGAGGTAGATTTAAAGTTTGCACACAGTTTCGATTAATCAACAAACTTTAGAAGCCTTACGCGTGCCCGGTTGAAAATTGTGACAAATGTAAGACACAACTTTTTACAACGCAATTGACAGAGAAATTTCAGCGTACACAGATCCGTCGTCATTGAGGAAGCACATTAAGACCCAACATGGAGATGACGTGTACGATGTTGCCAAAGAAAACAAGACGAAGAACGGTAGAGGCGGAAACTACGGATTTATTCCAGCCAATCAAGTCTCGAAGAATCCATCATCAAACGCTGACGCCAGCAACTTTCCATCAACAAGTCGCGCTTCAACTTACCAATCAACTTCAAATGCAACTTCTCCACTTGAAAATTCACCTACTAACAGCTCTCCAAATCCGCAAAGCAACGACTCAACTAGACAATCGAATGAAGGTGATTTTAGAGAAGCTTTTTAGTTAACTCATTTTTTCATTTTAGGCAATGAATCGAATGTTGTCAATGAGCGTGCTTTGTCGACAAGTCATTGGACTCATTTTGCTAGCCAGTTTGAAAAGGTTAATTTCTCGCCGTTGCCACTTCTTAACACAAGTTACTCGCCAAAGGATTTGCTTGAATTGGAGACGCACAAACTTGAGACGGACTTCTCCAAGTTGATGCCAGTTGATCGTTCAATTAACGAATTTGTTGACGAAGAAAATGGTTTGATTAGCGTTCAAGTGCGTGCTTGTTTGCAGCCAATTCAGAGTAAGTCATTTTGATTATTGATGCTTTTAATTTATCTTTTGCGTTTAGATATTTTTCAAGACAATGTTTGCTCCAATTCTAATGGCATGAGCAGTGATCAATTTGACACTCCGAATTGTGCAGACAATTTGCATTCGACGTGCCAGCTCAAGAATTTTGAAATCAAAAAGGTAATTTCAACAAAAGCTGAGCAACCGTTTCTAACTTTTTATTTAGGAGCCAAAATGCAGTCAATGCGTGGACAGGCAAGAATGTGATTGCAAGATTCTCAAGATGCCTCCAAGTGCCAACAAGTGATTCAGGTGATTCTAATGATTCAACTTATCTGCTTTACATGCCGGTTGATCTACAAAGCGCAATGACCAGTTAATTGTTCTTCATTTTGTTATTGTTTATTTCGGTTGTTTTTACGAGTTCTCTTGATTTTAAGTTATTGTCGATTGTTTAACGCATGTAAGCATTCCACCGTTTTCTCATCAGATATTTGTAATTTTTTAAATGTGCTTGCCATCAGATATTGAGATTTGCTACTTGTATTCTTTCTTTAACATTCAATAGAATTAAGAGTTGTGCAATTTGCTACAAGAGCGTTTTCGAAATTGCATAACTTTGACTACTCCGGAAAAGATTATTGCCGATACTCAATAAGATCTATATCACTTGTATTGCCAGCAGCATTTCAATGCAAAGAATTCACAGTGCTATATTTCACAAACTGCCAGATACTTGTTCTAATTGTTTACGGTTACAACTTAATAAATCACTCTTTTAATGCCGGTTGTAAAATAAAGTTATAATATGTTTATTCGAGTTGCACACAAGTTTACAAATCCCACGAAAACAGATTGTGTTTAATAAGCATGTTCCTTACTTCTTCCTTCAAAGGAGGACTACTTGATCCGCATCCGGCTTTTGTGAATGACAATTCTAGCGGACCGATTGACCTAGTCATGTTTGTTAACGGAACTGGCTGATTTTTGTTTGTTTGACTTGCACGAATCTTTTCAATAGCATATATCTGCTCTAATTCAAAGTTTAAGTTCAAATTAAAGCAGAATTGGCACAAGAGTTTTAACTCGTATTTGATCTAAACAAACAGTGACTCAACTGAATATACTTCTAACGCTTACTTGTTTCCATACTGGTGATCTAATGAAAGCCCATTGATGGTAGTAATTTTGACGTAAACTTTCTTGCTCGACAGCACTGCAGAAGATATCAAACCAAAGATGAAGGCATTGCTCATTTAAACCAAAAACAGTGAATGCACGGAATCTAAACGGCTTTGTTAACTTTGAAAATAGATGAAAATTTGCTTACCTGACGTCGTTAGTGACAAATTTTGCAGAATGAGTTTCGTTAATGAAATGAACAGCACGGAAAAGCACTTCTTCTGGACTCAAAACCTTTTTGCCGTCTTTGTCCAAACTGAAAGCGTCACACAGACTGAGCTTTGAATGAGTCATGTTGTTGTGAGCTTCCATCAAAGAACTACTGAAAGTCTCAATGAAATGCCACGGATGAGTGTAATGCGCATTCACAATAATTCCACTCGGTCTTAATCCGTAGTAGAAGACGGCTAGAAACGCTGATGAAAATACATTCCTGACTAAATCGCCTATTTTCGGTGCAATATTCTCGTCTCCAAATGGCTAAAAACAATTAGAACATTTGAGTTTGATTGAGCAAAACAACTTACACAATATTGCTTTCCCTTTTCTGAGACGGTCTTAACAAACTTGGCCGGAAACCATCCTCTTGTCCCGTTTAAGTCGCCTAAACGATTGATGCCATTACTGCTTCCAGTCAAAAGCTATTACCTATCCAGCAATGATCGTCCTTTTCCGAGACAATTTTGATTATGTCGTTGCGCTTAAAACTCAATTCATCTGCGTCTTTTCCTTGAAAATCTATCAATGCTCTTGCATGCTTTTGAGCTAAACGTCGCACTTTCAAGAATTCGGCTCGATCTGCTTCATTTGTAGTTGAGTAATCAGCCTAAACATACATTGTAGTTAGTATGGCCAAGTAAAACTTACTTGTATTGAGATTTCATGACGTTGTGGACATGCTCGAAAGTGGTTGCAAATTTGATTGATCGCATTTTTCAAATCAATGATCAGCTCGGTAACTCGAATGTTTTTTGCTTTTGGGTCTTCTGCCTAAAAATATCGCAATTAAAGAAACACTTATTTTCTTTTCACTCACCAGATCTGTTGATTTAAAAAACCCGCTAATAAAACTTTTAGTAGCCTTTAATTTGCGAGGATTTGTGCGTTGCTTTATTTGTGTTGAGTCAACTTGATAGTTCATTCCTTGTTCGGTCATTAAGTTGCCCTGAAAGTAAGTGCATTTAATGGAATAGACACATGTTTGTACCTGATATGTTTTCCGTAAACTGAGTATTGTGTGTTCGTTGATTGAGAACTCGAAAGTAGTCATAAGTTCTATTAAATAGTCAATATTGTGGACGGAAGCGGGCATGTTTTGAATGAAGCTGAACACACCAGTTGGTCGCTCTTCCAATTCAGAATTTAAAATTGTTTCTTCGTTCATCTTGAAGATTGAAATTAGTGCCCGATACAAAGCCGAGATGCCCTGTTGAAACGTGAGGTCCCAAACTCTAAGCAAAATGCGCATCGGAAAGATAGAAGAAGTCAACGTTAGAAGCCAATTAGCCAACACAATGGAGATTTCAGTGTCGGAGTTGCGACACTTTTCACTAACGCCGGGCATGTGCACTTCAATCAAGTGTTCAAGAACTTTTACTTCCGATTGCAAGCCAAGCAAGTTGTCGCCATAGAAGTTTGCAGGCAGATAGTTTTCAATCAGTTTGCACATAATCCAGAAAACACTTTCTTCGTCACAAACCAGCAGCAGTGTGGCAACAACAGTTCCCATACCTTGACAGTATCCCAAGTCAGGATAGAAATAAGCCAGTGACCGCAATATTCGTCTCAACGCAGCAACTCCAAGTGCATCAATTTTAGAGAAGCATCGGTTGTTGGGCAAGGTGCGTAAAAGATCACGTTCAATTTGAGTTGTGGCCGAAAGAATTTCAGAATCCGCTTCTTGGCAGATCTGCTGATAAGAGCCGGAGTTTCTGCTTACTGCTGCTTCACTAAATTTAGGCCATAAATGAGCTCGCATTGAATGTGGAATGCCTGCTTCTTTAATGAGTTCTGTTGTTTTGGAGTCGTACAGTGATTTTATGTCGACGGAGCCCCACGTTAGTTCTTTGTCCAGATTAGAGTTCTTAAACTGCAAATGCGCAAGCCATTTCATTCTAAAAACAACACAATTAACGCCTATTTTGTTCACTCTTTATTGTTTTACCTGTATTGAGCCTCTTCCAGTGGACCGTCGTTGTTTTGATCTTCGTCTGCCGGCTCAATTCGGAATCCAAATTCATTGAAGTTTTCGGGAGCTTCATCAAAATAGTTGGGAAAAATGCCGTTGTAGACAGCGCTGAAAGGTCTTCCGTTCAAATTCAACAAACTCTTTGTGACTGGCAAATCGTTGTCGTTTTTCAAGTCTTTGCTGGCTGTTGGATATGCAATATCGTCTTCATCTCCAACTCCATCGACAACCTTTGCTTCGTCGCCTAAAAACACAGGTTAAAACTAGGTACAAACAAAGGGCTACAAACCTGTTTTGTAGTTTTTATGACTTCTCGGCATTTTGCACTCAAATTGGCACAACAAATTGGGTCATCTCCGTGGATTGAAAATTAAAAATCCGTAAAACGGAGCAAAAGTTGCGCAAAAATGCTTTGTTGGCAATAGAATAATGGCCGCTTCAGTGGAGAGAATGCCAACGGCACATGCCTTTTTCGGTATGCAGATAGTGTTGTGCGTACAAACTGCAACGAGTCGAGAATTGACATCCGAATGGTTGGTGGCCAAGTCACGCTACTCGTGCAACTGTTTCCATAATTGTTTCGCGTGATTTCAACTCAATTTATTATGTAACTTTACAGTAAAAATTACGTTTCGTACATTCAAAACATTCTTGTTAAGTTTTTAAGTGCACTTTATAAAAACAGTTAGGACGCTGAATTATATAACAGAGATTACGCATTGTCTGGTGCATTAAACTTTTCCAAATCAATTAATGATTGCTTTCTGTGCGGCGTTAAATCATTTAGCGGAGCAGTGACACACTCTTGGAACTTTTAGTTCTCTGAGTCCCAAGTGCAAGCCATTACAATAGATGCACGTGATGATTTTGGATGTGATTTTTCGCGACCGAGCCGAAAGTCCAAAACCATGAAATGGGCACGTGAAAATCAGTCTGGTAGGCGCAGGCTGCACTCATTTTTTGCGTAAAAAATTAGCAGCTGAGCAGTCGAGTCCCGTGTCTTGCAACTCGTCGGGCACCTTGTTTTGATTTGATAATGGCGGCGCTGCTCGGTCCCAGTTTAAAAGTGGTTTTCAAGAAAATAGAGTCTTTCTTTTCTAAATTTCATAGTCTGCAATGCAATTTAAACGTGCGTCTAAATGTGCTTAAATCTTTGCTTAAATGTGTGCTGATTTGATGCGCGTTTTGTCGAGACAGCTCTCATCAAAATCGATTTTCAGGCTTTTCTCACATGCCTATTCCCACCAACGGTGTTATTCACACGGGTTCGCAATATTTAAAATTTTTATGCTAATGTACATAGCTCCGGACGCTTTCTTTACATCTCTTCTCACTTTCAACTCCAACAATGTTTTATGTTTTCTACTGCAACGATGGCTATATGTTAGCTCTGGATATTCCGCCTAATGGATATTTCCGTGAATTGCATCAGGTCGGTCTTTAAACATCTACTTTTAAACATTTACCTTTAAATATTCTAAATACACAATGTTTGTTTACAGGAATTGACTCAAAAAACAGGCGTCTCATCTCGTGATCAGGTGTTTTTCTTAAGCAGTGGCGAAGCTCTTGTTGGTGATTATTCCTTGACAGACTATAACGACGTCGGAACTGAAAGCAATCCTATCTACTTCATAAAACGCGTCTCCAGTGAGAAAGATCCGTTGAATTCAAGAGAAGAAGAAGGAATACGGAATCTATTCGACAGTAAATAACAACTAAACGTTACAACACTAACTTCATTATGTTTAGATTGGAAGCGAGATGTTGAACAATTGCATACACAGCCACCGAAACTGGAGCTCGTAAACCGCTATTGTGACGCGGGTACTCATGGACTCGAAGTTGCCGAAACACTTATCCGCTACTGTGCCAAAATCGTTTCCGAACACCAAAACTTGAATCAGGGATGGATTGCTGTGACAAGAAACTTGGATGCCAACGTTCTAAATATTTCTACTCGTTACAACCGTGCCTGCAAAATTGTTCAACAGTTGTCGCAGATTAAAGGACGGGCTCGAAACTGGGTTGCAAACTTTGATGCCGTTTTTGATGCTTTGTCTAAAGTAATCGACATTTTGAAAAATAGTTTTTTAATTTTCATGTTTAGATTAAAGTTCCGAATTCTCTGGTAACAAGTCAAAGCGGGTCGTCTGATTCTGAGCCAAATGCTGAATCTCCACCTGAACCGATTACATTATTGGACTGGATAGAACAACAAGATCCGTTGCATTCACTTGATAATCTAATTGAACATGTTGAGCAGCACATTGAAAAGGTTTGCTTTGAAGTTTCTGTAATTCATGTAATTTATTTACATTTTAGTTGGACGATCACGAAGTGGCACAAGCTGCAGAAGCATTGAAAACAGTCAAAGATCTTGTCAAACGCAAAGACTATCAAGAAATAAAAGGAATTGACAAGCGCTTGGCCATGTTAGATGCAAAGTTGGTTGATTTGGAAAATGTGTTCAGCAAGTTGAAAGAATCGGCATTGAAGTTGATCAACGCACAAGCAGATTCGAACAATTTTCGAGTAAGTTTTGTGTTCTATTTGAATATGTTTATTTGTTGTTTAGAATGTAATTGGCGATCAGCGAGACAGAATCGATAAATTGGCCCAGTTTCTCGAAGATTTTACGCGGCACGCCTTTTTGTTCTTGAATTCAAAATTGGAGCTGTTGAAAAACGTGCGTCAGCGTTTGAGTGGTTGGATAAGACAAAGTTATGACCGTCTGCAATGTGCTCAAACAAATGTGATGCTTTTCGACGAGAAGTTCAATGGTTTTCGCCAACGACTCGATCTTGTCCGTCAAATCCGAGAAGCTCCAATTCTTTTTGTTGCAACAGTGGCAGAAGTTATTCGACGCAATGCTTTTCACGCTGAGTTCAATGAGTGGTTAGTGGAGTTTATTCGTAGATGCTCAGAATTCATCAAAGACGAAAACACTACAAGGTTTGTTTTTGTGTTTTGATGAGCAAGCTTTAATGTTCGTTTTAGAGCCGAGTTCTATTGCAAGTTGGAAAAGCATTTCTTACGCGACATATTCAAAGGTCTTGGTGATGAATTGCCTAACTTCTGCCCGCCAAAAGTCAAATTTGATACGAAATTGCCAATCGTCAGTGATGATTTGTTGCGTGAATTGCGTGAGTCGCTTAAAGACTGTGCTGGAATGGAGAGCCATTTTACTATCGTCTATCCGCAGATCTTCAACAAATTGACAGTTCTTCCAAAGGCTAGCAATCAACAACCGGAATCTCGTGAGCAGCAGACATTCTTTCATCGAGAAGAGTCGTTCTTTGTCCGCGACAAGTCAATAAACCCAATGCACTCTAATTTCCCCTCTTCCAACTGGCTGGCGTAATTTATAATTTATACATTTTTGAAACTAATACTTGTCATGTTTAGTGGGGTCACAGACGAGAACTCGGAAATGTCTCAATCGCCAATAACTAATCAGTTCTTTATGTCCAAAACTAATGGTTCAAACACATCTCTACACACTGAAAGCAGCAGTATAACGACTCCGTCGGACTTAGTTTCGAATCTCGAATCGATTCAGCCAACTAGTTCAATACCTCGCAAATTGATGAGTCCCTCTTCCGTCGACTTAGCATCTCCAACATCAATCCACCCAGAGCACTTCAAAACTACGAGTAAAAACGAGCTGGACTCCGTTGATCCCAACGAACCGCCTGCAGTTCGCCCTCTCTTCAAAGCCGGTGACGACTCTGAAATAACTATGCCAAGTGACGGAACCGAAACTGGCAGCTCAACAACACCAATATACACTCCGGTCCTTTCACCGGTAACTTTTTAACTTTACCTTTAACAACTAAAAATGCTTTTGTTTAGACAAAAATCGAAGAAAGTCAACAAACTTGCATGCTTCAAGACTCTTCGGTTACGATTCGTGACAACGACTTTCTTAAGGACATCAAACCGCGTTTGGCCGAAATTACTGAGGTTTGTTTTAAATACAAAAGAAACTCTAATGTCATTTCAGGAGCTGAAAACTCTTCAAACCGATGCTAGCGATCACAAACTTCAAATCGGGCAACTTTTCGAAAGCAACTTGAATGCAGTTCGCGATGAAGCTACAAACAAATTAAAGGCAGCTCAAATCTCTCTTGACGAGCAAATTCAAACGAACAATCAAATTGAAGAGCGATTGGTCGAAAACGAGAACAAAGTGTCGGCGTTCGAGAAAGAACTTGAAAAGTTGAAGGCTGAAAACGCTGAGCTGAAGCAGATTGCCGACCATGAAAAGTACTTGCGTGTGGAAAAAGAGAAGGAAGTATTCACGTTGACTGACAGCAACAATAAACTGAATGATGACTTGTTGAATACCATTCAAGGTAACTTTTAAAGTCTTGCAGGTTTTAGTAACTCAACTTTTAGACAAAAATCAACTTCAACTCGAGTTCTTGAGCAGCGAGGCAGAACGCAAAAAGCTTGAAGAGAAAATGGAAACCGAGTCAAACACATCATTTGATTGCTTGAGCATCGAACTGGATATTGTTGGTCAAATTCTGAAACGCGAACTTCAACCAGACGAAATTGAATGGATTCGAAGTGAAATCGAGAAGCGCAAAATGGTCAAAAAGCACGACCTGGAGGCAAGCACTCATCAAGAACACGGTCCGGCTTCACGAGTTGAATACGAAAATGTCTTGCGAGTAAGCATTTCGAATGCATCTTCAAAACTAACCAGTCTTACTTTAGCGTAAAATGAACTTGCTCGTGCAAGGAATGGAAGAAAAGAAAAACGAGGAAATTGCCAAGCTTCGAGAAATCATTGAAAACGAGATCAAAGAAGAGCAGAGCAAGTATTTGCGGAAACTTGTAAGTTCATTATACTCTTCAAATCAAACAAAATTCTCAACTGTTTAGAAAGAACGAATCGGGGAGTTGGAAGACAAATTGCACTTTTACGAACACACCGGCCCTTCTGCAACCACTTCGTCAATGTCTCAAACTTTGCCCACTGATCACGGAATGCTCACTTCATTCACATCAGCTGCAATGCACGAGTCTTGCCAAGTTGTTAGAGATGAAGAGGAGAAAGTCATCGATGCTGCTGACGAAGAAACAAAAGACGAAAGTGAACAAGTTGAAGAGAAAGTTGAAGGCATAGACGAGGAAGATGCTGATTTGGCTATTGTCACAATTAGTCGAAATTCCGTTGGCACTCAAACAAAGCTGCGAATGCGTGACTTGTAAGTTTATGTGCTTAAAGCAACTTTAACAACATGTGCTTTTTAGGAAGATGATGGTTTCTCTCAACGACATCAGCGAAGGCTGGGCAGTAATTATTGTTTACAGCGAACTTCACAACTCGTATTGCGTTTTCTCCACTAACAATTCACTCTACTTTGTAAAACAGCGTTCATTGCGTTCCATTGGTATTGAGCAGAACAGTCGTCCAACTAAGAACACGCTGATTTTTGCCAGAGTTGCTGCTTTGGAACTGTGCGAAACCAAAAAATGTCCAAATAGATATAAGCTGCCTGCAAATACACGTTTCTACAGAGTTGATGTTGCGCCCATGCCGTTGACCGGAATGCTGCCAGCTTGTGTACAAAACATTGAGTCCGAGTCGACCAAAACTGTATAAATGTACATTCATTGTTATGCGAGCTTTATTGTCCGCAATAAATCTTTTAAACTCTTCATCGGTTGTTTACTTAATTCAATGTTGAGTTTTTGAACTGAAAACAAGTGACGCCAAAGACCGTGACAGTTATTGTTGGTTGAACTCTAGAAGTTCCGTTGCCAAACACGCGGATTTGCACGCTTTTAAAGCACAGTGATTGTGCAGCAATTGAAGTGTAATTGAATCTGGACGCACGACGCGCCGTTTCCATTAATGAGTGAAATCAACGGAAGTGCGAAATTCATCGGGCCATTCAGAGAAGTGCACTATAGAACGTTTCAAGGACCATCAAAACAGTTGTTTTTGGATGGCAATAAAAGTTCCTGTTTAATGAACAAGTTTGGTCTCAATTAGTCGAGTCGGTCCATGCGACAATGACGGGGGTTTGCGAAGAAATGTACATCGGGTCTTTGGCCAGGCAGATTCGACAATCGAGTCTTGTTTTGGTCTACTTAGCCGCACATGCTACTTTGCATACAATTTAAAAAATTTGGCCACAATAAATAATAGGCGACCGTTGAAATAGAATACAACGAAATGGGCGGTACAAAGCACGAAAAATCTTCTATTTCCCGTCTTTTAGCCAAGCCGGCCAACAAAAATTTGTTTTCCTGCCTTCTGAAACGGAAAACTTGTGTTGGGTGCGCTGAAAATGAACGGCACATTTATAAAAACGGTCGCTCCGAGCGGGTTTATTGTAGCATCAAATCTTCACTGGCCATTTCGAACAATTTGCATTCCAATTACAGATTTTTATTGTGCAACATGTCCCGCCAATTGTTTCAGAGACCCGACCAAATATATCTCGTTCTCTGTTGTGGCAAAACTGACAACTATTCATTTTGAGTAATCTAGTTAGGTCTGTGTCGGTTGTGCGCGACTTCCAAACCACAGTTTGTATCGTTCCCATCTGCTGCCATATTGGTCTCAAATCTCTGAAACGTTCATTTTTAGTAGGCGATGGCAAGACGTGTAGCTTTACAACTGGTGCGGCGATGAGTTGCCAAAATGTTTAATGCGACAAACACAACGAATGATGTTTTGCCGCTATGGAATTCACCTTATCATCCCGTGGTGCAAGTGTTCATCTGGATCACTGCAATTTTGTTGTCTTTGCTGACTGTTTTGGGAAATGTAATGGTCCTTGTTGCCTACAAAGTTGAACGCTCGATCAGCAAACAAGTGAGTCTTCACTTTTGTGCTTTTAACAATTTTCTTTTTTAGATCAGCAACAGATACATAGTTTCTTTAGCTCTGTCTGATTTGATCATTGGAATTGAAGGAATACCGTTGCTTACAGTTTATGCAGTTAATGGTAAGCTTTTTAACTTTGCTAACAAGTTTGCAAGTATTCAATTATTGTTTAGGAGACAGGTGGCCACTCGGATCAAATGCATGTGATATTTGGCTGTTTTTTGACTACTCGTTATGTTTGGTTTCAATCTTGACAGTTTTGTTGATCACTGTGGACCGCTATATGAGTGTAGTAAAGACAGCTACGTATATGAAATGGCAAAGTGCGAAAAAGACTCAGTTTTTGATAATTCTTTCGTGGGTCTTGTCGTTGGGAATTTTTGGTATCATGATTTATCTTTGGCCATATTTTAATCAAGATGCTGCCGCGTAAGACTTTCCTCGTCATTTAATAGACTTTATTCTTTTGATTATTTTAGACGGCCTGATGATGAGTGTTACGCTCCGTTTCTTTCAAATCCGTACGTGAATATGTCCATGTATATAACATATTACTGGTCGACACTTATTGCGATGTTGATTTTGTACAAAGCAAGTTTTAACCGAAGTTTCTCTTTCTTTTCAAAGCTAATAGACTTTCTGGGACTAGAGTCGCATTTATTATTGGGCATTTTTTGTTTGTTTAGCGATCAATTTGACGGGGTTAAATTTCATGCGCTTTTTGGCAACTTTGCCGACCCACAACACTCCCCCGTCGACCATATTTAGAAACATGGCCATAAATCAAAATTTTGCATAGACTTCCGACAATGACAACGAACGGGTTGGAGTTCAACTCAAGATTCGGATGGGAGAGCAGATTTGCGTAATCTAGGTTGCTGGAGAGATTTTTAAGTTTGTGTGTGGAAATTTAGTGCAGTTTGCTCGTTGCTTGCGGAAACAATTGCGTTATGTTAGGGATCTGCCGAAAAATTGAGTTAGCCTCGGCGGATAGGGACAAATTCAGAAGATTTATTTGGCAACGAGTGTTTTGAATGGCTTTTTGTCGGCCACAGTTCTTGTGGGATTTGAGGTGATGCGTCGACTAGTGTTTATCAGTCATTGCATTCACACAAACGCCACGCAATCTAATTTTCGCGTAGTGTGTCCATTTTGAGCCTTGATTTCACGTAATCAGCCACTGGGAAACGCTTTCCGCAATGCTTTATGGGATTTCAAACATTGAAAACATTAAACATGTCGGGCCAAAAATCAAACTTGCACATGAAGCTCCAATCAAAGTTTGAAAATCTCACTAAATGTTTTAGGGCATTCACAAAGCAGCTAAAAACCTGGAAAAGAAGGCAAAGGCAAAAGAGCACAGACACATTGCTCTTCTGTTAACGCAACGATTGGGAACGCAAGTCGGCGTGTCTCTTATGTTGCAATCGAAAAGAGCGGATTCTTTGAAGAACGAAATGAAGGATTCCGGCTACAACACCAACAATGTAAGTGTTTCGAACCAACTTTAATTTGCAAAGTTTGTAATAGCCAATTTGGCCGCTGTTCAAGATCCTTGCAAGCGCTTTCTTTGCAACACAACAAATTAGCTTAATGAAAGTTCATTGACAAAGCACGCATACGCATCTTGTTGCTTTCGAAGGCTGGCGGTCAGCCGGAAAAGTGCAGACGAATAGCCCAAAATTGTCGCATGGCGTGCAGAACACAAATTGTAGACATTAATTGGTTTTGTCCACCGAAAATTTATGATCAATATGTTTAAAAAGCTCCGTTTGTATAGACGAATCCCAAAAATGTGAGATTCAATTTGAGCCGAAATAGCTGGAAATTATTCCCCACTGGGTTTGCCGACAATACAGTAAAATTTGCTGGAATTGCACGCCGCCGGAACTTGTTGTTTTGACGGATTTTGATAAGACAGAAGTTGGCACGCATCAAAATTGGGTCCGGAAATGCCACACAAATAATTCAGTTCGTAGACGTAATTTTCAACAACAAATCAGGCGACCTTAATTTTAATGAATTAATTGCAAGCAGACGGCGATCAAAAATCTCTTGAGAACCGTGGAGACACATGCACTTATGCTTTTTGGCCCGCGCCATGATTCTTTCTGCCGTTTCCGTCTGCCATTTCCTTGAATTGCGCCCAATAGACAGGGAAACACGGTTAAATTGCCAAGGAACCGCGAGCACGCTTCACTACTCCTCAAACAATTACCCGAAATTCAAAAAACACAGCCGAAAATGAAGCAAAAATCAACTGCCCGTTTTGGAACAGCTTAAAGAAAAAATCACAAACACTCAAAACATTGTGAGTTTAGCAAACAAGTGATCATCCAGACGCAAACCAAAATCAAGGTGATAAACCATCAGTGCTGGCAAGATGGAGAAGAGAACCTCTTTCGCTGAAGCGTTCAATTTCACCAGCATTTAGTGCGTTTGGCAGCAGCTTTAGACGGAAATCAAAACGTGCATCGACTCGTTCCTTCAAATCAGCTAAGCTAAGTACCACAACAACAACAAGTGCGTTGGCAGATTCGTCAAGAGCCGCAACACTTGCAAAGTACAACTGTCCCAGCAGCAACTCAATGCAGAAGCTTCAAAAGTCGTCGTTTGACGAGCGTCGAGTAAGTTTGCCAAGCAGCGTGTTTTGCTTTAATCATTTTTGCATGCGATTCTGCTTTGGTCTAACAGTTTGCTGTGTTTTTGTGTAACCAATTGATTGAACAAGATAATTCAATTAACATTTTGCTTGGTTGTGCTTTAATCTGCTTTTTGGCTGTTGTTTTTTGTTTGGACAAAAAACTAAAAAGATCCTCGTTTAGAGTATGAATCTAAGCATGAACCTGCGCGAAAATGCAGCAACCATCGAGTCAATAAGCGCTCTATTCCACGACGAATCCTTAACTTCTATTTTACAGTTTAATCCCCCAACAATACTCGAATCGCCTGCCGATCCCACGCATTCGGACAACACGTCGATTATTCCTGAGTCGACGTTTGAGTCATAGATCTGGACAAACTACCTCAATGATCAGCATACCAAAATCTGAAGAGTGGAAGCCGCTTGAGAATGTTGTTCCACTGGTTGCTGAAGAAAAACTCGACACTCCTCAAGAGAATGGCGAACAACACGGAATTCACGAAAAGCACAGCGTTTCACACAAGCCTGTAAAGCACAGTAATGCTGATCGTGGATGGTTCGGCAACTTTCGGCACGGTTTTCATCGATTTAGAAGACGGACTCGACGAAGATCTGGTTCTCAAAGAGTGAAAACAAAAAAGTCGTTGTCGAAGTCCAGATCGGTTTCTTCTTCTTCTAGGTTTGCTAACTAAGATTGCACATTTAAACAGACAAGTTTAGTGATTCTTCGTCTAGAGCCGATTCTCCGTCTCACGGACAAAAAATTCCTGTTCCATCAGTGACTGTGACTCGAGAGCGACGAAATCAGACTTCAGACACTGCCCAATCACCTGATCATTCCAATGAACCGTTTTTAGGACCAACTCTCGGGTATGAGCTTTCTTATGACCAAACAAGAAACTGTTTACAGAGTAACAAGAAAGATCTCGAATATATCGGCTGCCATCACAAAAGACGCCAGAGAGCAAATCCGCGAAAGAATGATCTCCTCTTTGTTGGCACCTATAAGTTCGGCCTTAAATCGAAACCGCAAGCGAACAAAGGCAGAAAGACGTGCTCACAAGGCTTTTAGAACAATTACGGTATTTGTTTAATAATCCAAACGCTTTAAAACACAACTTTCTGCAGTTGATTGTCGGACTATTCGCAATCTTGCTATCTCCTTACTACATCGTTGCGACAGTTTACGGATTTTGCAAGTAACTTGTTTGCCAACCCAATATTCAATGTGTAAACTTGATTTCAGGGGTGAATGCATTTCATCGATTATCTACAATTTGAGCTATTACATGCAAGTTTTGTTTTGAATTGATAATCACGATTTAAGCATTTAAGGTGCTACTTGAATTCAGCGTTAAATCCGTTTGCATACGTAATTTTTAGTTGTTTAATCGACTTTAACTTGTTTGCTTTTAAGGCGCTCGCCAACAGACAATTCCGAACCACTTTCATACGACTTCTTCATGGAAATTTTAAGCGGGTACTTTAAGCTCACGGCCTGTTTTAAAATGGTCCGATCTAACGCAACGCTTGTACATATTTCTTTGTAAATAAATTTTCCGCTGTTCATTTGGCCTTTGGTTCAACAAATTTGTTTGTTATCATTGTCTCCAATAAAGTCTATTAAAGCTCTGAATTAACACTTAATTTAAGCTTGCGCACTCTTGCTGTTTACAGCTTTAATTAAACAAATGCTTAATCTATCCATTCAAAGTGTTATCGGAATGTTATCGAAAGAGTTCATTCATCTCAAACACAAACAATCAGCGAAAGCCAATCAACGCGTCAGCACTGGTGACGAAACATTGTTGATTCGGCTCTTCGGTGTTTTCCCCAATTTTGTTAGACAGTGAGTCAGGGCGGTTGGCTCCCTGTTTTCATTCCTAAACACCCGCTCAGTGGTTTGGAGTTTAAATCACCTTTTGAAAGCGGTCAGTTCGCAGGCCAGAGAGGTTCTGCTGCGTCCCAACAAGTCTGAAAGTCAGTGCGTTTTTTATTGAATTATTGCGGCCCAAATGGTTCCTGCTCATTGAAAGAAACATCTTCCGCGCTCGACAACAACGTTCTAATTTGGAAATTTGCCGAGACGTATATCAGATACCTTTTGCGAAGCGCTGGAAGTATAAGCAAAAAGGCTTTTTGTTGACTCGTTCGGCGACATTTCACGACAAAGACCAGGAAAATGCTGGTGGTTGAAAAGAGAGCGGTCGGCGCCCGGAGGCTGTCGAGAATTCCACTCCCTCCTTAGCTTGTCGTTAATGCGTTCGTCTGCATCGCCGGAATGCCACGTATTCGGACTTAAACTCGGCTCCAATTAGGCTAATCATAATTTGGAGCGCGATTCCGGCCGCAAACATCTCCCAAGCTGGACTTCTAGAAACTTCCACCAAGTGTGCATTTTTAATCCATGGTTTGTAGACGTGGGCCGGCGCTTGGCCTTACGTGTTTTCTCCTCCTGTCACCTTGCCCTGCTTGCTGCCTAATAGTCATTCTTCTTCGTCGATTCTAGGTTCCCTTGCTCCAGTTCTTTGAATCGCCTGATTCGTGTTTTTTGTATTCCAGCGTGCGGAATTATCGGCTTTTTAATTTGGCTGTTTTAGACGGGCATTCGAGTGGTGCAGACATTGACTGCTGCACTGGCCCCGTTTTCCTTCCCATTGCTGCCATAATCCATCGAGCAAGATGATTATAAAAGAATAGTGGAGTTTTGGACATGCAAATTTGATTTATCGCCTAATTTCAGTCGTGTTGTACTACCGCTCACCGTCGAAGAATATCAAGTTGGTCAGCTGTTCAGCGTAGCAGAAGGTGCGTTTGCTCTTCTATGCTTTGTAGAGATTAATTTGCTGGTTTAGCTTCAAAGAACGAAACGGGAGGTGGTGAAGGCGTGCAAGTGCTAGCAAACGAACCGTTCCAGGGGTTTCCACTCTTCAACGGTCAATTCGATTCCGGCCAATATACTCACAAAATATATCATTTGCAATCGTAAGTTCTTCAAAGTTCTTCAGTAATCATATTGTTTGGCTCTTTAGAAAAGTCCCTCCGTTACTTAGAAAAGTTGCACCAGCAGGATCGTTAGCGATACATGAAAAAGCTTGGAATGCGTATCCATACTGCAGAACAGAGCTCACAAATCCCGACTATATGGGCGACAACTTCTTTGTCCGAATCGAAACTATGCATTTGAATGACCGAGGAACAACAGAAAATGCAAGTTGATAACTTTAAGCAAGTTTATGATGTTTTCATGTTCAGGCTCATCAATTATCACCGGATGTTTTGGCCAAACGAGGTGTTGTGCACATAAATATTGCAAATGACAAGGAGTTTTTGAACCCGGCGGTATGTTTATGCTAGATAGTTGTTGTTCATCTGCTCTTTGTTTAGGACATTAAGCCCGAAACGTCTCCGCAGCTGTTTCTTTCCGAAAAGACCGGTCGAGGCCGATTAAATCCAAGTTCTTGGCGACAAACTGTTGACCCTGTTATGTGCGCCTACAAACTAGTGACAGTTCACTTCAAATGGTTTGGACTTCAAAACTTGATAGAGTCGTTTGCGCACAAAGTGAGTTTGATTTCTTTAGTTGGTGAAACGCTTTGATCTTGTCTGTTTCAGCAGTATCCACGATTGTTCTCAAAGTTTCACCGCGAGGTATTCTGCTGGATTGACCAGTGGCACGGATTGACCATGAATGACATCCGCGAATTGGAACAAATAGCTCAAAGAGAGCTGGACGAAGCCCGTCGAACTGGTACAGCTCGTGGAATGACCGCCTAATTCCATTTTCCGATCATTTCATCCATAGACGATCTTGTTAGTGCTTCAGTCAATCTCCGTGTTTAAATTATTGGTTTCTTCGTTTAAAAGTATGGTCCACACTTTCTGCACACTTGTTGGTTGCATGTTGTTGTTTGGAACAAATTTTTGATTTTGTTCGGTTTCTTTCAGGTTTCTGCTTTTGTGTTTTTTACTTTTCGACTTGGCTATATAAAGTGTATTTCTATGCTCTGTGGACTTTTCATTTAGACGGCCGTTGAAGGGCTGTCATTTGTCAATTAGACGTGCACTCAAATACTCGAAATTTACGCAAACAAGAAGCAACTAACATTTCATCCAACAATAAAGTTTATTCATAAAAATCAAATATAATTTAAAAGGCACATTAATCGGTAGACGCTGCCTGAGATCTCATGTCAATTATGCAGTCCGGATTTTCTTTGCCGCAGTTAAAGCACATTGCGTACAGGTGGTTATTGTCGTATTCGCTGGTCAGAAGGTGCATGGAAAGTTGCAACTTGATAGAGCTTGTTGGATCGACAATAACTCCGTTTTCAAATGTTGCATGGAGAAGGAACTAGAATTGTTAAAGTTAAACATACGCAGTGGCGCTTTTAAGACTTACTTGAAGTAAATGATCGCATCTGGGCAAACAGCAGTCAAGCCCCACTCTCCTCTGCTGAGGACACAATAGTGGTCAGAATGAATTAGCGGGTCCATTTGTTCCATCTCAATTTCCCATTCCAAGAAGCAATTCTGGTCAATTTGAGTTGCAATGTTCTTCTCAACCGCCTTTTGATAGCGAAGATAGCGGATGCAAATTGCTGGAAGATAAACAAACTCCTTTCCGTTGCACTTGTTACACCTTGGTTTAATTGTGTTTGGATTGACGCAAATCTTCTCGTCAAACAGGAACCAACGCAATTGATCTTCAATTGACAATGTGACATTAACATTAACGACTCTGCCAGGAAACTTGTACTAAAGCAATTTAAGTTATTTTAAATAGTGTTTGTTTTGACTTGCTTTTTTGCACGCTCTACCGGTCGTCAAGATCTTGGCATTCTCGTGAATGGTTGCCTTTTCGTTGACTTCGGCTTCGTTTGCACCGGGAATAACGCTAATTCCTATGCGTCTCATGCAAGAGCCAATGGGAGAACACATTGTATCGGTGATATAAAGCAACGAGTCGAGTTCTGTAAATTCATCTTGTTGCAGCTTTTCGTTAACGTCCTAGAATCATTTAAATTATAGAAGCAAACTTTAAAGCTTTTCAAACCTCAATAACTGCTTTCAAGTCATTTTCTTTGAGATGATTGCTTTTAGTTTTGCGTGGACCCGAACTGGAATTCGATTCAGCTGCGGTAGCGGCTTTTTGCTTTATCCACGAAACAAATGCAAGATCCATTTTGTCGGGACAGTTCCTATGAGTTTTGTTTGTCAGTTTAAAGTTGCTGCTCAATTAAACTTACTCATTGATAGATCCGACAAGCTTCTTTGTAATTTCCACGACAGCATGAGAATCCATTGCAGCGTATTTTTGTTGAGCTTTGCGAAGAGGTCGCCAACTCCAAACGCTTGACTGTTCTTCTTTTCCGAGTGTGATTCCAAGCATGTGCTTTGTAAGTGCAGCCAAATTCAACTCTTCTGGCGGATTTTCACCGAAAACTTTGTTGCACATTTCGATATCGCCTCTGATAGTTTTTGCCGCGACGTGAAGACAAAACAAATTATCCAATTTAGGCAAAATCTCTGATTTGAATAGCGGAAAGTTGAATGAAAGTGCACTAACATCGGAATCTAGTGCAAAGCCTGGAATCAAAAATGAGTTGTCGAAAGACGTCTTTAACGGTTACCATAAATCTTCTTCGGATGATCAAAAATCAACTTGAGTAGCTCCAAGAACTGCTCATCTGTCCAATTGTGCACAGCTCGAAAAGTGTGAATGTCGATAAGCATTGTTTCGTGCTCGCTAGTCATTTGAATCAAGCACACAGTTCCTATTTCGCCACTGTAACTCATATCCCATTCTGTGTCGAGGCCAAAGTATTCGTTCTTTGGATCCTCAATGAAAGGTTTGAGCAATTTTTGAACTGTCTCTTCCGAATCAACCATACGGACCATGTGAGTTCCTTTGCCCAGCAAGTTGAAGCCATTTTTGATATTCAATTGTTCTTCGTGAATAACTTTGTTTCTAAATGAATAAAGTGTAGAAGTTGAATGAGTTAGTAGCACTTACTGTTTGTCAACTTCTTGTTTCACTCTGTCGATCAACTCTTGAGGAAATGTCATGCCTGGTGGCCAATCCTCGTAGTCAATGTTCAATTTCAGAACCATTATAAATGCATCGTCCAAGCATCCGTGGTCTCGAAGATAGGACAGTGCTGCAGTTTGGATTCGCTTTCCGCCTTCGGTCATTATGTGAAACATCTTCTGATGAAATCCTTCGCGGCCTTTGTTGGTCTCTTCGTTGCTGTAGGTTCGGAACGCGTGAATAAACGCATTCATTTGACGGACAAAGATGCAGTTCTTGACTTGATGCTTTTCCAATTTGAACTCTTTGTAGAAGTTGAAAGCCATTTTGACAACACCGTCGTACACTTTCAAGCCGTCGTACTCTTTGATTGGAGGCAAGGCGATAAAGTTTGGATCGTTTTTGGGAAAACTGGCGCCAGCAACATGATCTAAACAAAAGGGCGTCTTGATTGTTAATTTAGACCATTCTTACCCAAAACACTAACAACCATACTTGGAAGCTTTTTAGCAGACTCTCTTTGACACAATTCCATCAGTGAACCAATTTGATTTCCGGTCACTGCGTAGAAAACAAATTCTTTGCCCGGCAACTTCTCGATGTACTTGCAAAGATCCAAATTTTTAATCCAAAAGAATGCTTTTTCCGTATCGTAATTAAGTTTTTTCTGAAATTCGGTGGTGTTAGGAAATTAAATGATAGTTTAAGATATACGAATACAAATTTGACATATTCGCAGAAAACTAGATCCGTGCAAAGATTAGATGCGAATTCTTTATAAGCTTTGCTCAAAAACGCCGCTTCAAACATGTCGTCCCAAATTCGAGAAGTTAACTTAAATAAATTGGTCTTGAAGTTCTTACAAAACAGTCAGTTCGGAGATCAAGTTGTGAACGCGCAGCTTTTTTGATTTCTTCTTCGTTTCGATTCATTTTTATGTCTTCGTCGACGAAATGAAGCAGTTGCCTAAAAGGTTGCATTATGAGGTTGAGCAAATAATGATATAACTTACTTGACTATCCAATTTACTTGATGTTTGTCAACATTTCGCTTGCTCAGAAAGTTGACCACCGACCGAGTCCAAATCAAGAAATCAACGATTGCATTGTGGTATTTATCATAGGCCATGCCTTGGACAAATTCCCTCAATGTTTCGTCGATCAGAAGCATGCGGTCTCTGCATTCCTTGTTGGGAACTAGGAAGTGTTCGATAATTTTGCAGCAAATAGGTCCCACAGTTGACGGCTCTTTGAAAGCGCTTGGTGACCAGGTGTGGAATTCGGTATGTGGCAGAAAGTCCATCGTCAGAAGCGGTAGTTGATTCGGAATGGTAGTCTTCGTTGGACAAGCAAGCGCTGCCGTTGGAGTTGGCAAAGATGCTTTTGGAACCCATTTAAGCAGTAACCCGTAACTGAAAAGAATGCTATAATTCTAAAAGTAACTAAACGGATCAACAAAACGGTGAATTCTTTTTTATAAATAAGCACTGAAACCAAACAGAGCATGCTAGCGAAATGAGGGCGCAATGAAGATTTGACAAACAATGCACTTTTGACACGAATAAATGCTATGCGTATGAGAATTTCAATGATTCTGCATTAAATTCACATCAAACTCACAAAAGTTATCAACATTTGTGAGAACTTTAAAAGTTCATGAGAACTGTCAAGTTGAGTGCTTTGAAATTTGTATTCACTTTGTTTGCTTAAAACATTTTTTTGTTGATCAATGTTTACGTAGTAAATATTTACGATGTTTATTCAACTTTAACAACTTTTAACAGCACTTGAAAACAAACTTCAAGTTAAATTTATGCCCTTCAAAGTGTTACATTGATTGACAGAAAACACCCATCGATTTCAACCAATCCATAACTTTTATGTTTTGGCTCAGCGCCGACCGAAAGGTATTTTGGGCTGAGTTGTGGCCGGAGATGCCAACGGCTCGTTTTCATGAGCAGCCATCATGCAAAAATGACTTGTTGCCACACAGAAACCATTTGTCGGCCGGATCTCCAAATTGTTTGATTCAGCCCGCTGCAGCCGTGCGAATCTCCGGCTTGGCCGATTTTCGCCTCACTTTTCTGCAGCTATGTGTGTGCGCTGAAACAAGAAAAAATGAACTGATTACGAGGGCAAGTAAAAAGAGCAGATCCTTGATCCGAAAGTTGTCAGCCGCTACATTCAGTTTTTGTGGGCCGGTTTTAGTCAGCGGAGAAAAAATTGCCAACATTTGCAGAAGTCGAGACGTGTTGCGTGTTTTATTTTGGTTTGCTAATTATCTCAAACCTTCAGGGCTTAGTGAACCGCAAATAGATTAGTTTATGGAGGCGATTGTTTGGCTTAGTAAGTTTCTTCAAGAACATAATCGCTAATCATTGCTTTCCCCAATTTTAGTTGGCTCTTGGGTGGTTGTTGGTCTGCTGAGTTACATTTTTGTGACAAGAGTCGGAAATGTTCCACAACTCGGAAGCGAGTCCAATAGAACGACGATTTCACACAAGTAACTTATCTTTGAATTCTGTTGATTGCCCTCAACTTTAGTGAAAGAACAGACTGGATAAACGAGATTATTGCGTGGCTTTCAACGTATAAGAGTTTTCCTGTTGGTTTATCCGAGCATTGGATAAAGTCGTTGAATGAAGTTGCCAAAAAGATCTGTGTTCCGGGCCAACATGAAGTCATATTTGAGGAAACAACAACATCGCCCGACGCTTTACATCATCCAAAAATTTCCAACATTGAAAGTTGCCGTAACACCAACAATGGCCAACTGGTCATCAAAGCACACCTGGAAGTTCCACTCACTGTTTTGCGTGTTATTGCATCTGAAAACACGACAATCACCAACTACAATGCTTCAATTGCTTATCTGGAAGGAGAAATTGAAGCTCGACTGGCGTTTATTGCCGACGAAACATACTTGATGTCTTGTTTTACAGAGTTTGTTACGCATTTTAAAAACACATTGACGTTTATTATTTTGTTTAGTTGCCCAGAAATGAAGATTACCTTGGCAAATGCGGACAAACCGGTAAAATCAACTCTAATCAACTCGAATAACTTCTTTATTCAGAATGAATCAATCGAATACAACTCGAAATTGGACAACACCATCAGGAAATGCATAACTTCCGCAGTTATGAGCATTAATTTCCACGAATACGTGGCTTCTTTGCGGGACGATCAAGTAGGAAAGATAAACTACTTCAGCGATAACTTCTCATATAACGAGAATCTGGCGTCCAGTTTGCACAGTCCTTCAAACAACGTCAACTACGACAGATCTTTGTTTGTCTTCCAGCCAAATCAGCAACAACAATCGAATCAAAAACAACAACACCCGCCAAACAAAATTCGAATAAAAGTTCTGAAAGCGCAACGTCTCAACTTCGAAGACAAAGGTATGTTTTGAAGCACCGCATTTAATCAACTTAGAATTTAAGCAAATCTTCAACCATATGTAACTATCGAACTTGACGAACCGACTCAAAAGTTTACCAGCACACCTTCGAGAACCGTAAATCCACAGTGGGATCAAAACGCCGAATTGTAAGTGTTTATTATTTAATTGGTTCAACTTCTTTTCATTTCAGCTCAATTAACGACTTGAGCGATGAGGTTCTTTTTGAAGTTTACGGCTTGCCAGAAAGTATTGCTGACAAGAACAACAAATTCTTGGGATTGGCCATTGCGGGTGAGTTCTAAACATCAGCACCACTATATTAGTTGTTAACATTTAGGATTGAGTGAGATGCGAAAGTCCAACGAACGCGTTCATAATCTCCAACTACAATCAAGACCCTACCAAAATGACCGGATTAGCGGGATACTCACTATCCAAGTAAACAACATTAGTCAAGTTTCAAATATACTTTAACTTTAGTCCGAGTTCTTCTACGATCCCTATGCACAGGCAAACAACATAAAGAAAAAATCAGCCGAAAAATCATATGCATACAACAAGAATGCGTTCACCTACACCGACCCTTACTTAACAAACGATCAATTGGGAAATTCAACACCTCCATACGAATATCGACCAAAACAGCCAAACAACTATGCACCAGCACGTGTTTCCATCAACGAAACGTCCTCAATTTCACAACGAAGGCCACTCAGTTTTGGACAATGTCACAAACCGAGGCATGGACATGACTGAACTGGGTAAACTTAAATATCCAGTTTAAGGCACTAATGAATAAACGTTGTAGTTGACAGACCGCATCGAGAACCCGTAGTCAGTCAACAAGCTCAACCTCAGCCAGTTCCAAAACAAACTAGTCATCAGTTGTCTTCAACAGTGAGCAAAATCTTATTTGAAAAGACTTACAAAAACTATTACAGTATGTGAGTGCAGATGAAAATGAACCGCCCCAGTGGATTGATATTGAAAATGCCCAACTAATTTCAAGTACAGACGATCCAACTGCTTCGGACAACGAAAGAGGTGAATAAACTGCCAGTCAATTCTTTTAACCGATTAACTTTTTGGGTCGCTCAGCAAGAAAAAGCCGTTCTGGCAAACGTGAACGTTCCTTCTTTGGTGAACTGAGAGACAGACTGACAGGAGGTCATTTGAGGGCAAAGAAACGAGCCAAAAGTTTGGATGCGCAAAATCCAGTGTTAGATGAGGCGCCATCAGAACCCGCCTCAAGAGATCAGAGTCAAGTTAGATATGAACGTTTGTGTAAGTTTCTCCTCATTCAGTTCAAGCTATTTTACTGTTTTAGCTCGCGGAGGCACCCTTGAACGATCACAAAGTCGAACACGATCACCTGCCTACAACGACGTTCCAGCAGCGCCAAGCAAGTTAGTGTTAGAATTAGGCGAAAACTTCCAAGAAAAGAAATATTACTACATCCCCGACTACATCGAAGACCAGCTGAAAGCTACAAAGATCATGAAGCGAGGCAAAAAGCTTCACCTCTGCAACGACCACTCATTTGTAGCAGTTAAGACAAAAGGAAACGTGTTCTGTGATGTCTGTAACGGCAAAATTGCGACCAATTTCGTCAAACAAGCTTATCAATGCAGAGGCAAGTTAACTGTGCAGCTTTTATTCTAAGTTTGCATTTAGATTGCCGTCTCGTTACACATAAACATTGTCATCGACGAACCGGAAACACGCCTTGTCCTTCAAGCACAATAAATGAGAAGTTTGTTGTGGAGAATGTGAATTGGGAAGAGTTGTTGAGTAGGTTCGAGAGTGACGAGTTTATTTCTGGGGAAAATCTATAACCACAATTTGCATTCTTTCTAGTATTTTCGAGTTGACTGAGTGTGCTCAATTTGATTGTTTTGTAAACTGTTGTTGATCTTTTTGCCGTACATTGTCGATGAAGCGTTTGTTAATAAACTGATTGCCATTTTAAACGATAGTTTATTAGCCGTATCAACACATGAAATAAATTAAATTGCAACAAATAACTTAAGTTATGACTTTATAACAACTTATGACACAGATTTAAAGCTCAATACCGGTTTCAATCCTAGATTTCACCTATTTGACAAAGAACTTTTTGCCCGAGTAAACAAAGAAGTAGAATAGAATGCTTAAAATGCTCAGTTGGAGAACCAACACAAACATATTCCAGAGACGGCTTCGGCTGTATCCAGCATATACATGCAGATTGAAACCTCCGAAAAAGCTCGAAAACGACGGGATGTCGTCCCGGAATTGCTTGGCAATTTGAGTCGCACTGATTCCGTTTGTCTCGATGAGATATTTGTGCACTCCGATCACATAGAGGATGTTCATCAAAATAAAAGGACCCAAGACAAATTGCGTTCCATACGTATTTACAACAGTTAGAAGGGTGGCTGTCAAAACACCTCCGAAGCAGTTTTGTAGAATGCCGATCAGAGCTCCGCCAAGAATCCGGTCTCTTTGTAGAAATATTTCTGTCGTCACTGCGTAGGCTCCCTCGGCGGCTATTGCTGCTGCCGATAAATCGATGGCAGACAGTAAAGGTAATAAATATGATATGTGCATAATACCGAAAAGTTTGCCTAAATTTTAAAAGCTACAACGAACCAAACAAATAGTGATGTTTACCGGAAATTAAGCCCATTATAGCCAGAGCTAAAACACAGATGTAAATAAACCGTTCACAAATGTTACTTACAGCTGCAGGCAATAGACAATAACGTCGGCGCAATAATGAGCGTTCTTCTCGAGAAGTTATCAAAGAAACATAGTGTGACAATACTGATTAGTGCTTGCGGAATCACTATAAACAATGAAGTAGTTGTTGCCGACTTTGCGCTCCAGCCAATATTTTCAAACACTTGAGTTGAATATGAGATCCACAACTAAAATGAACGTGTATTTCCAATCTGTTCATTGTGTTAAAGTTTACCCAGTCGTCTATGTGAACAAAAGTCAGAACATAAGAACCGAGCAAGAATGGCCGGATAAACGAGCCACTTTGAAAGCGTCGTTTTATTGATTGAAGCAAGTGTTCAGTTTTTGGACTAGCATTTTTGCGTAAAGGCCTTTCACAGTCATAAAAAGGATCGTTTCTGAATTCATTAGAAAAATCATTCAACGAAGATTGCCAATCTTCCGGTCTCTAAACTCAATTCAATTAGCAAAACAGTCTTTAAAACTTACTTGATAGAATTCCAACGCTTTTGATGCGGCCTCTTTGTCGCCCTTCAACAACAAGCATCGTGGAGATTCTGGAGCCCACGACAAAACCAATATTGCTGGTATGATTAGTAGATTTGGAATGACAAATGCAATATGCCACAGACTTTCGGTTCCAAAACAGAAATCAAGACCCAAAAGCATTCCGACTAATTCGCCAACACACGCCCAAACAGTCTGAAACGTATTAAACACTTTTAATTAAATAATTAAACAATTACAGTTGTTGCAAGCATTGAACCGCGTAGGCGAATTGGACTTATGTCTAAAACAAATCAAGAAGTTAATCAAGACAAATTGAAAAAGCTCACCGGCAATCATTGCCAATCCAATCACTTGAGCAATACCGCATCCAAGACCATTTATAAATCTTCCGACGCATGCTACAAAAACGCCGTGTTGAACGTGAACAACAAGTCCACTTAACGCTCCACCAAAGAAATTTAAGGCCAAAGCAGTTATTAGTGGCTGTTTTCTTGACGGCTGATCTGCCAAAAAGACAGACAAGAAACAGCCTAGCGCAAGACCATAAATTCTCGACGCGACAATCCATTCCCATGCAAGATCAGCTAAAAGTTATCATCTAAACTGCACATTAAATGTAAACAACCTTCGTGAGTCGTTCTGTAGATGTCCATAAGAAACGAGTGTGCAGAAGGTAATAAATTGTCAACTAGACTGTCTAACGCTACCTTCAAACGCAATCAATCAATGTTAGTATGTAACAGGAAACTCACTAGAAATAAAGATCCGGCACCAATACTTAAAACAACCAATGCTAAACGAATTGTCGGCCATATGGAACTGCTGCGGACATGCGTTCCAATTATTGGTGGCAGCATATTGTCGTATTCCCTTGCATCCATCTTTCCATCTTCAACATAATTCGAACTTACGATACGATTCCGCAACAACTCTTCTTGTGGCTTTGTCATTCGTTTGGAGAGTTGGCCTTCGATGGAATCAAGTGGTTGACTGTACCCGTTGTCTATTCGGCATGTTCCTCTGCTTTCGGCTTCAAGAACAGTGAGGATCGGCTAAAGCCAACGGGAGTCATTTCGCGTTTAAAACAATGAAAGAATAATTAGAGTTTAATGACGCGGCGGAAGAGGCTGTAGGTTGCTGCCGACGGCTGGCTTTCAGCAACGTGTAAAAAAGATAATCGAGCGCGCAAATTCGAATTCCAACCGATTTGAGTTTGAGTTCAGGCGAACAGTCGTGTGACGCAAAATCATGAGTAAATGAACTCGGTCTATGGCGGAGACTGCGCCGCAAAGTTTAAATGCTTCTAATTGTTAGTCATCTCTAATATAACTTTTAAAGCGCAGTAAACAAACAGAGTGATGAAATTAAGCGTGTGCTCTGTTCTTTTCGATGCTCTTAATATGCAAATCGGTCTGAAGTTTGAAAAAGCAAACAACAAACATTTTAACACACAAACAAAATAATTAATCAAAAATATTGTGTTGAGAACAAAAAATTCCATAATCGTTTTACGTCAACGAACTTCATGCTTTGCTTGGAACAATAGCGGTGATTGTTGGCTCCATCATCCCTGCTGATATTTACAAAAGACGTGGCATCAAGGTTCCGGAAAGATAGTGGCGGGCGAATCTTTTGTGTTTTCAAGAGCACAGATGCACTCAAATATCAACTGATAACTTGATTGAAGAAGTTAATTGCCCAAGTTGTGTCGAATAAGTTGATTAATTTGAAAAGCACCTTTAAAGATTAAATAAAAGTGGAGTGTTTAAAAGTCAAAGTTTAAACGCCGTTAAAACATGATTAAAACACACAGTCGAAGCAATTAAATTCGAGAAAATGTCGAGTCGCACCTGATGAAGGAAGCATATTTTGCTTGATACGTAATGTTAGTGCAAGTGATTCACAAGTTTGCTAACGCATACAATTGAACATTTTGAGGCATTCAATATTTTGATCATAACTGTTTATTCAACAATGTTTGTTAATGTTCACTGTTCTTTTACAAACTACACAAATAATAAAAAGCAATTGACACTTTTGAATTGTTTAATAATTAAGTAAACAATCAACTGTAGACAAATAATAAAAAGCAATTAATTACACAATTTAAACGTTTATCAACAAAGCAAAATTAACTACACAATTTAAACGTTTATTCAACAATGTTTGTTAATGTTTGAAACTTTTCAATTGCGTAACTTTCGATTCGCTTTATTCAATATTCAACAATGTTTGTTAATGTTTTCGACTCGCTTTATTCAACACGTTCAGCAATGCTTGTTAATGTTTTCGATTCACTTTATTCAATACGTTCAGCAAAGCAATTAGTTTAGCAGTTTAATTAGCTGTTGCGCAATTCCTTTACATGGTTTTTGATCTGTTTTTGTTTCTTGATTCGTTGTCGGATCTGGCTAATTGTGCGGCGGACGTGAAGGGAATCTTCAGCCCCCGAAACTGTTTTGCTCGCGCTCGAGAGTGACCTTCAGTCAGCAAAAAGCCTCCCTGGTTTTTTCTTGCTCCCGACAACAACTGCCTTCACGTGCAGTGCCGCCTGGTACCGACCACGAAAGCGAGTGGAGACTGGAAATAGCCTTTGCCTGCTGTGTTCTGCGTCCACACTCGCCGGCCAGCAAAGCTCTCCTCCTACTTTTGGGGTCTCGAACGGCTTGATCCTTGTGTCCATGCACGCAATGCTGTATCGGATTTTAAAATTTGCATTTCTTCAAAGATCCCTGTGACATAACCGACTTCGTGTGTCCTTGAACAGATGCGCACACCTACTCTCTCTTCCATTCACTTTTGCCAACCGTGTTCACTCGGCGCTTGATTTGAGTTCCAGGCGCTTTTTGCGCAGCAGTCCCCATCGCTGTTTCGTTTGTCTTCACCATTCACTTTTTAGTCTCTGCTAGGTTATTTGAGAGCGTGCCTTGGAGTGCCATACGATTGCGCGTTCTTTTCATTTTACCGATCCTTGCTTCAATTATCGATACGCTTTTCGATTATGCAATAAGTTTGATTTCAGCTCTTTGTTTCTCCAATCGACCAAACGAATTGAAAGAAACTGCACCAGCTTAATTTTGCGAAGCTTTTAGCTTATGGCTAATAACAAACAACAAATCTTTTCGACAAAGCAAGAAACAGGATACTCCGATCCTCTCAGCGACTGTGCCGACTTCAATATCCTCAACTTTATCAACAGCGCAGACGCTCCAGACTCTCCGGACCTGCGTTTCTGCCAAAACGCCAACATCTATCCTATGCACGGAAATGGCGCCTTGATCGAGCAGCAAATGCAGCAACGTCAGCCACTCTCCAACACAATGCATCACCGTCAAATGCAACCAGTAATCTTGGACAATGGCCTCCTCTACAATAATGGAACAACTCGCTTGCCTGACAGCCCTCCAATCACAGGTAAGCAACGTTTTATGCGTGAAACTTTACACTAAAAGGCACGTGCCAAGTGTTGCTTTATCCTTTTGCGCAAACTTGGCTGCTTTCAATTGGCAAAATCCAGCCAACTATTTCCGATCAAGACCTCCTTTGTTTCAGATATTTCGGCAGGAGCAAGCAGCGGATCACCTTCTAGCGAGCCATATTCTCCGGAAAACTATGCTGCAATGCAACACATGCACAACGGCAACCAAATGACTCTAAACATGCAGATACCAATGAACGGAAACATGCGCATTCAGCCACACCAGACGCAAGTGTCTCCCAATTCCGATTTTCTCAGTCCCTACCCTGCACAAACACCCGGATCTCATCACTCACAGGTCTCTCCGCCAGCAATCAACCAAAATTTCATGCTCGATACCCAACAAAACTATCCCATGGAAACCTACTTAATGGCCAACGATGACTTCAACGACATTCCTGACTACAATCCTCCGCTCATCGGTCAAAAGCGACAAAGAATGTCGGATGGCTCGACTGTTGTCAAAAACGAGAACTATCCCAGCATTAACGGCGGAATGATGCACCAAAGTTCAATTGGATCAATGAGTGATTCTCCTCACGGCGGCAGTTTAGACGACTTTGATGAGTGCCAACAAAAGACTATTCGTTTCGGGCCATTTGAACAGCAAACATGGAGCACATTGTGAGTTTAACGATATTAAAAGCAATTAGTTATGCGCACAATTTCAGACTCGATCAAGATCAACGAGAGTTGTCTGGCTGGAAAGTGAATGTGGTGGCGGATAAGGGTTTCAACTTTTCGAGCAGCGACAATTGCTTTGTTAATCAAGTAAGCAATTCAAACAAATCAACTAAACGTTATTGTTGTTGTTTAGAAAAAGAATCACTTCCAAATCACTGTTCTAATCAAAGCAACGAACGAAAACACTCCGTGCTACGTGATGACTAATGATAGAACTTTGCATCAAGTCACCGGCTTCAAGTTGGCTTTTAGTGGAGTGAAGGCTGAGATGACATCGTCAGAAGTTCAAATCAGACAGTCTCAAACAGACCGCAAGCCGATTCCACACGACCCGTAATTCTGAACTGATTGTTTTTGTTCTAATTTCTGATTTTAGCGTCCAGTTGAACATTGCTCCGCTGAAATTAACAAAAGTGACAGTTCCGCGGCTGCACTTTAGCGAAACTACGATGAATAATCATCGCAAGAATGGAAGACCGAACCCCGACCAAAAATTCTTCTTCTTGATTGTTAAATTGCTGGCCGAGACGCCAAACGGCCTGATTGTCGTTCAAGCGTACGCTTCTGACAAAGTTGGTAAGTATTTGGAACGATGACTTTGGATAAAACTAAACATTTTAGTTGTTCGAGCCTCAAATCCGGGACAGTTCGAGCCGCCGGAGAACGAAGTTTCATGGCAACGTTCAAATAACGTTCTTCACTGCAACGGTCCGGTTGCTGTTGGCACAGACAAGGCTATCAACGATGCTCAACTAACTGTGCTTGGCAATATCGTCTCAACAGGACAGCATACTCGTCCTTCAGATCGTCGCGTTAAAGAAGACATTGTTGATCTGGATGTCAAAGACGCAATGGATCGAATCAACAACGTTCGTCTAGTTGAATACAGTTACAAGCCAGAAATTGCCAAGCAGTGGGGACTAAGTGAAGAGAATCGTCATCGTGTTGGTGTTATTGCGCAAGAACTGGCTCAGGTTATTCCGGATGCTGTTCGTGACAATGGAGACTTCTTGACTGTCGACGACGCACGAATCTTTTACGACACCGTTGCAGCGGCCCAAGAACTCTACCGACTGACTGGAAATCTTGAGTGCAAAATCGACCAAGTTGAGAGAATTTCGGAGAAGCTGGCACGTTATGCTCAAAAGCGCAAACAACTTGGCGCTTCAATGGCTTCTGGCTTGTCCGACTTGACTGTTCTTTTGAATGCGAACAAGAAACTCAAAGATGGAATCAGCGACGACAAAAACACAGACACCAAAAGCAGCTTGTCCCAATCACGCTTCTCGCTCACTTCAATTACTCCATCCACAATTGACGCCTCATCGGCTAGTCAAATTGGACGATCAAGAAGGAGCCGTGGCAAGTATCACGACCAGTCTTTGTGCAACTCGAAGGTTACTCAAATAACAATGATTGCACTTGTTCTCATCATGTCCCTATGTCTTATCACTATGTGTATGCTTTACACTCTGGATTGGTACAACCGAACATATGTCTACGACCAACATCAATTTCCTCGTCAATATCCAACAATGAATCCGGATGCAATTGGCCAACTAAAAGAGTACACGAATTGGAAGCCGCCACTGCAAGCGATCAACCCGTTGCTTGGAACTTGCTATGCTGGCGGATGTGCACTTTATTGTTGCGCGTCTCAACAAATGCTAAACTCAAGTGGCAGTGTTGACGAACCAACAAGCATGTTCGCATCTTTGGCCAAACCAAATTCTCCTTTGGAAGTTCGACCTGGCTCCACCGACAAAGCAGCTACTTTGATGCCGTTCGACTCGGATGTTGAAATTCGTCTAGTTGACTTGAACATGAACATTGACAAACGATATTGCATTCGAAAACAGCTGTGTTCCACGCAAAGGTCGTTATGAATTGTACGTTCCGATCTCCAGTTACATGCCGACTATTCCCATTCATCTCCAAATCAGGTGAGAAACTTCTGCTGAGCAAGTTGATTAAACCTTTTGTTGTTTAGAGTCGAACCAGGCATGTACATTGACAATTGCGGACACTTGGGCGGCTTCAAGCACAAGGCTTGTGAGACGTTAACCGCAGACAACACTTACATTGGATTCCCGTCTGTATCGAAGGTAACTTGATTGCATCCACTGTGCTCATTAATACTTTAAATTGCTGCTTTCAGATAGACACAAACACATTTGAATTGAATGCCACTGGCTACACACAAAGTGCGTTCCAGTTCAGAGTCGGCTTCTCAACGAACACTTGTTTGATGTCGGAAAGTCAACAGGGCAAGAGCTTTGACGAATACACTTTGTTTTTCTACCGAACATGCTCGGCATAGATATCTGTTTTGATTATTTATTCTCTCGAATCTCTGTGTTTCCTATCCGTGTACAGGTCATTAATGTTTGTAATCTATTTCTCTCACCCTCATCCAGTGCATTTTCATCTATTCAGAGCCGCTAAGTATTCAATGTTCACCACAAAAGTAAGCCCCGTAATAACCTCTCTCGCTAATCTAATTGATTTCTCGAGTTCTTTGTTTGGTCTAATCGCATTTTCGCGATCCGTCTCTTTTAACGTGTATTTATTTCCAATTATTTGTTAGATAGTCTACCGATGGGTCTTGTTTACAATGTTGATTTCCCAGAAGAATTTTGCATAAAATACGTAGTACTTTATTGTATATTTGTAGAATTTGAAAACAATCGAATGAATAAAACTCCTAATATTGTTATTATGAATTGATTGGACGAGAAGTAAGTACCCATTGAAAGAATATGTCATGTTATATCAGTTGTTGGCAGTCCGATGTGTTTAACAGAGATTGAAGCCTGGAGGTTTGTGCAGAGTCTCTGTAAATTCAAATGTCAGCACTTTTATCGGTGAAACAAGTCAAATTTACCAATTACACTTGAAAGGAACGAAAAGTATGTGACTGATCCCGTAATCGCGCCTTGTTTGGCTGGATTTTCGCGGCGAAGTTTGATATAAAATCCGTTATCTCCTTTTATTTCATATTCCACAATGTGCCAGTCCTTAATCGCTGGATCAGCTAAAACGTTTAATAGCACGTTAAGTTACAATTGAAAGTACCTATTAGTTTGGCCATTGTTTTGTCAAATCCGAGATTGTGGAGCAGCTGAAATCACCTTTTGTGAAGAGTCTTCAAATCTTGTAACTAACCAATTGCCGCTCCTGCCATTGTGTTGACCTAAAAACTTGTCTTTAGACAAAAAGACCTGAATCCTATTTACATTGTTTGGTGCAAGAGAGCACAACGTTCTAACAGGTCCTAAAAGCTTGCGTCACAACTTAATTAATCTAATAGCAATTACCTTCGTACAAAACAACCGGTGCATTTCCACTCAAGGCTTGTTTGCACAGATTATCCAGCGGTGGCTTCACTTTAAATGAGGAGGGATGCTTTATCATAGTGATCTGCATACTACTTAGAGTTTTCAAGTCGGCCATTTTCTAAATTGACTTAAAGCTTTACAAACAAGTACAACGATTTACTTTCACATCGCTTGCTCCCCAAAAAGCACCAGAAGGAATATAGACTGCTCGTTCATTGTGTGTTTTCAACAGTCCTTGAATTGTGTCGTACAGTTGCTTGTTGGCAAGAGCAGTAGGTGAACCAATCTGGAATCAAATGTAATAAATACTGATCAAGGAGCAACAAACTTACAAAAAAGTCTGCGTGTTTCAAAATTAAAGCAGCGAAGTTCTCAACAACTTGCGGATGAGCAACTTCAATTACCAAGTCAATATCTTTGAGGTTTTCTTCGTTCAATTCAGTTAAAGGCAAGACGTTTTCGCGCTCATCTTCGCTTCTGTTCCAAATCTTCTCAACTGTGAATTGATCACTTTTGGTTAACTCGTGGCGCAAAAATTGACCCAAGTGGCCGTTGCCAATGATCCCAACTCGGCGTTTTCGAGTTTTCGATTCGCCCATTGTGTCTAACTTAAAATGCCTCTTCTAGAAACTTCAATTCAACAGAGCAAAAAAGCGAAGATATAAATTGTTGCAAACACATAAACAGCAATTAACCGAAAGCACTCAAGTAATCATAGTTTATTGCACAGATAAGATATAAGTGATACAATTGGTTCCGCAACCCATAGTCAAATTGTTAGTAAACTCGGCAATGTAGCTGTGTTATTCTTTCGGGTGCTTTTGGAACACTAGAATCTCCGAACCAGACAGAATACCGAGCTTTCCTCCCTTCACAATGTTTGAAACAGTTCCAGACAAGAACACTTTGTTGAAGAGATAAAAGCCTTTTGGCATGATCTTCAGGAATTGAGCAACCTTAATCAAACGTCCAATCGTCTTTGAGTTGATCATCCACATAAATGTTTGAGACTTGCTAAAGCTGTAGTGAAAAGGTCTTCCAACTTCTTCAGACAAGTCAGTGCAATTCAAAAGTGGCAGTCCAGTTTGTTGCGCCTTTTCAATGAGCTCATCACGGAAATGCAAAGATGGCATTCCACAAGCATATCTTAAAAGTTGTTTTTAACATTTTTAACGTTTTAAGCATTTTATAAACTCACTCGAGTGATTTGACTGTTTTCCTAAAATTAAGTTTTGTTATTCAACACTACTTTTAACAAACTTACACATGCTCTTTACAGCTTTCATCGTAATTAGAAGTTTTGACCAAATCATAGACAACAAAACGACCACCTGGTTTCAAGACACGTGCGATCTCCTTGAAAATAGGCTCCAAATCAGAAAAATACTTGAGCGAATAAATTGCATAGCCACAATCAAAGCTTGCATCTTCAAACGGCATTTTGTGACAATCAGCCTCAATCAAACGGCAAGTCTCATTAACTCCTTGTTGCTCAAAAGTCGCATTGCCAATTTCTACCTAAAGAAAACTCAATTTAAATTACTTTCAACAAAACTCTCAACAAAGTTTACCTCGTTTTTGGCAATCGTGACTCCAGTCAATTGTGCGCCCGTGTGAGCAAGTTCGCTAATCACTGATCCAATTCCACATCCAATGTCCAAACAACGAACGCCTGGCCCCAATTCCAGCTCTTTTCCAATTCGCTGATGCAAATCATACAACGACTCCTCCAGTTTCTGCTTCTCTTTCATCGGCGGAACAAAATGGAAAGATCCAGAAAAATACTCATCGATTACCTTTGACATAACCGAGTAGTAGTGAGCTGTGACAGCAGCATGGTCGTTATTCTTCTTTGCTTGTGTAAACAGTTCATGATGCTTTTCAATGAATCCAACCTAAACAATAAACTGATTAAATTGTTGTAAATTGCAAAAAGTGAGCAAAGCTAATGAAAAATTGATTAGAAAGCAAGTGAGAACTCCGCGCATAAAGGTCCACTTCGGTATGAATACAAAACTTGACGAGAAGTGAACCGACCGCAGGTTGTGAAAGGCGAATGCATGGGAGTGGAGGAGCGACGAGAGAAATCAGCGAGCCAGTCTGTTGCTCCAAGTCAAATGCATTTTGGGCGAAAATTTCGTCGGCCTTCGCTTTACAATCAATCTTTTGTAAACTAGTCTTGTTTTAGTGTTTGACCGGCCATTCAGGCTTTTAACAATTATTATGATGCACAGAACTCAAATGAATGAACAAGTTCAAAACAACTGTTTAATTGACTGTTTTATCAAACACAGAGTTTAAAGCAAAGCAATGTGCTTTTATGAAATCCAAGAGCCTATCGGTTTCCAAGGCTACAAAGCACGCTCAGTCACCGACACCTTTATAAACAAAAAGAGTGACCAGCTTGTTTTCAGTTTCATAAACTTTTTGCCAAAGAAATAACTTACAAGATCGTGCCGCCGAAAGTGAGTCAACAGACGAACAAAGTTGCCGGTCATGTCTTAAACGTATTTATAATTAAATGCCCATGAGCGCTAATCCCTCTTTCCCTTACGTTTTGTTAAACAAACTTTCAAGTAAAGAAGTCTGCTAGTTTGTTTTAAAACTCACCAATCGACATTTTGCTGTAGCAATTTAATAAATTTGATGAGTACTAGACAAAACCTTCCGGCAGTCGCTGCAAAAACAGAGGCATAAAAACTGTTGTTGACCTAGATCGACGTGCGTCGGCACTTGCGCGGATAAGCAGCCCGATTAGTTGAACAGCATTCAAATTTCTACTTTGACCTGCTAATTGAGCACCTCGCACGCAACAACGTTACACGAACAAATTAAAACTTTATTCAAATGAATTTGAACTTAATGGCAATGATAAATTATGACGAATGGGCAATGAAACAAACAATATTGGCATGTTGAGTGCTGAATATAAAACGAAATGAAGGCGTAAAATGAGAACATGCATCCTTGACCGTGTAGGCAATTATTTCTTGGAGGGGAGCATCTCAATCAACACACGCGTAAGTGCTGCCGCCTGTGCTGACGAATACGATTGCCATGTCTTTGAAAATCTGCTAGAGCCGTTTTGATAGTCCGCGATGCCTCGAATCAACAAATAGGAATCGATACAGTTGCCTTTAACTGAGTCAATTACACTTGGAAATCCGGCATCAAAGGCTTTGGCGTTGTATTCTTTAAGGAAACCATTGCGCAACGCTTGAGAATTCGGTTGTTTGATTGGAGTGTCCGTGTCGTCTAAACAATTAATTAATCAATTGAATCGATCAAGTTGGCTAATACCAAGTGAAACTGGAGCTGTATATCGAATCATCGACGCAACTGTTCCTTCGTGAACTTTGGAATGTGAGCGTTCATCTGGATGTGCCGCTACAACAGTGTCGCCTTCTTCTGCGTCAACGACAGCAATGACATCGACCTCTGCTGATGGACGAGTGAAATCGAGATTCTCCGTCTTCTCTTCATTCAACTTTCTAATCAACTGGTCTGCATAAGAGAGCCAAGCCGCTTGAAGCTCATCACCACTAAACAAGTTAACTTCAGTACTCAAAATCAATCAAGAACGCTTACCGACTATGCAACAAGTCAATAAACGGCTCCTCTTTTGGACTCCACTTCTGAGGCGTCAAGCCAATAACACGTCCGGTTGTGCGGTCTTTGACAAGTGAAGAACCGTAAACATAAGCTGGTTTTGAGCCATTTTGAGTGCTGGACAACACTACGTCACCAAGGCGAACGTGCTGATTTGGGTCCGTAAAATGAGGGACTCCACCTCCGACGCCGCAAATTATGACATGTTCAATCTGTTGAAAGTTGCCCAAAAGACGAGTTGTGATTGATCCGGAGCTGGTTGTAGCCTGACGTGAATCACCCAAAATTGACAACTTAGTCACAACTACTCTGTGCGGACCGATGTCTCCAATTGTGTAGACGTTCGAGTCGCCATTCAGGTTGTACATGTGAACAGTGTGAGCGTTTTCGACAATACGACTAACAGCCAAGTTCTCCAAAAACAGCGAGCAAATAATTGCAATGGTTGGCGGTCTTTCGGCAGCTGCCTTGTTGAGTTTGCTTTCGGCTGCTTCTAAGCAATCACATTCGTTTAAGCATTAAAACTTCATTAACTTACTTGCAAATGCGTTGACTCTGATGTATTCGCCTGATTCCAATTGCTCAGCAATTCCTTTGTTTTGAAGTTCAGCCAAGAATGCAGTAACTTGCTCGGGCGTTGCTCTCAGCTGCTCAGCAATTGTTTCAAAAGTAAGAGCATTCGGATAGGCATGTTCAAGAGCCTAAACAGTGTTACAACTATTTCAAATAACATCGAAATTCTTACAGTTTGGACGTGACCTGCGACCAAATCTTCAACTTCCTCGTCTGATTCACACTCCTTTGATGTTGGAATAACTAGTTCTTCGCTTTGAGCAACACGCTCAATCTTGATATCGATCAAGCGAATGTAGTTGTTTGGCAAGTCACGAAGCAGAATGAGCGAGTTCATCAGAAACTCGACTGCATCTTTGCTCAATCTGGACGCAGCATTCAAACGCAAAAAGTAGTCTTCAGCAACGGAATGTCGAACTGCATCTGGAATGTCATCAAAGAAGACAAAGTTGAGTGTGCGCTTCTCCTGGTACCGATCTCCATTGTCTGCGTGCTTCATCCAGACTGAATATCCACAAACCGCATGGTAAGAAGGAACTAAACAAAGTTGATATATTTCAGCTTGGGTCGAAACTGCATACCATCAAAGCTCTCCGGCTGATTCAAAATGAAGACATCTTTGTAGTCTCCGAATGCAACATGTTTTGGTTGTTCAACTTGCCCAGCTGCTGCACGGAACAGGCGACTAATGCTTTGATTCGGATCTTTTTTGAGTGGTTGAAGGACGGTAACAACCTTGTCTGCACTGTAAGTGTAAGTTGGAGTTTTGTCAGTTTCGGAGACCACCATTTTGATGACTTTGCTGAAAATCAACAAAGATTAAAGAGTCAAAAAGTAAAGCGGTCAAGTCGGAGCGGTCAACAAACAAATGCAAGCGAAAGTGAGATGAATAATTGGAAATGACAGTCGGTGGTTGAAATCCACGAAAACACGTTATTCACGGGAGAGCAAAAGGCTGCTGTTACAACAAGGAGCGCACGGTCAAATTATAAGCGCCAATGGATTGATTTCCGGAGCGCTTTGCTGGACCGACACAAATGGACAGGACATCGGTGGCTCGCGTTTCGGTTTGTAAATGGTGTTTGGGCAAGTGGAGAAAGCGATGAGTCAGCTGCTGTTGTCCTTTCCCATGGCCTTCATTTCAATAAGACAATTAAACGGAGAGCGGCGGCGCGACGCCTCAAAACACCGAAAAGCGAACAAACCGCGATTAATGGGCCATCAAAAAAGTGCAACAAGAGTCATTCATCAAAGAAACTCCACCTCGCCCACTTTATAAAATTCGAAAGTGTTTGGGTGCTAAATTTCAAATTCATAAATCGGTAACGCCATGCCGTAAAGTTTTCGCACCAAAACTAAAGTGACTGGTCTCAAAGGCGTTACTTTGCGTTGCGCGCACAAAGTCTTTTTATAATAAACAACAAGAAGTGTGCAATATTAAAAATAGTACATAACTTTAAAGACACACTTTAAAGACACAGTTAATGAAAGAGCAATCTGTGCACAAAAAGGCCTGATTTATTAACAGAGATTTGTAAATTTCAACGGTAACAAAGGTAGTCCCGAAAGAGGTTGAGATCATGGAGTTTGCTGGATAAAAGCATCTAGTAGTGTCTTTGCTGTGCCATCATTACTCGTTGACGCACAATGGAATTGCTGCCCGTGAAGCATTTGTAGGCCTTGTTGATTCTAGTCAGATCAGCGCGTGTGAAATCTGTAGACTTTCCCATTAACGGTGTAAAGCCTGGTGTTTTTGATTCTATGGTGTTCTTTCCGTTCTTGCTGCCTTCTGTCGCTTCGTACTAAAACGATTGAGTGTAAAAACGGCTGACTGTGTAATTCGCTTACATGCATAATTGAAAAATAGTCGTAACTTTCGCCGTAATTGGACAATCCAACCGAACTGATCTTATCGAAATCAGCATTTGCACCTAAAATGATGGACTTCCATGTTGTTCAACTACCTTTAAACAAACCGTCAATGACATTCTTCCATTTTATTTCCACAAAAGAGTCGCGGTCATCGCGTTGATGTTCCTAAACACAGATGTTGTAAGTCTTTTAAAGTTGTTTTGCTTACATGAATGAAGCCAATTACGTGCATCAACTAAAAGCAAACAAGTTAAATGAAACAAACTTTGCATTTCAAACAAGTTAGTCACTGTTTGTTAAAGTTACCTCGTGGATGATTGTCGCATAACTAAATGCAAACAATTATTATTAGCCAAAGGTCTGAACTCACTCTATGCACTCGTCGGCTAAACTTACTTGCTGACGCCCTCCGACCCTGGCAAAGTCTGCATAGCATCTGCAAATAAGCAATTTATCAAACTGATTAGCGTGCTTTTTTATGCACACGGATCCTTCGCGTGCATATGCAAATATTAAGTCTCGTGCGCAACAATGCTTATCATAATCGATAGACTTCGAAAGCAAACAAAATGTTTGCACGCGGCTTAGCCGTTCCGTTGCTGTGCACTGTTTACTTGCGCAGTATTTGATTTGCGATTAAACGCAAAAAACATAGGCGAAAAACAAGCAAAAGTGTCACAAACATGCTAATAATCGAAAGTTGAAAGTTTGTCGTGCTTTTTGGCCGATTTGACTTCTTAAAGATCAAATACAAAATGCATACCCGTCTAGTTTTGAGATTACGATGTAATCGCGATCATTTGGTTCTTTTGGCACAAAACGAATGCATGTTTTTGTTGAGTAGGCAGCCATTGAACGGGCCAGGATTGCTCGTTGAACAGGCGCTAAAATAACAATCAGTTAATCAGTTAGTTAAAGACACTTACTGTAAGCAGATGAAAGAATATAAGGAACACGACCGTTAGGCCATTTGTCTGTTTCAAATGAAACTACTGAGCCTCGGCGAAATCTCTAAATACAACAAGACTCAAGTTTGAACAGCAAACTCAAATTACCTTTGCATGAAAGTGTTGATCGTTTAAGAGGATTTTCATCGGCTGACTCGTGTCAACAAAGGCGGCATTTGCGTAATCTGTCGCCGTCAAATAACTAGGCATCTGCTGGGACTGGCACAAGACGACCAAACTGTTCAAGATCAAAGATGGCCACAGCACACTCACTTGCATCTTAGAAGTCCTCGAGCAAACTCAACAACAAATAACAAGTAGACAAGAAGACAGAATTCAAAACAGTGTCTGACTCCAACTGGTCCAATTCTGCAAGTGTTCCGTCCGGTTCTGAGGCCAAGCAATGATGCTGGAGTGACCCAGTTTGTGCCCAGGTTTGCCAAGGAGAATGTCGGTTAATAATTGGGCGGAACTGGGTTAACGCCCGGCGGCGCTGTCAACGAGTCTCGAATGCAGTTAGACAATGAGTCGGGAGGAGCCAGGATCGGTACAAGACGCTTCCTCGCCGCTGTTTGTCCAACAACTTTGTGCAACACGTGCAGAACAACGGAAAGCAACCCCGTAAGCTGTGTTGGGTAAGCCATCGGCGTCGTAAACGTGAACAGGACCTTGTCCACCACGCGTCAAGAAGATGGTCAGCGAGCACATGGAGAAGCGTTGTTTTGATGACGAGGAGGAACGGAGGAGTTGTGAATTCGAAAACAATAACACCCTGCTCGTCCATCAATTGTGTTAGGTCCATAAGCGCGCGATCGTCGAGTCCACAAAACACGCGCACAAACACTTGTACGCAAATAGTCAAATAGTCAAATAGTCAAATTTGGTTTTTATGAATGAATGCGCTCGTCCTAATCATTGCATTCATTTATTGAAAGTTGCGTATTGTTACTTTTAAAAAGATTTCAATCGGCTTTTATTTTGTCTGCTCAATTGTTGTGAGTTTTTGCATACTTGTCGTACTTGTTAAACACATTTATTCGACCCAAACTGTTTTAAAAATCTTTATGGCACCGTAAAATGAAAGAACATTGCAGTGAACTCAATTGAATAATAACTTATTGTAGAATTTAGACAAATGAATCAACCCGGTATTGCACATTTCTGTGCTTCTAACTACTGAACTTCTATCGGCACGTTCGAAGTTTGAGCGCACCAGTTCATAATACTGGCCGTCACTCAAAACGATTGAATGGAGTTTGAGGCACTTCTAAAATGCTCCACGTTTAGTTTGTTGTTTGCAGTTAAAACTTACCATGCGCAAAACGTCAATGAATTTGCTAGATTTGTCGGAAAACCTCAAAACTTCTTCATCCCATCTCACTTCCAAACGAGTCAAGTGTGGACAGTTCTGTGCAATGCAGTCAATAAACTGGTCAACGTGGATTTTTGCTAAAAACTTCAACTGTATTCAAACTTCTAATCGAAAACTACCTGTAACCTTTGAACAACAATCTTCAGCAATTCCCATCACAAGAACTCGAATGTTTCTCAACTTAGGGATCATCTAAAACTTAAATTATTCACAATAAAACTCAAATAACTCACGTTCATCCAAAAATATTCCAGCAACTTGTGGTGTCCGCCGAGGTTCAAACCATACAGTTGATGGCCATGTCTAATAATAAACTCCGTAATTGCATTCTCGTTCAACAAGTCGCAAGTGTCCAGACTCAGATATTGAAGAGTATTGATCTGTCCGGACTGCATCCAAGCTTCTAATACTTGATCTGTAAAGTTCTCCAGCCATGACGCATCTAGCCACCGCAAGTAATTCAACCGAGTCAGTAAATTAATAATGGTTTCTGATGACAATTCCGTGCCACGAATGTCCAGCTCCTCGATTTTTGTTTTTTCCCACTCCAGCGACTGAATGATAGTGTTGTCAAGTTCTAAATGTATCGAAGTTTATGCAAACATTTGGTCAAAGCGTTACTTGTATTTGCAAGGAAAAGGGACTTTAAACGTTTACATCGTTGAAGAAGCAACTTCAAGCAATTTCCCGTCACCTTGGTGCAATAATTTATACAAAGACATTCAAGGTGCGCTGTGTTTGAACTTAGTGCATCAACATGGTCGTCGGTCACTAAACCTTTTTGGATGTATTAAGAAAAGACATAACAAACCAAATGGCACTCCCCAAAGATTTACGACTCGGAGATTAGGCAAATATTGTTTGAGCTTGTAGAAATTTAACGTCTCATAAACTTCTTCCTACAAGTATAGTTAAAGCGTTGTGATTAAAATGCGTTAAACATTAAAAGTGACTAACCTCTTCATCTTCTACTTTTTCATATGTGCCTAAACAACACAGAAATTATGTCTATTTGAATTGAAAACTCACCAAAAACTTGCAAGAACTCAACAGACGAGATAAAAGTATACACTTTTCTTAAAAAGCCTTCCAAGAAGATGTTTTCAGACAAACAGATTGTGAGTGTTTGAAGCCGGCTGGGGAATGACTGCAGGTCGCCGAAGTCCTGAGACAATTGCATTGCTGTCGAGAAGTCCAATGTCAAGCTGTTCAATTTGGGGCATTTATTGGCTAGTTCGTGAAGAACGTTGGGAGTAATCAGCTCTGTGGGCAGCTCAGTTGAAGTCATTTCGGTGAAACGTGTTCCAATCAGATGAGTTAAGTAATCAATATTGGTCACTTGAAGTCCGCCATGAGTTGTCCGAAAAGAAATTGAACGCCACAGCGATGGAGTATAAGCGATTGATTTCCAGTGACGACACACACGACCAGCAATCAAAATTTGACGTGGATGCAGATACGAAAAGATGAGTTGGAGTACTTTGTCAGGAAGCCTCTCGACAGTCTAAATGGTAAAAATAAAGTTGAACAGGGCAGACAGTTAATGTTTGAGATGTTTTAAAGATTTAGTTTAATTGTTATTACACCCAAATGAGCGTCCGGATGTTGTCGCTTTAATGCAGATGCCGGAGTAGCAGGCACAAATTGCGCTTGTTGTTGATATTGAGGCGACGGATCTTGATACAAATGTTGGAACTCGGAGTCCTGTTCTTGGAGTGTCTGTCTCTGGACTTCGTTCTCTTCGGTAATTCGCTGGGCCTTCAGTTGCATATCTTCGTCCTCGTGAACACGTCGTGAGAGATCGAAAATTGCGGTTGCAGCCATTTTGACACGAGAAGCGCGACCAGAGCAAATCCAGTAAGTTACTAATTAGCTTAAGAGTTCGGACACTAGGCAGCTGATAATAACAGAATGGCCGAAAGACAATCAAGGGTTTGTTCGCAGCAGAAGCGATTTGTTTGTGTGCCAAATGCATTCAAGTGAATACGCCAAAGAGCATGCAGTTGTTGTGTGCTGTTAAATAGCAAACCTGATCGGTGCCCTGTGGCGACAGCTGGTCGGGATTTTTTGAATTTTCTCATCACCCAAAAATGATTGCCTAATGCAGACATTTAAACAATATGCAAAATGTAAAGAATATGCAAAGAACATTTAAACAAAGCTTGCAACAGCGATCTGTAAAAACTGTAGAAACTAAAAAACTGTAGAAATGTATGCAAACAACAGTTCGAATACGTGTAAAGAAAGACGATCCAGCAGTGCGCAGTTTTCAGACTGTTTGTTTAAAGTTTGCAGCAGAATGGAGTTATCTTTGCTCAAAGTTACTTGAACTTACCGGGGCTTTTGATAAAAGAAAAGCCAAATTGAATTTGCCCATAACTCTGATCTTCATGATGATTCTCTTTCGTTTCTGCTTCCATGCTTCTGTCTCGCGGAAGTGTCTCTTTGAGGTTAGCCATGTGATTTTTTCGGGTTCGTCCGTCTCGTTCTTAAAGCACAGAATTAATTCAACACACAAGTCGATTAGTTGAATTTGAAAGCATTAAGTTTATGAGTACAATTAGTAAAACACTCACTTTCGCTTTTATGCCTTTCAATATGTCCAGCATCCTCTAAACAGGTCAACAAGTGTCAGCAATAAATAGAATTGTAGTGAGTAGAACAAAATAAATTAGGCAAGCAATTAGTTAGAAGCGCAATCGGCAAGTTTGATTGCTTCAACAACAAGTGTTCGCTTTTCAAGTAGCGTTCAACAAGGATCAAGGGCTACTTGAGAAATGCATCAGACATGGGCTACATTGGCCACAAGCGGGGGATAGAGAACCGACTCGGAGGAAATAGTGCACGTCTTGAACTTTTCCTTTGAATTTCGACCAGCACGAATGGACAAGGTTTTTTGGCAGGCGCCGAGCGACGACAGCTGACTAATGAAAGCAGACCAATTGATCAACGCAATCATGGCCGGACAAATCCGCAAAAAAACGTAGGCGCTTCTAACACAAACATTCCGGCCATAAAAACCACCCGCTGCCGATTTTGCGCTTCTTTTTCGACTAATTGTTAACAGTTAAATAAAACTCACAAGCTGTGTATCCTGGCCGTTGAGTGTGCTGTGCTTGTTGCGTTCCATTTCAAACAACGATGTAAATTGACTATAGTCGATTAGACCGGTTTCTACCAAACCGCTTAAATAATTCAAAGGTTTATTAAACGTTGTTTGAATGCTTTAAAGAACCTTGTGACGAGTCGACGTTTCAACAAAGACGACAATCCGAAGAACCCAACATCGTTGAATGATTGCAAAATAATAGAAGACTCGGTTCCGGAATGACGATTCTAAAAGTTCAAAACTATTTAAGTAACAAGGGCACAAAGAACAACTGTGCTCCCCAATTATTGCCAATCAAAATAAAGTTTCCGAACAGAAACACAAACCTTTGCTGATTGCTTGCTGGCGGCCGAAGGCGATGCCAGAGCAGAAAGCGAGTCATCGGGGTTTGGAGACTAAATCAAAACTATCCAGTAGGTTTTTAACCCAAAAACTCACCTTCATAATCAGTTGGATCACAAAATGCGTGATCAACGACAGGTACGTGCGCAAAAAGCTTCCAACCACCCAAGCGCTAATGAGCACTTGAGATTCCGCTCTAGCGATATCACTCATATTCTTTGCGTCAAACAACTTGAAACACTTGCAGAAAATTTAACAGTTTATTGGAACAAACAAAGAATGCCGCAACAACTACAGATGTACATAATGGTAGTAACAACAAAATACACGCATAAAGCCCGCCATTAAATGAGAAAGTTAGCGACAACACAACACCGATTGGAGAAAGAAACTCATGTCATACGAACCGTTGGGAGAGAATTGCTAGCAGAAAACCGTACATTTTGAAAATTGTTGACAACAAATGCCTTACTGTGAGCAGAAAGGGACAAATAACAACTGTGGAAATGTTCGGAATACTTCAGAGGTGAGTTAGACTGTTTGTTGTTGCTTGGCCTGCAAATATTCATCGTAGTGGCAGCTTGATTTGAAAATGCGTATCTTTCTTTGGAGGGTTCTGGCGTCATCTAAACTTGCCGAGTTAACTTCACATTTAAATTGTTGCAACTTACCCAAGAATCTGTTTTTGGGGTCCTTCTGCATTGCGTCATAATCATCCGCGTAGTTTTCAATCATATAAGTGCAATACTCAATGTCTTCTGGGAGTAGTCTGTGAGCACGCTCGCGTTTAACTGGAGCTTTCTTGACGGGCAGCGGAGTTGGCATCTGGAAGGTGAAGACTTTGCGTGGAGCTTCGGAGTGGACAACCTGGGAGGAAGACAATTTTTGTTGGGCGTACGTGACGAATTCGGTAATTTGCTGAAGGATTTCAGTTTGCTTGGCGGCAAATTGTCGGCTGGCTTCACTGCTTGTGCTTGACTTTTTGGGAGTTTGATTACCTTGAATTCTTTCCTCGGAAATGGACTCGTTGCTGCTGGACTTTTGACTTGAAGAGTGCAAAGAACCAACGCCGGTGTCGACTCCGCTATCAACAGATGGATGCATTCGAGGGCCGTTGTTTTCGCTAATGTCCAAAACTAGTTGTTCGGTAATTGGTTCAGGTTGTTTGGGAGCTGATGATTCGGACTTGGTGACGTGCTTCTGAACAATAATCTCTTCTTTGCCGTTTTGATTTTGTTGCTGTTGTTGCTTCTTTTTGTTCTTAGATTTGCTGTTTTGTTGATTGGAATTGTCGGCGTCGACGGAAGATTCGGATACTTTCTTTTGCTTTTTGGACTGCTTTTGTTGCTGTTGAGCCTGCTTTTGAAGTTCGGCTTGTTCACGTTTGCGCTGTTCTTCAGCTTGTTTGGCCTCTTGATCACGTTGACGCTGCTCATTCAATAAACGTTCCTTTTCAGCCTTTTCTTCAGCTTCCTTTTTGAGTTTCAAAGCTTCGGCCTCCTTGTTGTCTTTTGAGTTCAGCTTGTTCGGCTTCTTGGCGTTTACGTTCTGCATCTGCTTCCTTCTTGAGTTTCAAGGCTTCAGCCTCTTGACGTTTCTTCTCGGCTTCTGCTTCCTTCTTGAGTTTCAAAGCTTCAGCCTCTTGACGTTTCTTCTCGGCTTCCTCTTCTAAAAAGACAAAACTTTATAATTACGTCATCTTAAATATTAACCTTGTTGACGCTTTTTCTGAGCAGCAGCCTCTTCTTTCAATTTTTGTTGATGTTCCTTAAAACAAAGATTATTATTTAGAACTCAATAGAGTGAATATCCGACTGTTACTTACTTCTTCCTCGCGTTGACGTTCTTGTTTGGCTAAGCGTTCTCGCTCCTGCTGTTCAGCTTTTTGTTTCTTTGGCAGCTTGTTCCTCTTGGAGCTTCTAAAATCAACAATACTCATTGCAGACCAGAAAAAACTAACTTGTTTCTTGGCAGCTTGTTCTTCTTTCAATTTCTGCTGACGTTCTTGCTCTTCGCGGACTTTTTGCTCCTAGAACAATAATTATTTAGAACGAATATGTAAATGTTACTTACTTGTTCTTCGCGCTGGCGCTCTTGCTTAATCAAGCGTTCACGTTGTTGTTGCTCAGCCTTTTGCTTGTTTTTGATTGCCTGCTCCTTAGCTTTTTGCTAAAACGAAAATGATTATTGAAGAGTCGAAAAAACGAACTTGTTTCTTGGCAGCTTGTTCTTCTTTCAATTTTCGTTGAGTTTCGGCAGCATCTTGCTGGCGTTTTTCTTCTGCACGTTGATTTTCCAACTTCTGTTGCTGACGACGCGCAATTGTCTCTTCATTCGGTGCACTCCCAACGTGTTCAACAACTTTGCGAACTGAACGAATTTGAACCAAACTGTCGTTGACTGGCTTGGTTTCAAAGTAGCTTGACAACTGCCTAAAAATTAGATTGAAACGTAATTTTGCAACGTGTACGTCAACGCAAAAGTCCTACCACTTGACGTTATTTTGTCGTTGCTGCTTGAGTTGCTTGTGTTTTCGACGCAGCTTCTCTAGTCGTGGACAGCGAACATGAGTTCGCTTAATCGCTCTTTCCGAACGCATATTTTAGAGTGACTAACTGAAACTTGCAAGTTTTACAAAAAACATAGATGCATAAATACACGAAAAGAACGCACAACGCTTGAAAAAATTCCAATGAGTAATGTGAGAAAGCAAAGCGAGTTTGATTTATGCAAGAAGGGACGTTTCGAGGCATGGGTTGAGAAAAACTCCGAAGCAAAACAAGTCAAAGTGTTTGCCACAAACACGGCAAGGATCAATGACGTTGGAGGGAGTAAAAAACCAATGGAGAGTCAGGAACACAACCGCTTGCCCTAATCAACTCCCTACGTGGGTCTTCTTCGGCATGCGGCGGCGTTCTCGGCAGTTGCTCCACCCGAAAAAACACGAAACTCATAACAAGCAAATTAAATGCCATTAGATCAGTGTGGAGGAGAGGAACGAAGATCGGCGTGAGAATTGCACGGAGCTATTTGCTCAGTGACGAACTCTTTAATTCAATGATAGATTAGAAAGGAAAACTTTAATGCACCCTACTCTCCGCGCAATCAATCAATTGTTTTGGGAAGCATCCAGTCTTGAATCAACTGTAAAATATTTGAGACGCTTCACTTCATCATCACCTAACCGGAGACGCCATGCGAGTGTTTTCTTCATTTGGAATGGAGCATTTTTAGGTCGCGTGCATAGGCGTTGTTTGCGGCCGGTCAAAAACAACTGCTACGGCTTGGGGCATAAATTTCGGTAACGGCCGGGGCGCAGAACTCATTTGAGCGGGGCGCTGAAAGCCAGAAAACAAATAAATAGTTGGAATGGCCTTGAATGGTTGTGTCGACGGGTGTTCGGCCTCTTCCTCCAATTAGTTGTTCACGGTTCGTTCACGCAGCCTACCTAAAACTTTGCCGAAACCTACAAATTGCGTAACACTTTCAAAATGAGCGCCAATTTGAATCATTTGAATCACCCTAGCAGAGAAATTGCGCGTTTCCACCATCATCATCCACGTGTGTTTTCTATCTCTCTGTTTTCAAACAGTAGTGGAGAAGACCGCGTGCAGTGCTTGGCGGGAACGATAATGAGCGAAAAACAAAAAACAACTGTTTATCGGCAGAAATGGTCAGCGTTCATGGAATCGATCGAGCCGGGGGCAATAAAGTCATGCACATGCTTAAAAGCATTCCAAGACATGGTTATTCAAAATGTTGCATAGGCGGTCGTTGCCAGGAAAAATAGCTGTTCACTTGGGTGTAGGGGAGTGCGGAAACCCCTGAAAGTGGTAGTGGAATTGTGAAATCTCCAGGTCCCACTCTGGCAGCAGCAGTTAGGAGCATGCTGGTGTTCCTCCTCTCTTCAACAAATGTGTTCGCGTTTTTGCGAACTCCAAACAAACAATCGGAATGAGGATCGCCGATGCGCACAAACAAATCGAACTCAAAAGATTGAATGGATCGAGTTGAGCGTGTTCGAATCAAACACTAAGAGCTTACGTACCGTGGCCCTAAAAGTGGTTGTAAACTGTGCAGAAGATAGCGGTTGTTGTCTGGCCACTCTCGATCCGACTGTTTATAGTCGGTTGCTGGAACGTGCATTGCTTTGCAAATAGCTGGCCTCATGAATAAATTGAAATTATTGGCTTTGCATTCTGAAGTTTACAATGCGAACTTAATCTTGTTTTGAAAAACATTTGGATTACGTTTAATGCTGTGTGAGCGGTGAATAAAAGTTTATTGGTTTTGCACCACGTTTTTGGTTGTCATAGTCTTATCAGTTGTGTTTGTCAAGTGTTCGGCAATCGGTGTTGAACCGATAACATCCGGGAAGTTTAAATGAGGATGATTTTGAAAAGTTTTAAACTTTGAAGGTTAAAAAACAAGACGACAAATACAGCAAAACAATGTTGAAGGTCACACGCCGATCAAAATAGCTCATGCAACAGTTTTTTGCTGTAAACACTCAAATGAAGAACAAAGTGACAAGACTAATTTAATGAACACATTTTGAACATAACTTTTTTCAAACGAGGCTTTTCGAACGAGACTTTTCAAACAATGCAATTGAGTCGGTTATACTAAAAATGATTTGTGGCCAACTTGTTTGTTAACAGCAAGCTATTAACACTCGTGGTTGCAGAGTCAAATACCAGCTTTTCGCTAAGAGATCCCTGCGGGATGGGCCGAAACAATGCTCCGCAATGGGTTTGGCACGTTTTATTGGCCAAACTTTGCCAAAAACAACGACATGGTCATTGAAATCCTTGTTGTTTGTGCGCTGCTTTCTACCATCAACAATTGGGTCGGTTGCAGATGAACTTGCGTTGAATCCAAATGCCGCCGACTCAACTTTGACTATTAGACGGGTCGGTTTTCAGCAAATTTCAACGACTTCTACTTCCTTTCACAAACAACAAGCCGAAGAATAGCTTCCACAATGTATTCTCCTCGTATGGTAAGTTTTTTGAGTCAATTCACAACTCCACAGCGTTCAAACTTTGATTGTTTAAATGTTTATTAAAACTTAAAATAGCAACGCAGTGTATATTAATTTCCAGAACTCTCAAGAAACACAGTTAACTAGCAATTTGTTAGCCTGCGGCGAGTGTGTTTGGCATCGAGTAGTAAGCCAAAGTAGTCATGAATACGACTCGCGACCAACTAGTGCGGAAGCAAAAAGACTAAATTAATTGGCACAAAGAGCGCGTTAGCAATTAGGGCTGCCACGACGTTCCGTGGCCAAATGCATTTTCACACTTTGTTGCTATGCACGCATCTTGTCCGCTAGCCGTGGAGTTGCTTAAATCAAAAGCGAATGCATAAGCCTTCGAGGTATGAATAGTTTATTCGAAGGTGTTGGCAAGACGACAACTTGCCAGCGACTTGAAATGCCAACTTTCTTTACGCTCATTAACCGGACGCGTATGCATGCCGCTGTAAAATTAGATTGACGTTTAATTTTGACATTTTGCCCGAATTTTAAATTAGTGCCAGATTTTAAGTTATTCAGCTTCTTTAGTTCGTGAATGTGTTTATTTAGTTATTCAAACGAGCAGCAAACAAAATGCGTGTTTGTTTAAGAAAGAGCAGAATGACCAGCATTGAGTCAAAGCTTGCATGTCAAAGTGCTATTGTTTTTGTTAGTGTGGACGTTGCCATGAGGGGCCAATTCAATGATGATTTCATGGCACTTTGCTTGGTTAGCGCAAATTCCAACGCGCGAATAAAATGCGACTGTTTGGAAAAACAACAAACACAGTTGGCCGGCCAGTTCTTGCTACACAAAGAAGGAGGCCGAAGACGGCATGGACCATGCGCTGGAAGAGGTGTCTAGCAGAACGCATACACTCCTTTTCGGCCGGCTTGGACACTAACTATTTTCAATTTTTACGCGCAGTCCAGATGGTCATTCTTGTTGCCAACGCGCTTTCTACAATAGCCCCTAATTTCGCCGAGTCACGACCTTTTGAACGCTGTTTGACCCACGAGTTCTTGTTTCGTTTCCTCTAACCTTAATTGCTTTTCAGTTCGAAGTCGCTGCTCGTTCATATATGCAGGCGGACCAACATTCTGTAAGTTTCGTTGCACCGTTTAATTGCGTTTTAATTTAATTAAGTTCCGAAAATCAATAACTTTCAAATTTCTATTTTGTTGCTTGCAGATTGGGAGCAGCAACCTAGACGCAATTTCTTCCGCTACAATGAGCAGATCTCAACATGCGCAAGCGGCACTCATGAATTCCACAGGTCTTGCTGCTTCTTCGTCCGGCCTTCCAAATGCTGGCCAAGGTGGATCGGCTCCTGCTCCGTATTGTTGTGAGTGCTCATCTGCTCAGAATCGATGCTCTACAGATATGTGTCCATGTTTTGCGTCGAGACGAATGTGCGACGAGTGAGTTTTGCATTTGAAAGACGTAATTGTGAGTTCATATTGCAGACACTGCGAAAGCGCCAGGTTGTGTTAATCCCTAATTACCGGTTTTATGGGCACAATTATGTACGACTTCAACCGTTTCGATATTACAAATTAGTTTTTAAAATAAGTTGTTCATTGTCTGGAGTTTTGGTCAACTAGTAGCGAATTGCCGGGGTTTTTGTTCAAGTTTGCTGACCAACTCGAATTTATTGTCTAGAGTGAATGGCGCTCACGAATAATTGAATTTTGCGGCAAGCCGAATTGGTCCTCATCGCCGTGCTCTCAAACTCTTGTTTAAAAGCGGACATCTGTTCTGCAACTAGAATCCACTTTTGTATTCATTGGAAGCGCAAAATCAAATTTTAAAAATTAAACAACTCTTTCGCTCGTCATTCAAAAGAAACGTTGAAGTGCATCAAGAATTTTAATGAATGGCTAATAAGTGGAAAACGCTTAAGCAGATATTGTAACCGCCATGTTTAGATACAGAGGAGACTGCTTAAATCAGGCAATTTGCAAGTGTTCCTGCGAAGTGGATCCATTAAAACCGGCCAAAAATGCTTGCTCCAAATCGGAAAGATGCGACTGTTTGAGGATCAAAGAAGGTTGCAGCAAACTGTGTGCGTGCAAACAAATCTGCAAAAACAAAGATCCGCCCAAGAAAGTTCTAAAGGTTAATAAGCCAACACAAGGATGTTCATGTGAGCTTCAAAACGTTTGTTGCGATTAATTGAATTTGCTTCAGGCTCCAAAAACAAAAAGCAATGCAACAAGAAAGAATGTTCGTGTCGTTTGATTTATGAGTTCTGTTCAAGCAGGTAATGCTTTCCAATACTGTGAGCACAAACAAACGTTTAATTTAGTTGCAAGTGTGCCGGTGATTGCACAAATGGCCCCTCCAAGTTTCATATTCCGAAACACGTACAAAGCTGCTTTTTGGAACACAAAAATGAAAGCAGTGGCTTGATTGTTACGCTGATCGGCAACGACTACATCTATCGAGGAGACTTCTACCACGAGTCAAAAAATGAGCCTCACGTGGAAGAACAATTGGTTGCAGCAATTTACGACCTTATCTCCAAATACAAGGTATTTTTGAGTGTTTTTGGATGTTACTTATTGAATATCGTAGGTGGATCTGTACGAGATCATTATCTTCGTGTCCAAGAGCCCTTGCTTCCATCAAGGTAGGACGATGTTACTTCCACGTGACTTTATTTACAGATGAAAATATAGACTCATTCAACCTGAATGTTTTTGCTTTGTTAAGCATGCATCCCCTACCTGTTTTTCTGCTTGTATACAAAATAACCTGGAACAACTACGTAAAACTGGAATTAATACTTTTAAAGTCGTATCAAATGAGTTTATATTTTCATCTCTAAATAAAGTCGAGTGGAAATAACCGATCTTTCACTAAGACTGCGAACCCAAGTGCGAGGTGGTGGACGAATGCAAATCCAACAAGGTACGGTGGCCGTGTTGTCAATTCATCAAACTTTTAAAACAATCGATTAACAAAATGTTTTTAGGCCTGTGCAAAATTACTCGGCTTGCTGTTGTCGAAAGTCCGAAAAGAATTGAGCAAAGTTGATGTAAGAATGAGCGTGAAATTCCTTTATCCTCATTTGAATCGAGGCGACTTGTACACAAAACAAGGCATCCTGTCAATGCTACAAGCTGGAATCAAAGTTGAGCCTTTACTGATGAAAGATTGGTCAGCCGTGATGGATTGGAGTCCGCATCCAGATCACAAGGGAGACTATTTACAGGTATGCAACTTCTAGACTAGTTACAGATAACAATCTCTTTTGTTTAGTTGTGGAACAATCACAATTTGGACAAATGCAATGCCCAGTCTCAGTCGTTTGTGAATGAATGCCGAAGAGCTCTTGGTTTGTCAATGAAGTTCTGGGTTGCCGAGGTGAGACAATACGAGCATTTCTTTATTTAACAAACTTGTTCAGATCCACGAGATCGTAAAGTCTACGATTATAAACTACTCAGAAAGTACGTTGTTTATCGTTCTTGTTTTAATGTTGTTATTACTTTAGTTAGAGGAAAATGCAATGAACTGAACGACGCCTTGAAACAGGTAAATTTAAGAAACTGTTAAGCTTTGATAATGAACATTTAGCTGGACTTAACAGCCACTCCGCACAAGATTCGTTCAACTCCAAGCAAAAGACGCAGCTTTATCGACATGCTGGAATTAAGAGACAAGTTGTTAATGAGAGGATCTTCCGAATCACGCAACAAAAATGGAAGCAGCGTTTCGGTTGCAAGTGAAGACGCTCATGCTCAAGCTATGGTTACTTCATTTTGTGGCAGGTCTTTTGATGACGGTAAGCTTTACATTTCTTGCATCTCTTTAAAATGCATGCTTTAGGAGAAACCAACGAAATAGCTGCGCGAATACGACGAGCCACAATGAACATCAACGTGGAGATCGAAACTTTACTAGAGTTTTTGGCACACAAAGGCGCTATTGGCTAAATCAGTTTGAAAACCGATCCATTAATTGTATTAACTGTCTTTCTGCTTTTAATCCACATTCTCTGATCTCAAATCGCTTTAAAACACTACCAAGCCGCCAGTTTTCACTTTGAATCTCTTTAACTCGATAATTAATAATGATCTCAAATGCCCGAGTCAACAAAAAGCTTCCTAATAAAACTTCAACGATCGTAACTGCCGCCCATTCATTCTTTGGTGTACATATTGGATGAATAAAGGTTTTAACGTGTAACATTGCATTTAAAACAAGTTTATTACTATAATCAGTAAGTAGAAAATACTGGACGTATTGGAAGTGTGGTTGCGTAAAGCTCGTTTGGTAAATCAAGTGTCTTTTAAATTCATGGAGCTCAAGTCAAAACCTTGAGGGAAACTTGTGCTTTTAGACAGCATCTAAAATCGCTTAACGTAATTAAGAATCAAAGCAAATCTCACTTCGTTGACATAGCTTGTGTTGCCAATTTCCATACAGTTTTGAAGGAGAGCGATTGCTTGATCTCGCAACAGCGGCAGTTTGTAATATTCACACTCTTGCGTCAACAGCGCAAGACGGTCGGGATCTTTTGGCAATGCACTTTCCCACATTTGATTTGCGTTTTTTAGCCGTAAGTAGTTGAGTACAATGGCAAAGCTAAAATGAATTGATATTGCAGAGCATTCAAGCAAAGACTACCAGTCCGGATCTCTGTCGATGAAATAAGCACCATTTTTATCTTTATTCAGATGTGCGGAGCCTTTTCGTTCAATGTACCACATATACAGATTGGATCTCTTGTCGTGAGAGATCGTTTCAAAAGTAGTTGTGTAGAGTCTTCCGCCAACATTGAAATCAACAAGATCTAATCCCATTTTTGCAACTACTGAAAATAAACAAACAACTTTAAACATTTAAACGGGAAGAAGCGCAAATTTCGGCCAATTACTTGCAAACACACGCTAAAGACTTTCTTATTGATTGAAAACGTTTGCAGCGAATCTTTGCATTAGAAAGTAACCACAATTGGAAGGAACTCAAAACAAAAGCAAAAATTAGGAGGCAAATCCGCACCAAATAATGTGAGTGGATGAATGCGCTTGCGGGGAGATGGTGAAATTTTTATTCGGATTCGACTCACAAAAATAGACAAACACACACGTTTGTTTCCGCGATCAAAAGGTCACGCACTCTCAGCAAATAGCCAGATGAACCTCGTTGTTGCGCGGTTTAATAATTGCCCGGTTTTAGAGAAGTTTCCTCAAAAAGAATGAATGGCGATTTCAGCACTTAATGAACAATAATCGAGCGTTTTTCGAGACAAACAAAAGGCCATTTGAATGAGAAAGCTGCGGAACAATTCAAGAATTTATCGTCTAACTGCATAATGCTTTGGAAATTCGTTTTCGGCGCGCCGCACAAGGAGTTGGACGCCATAAATGGAAGTAGGGCCGCAGGCGCTTGGCCGAACAAAGCAGCAGTCTTGAAAGCAAACCTCCGCTTCTACCACTCTTGTTTCATCATAATCCGTGCTTTCCATTGGATGAATGTTTGTCCAAGATTTCGATCATTGTTTGTTTTGTTTTTGTGTATAAAGTTCTGAAGGTAAAATTGACATTATTCGCAAAAAGATGTTCAAGTAGAAACAAGTCACGAGATTCTTTTAAATGTGTTTATTTCATTTAACGAATACTTCAATTTGCTTGAAATGCCTTGTAAATGTGTGTCTGGAAAGAAGTAATCAAGTTGAAAGCTTTAAACTGCTGTGCCGGTATGGCCGCTGCTCAAGTCGCTTTCTCCGTAAGAAAGTCCGTGGTGAGAACTAGAGTCATCGTCGTCTATGTAAGATTGAATATGACTTCGACTGAAATTCATACAGTTGATAAATAAGGCAGACATAATCAATACCGAACGCCTTTGTTGGCACTTTCAATCATCCGAAGACGTGTAATACGCAAAGAATAGCAAGCACATCCTAAATTAGTTAATTTGATTAATTGAATGAACACAGTTGTCTTTAATGCATTCAAAACTTACCAACAATAAAAGTTCCTCCTAACAAAATAAAAATGATCAAAAGGTAAGTCTCATCGTTGATCAGTGGTCGAACAATTTTGTGCGGTGCTGCTAAAATCAACCAAACTGGCATGAACTTGAAGCAAATAAGCAACAAACCTGTAAAAGTTGTATTCATTGTTTAAAATTCAACGCTTCAAGCGAAAACATTCGTTCTTCTTTTAAAGACTCGCAAATCATTTCTGAAAGCGGTCAAAGTTTGAATTCTCTGTTAAACGCGCAATTCCATCAACTAAACGTAAAATGCACTTTTTGTAAACTGATAGCGACTTCTCCGCACAAACTTTATCCTCACGTTCCAAAAACAAATGATTCCATGTCCAAACCACAATATCTTTTTGTCAATCTCTGCTCAGCAAACATCGTTTTTTATGTCGGAAAATTGTTTGAAAGCAGGAATTTGAAAGTGGCAAGCGGAATTAGCGCGAATACGGTTATAAATTATGGGTAAATGCTACAGCGGCCATTTAAATCGACGACCTAGAACGAAACAAACCCATAAGTTATTGCGCACCATCCATTTCATCCGCAATTTTTTGAAGAAGAAGGCCATCATCCATCCTAACTAAACGGAACATCCTTTAGTCGATTCATCATTAGTTCTAAAAATTTCCGGCAACTAACTACACAATTGTGTGGTTCAAAAATTAGCAGCACAAACAACAAAATGAGTAAAAATAACAATTGAGTCAAAGTTTTGCGCGCCGTTTACGTGTGCTGAATAAATTTCGTTTGGGTTCATTAGTTCTTTAACGCGAATGATGTTTCAAATTGATGGAGTGTTTCAACAAGTTGTGCGAAATTAAAAAGTTAAGCAATTGTTTAAAGGTTTGAACGACTGAAAACAACTGTTTAAATATATTACGCACATGTTTACCGTTTTGCAAGCTTTTTTAATTTGCATGAATTCGACGGCATTTTTTATGAGCGGAATATGGAATTTCAGTTTGATGTTTGGAGGCCAAAACAGTTTTTCCAACTCAAATGCAATGCTTTTCGATTTGTAGTGTTATTCAAACTTAAATGTGTTGCAAGTATTGTGGAGTTAAACTTTACTCTATAACGAGAACATAATAGTTTTACGTGCCGTTGTTTGTCTTGTGAAATGTAATTAAAAACTAATTTCATTACTTTCTATTTTTGAATTCGTTTCCAGTTTGCTGGTACCAAAAGTCGCTAAGCCCTTCAAACTTCTGGGTTACACGGAAAACCATATTAGACAGGAATTAATGTTACTATTTTTGATCTTAACAGCATGTAAGTACCTAAATACTGCTATCTTCAATTACACGAACTTAATTAGTTTTTACATTTCAAAAACTACCGTTTTCCTTTGCCAGTTCCAAACGCCTCAAGATCAAACGTTTTTGAAGATGATGTGAATTGATTGTGCTTATTATTTAAATTCAATTTATCAAGAAGCATAAAATCTGTAGCTTTGTTTCTATTTATGTTCACAAAATGATGTTAAGCTCTTTAAACTCTTAAATCACCCCGGAACACACACTCATCATTTGTTTACACATGCTCGCTTCCAACTTCTTGAAACGAAATTTGGAAAATTTCCGTGGAATTTTTAACAACAAGTGTGTCGGAACGAAACAAACACACTTCCGAGGCGTCTTCATTAACGTGTGTTTGAACTTTTCTCACTTCCAAATAACGTAGCCTTCAATCTACTTTGACTCATCGGTGGCCCGAGTGCATCAATAATCGACGCATGGCGAATTCCTCAAATACCACTGCTTTGCTCGCCGTCAACAGAATACCCGTTTTCGTTTCATTTCCAACGCTACGGTCCAGGCGCCAATTTCGTGGAGTTTGATGCGAAAAGATCCAGCTCAACTTTGAACAAATCAAATGTCTTGCCGTGCTTTTAATGTGACTCGCCGTTGCGTTGCGTCCCACACACTGCTCACGAGTCAAATTTTGTCGAAACGACATTGAGCTAATTATTCGAAAGAAGTTGGGCAGCTTCTTCACTCACAATCATCGGTTGCCAAATTCGACAACAATTGGCCAGATTTATTTAATTGCCACCTAATTGGTTGTTTTTCTCCCGGCACAAACAATCACCGCCTCTACAAATTGCTGCTAATTTGATTGGCCCGGAAACTTTGACCTGCTCTCTCCGATAGACTAATTGGTTTTGGATGCATAATTTGCATTTCCTCCGTGCCACGCTTATCAAAGTAAATAAAAGACGAGGCGTGTTTTATAGTTACACAATAAAGTGTTTAATGACCGCAGAAAGGCGAACAGGGCGCTATTAAATCGGAAAAGCGGCCACAAGCATCGATCTGTGTATGATGTTCTCCAGAACACTCACGCGATTTGCTTGACACCTGCATTCGTTCTCGAACCTGACCGTTTTTATAGTCCAATTAATTTGCAATCATTAAAGTCGCATTCAGCTGCTGTTCGTCGGCATTGTGCCTTAAGCGCTCTTTCACTTATGTCACGGAAACATGTATCATCGGCGGCTGACAGTTGAACAAACAACCTGGGCAAATTGTCTTGCTGAACGGTTCTTGCTCGGCTCCTGCAACTTGATTGCTCTTTGGAAGCCCGCTTTTGTGATTAGTTAGCTAATTCGACAAGTTGTTGACCGAGCGGTAGCGTCGGATGCAAGATGTAGGCGGTGTATTACAATTTTTCATTTTTCGAAATCTTCCTCTCATTTCGTGGCCAACGAGAAAACAAATACGTCGGAGATTTAACAAAACTCGACAAAGTGGACGGCGTCAGAGGAATTGGATGGTTTGCTTCCGGTTTCGTGGCCAGATTTACGCTTTGATCTGGCGCATGTTGTCCATGTTTCAGTTGTTTACCGCCCACATAGCTGGTTAATTTTTGAATAGCCAAGTGCTATTCCATCCCGACATGCTCCTTCCTTTTGGACTTGTGGACTTGTATTGATTCCTGCTTTTTGCAACTTAATTCTGCGACCTCATCTCATCTCGCTTGAGTAGCATCGGATAGTCGAGAAACTTTGCTACCGGTTTTTGTCACACGCTTTGTTCTTTCAAACGTTGGCCTTGTTCGGTCGCCACGAAGCAGGGATATTTGTGAATGTTACAAATTGTTAACGCTTCGTTTCGTGCCTTCGCCTCACGGTGGCTTGTTGTGTTTGGCAGCCGACAATAGGTATTTGGAGCGCCAGCCGCAAGAACTCGTCTTCCGAAATTAATCTATTTGTTGAAGCAACGTCTTGGCTCCGGTGGATTACCCCTCGTGGAATTTATCATTAAAGGGGATTTTCGTCTTGAACAACGGCATTTACCGAGGCGTGTTTGGCTTCTAATTCATTGTTAGTGAATTATGGCCGCTGGACTTGCGCAGTCTGGTCTCATACACAAACCACTACTGTCTTACAAATACTTTCACATTCACATTATGAAACAAAATCAGCGAAGTCATCTAATTAATTGTTTCACATTATTTTCGTTGACGAAGAGACTCAGAGAGTTCAGGGTGGCCATCTTTTGGCGCGCACACTGTAGCCGAGCACTGTAGTTAGTTGGCTTTTCGGATGAAATTAACTTCGTTTAATACATTTGAAAGTTCATGGTCCTATTTGAAATTAGTTTTTCGCCATTTCCGTGCAACCGTTGAGCTTTTCTACTCTCCATACAATTTGTTTTTGTATTTGTTGGCAGGTTTGGTAGTTCTGCTACAATTCTGAGAAGATCACGAGTGTTCCGGAGCCAACACTTCTGGGCCGCTGTTTGATTTTTGCTCAATTGCATGAGTGCAATCTTTGTGGTTGGACATGTAGGCGCTGTTTATTTTTCAGTGATTAGTCAAAAGTGCATAAAATCAAGTTAAACTGCTGCTTTGACTTGGAGTTGGCACGCGGGCTCACGTTTCCAGCAAGTTTATAATCCAATAAAACGTGTCTAGCACAGGAAAGCGCCGATTGACCATATGTGTTGCTCTGTTGCTGGAGGTACAGTTAAGGGCCGCCTCATCTTAGCTTTGTTTTATGAACATGAGTGTTGTTGCAGAAGTGCGGCCGGCTGACAGGTCAAAGAATCGCTTGATTAAACGTGGTTCTTGGCAGCGATTTGTTTGCCTTGGCGTGAGCCACTGAAAAACATATGTAGGCCGGAGGCTTCAGGCACTCAACGCTGCTCGTAATTAGTTCAATGCCTGAGTGGTTCAACGATCCTCGTTTCCTGCTCCAAATAGCGGTGATGCCAGGGCATTTGTTGTGCTTTTGACTTGCGAGCAGGGCAGGAAGTGTTTCGTGAGATTTTTTACGCGCTCTATGCTGAGACAACTGCATGAGAATAATAAAATTAGAAGGGTAGTTTGCCAACTTTGCGTATTAGCTCGACGTTTGCTCCATCCTTCTCATTGTTTTCCAATTAAGTTTTTATGAATATTTTGGGGTCTTCTCCACTTTCCAATTCAAGGACCTGTCTACTTGCAACTTTCGCGCCAAATGCTCAGGCTCTTGTTTGCATTTTTCTGCTCTCGCGGGTTTGTTGATTTTTGCCCGGGTGCTGGACCAATTTGCTTTTCGTCACTTTGACCTGAACTCATATGACGGTAACTTAATAGCTGATTTAGCCTAGAACGCCATGAGTGCAATAGATAAGCGCTGCCTCAACGATTCGTTGATGTTCTTGACCCATGCGAACGTTGAGCGTACTTTGAATGCCTACTTCATTCCTTTCATCACCTTGTTTGGTGTCAGCGGAAATTTGATCAACTTAACCGTGCTTTTGACACCAAGCTTGAGAAGCAGGTAACACAAAACTACAAAAGTATTTTAACCAATCAAATTAATTGCGTTTAGGTCCAACAAGTTGCTTGCTGCGTTGGCAATAACCGACATCATGTTTCTTTTGTTGATGCTACCGCATGCTTTGGCCAATTACCATTCGCTGGAATTTAATTCCACTTTCCGCCGTATCTACTTCTACATTGAACCCGCTGCTACTTCTCTTGCTAATTGGTGCTCTGCCGTTGCAATTTGGTTGATTCTCACGATTTGCTTTGAACGCCTAATCGGAATCCGCTATCCAGTAAGTTGTCATCAATCAATTCAATCAATTCAATCAATTCAAACAAACAAACTTTTTCACTTTCTAATTTTTTAAATTGTTTAGCTCAGCTCACGCAAAGGCAAATTCTGCAACACTGCATTTTTGATCACTGGCATTGTTGTTTCAACTGGCGTTCTAACCGCTTACCGTCACTTCTCTCATGATTGTATGGTCAAGATCTTCTGCGATGGAACTCAAGTTCACCGATTGTGCTACTACATTGAATCCAAAAGGTAAGATTTGACTTTATGGTTGGATGTTATTATTTGCTTTAGATGGTTCAGCAATCAGCCAAACCCGCACTCTACTCTCTTGAAGCACTATGTACGTTGGAGCATGTATTTCAATGCTATTGGTTTGGTTCTCCTTCCGACTGTCCTGATTGTCTTCTCGAACTTGTTGTTGGTCAAAACGTTGAATGAAAGGTGAGTATGAGTTGTTGAACAAATCCGCAAAGTTGTTTGTTTCAGAAAGGCATTTTTGCGAGTTTCGACTTCAGTCAAGAGTGATTCTGCCGATGGAAAGTCAACTAATCAAATGAATTCTCAATTGAAAACCGAACAGCGTGTCACATTGACTGTATGCTTGATTGTAAGCTCTTTCTTGATCACTCAAACGCCATCCGCAATCTACAACCTTTACGAATTGTTCACAGCTCAGAAGATTCACACGATTCGTGCTATTGTGAACTTGCTCGTTTCAGTTGGAAAGTCGTTGAATTTTTTGGTATGCACATTTGTGATTTAATTGAAATAATTTCCGGTTTCAGTTGTTCTGTCTTAGCAGTCCAAGCTTCCGGTCACGCCTCGTCTCGTTGACTAAGAACCGCTTCAACCGTTCGATGAACAAAAGGTAAATGAACGCTTTAGTTGGCTCAAAACAGATTTTTAGCCCTATTCCATACCTATTACCAAATCCAATTAAACTCGCTTATCTTACTAACTCCAATACTCTTATTGCAAACGCGAAAAATATTCCCCTAACTACTTCTTAACCGCTATTTCCAAAAGTTTTGGTATATTTTAGTCACTTTGTATGTGTGTTGTAGCCGTTTATAAGTTGAAAGTCACGTAGTTGGAAGTCGTTTAGTTGAAAGTTATGTAGCGCACAGCTTTAAAATGCTTTCAAACATTATTAAATCCGTTGTTTAGTTTCAGAGGATTCACAATGCGCAAGGTTTCAAAACTGTCCGTCGAGACCGAAATGACCGTATCCTGTTCGTGCAACAACGAGAACCATAGCCTTTTGCGTAATCCAGCCGAACCGTGTCGTTGTAGCAGTCGCGCTCAGTCGGTCAATGATGGTCGCCACAAAAGCTTATCAAGAACTCGAAACAACACCGTGGAATTTAACTTGCAAGGCGGACAAACCGAATTCTAATCAATGAACCACTCAACGCACTAAGCGGGATTGATCTCTTATTTATTGTGTCGACATTTTCTCATTTCCGACCTCCTCTCTCATTGATACACAATTGCTCGTTAGAGATACAGTAATCCAATACATACGGTGTTCAATTCGTTAAGTTATTTTGCTCTCAACCCGTCAAACTACGTTTTGCTTATCCACACACAAGCTTTCTTCTTCACTTTCCACCCAGATTGTGCATATGTGTTCTCGAATTGTACATATTAATTATTTAACCGGAATAAACTACTTCTTTGAAAAAGCTTCTTTGGAAGAGCTTTCTTGACTTCAAACTCTTTTGAGACGACCTAATAATTTGGACAGCCGACATTGAATCACATAACAGACCGTTTATTGGCGCACAACCCTTTAAACATGGAAACATGGAATAAGTTATAATTTCTGGGATAAGAAGTTACGGCGGAGAAAGTCAAATTTCAAGAAAGGCTGTTTCAGCATGTGTCCACTGACACTTGATGTCTTGCGGATTTTGCTCTCGTCCAACTCGTCGCTTGATTTGTGGCCTCCATTTCGTTTCTTGAACATAGGCACAGAGTGACGGAAGTTTGCAAGACTGTAGTCGTGCTCGGTTGGTCCGACTAAATTCAAGTTAAGTCGATGCTGATTTGCTTGTCAAAACTTACAGTCAATGTCCTGATCGACAACCGGAACCAAGTAGTAGGCATGAATCTGAACGGTCAATAGAAGCAAGACTGCGGCGGTAATGAAGGTGGATTTTAGCGGCATTTCTAATCGGCAAACAAAAGCAAATGAAGACCGAGTTACACGTCTCCAATTTCGATTCGGTACCTTTTGCAGTCAAGTATAAATAACAGTCTGCTAATCCCGGCGTGAAGGCAAAGTTGAAATACACTTCTAAGCCTTTCGTTTTCGTTCTAAAGTTTATTCGGCTGAACACGGAATTGGGACGTCTTTGTAAACTGGGTTCGGTTTGCGCCACATCTGGATTAATTTTTAATTTAGTTCCATACGACTCCTAATTAACAGCATTTACGCTCGAGCGCCTGCAGGCGACTGTCCTTCTGTAAGATCTTGTTATCCTCGCTACAGAAGGACATGAAAACATGAACTTTCGTCTGTTTGCCGAACGTACGTCTTCTCGATTTGCGTCAACAACTTACAATAAACATCATTTCATATCTATTTTCGTATTCCAACTTTGGCAAATAACAAGCAGTCGACTACAAAACAACTCACCAAACAACTCGTCAGAGATTAACCGGAAAGCAAGATGTTTATTCAAACGCGGAAGTAGTTTAAATACATTTACACTTAGAAGGAAACTCGTCTTCTCTTAAAGCTGAGTAATCAATTTTGGATTACTAATACGGTTGTTGGACACTGGAATGCAAGTTGCTTTGGGTGCCTTCAGTTGGCTTTTAATCTCGGTAGATCCACTTGTTGTCATGTTCTCATTTGATTCTTCGACCAAATCGGCTGCTTCGTCATAAAGCCGAGGTCCGGCAATGTTTGGCTGGAATTAGAAGTTAAGTTAGTGTGGAGAGTTTGATGTAGAAAGGTTACTTTTGCTTTGCCAAAACGGGGAATCTTTGAATGGACTGGTTGAATAGCAGATGCACTGACTGACTTTTCACCCTTCGACGCCTTGTCTCCGTTAACTGTGTGTCCATTTAAAACGTGAGTTTCCGAGTAACTTCCAAACTTGAGGCCATTGCTGGCTGGATGGATTTGAGCGGTTGTGTTGATTACGGTAGACTGTTCAACCTTTGGTTGTTCAACTCTTGGCGTTATTGGCGAGTCAATTGATGTCGTTATATTGAATTTGTTGCTTGGACTGTTGACTGTGTAAGTGCGACTGAAAAATTAGGAATTATACGTAAGATCAAGTTAGCTTTACTTTGCTGGAATAGTGCTTGCATTTGGCACATCAATTTGGTCCGAAAAGCTCGAGTTGTTGATTGCTGAGTTGTTGAGAGCCAAAATTTGTGAGTCTTCAAACAAAGTCGGATCAACAGTTTGATCGGTCATTGTTCGGCTTTGTTCGTTGCGTATGCGCTGTACATGACTTTGACGTGGTCCGTAACGTTGAGAAGGTTTTCGTTCAAATTTTACAACTGATCTTTCACGTCGCATTGGCATATTCACGTTTTCAAACTCAGTTCGACCTCTGTGCTGATATGAAGAACTCAAACGAAAGAATTGATCGGCGGCATTGCGCTTTGCTGAAAAAAAGTGATTGTTTACAGTTGCCAAAACAAGTTTAGACCTGGCCTGTGTGAGCGCATTCTATAGAAGGTGTGGAACTCAACACTTCTCTTCCACAGTAGTTTACATGATCGGTTTGAAACTAGAGTGAAAACAAACGTGTGCTGTTGAATTTCATTTGAAGAATGCTCATCCAAAATGATTGTGAGACGTCGATTGGCAAAGTTTACAGCTTGAATGTACTGCCAGAACAACACGCCAACTAGCGCTTCGTTGTCTACAAAAGATGCATTTATTCAGAATATTTATAGTTTACTCACCAAAGACAACAACGCCTGTGGGAGTCAAGCCAAGTCTGTACTCGTTTCCGTCTTTAGCGACAACATTGTGCAAATCAACACCATAAAACTGGATGTTTTTGGCCACGTCCAAGTATCTTTTTTCTGCTTCTGATGGACTTGTTCCAACCAAAGTTTTGTACTTCTTCAAGATTTCAATCTCCATCTGCTCGTCTTGTTCACTGTGAAACCGAAACTCGCTAACAAATACTTCATTGTGTTCAGTTGGGTTGAAGTCGCCAAACTCAGCTTGGAGTTGCAAAGAAGCCAAATCTATTGCTGTTTGTCTGGGACACGGTAATTTGCCTGATTTTATGTCGTTTTTGAGTTGCAAGAAGAAAAGATAACGCGTGAACTCTTCCCGTAAGTTTGAAGGATCGGACGAGAAAAACTTCACTTGCAGACGCAACGTTGCACAACGGCCTTTTGGAATCTGCTTTCGAATCTTTTTGAATGGATCTAACCAGTGTTGAGTGTTATCGTGGTCGGTAAAAGTCAGCCCGAAGTAGTCAGTTTCTTCAAGGTCCAGATGCAAAAACACTTTGTTGCACGCATCCTTTCCGAGAGCTTTCTTCTAAAACACTCGTTTAATTCGACTCAGTTTGGTTATCACTCACATCAAGAATAATGTTTAGATCGGTTCCATCAAGTAGCAGGACTTTGCATAAAAGTTGATGTCGAGGATCATAAGGAGCACTTGACCCGGTATTCTTGGATTTTAAACGTTTGGACAGAGAGCGAAAGATACTGGTCATGCTTATATGAACTGGGAAATATCGACTGAGCGGAGAATATCTAAAAGTGAAGTTTCAAAAATAGTTCGAATACTCGCAATTCGAAACGACGAAAACAAACGAACAGAGCAAACAACGAAGCGATAAAGCACGAACTGTTTAATTAGTTGACTTTTATAGCTTTGATTAAAGCAGCTGTTTTTGAGTGAATGCTTCTCTTCTAGCAGAATGCGCACGCCATAATTCCTCGAATGATTAATAACCCATATGTATAAACATTAGTCGTGGGGATTACGAAATGTCCTCCAGCCGAACTCAAGCATTGCGTAATCGCAGTAACTCGAGGCAACTGTATAAGTTTGATGTGGAACTGAGATAAACATGTTCTTAGACATTAAAACAGTTGAGTTACGCGGCAAATTCGATATTCAAAACTCAAAGTCAAATTAAACAAGATGATTCAAAGCAAGCGCGCAACCTAGCAAAATGCAAATAGGGAGGGAAGACGAGGTCCGATCAAATTCCGAGTTGCTGCTGGTAGAGCGCCAGCAAATAAATGCGGTTGTTCGGTGAGTTGCCGTGGCGCCGCAGTACAAAAGCCAAGGGATCGGTCGGCCAAACACTTCCATCCCCAATTACCGACCCAATCAAGCGCACCGCAAACAACTTCAAAACATACGCCAACGTCGAAATCCCCGAAAATCGAACAGCTCTCTTGGGTGATTGTTGCTCCGCTGACCTTACAAAACAAGCAAAAAGCGCGAATAAAGACAGTGAGCATGGGAGCGCCTTTATCGCCCATAAAATCACTAATGAAATTGGAAAAAGATAGCCTTCGCATCACCTTCCAACTCTGATTTTCGGCGTCGAACCAGCTTTATGCAAAGAGTGCGGATTTGATTAAGCATCGGCGGAATCTTTTGTGCTCTTAATTAGAGCGGTTGGCGACAATGCACCCTTTGTGACGAAGATAGAGTTTCGGTCACAGCATTCGAAGAAGGTCATTTAAATGATTTATTTATTCGAGCGCAACAAATTACAGGCAGGGTGAGATAAATTAAGTGATGAGTCAGTAGTCGTACTCGTTTGCATCAGCCGGATTGTTAAACGTTTGCTCTACAATGGACGAAGAATAGGCGTTTGAGTGGACTGGCCGGGCTCCCAGGAGTGAATTGTTAACTACTGGCTGGTGGAACTCCATCTGTCTCTGTAGTTCGTCGTTGTATCTGTAGTCTGGGTGGAGATTCATGAAACGGTCATTGGGCGCATGGATGCCAACTTCGGAACGAATTTTGGGCAAAGGTTCGCTGTTGATGCGTTCAGAAGCATCTCTCAATCGCTTGTCGATCTCCACTTTGTCTGTTTTGAAAGTCTTGTCTGCAATTGTTGTTTAAAGCATTCGTAAACACCACAAAACTTACTGAACGAGTCTATAGCTTCTGTCACGTCTTCCATGTTGACAGATTGTGACTCTCTATGTTCCGATGCGCTCTTGGCGTGATCAAGGAATTGTGCAGTCAATTGGAACATGAACTAAATCAATTTGAGCTTTAAGCAAGTCTTCAATTAACTCGTTACCTCTTGCAACTGTTGGGCTGCATTTCGATCCCATTTGAGCGCGCCTTCATCTTTCAACAGTTCTTGTGTAGACTTAAAAGTAGCTGATTCAGGATATGAAGTCTTCCGACTGTCAAGTGTTGCCACATTTCTTATTGGAACCTTCGGCTTAGGATGCGGATCGGCAGTTGTTTTCGGTGGCAGTTTCTTTGCATTTTGATGATTAGGTACAATTGAGTGAGCTGATTTTCCGTTTGTGTGTCCGTTTGAGGTAGATGCATTTACTGGTTGTGATTCGTGGTGAGGTAGCTTTTCGTCTGAGGCAGTGGAAGTGTTAGGTCCGTCTTCAACCTTTTCATTGCTGCTGTTGTGTTGAGTCGGTGAATGTGTTGGCGCCGAAAGGTTTGAAGATTCGTCCATCTTAAAAATCTGAAAATGAACAAAAATGATAAAGCTCGAAAAGACAAAAATGAAGATATTGAATTGACGCGAACAAAGTTAAAATTCAACAACACGCACAACATAGAAGTTTATTTTCTCTAAATCTAATAAAAGTCTATTTGTAAGCACGGCTAGATTTGAGCGAATGGTTTGTTTAGGAAGTGAACGTAATCCCAGAAGAATGAGCGACTTGATTGAAAACCGAGCGGGTCCAGTAGGAGACGGTTGAACAGATCAACTTTTTTGACAGTCAATCCCCGAATAAAGTTGTAATAGCCGGGACGCACCGCTTGCGGTTCTATTATCACATTTCCGATGATGAACCCGGTTGAAAGTGAGTAGAGTAGAATGTTCCCGTATTTAATTGTTGGAATAATGCCCTTTTCGTGCAAGGCGGTTGTAACACTGCTCGATGGCTTTCCATAAAATATACATTGCAATTGTGGAACTCGAATAAGAAACCATGGCAAGACCGCTTAGAGCACCGGTAGCAATTGCTTGAGTGGATTTTTCCATTGAGCAATATCTATTCATGAGGCAATTTGATGTCTGAAAAGATTTGATTTAAAGTCTACAAAATGCATTGTTTGCTTACGTGGTAGATTAGAGGCATAAGGGCGGCAAAGATGGGCAATTTTAAGTTGTTCCGACTAAAAAGCTTTGCGAGAAGTTTACTCGGCGTCTTAATTGATTGAAATGCGGTGAGGACCGATCCAATTACTAGTCCCAATGCGAAGTTGCTTGTTGTTCGCTAAAATAACATCATTAGTGCATCTTACCTATTCAAATATAGATTTACCTCAAGAACAGAACTCAAACATGAGTGCTTGTGCTCGCATTTCGGATGAGATGAGTAATTAGAACGCAATCTTTCCAACAAAATTCTAACTCTGATTAGGCAACTTTTTGGTCGGAATGACTTCGTCTTTTGTGTAATCAAGCGAATGCATGTATTGGATTATGGAGTGAATATCCGATGTGATTCCCTTGGACTTAAAATACATCAGAGCAGCCAACCCAATAGAAAACAAAATGGCCTCGCCGTTTTTAATGCCGTGCACATATCCGCGATGTTTCAATTGCATATACAGACTCTCGGATGCCTAAAATGAATTCTAAGTATTAAAGCATGTCTCCGAAAATTTTACCAAATTTGCAAAATAAAGCGTTAACATCGACTGTCTTTTCTTCTGTTCCAAAATGATAGCAATTAAAGAACCGAAGAAACCCGCAATGTAAAACGTTCCGAAGAAATAGAAGCCGAAAAGCTGCCGTAGCTTGCACGTGAAATACAAATAAGCTGCCATATTCAAGGTGATAAAAGTTGCGGAACGCACTGTGGACGTGGCAATATTTTTCCATTTTAAACGACCAGTCTGACGCATCTTGAGCAAGCCTACAACGCAGTACAGTGTCCCGTAAGTCTTTACCGCAAACAAGAAGCTCATCGGAGCGGCCTTTGCCACGGCCATAAAGCAATCGGGTTCCCAAACATGCGTCACAGCTCTACAATCAAACAAACGAATCAAATAAACGAATCAACTAAACGAATTTAAAGAAGCCGTGAATGCGAGTTTTCTCACAAACTTCAACGAGCAAATTAGAAGCGCTAACCTGCATTCACATGCAACTGTGGGAACTACATCGGCCAGCTTGCTTAAGGCTCCCATCTTTAAAAGTTACTCAAATTAATTATGCTTTACTTTTAAACGTTGCATAAAGTTAAGGGTTATTATCCCGGTAAAGAAACAAATTAAATTCAATCAAAATATGTTTATTCATGCTTTCAGTAAATATTTGAGATATGAACACTGGTAACTTATGTACACGTTTGACAAAATGCACCAATTATGACTAGTAAAAGACCGTAAATGAAGAGTCGTGAAAGTAATAAATTAGGTTGTATATACAAAATGCACACTTGTTTAGTCTTCAATTTCAATTGGTTCGGTGATCAAATCTTGTGTTGTGGCTAAACATGTTTAAATCTTTTCAAAGCTCAAACTGCGGAAAAACTCACTGCTACTGGTATCGGTATCCCGTCGTCCCAGACGTTTGGAGTTTAGAAACAGCAGAACAACTATAGTAAGTAGTGTAAAAGCGCCCGGCATCCAACTCATTATGTTGCGGTAGAAATTAGAAAGGCCGGGGATATTCCTACAATTAGCAATTTAAAGCTGAATCATAAAATTGAACTTACTCTTTGTTGGGAATAAAAAGCTGTATCGCCTGGACAACAACACCGTTTGATAGTTTATCCACGAAGCTCATTATTCCATAAACAAAAGCGCCACTTTCCGTGTTTTTATTGATTAGTTGAGCAGTCATCCCAAGTGAAGAAATCAACAGGAGTGCTTGTGATATGCCCATTAAACATGTCACGAAGTAAATAGATATTTCATTTTTGTACAAGAAGTATAACGGGAAGCTGATTGCCACGCCAATTAACGAACCGCCCATAAATAGCGCCTAAACAAACTTGCTAGAACAATTCAACTGGCAGTAAGCAATTACCTTCCGGTTGAGCTTTCCGATTAATGCGAGAAATTCCAAGGATGCAAGAAACGAGAAAAGAACTGATGTTCAAAACAATAAACAAAATTGCAAGTTGATACTAAAAAGATGTCGTTGTTTGATGTCATTAAAATGGTTTTGCTTACTTTGGGATCTTCGCGAGCATGTGTTATGTAAAAACTGAAGTAAGCTTGGGAGGTATTTACGTACAACCGCGAGAGCATATAAAGTAGCCCGACTAAGTAGAAATTGCGTTGAGAAAACCTAAAAGTGCACGAAGTTGATCAGTTAAGAGTGACTTCTAAAACTTGCCAGCATCTCCAACTCATTGTCAAAACGTGTGTTGTTTCTGAACTGAACGACGACATTCTCGGGCGCATTCGGATTTGGAGCGGTTCTTTGACGAAGAAATAAAATAAACCTGTAACCGAAAGACCGAGAGCGACTGTCCCGAAACCGACAACCTAAGAGTCTCAATTAAAAAAAGTCGCTTCTTAAAAGCTTACTTGGAAGTAAACTAAATCGTCTGGAACGATTTGCGCGTCTTCGCTTTTCTTAAGCAAAAAGAAAAAAGTCAAGTAGATTGTCAAATTGGCAACAACTAAAACAAACTAGTTTTTATAATATTTGATTTAAATAGCATACCGGTAAACGCATTCCGACAAGAGTTCATAGAGCCTCTCTTTCCCGGATCAGTTGACAGCTCAGGTATCAAAGCTAAGTGAGCAATTTGAGTTGCTGCCCAACCGAATTGGAATATCATAATGAATGGAATAAACCACAAAACTCGCAACCAACTACTCAAATCTGCTTTGCAGACGAGACAGTCGGTGTAGATGAATGGGAAGGATAAAGACACACAAGTTGTACCTACATATTGAAAGCGTAACAGAGATTCTTTAAAATCAACTTACCTATGATGTGCCACGCTTTCCTTCGCCCAAAACGCATTAAGAACCACGGCAAAATACTTGCATCTGACAACAATCCAATAATTGGCGTAGCTGCTGCGTCTGTTGCTTGTCCCAACAGCATTAAAAATCCGGCCTGAGCACTAAATTTATAATTATCAGCTAATTATTAGGGTGTCAGAAAATTCTTGAAATGTAAATTTCAAACTTTTGACAATTTTTATGTTCTTTTCATTCGAATTTTTGATTGCCGAAGTCCGAGCACGCCCCCTTTTTACTTCAACTACTAGGAAGGGCCGTTCTGAAGCTTGGAGAGAGATTGCTACTGCATTACCGTCTGATACTCGTCAATTTTCCGGTAAGGATTCTTAATTGCGATAAGTATCATTACTTTGTTTTTAGCCGATTTTTGCAAAGATGTCTGGGAGAAAGAACGCAAAGCTTGTGTTGCGTTCAGAAACAAAACTTCAAGTCGAACCACCTATGAATTTACATCTGAGATGTCTTGGTATCAACCAAAAGTCACAAATGTCGTCGTGTAAGCTTTAAACTTGTCAAATCATTAACCATTCTTCTGTTTTAGTAAATTACCTCAAAAGCCTCAACAGCAACCAGCCAATAATGAAGACAGCGAAGTTGAAGAGGTTAGTTATCCTCCGAGTTTCAGTGCTTAATGTTTTGTTTTTAGGATGAAACGCCAGTTGAAGCAATCAGCAATGAAGTTCTCGTTAAGGCTGCAACAGCTGCGTTGTCTACAGAATTGATTGGAGAGTAAGTGTTTAATATTTAAGTGCATGTAATGTATTACTTGTTTAGTGATGCTGACTTTGTTGCCAATCTTTGTGTTGAAGCCGTTCAACTCGTCAGGGTTACTAATGCAAACAACAAAGTGACCTATCCGATCTCAACCATCAACACTCTCAAATCTCAAGGAAAAGCAGCTCATGAATCTCAGTTAGATGTTGAGTCTAAGACTTTGACTTTATGCGGCCCGAATGATATCCTTTTGGTTGAATTGGAAGAGCAAGTCAAATATGCAATGTGGATTATTAAGAGATGTTTGGAAGCAGGTAAATTGAAGACTGAAGATGAGTTGGCTGAAGAAGCTCAAGAATCAGTAAGTATTTTTTGATTTACTCTGTCTTAACTTCTTTGTTTAGTTGATCGATGTTCGATATCATTCTGGTGGCACATATGCAATTGTTGATTGGCTATTGTTGAAGAAATTGCGCAAGAATGTTTCCGACGGCGAAGATTCGTCAATTTTGTCCAAAGCAGTTGTAAAGTTTGGCATGGTCTATGCTTACAGTTTTGAAGCACGTTGGTCTAGCTACAAAAATGCAGCAAACGGAAAGGGAAAGGTAAAATCGGCTTTTATGGGAACTTCGCGCTACAAAATGATTCCTATTCGTCAGTGGACTGCTGATATGCAATTAGCTGCTAGAATTCTCAATAATGGACATGCCGCTTTTGTAGACGAGTTTGTGCTTCATGCTTTGGACATTGAAAAGAACGAGTTGTTTTCTAGCAAGGCTGGAAATACGGGCATTCAACAGTTTAATTTGAGTGCAATTGAGGTGGCCAAAGATAAGAAGTTGCAAGCAGAGGTGAAGGCTTTGTTATTTGATGCGCTTTTGAACAAAGAAGCAGTCGGCGATCAGGCACGCTTTTTACGAAAATATGTGTTTATCTTTGTTTTTAGATTCCATGTTTGTATTGCAGCGCCCGTTTTTTAAATGTTAATAGTGCTTCTTTTCATGTTGTCCGTGGCGTTTGTCCAAAAACTCGAGTAAGTTCACTTTTTCAAAGTTCTTCAACTATTTCAATTTTTAGGATCCTTACACAAAGTACAAAGAAGCCGAGTCAAAGCAAGTTGAAGTAAGAAGAGTTTTCGATCTCACAGCTTAATTTTTGCTTTTAGGCGCAAGTTTCCCACAGATCGTACAGTTGATTATGATGAACCACCGACGAAGAAAGCGCATGAAGAATTGGAGATTGAGATTCCAAAAGGCACTCAAGACTATGGATCAAAGCAAGTGATCATCAGAAAGCAGGCTCTTGATCAGTTGGCAAAAATTTTTGAAAATCACGGTGCTGAAGCAATTGACAGATCGGACATTGAATCGACAGGCAATTTGTTGGGCGAATATGGTGAGAAAGGCGGCAATTTGTCGGTAAGCATTTCTAGTTCTATTTTTAAGTTACTATTATTTTGTTTGTTTAGAAAGCGAACGTCAATGATTTGTTGGAAGAGCTCAAGAAGCGATTGAACGCTCAATAAGTGACATAATTAATTGTCAATGCTTTCTTGTTGTTAATACGTGCACGAATACATACAGGGTGGGACAAAAAAAACTAGCCATTTTTTCAAAAAAGCAAAAGTCAAAAAATTAATTGAAAATCAAAAAAATCATAAGGGTGGGGGTCGATGTTTTTATTTGAAAAAAATGGCTAGTTTTTTTGCCCCACCCTGTAAATACTTCTATTGTTAATTGGTGAATTACCTGTCTAATTTGACAACCTTCTTCCAAGTAGATCAGCAAAAAGCTAAACCACATAGCCGAACACAGGTCATTGAAGAAGTGTCCGATCGAGTATGCAAGTATTTGAAGACGCTTCATTTCCGGAACGGGCTGTGGAACTTGATTCTAAATCGAATTCTTTAGTTTATGTGGGCAGTCATTGAAAGTTATTTAATGATCACCGAACTCAAATGTCAATTGTTTAAACGTATTTGGATCATAACTCTTTTTAACTAACCTCTTCTTCTGGTACGAAGAATTCCACGCCATCTGCCGCATTAGACGCCTCATTTTCCACCACAAATAATTGATATTGTTCGTTTGTGTCTTCGTCCGTAATCAATCGATCCAAATCACTCATTTTGAAGTCTAAATTGCTGATGACAAAAAAGTTTGTTTTCAACACAAACCGTTAAGTTCAGAGCATTAAGGACAAACAAGGCTGAAATGGCCACAATAAACATATGGTCAAGTGACTAATAGTCTATTTTTAGCATTAATTAAAATGGAAGCGCCAGTCCGTTGTCAATACATTTTTTGTCTCCAGACATGGCGCGTTCGGTGAAAACGGAATTAGTTTTTAGCGGCCGCTCAACTGCAAACTGCGGAGTAATTTTTGAATTCCCGACTCCGGATTTACAAATTCGACGTGGTTTCTACGTGCCAGTGGTTGTGATGAGGTTTGGCGAATAAAGGTTGTGCTGACTCCACAGTTTTATTTATTTAAGAGTGAGTTTTCCGCTTTAACTGCACTAATGTCAAACTTTAATAATGCAGGTGAGTATTACCGAAACAACCCTTCTAACAAAGCAACTCTTCTAACAAAGCAGCGCTTTATTCAAATGCACTTTATATTCGTTTCAGATAAATGAAAGTTCGATGACTAGACGTTACGCTTCTTTGTGCTCTTTGATATCGATTGTATTCGTTCTTTATCTTTTGTTGTCTTTCGTTTTCACAAGTACGCAATATCCAACACATTCAGGTTTGTTTGATTTACGTTATTGGATGGTTTATACCTGTTTATTTTCAGACAGTGGAAGAAGTTACGGGATAGTTATTGATGCGGGTTCGACAGGTTCGCGGCTTTTCTTGTATTCATTCAGTGGAGGCTCCGAAACCGAACTCATTAATGTATTGCCAGTCAAAGACGAAAACGGAGAAGATGTAGTGAAGAAAGTGACTCCGGGGTTGTCGTCCTTTGAAAATCAGCCAGATGCTGCGCCAGGCAAGAAAACTCCATGTTTGTCTTTAATTTAAAGCTTTTAGAACATATAAAGCCTCTGCTTAACTACGCATCCAAATATATCCCCGTCGAACAACAACCTTACACGCCAGTTTTTATTTTTGCCACAGCTGGAATGCGGCTTCTGACTAAAGAGTAAACTGATACGATAAAGTAGTTTTCAATTAGACTTGTTCCAGGAAACAAGACACAATAACAAATGCACTCCGAACTAAATTGCCTGAGTTTACAAATCTCCAAATAATGTCAGAACACATCCAAGTCATTGACGGAAAGTGGGAAGGCATTTACAGCTGGATTGCCGTGAATTACGTTTTGGGAAAATTCAAAGCAAGTGCTAAGTCAACTAACACTCAAGCAGTAAGAGAAACGAGTGCCGGTATGATTGACATGGGTGGGGCTTCTGTGCGTAAGTTGTTACAGAAGTCTACTTGATTGATCTTATTGTTTAGAAATCGCATTTGAGTTGCCTCAGAACACCGCATTCAATAAAGATGCGCTGAATGCAGTCAATCTCGGTTGCATAGATAATGACAATCGTTTTTCGTACAACTTGTTTGTGACAACATTTCTCGGTTTCGGCGTCAACGAAGGCCTCAAGAAGTACGAACAGACATTGGTGCCAAAAGTCACAGTGCCGCCAAACTCTTCATCGCTTTCTGTTCCCTATGTCAAGGATAATTGCCTCCCGGATAAATTTATGAAAGTGACATCTGCCGAGAACGGAACAGAGTTTTTAAGACTGGTCAGTTTTATCTTTTAAACAAATAAAATGTTCGCTTTAGGGTACTGGAAACTGGGATTCGTGTGTCAGTGAAATTGTTGGAATTTTGAAGAAAGCCGGCGAATGCACATCAGCTTTGAAGTGTTTCTTTGACGGCGTCGAAGCACCGCCTGTTGATCTTTCATCCATTGAGTTGTACGGATTCAGTGAGTACTGGGTAAACTTTTGCTTGCTTAACAGTTATTTCAACTTTAATTCAGTATTCAATGCACGACGTTTTGGGTATGCAATTTAATTAAATTTATGAGACTAATCAAAATCTTATAATACTTACAGCACTTGGCGGCATATATCATCATGACATTTTTGAGAAAGGTGCACGTAAATTTTGCACGACTGCGTGGGAGAAGATAAAAGTAATTTGTGCAGATTAATGAGGATCATGTCAGATTTTATATTTTAGGCGGATAAGGGGTACCCGAACGCAGACGTTGGTCGCCTGGAAGGCCAGTGCTTTAAGTCAGCTTGGATCCACGCCATTCTCCACGATGGATTTCATGTGAACGAGCTAAAACACAAATTCCAGACAGCTTTACGCATTCGAGACCAAGAAGTGCAATGGGCACTCGGCGCTTTGCTTTATCAGGTTGTTGCATCGGTTCTGAATATTTAACAACCTTTTGTTTGCAGATGCGATACTTTCCACTTCGAGACATTCAGAAGAACTACATTCATGCGTAAGCGACATTTTATGCTTTTCGAACTAAAGAAACGTTTAGTAGACACTCCGGCTCTTCAATACTGTACTCGTTGTTGTTGGTCGTCTTTTTGATTGCAATTTTCGGAGTTGTTATCTTTGTTGTCAAGATATATTGGAACCCAAAGACACGTTTCTCGTTAAAAAAAGATCCTGGCGTTTTTGGCTACAGGATGCTGAACCAGAACCCGAACGGATCCTCGTCGTCATTTAGCAGACTCCCGGTGTGAAACGTCGCCATAAGATATTGTTATTTATTTGTTTGCTCAACCTCACTGGTAATAAAACGTGTACATAAGGATAGTGAATCAAAGTTTTAAACGGAAATATTAGATTGTTTTGGAAGGCTCGACAGACAAAAAGATTGCCGCGTTATTAGAATTTAATTTGCTGGATAATCGTGTTACGTCCACAAATCTCACAAAGTCGGCTTATCTGCGGATAAGATAGCAAACATAGTGCTTACGAATCTCTCCGAGTTGCTGGAATGAGGAGAGATCGGAAACGCCTCAAATGTTTATGCGTTTTGATGAAGCCGATAATGGATTATCGCCAGCGTTCACGCCGGTCAAGAACCATTGACTCGATGGCTGTTTTGTTAGGAATTTGCGGTGGCGTTCCGTAGATTAACCGATGTCAGGGAAGTTGGATTGATGAGCAATTGAGATTTGGCGAATTGTTTTTCGTAATCACTTTCGCCCTAATCCACCACCAAAGTCCGCGAGACAATTAGTGTGAATTATAAAAGCAGCGGTTATTGCGGAGTGTTGCACTTATTCAGGACCGGTGCAGGCTTTGCTCCCAAAGGTTACTGGCCTTTATGGTTGTTGAACTAGCTCCGCTATGATTTCATGTTCATTAAATATTTTGGCGGGATAATTCCAGCAATCGTCTAGCCAATTAGTATTGCGAGCCGATTACACTGATTGGAAACAATCTGCAGTCTATTCTGGACCCACTTTGCAGTGCATAAATAGCCTAATTATCCTTTAGTCGTTAATTGCGGCTCGTTCTCCGGAAAACAACCCAAAATAACAATTGTCCTTCCGGACATGCAACGAACGTCCAGCCTGCTTTGTTTGCGCCCGGTCACAAGCTTTTAACACCGCTTTTGTACAAAGAACAGAAGGGCGTTCCTTCTGCCACTTTGTTGTTGACATCTGTTTTCGAATGCACCGAGAACTCTTTCTTGCCACGTGCAAGCAAATTGCATAACGTGCACAAATGTTGACCGTTTAAGCACAATAGGGAAACAAAATTTCATAAAGTTGTTTGTCTGCCGTTGAAAGGTCACCTTTCGGACTAATTGTTCTTTTGTTTGCAGTTTTTCCACTTGTTTGGTGCGTGAGCTGAACACCGAGACGCTCCAAAAGAGCAATTAGTTGGCCGTTGTCCATTTCACATGATGGTAATTAGCAGAGGGCATTCCAAGTAAGCGTGTTTTCGACCAGACGCCTTTCTTCCTCCTCCCCTTCAAGGTTCTGTTCGCTGTTCAAAGACCGGCCATGTGCACTCAAATGCTTTCGGGAAATCCCTCCTGAGGCCATGATAAAGACCTTTTTTGTGAGCAGACAACCTTTTAAAAAGCGCGGGAATGTGTTGGCCCGACCGAATAAATAGCCGTTCAAACGTGAAATTCGAGTCGTCAAAACAACGCACTGGTTCCAGCAATTGTCCTGCTCTTTCACCCTTAACTAACCTTTTATTATCAGACGTGGTGGTCTATGATAGTCCTTAACCTTTTTGGAAGTTAACATGAAACACTTCTTTGTTTACTTGCTTTCTCTTAATTGACAGCTTTCTTCAAATGTTAAAAACATTTCACAAACTTTTTCGTTCTTTCTTCATTCTTCAAGCATTTGAAACAAGTAGAAAAAGCAAAATTTAAACTTTTGAAATGCAGAGTACAAATTGTTGGCCGTTACTTGCCGATAGGCGGGTATATGTGTTGCGTGTTGTTTTTAATGGCGTGTTCTTTGGGAGGTCGTGTGGGGATTTTTGAGAGATTAATATTATTCTTTTGGTTTGTTAAGTGCGAGTCTGTTCTCTTGCCAAGGGCATAAAGGATCGAAATTTTAAATGTCCTAACCGATTTGCGTTGTGATCTTGTTTAAGTTTTTAATTGTCGCTGCAAACCTTTCGTGAACAGATAAAGTTTAGAAGTTACCTTTTGCAGAACAAGCGCCCTCCACGTGAAATTTACGAACCCGGACTGATTGGTCATACAAGGTAAAACAGATCAATTTTACATCAATGGTAGCCAGCGCGGAGGACAATGTTCCAGTATTGGCCAACGTTCCAGACGAAGTCAATGAGGCTTCATGTTCGAGCAGCGATTATGAGTGTACTGTGACTGGCAATCAGCTAAGCACCTTCGACGATTACGAACTCATTTCAACCTTTCTTGACATTCGATGTTTCTGCCACGTCAATCTTCTACATGCCAAGATTCGGATTATCCACGAAGAACATACAGGGTGAGTCATTCGATTTCCAAACACGCTATTTAAGTTCAACTTTCATAATTGTAGCTAATTAATTTAAACTTGAGAAATGCAGCGAAACGTAATCTTTTATTAAAATTAAAACGTTGCTGTTTTGAAACTAGCACGCGGTTACAAAGCACGTTTTTATGACATAATTTATCGTCACATAACTTTTGCTCACCAAAGTGCATTTTTTGATCATCAAAAGCCCAAAAATCCAATGATCTAGTGACTCAGTTGCCGCTACAAAACGACAAACCTTTCGTTAAAATTGTTTTTCTCGTGAACGCAATTGAGAAATCGCTGAGAGTAAAGGTTCCTTTCCGCGTGTTTTTGCGTCAACATAATGAAAGTGAATGTCACCAAATTGTAGTCACTAATTTGTACAGTAACTGCCAATTTTCAGTGCCGTGGTTCTTTGGCTGCTCAGCGGGCATACGGTTGTTCTGAACATTCGAGCGGAGTTTGACTACGTGCACAACAAAATATTGATAAATGCGAACAGTTACGGATTCGCCGAGCCACAGCATTCAATTCGGATTCCGCTGAACGACTGCATTCACTTCTACGTACATGTTTACCACAAAAACTATTTGGTAAGTTCTGAGAACTGCGGTCCGCCGATTTGTAGTTCAAACTCCAACAACAAAGCGCTGTTTACATGTTTCGGAAGCTACAATTTAGTCGAAATTTGTCATTTAAAAAATGTGACTTTTGCGTGAATTTCGGGCACTTTTCGGGAACTACATTTCCGCACAAAAACAATGTAATGACACGTTATTCGCCTAACTCCGCTCGCTATAATACAATTCATTGATTGTTTGGCATTTAGTTCCAAGTGAACGGCATCGACACGCTACAACTTAATCATCGTTTGCCATTTCATTATGTGGAGCAAGACGAAATAGTCCAAAGATGCTGTCGAGGTCGACGACGACAGCCGTATGAACGCAAAAAGAATCGGGTCCTGCCGTATTGAATGCTCAAAAAATGTCAGGTTGCTGGAACTTCGGTTCGCGTGCTTGAGTCGTCTAAGATCACCTCGAATCGCGTGAAGTTTGCAGTTACTCACCCAACCTAAATAGTCCAGAATTGTTTGCCACCCTCAATAATGATTTCACAGTACATGGCGGGATGTCCGCTTCAAGACACGCGAGCTTTTCAAACAAAAACAATTGTTTCTCTTTGGACTAAAGTGCATAAAACTTGGTCTCGTTCAAATCTTTCGTGTACATATGGAACTTTGTTTGTATATTACCTGCACATTCACTTTACACATCATCCCTTTAAATATATCAGCTGTACAGACACTTTGCAAACTGTGATTGTTGTAAATTCAGACCCTCACGTAATTGAATAAATATGTTTATTTCATCGATTTCATCACATTGCCAAGAATTGCTTCAGTCAATAAGTTAATGAGAAGTGGAATGAAGATAAGGAACACCAGTAAACGTTCACCTAACCAGTGAATGCAAATGGAGGCATTACCGCCTCGCTTTATCAGCAATTGTGAGGAACGCAATTAAAGTGGAGGACACGGGTGTGACTCAGTATGAGTTTACAGTGTGTTGACCGCTGACATGTGACGGTCTAACAGTTAAAGAAAAACAACCACGACCGGGTTGTTAGTGGGTGAAAGAGTTGTAAGGTGGCAAAAACTTGTACACAAGACGTTGCTTCTTCTCCGGCTTGGCGATGATGCGCTTTTTGTAGTATTGGCGGAGACTTCTGGACAACTTGTCGTAATTCATTGCAGCTCTGTTCTTTCGGATCCCCCACAGCTTGGCCAAGTTGTGCGAGGATTCTATCTTGAAAGTTCCTTCTGATCTATCTACCCATCTGACGCAGTTTGAATACTCTTTGGGGTTGTCCAGCAACTCTCGGATGAAGTGCCACAAGTGAATAGAACCGGAGCTGCTTTTGGAGTATGAGACCGGCGTTGAGTAGGCTTTTGCTGCATTTCCGTGCAAGTTCTGGAAATTCGGCATTGCATTCAACTGATGTTGATTGGCATTCATCGGGTTTTGTGTGTTGACCATCGGAATTGAGTCATAAGACATGTCCAAGTAAGGCAGGTTTTGAGCACCACTCTCGTAACTTCTTTGTTGGTCAAATCTCATAAAGCGCGAGTCAATTGGCTCTTCGTCAACGATTGAAGAAGAGCTTGACATGGAGTCGCTGGGAGAAGCTATTGTTCGGGAGTTTGCATAGTCCACGTAGTAGTTAGTCTGGTCGTTGCAGTGGAATGGAGACATCTGACTGTAGACGCCGTTCATTGATTGCTGATTGATCATTGTGGGCTGATAACTGACTGGAACTTGAGAGTGCATTTGATGTTGATTGAAGTTTGAATAGTAGCCGTTGTGAATGTGCTCGTTTGGCATAAGTGGAGAGTTGTTGTGGAGATTGGTTTCGTGCATTTGATGAGTTGCTGGAGCTGCTGTTTCCGAGTCTGTTTGGCTTGAAGGCCACGGCTTGTTAATCAACGAGACAGATGAATTCGGATGGCATGGCTCGTGAACTTTTTGCTGACTGGAGTGCGATTCAAATGCTGAAAGTGTGTTTATAAGTAATTGCTTTGAATGTTTAAAAGTTTACCTGTCTTCCACAACTGGAACTGAGCGTACAAAGTTTCGCCGCCTTCTGGGATTCTTTTTACAAAGTCGTCTTGTGACATTATCATAAACTCTTTGCCACTGATGTTCAAGTTAGATGGAGTGCGGATATTAAATTGGTCACACGCCTCTTTAACCCACATATTAGTTTGCTCTACGCTCCATAAATTTGGATCTAAAAAGTTATAAGCGTCACAATCCAATAAGTTGTTTTAAAATGTTACCTGTTGGAAGGGAAAGCTTTGAACTGATTGTCGAGAAGTCTTGAATTAGTTGACGCAAGATCAAATCACGATAAATGTCCATTTGTGAGTCTGGACTGATGTTTTGAGCAGATTGATTGTAATCCAAATTAGAGTGATTGCTTGTCGGTTCAACTTTGGGAATTCGGTTGAAGTTTGAGTTGAGAGCCAAATGCATCTAAAGACTCGAAAGATTAACAATTGTTTTAAGGATGAATTTAATTACCTCGTCCCTGTAAAAGTGATCTGGCGAGTGATAAAGCTCGTTGCTCACGAAATCAAGGCCGTCTTCAAGTTTGAGGCCACAGTTGAGCTGACCGAAGCCAGTGTCCAACTCGTTGTCGTCCAATTCAGAGAGACTGGGACTCGAATCGATCCAGTCGCAAACATTAACATTTCCAGACATGATTCTGTTCATGCTTGTGCGACTCTCTGCAAAACTTGCACAATTATCTCAATTAGAAATGTTGCATAAAACGCGTACAGTATGGTCTGCGAAACCTTTCTCGATGATCGACCGAAATGAAGTAGATAGCCAAAGTGGACCTACGCTTTTATGAACGACTCTGCTTGGTCGTCAACTTGAATACGGGGGGCTTGATCGATAAGCCACAGGGCATTGACGCAATGAACGTGGGCTTCGTGTACCAACTTCGTGCTAATTACGCTCGAAATGCTCCAAACTGATAAGCCTCGCATAACAACCACGAAGAAAAATAGAAACAAGAGACTTCAAAATTAAATGTCAAGATGCATCATCGTTTGTGTTTGGCTAGTTTTGAGAGAATTAGTGCTGGCTTATCGAGGTTGAACAGCCAACTTGCAAAGATAAACAACGAAAAGGTCGCCCACATTCACAACGATTAGGCCTAATAACTGCAAAAATGATGATAGACACGAGGTGATCAGACAAGATAAACTGCTTCCATGTGAGGTTTTTGATGCAAAAACTTGCGCGCATATTGCAAAAATCGACGCTCACCGAAATTAGCTAAGAAGGTGAAAGCTTACGAGAGTGAAAGTATTTGTTTGATGGGGTCAGCGGCGCGTTTCTTCTGCTCGCCGGAATCCACGCCACCCAGCGGCGATGACCTGCCTTGGAATCCACCCAGGCTTACCTAGCAGTGAACAAGTGCTCTTTCGCCAACCTCCAATTAAGAAAAACGACTCAAATTATAAGTTGTTGTGTTTGAACGTCATGACAAAAACGAAAAAACTAATCGATTCAGCTGATTGACAAAAGTGAAAAAACAAATCGAACAAACAAGTTTATCAAACTTGAACGAGCAAAAAGGCCAAAATGCACTGAAACGACGCAATCTGTTAGAGAGCGCAATCGTCAATCACTTAGTGATTATCCACAAATTCAAAAAACAAAGGACGGCGCAGCGAACAGTGTGGCGCAAGATACATACGCAAACCGAGTTGTGTGTGGATAATCAAAAAAGATGGATCACTTTCTCGTCGCTCCAGTGAAGCACCTAACTTTTCAAATAGCCGATCATTAAAGAACAACGCCCAAGTTGTTGCCCAAGTTGTTGTCCATTTTAGAGAACCTATAAGGCATATCCCACTTGCTAATTATTAGTATTGCAAACAACTAAATCCGAATTTCAAATAAACATTTGCATTAATCGGAAGCTCAAAACCCACTCAGACCAATAAATATTTTAAAAACTTGAATTAAAATCAATGTTTCAATGCCGTGCCTGTGCTCTATTTGCACTTTAGTCAGTTTTAGCTGCAAAAGTGACAAGATTTTAAAATTGCGTGTTCTTTTAAATTTCCGAGAAAACCTGTGTTTTTTGGCCACTATCAACAAGGAGAATTCAACGAAAATACACTCAAAACTTCGAATCAACATGTTCGTTCTGTGAAAAGCGCCGGAAATAGTTGATGTTTTGTTTGAGTTACAGTAGAAAACCTAAGCGGTCATTTAAGGAACCAGCGTTCGCACACATCTGTGCTGCTGCAAAAGGTAGCCCGAATAGTGGGCCGATTCGGACACCTTCCGTACAATTTGCCGCCGCCAGTGCACAGTGCGGTGATTCGGCGCAAATAGAGGCTATTGATACGGTCGGCGTACATGTCCAGTCAAAGCTGTGCGCGAAACTATTGCAAAACGAATTTATGAACTGAATGGGAGCAGAGGATCGGCTCTTTGAATTGGCGGATGAGTGCAAGTCGGTCCCATTGCTTGAGAATCAGTCGGCACAAGGTGTTGGGGCCGACAAATTGTTTTCAACAAATGAGATCAGAAAAACAAAAGCGCAAATGTGCTGTCGATTTCTGCAAAATGAGTCTCACTGTCTTTGCGGGCTTACAAATTTTGTCGAATGAATTAATGTCGACGTGCACTGGAAGCAAGCAGGTCAAGTTCGGTTTTTTGATTCAATAAGCTTCCTTGCGGCACTTTCACTTCGATCCATTTAAGCGTGCCGCCTCCGTTCTGTCTGTCGGTCAATGGGTCAAGGCGGAGAAAGCCTGTTTTATGTTTGTAGTGTAATCGGCGCGATCGTCGATGAGGTTGTTGAGGAGAGTGCGCGAACAGTCTTAAGAAAATCTGCGAGCTAATTTGTTAAATTTGAGCTGAAAACAAGTTTTGTACACAAAAAGCTTTTCAAAACTTTGCAAAGAATATTCAAAACACAGTTCGAACAGCTCAATAAAAGTGTGTTTATTCAAGCTTTGAGAGATCACAAACAAGTTAATTTGCGTGAGGTTATTGCTCATTTTCTGTTGACGAAACTGCAAAATACCAGGGACGAAAAGTTTTTTGGACTTGAATGCTTTGCCGTGCGTGTGAAGCCGTCGGATGCTGCATCATTGGAGCGTTTGTTGATGCTGTTTGTTTTGTTGCAGTGACGCTTTGAACAGTGAATGCCAAGTTTGTTGTTGACGGTGGACTTTGAGTTGTTGGTTGAGTTGAAGGGAGTGACGTGAATTAGATGGCTTATTTCCGGGTTTTGCTGAGGCATTCTGTGCTCTCGTCTAGCAGTTGAGTTTTGAAGCAGATGCTTGAAGTCGATTCGGCGGCTCAATTCAAGAATTTCGTTGCGCTGGCTCAACAAATTGGTGAGATTTGAACGCAAAGCCAGTGGAAGCAGTTTTTGCAGCAAAACAAGCAAAGTTGCCTGGAGCAGCCGTTACAGTTTGTGCGTTTTTGTTCAACAGGGTCGAATTTGCTTTTTGGCTTTTAACTTGATTTAAAGTAATCGGCTGGCTTGTAACTGAAAGCACTTTCTTGTATTATCAAACACACTTATCAAACACACTGGTCAAAATCTTCAAAAATATTACCAATTTGAATTTGTGCGGTAGTTGTTTCCACTCTTGGTGCAATTTTAGTTTTTGACATTGTTGTGCCGGTTGGATGTACAAAAGTGGTGCCAGTTGGATGTACAAAAGTGGTGCTTTGTGGAGAAATGTAGAACATCGGTTGTCTGTAAGGCTTTTTCGTTGCCAAATAAGTTCCCATTGAACAAATTGGCAGCATCTGTTTTAGCAGTTAAAGATGGAGACGGTGGTGTGGCAATATGTTGATTATTTGTTGCAAGCTGGTTGCGGTCTGAATTGTCTATTTACTTCAAATTGTGTATAAAGTACTTACCATGTTGGCAAATAAACGGATAACTTGGCTCGAAAATACTGGCTTGTAAGTCTGAATAGAAATTGGCTGCATCTTCTCCACAGTGATCAATCAAATCATTTAATGTGCACGCATTTTGTTCACTGATCCAAGTTTGCAATGAACAAGTAAAGTTTTTGGGCATTGTCGAGCAATGTCGTCTGCAAATTAAACATTAAATGTCAATAAAGTTTGCGGTAAAACTTACTTGCACGAATCCAATCGATCAGCATGAACTTTCTTGTTGAGTTTGCAGCCGGCACTTATAGGGAGTGATAAAACCTTTGCCATGCAAGCTTGATGGCGAATTAAAGTACGTTGACGAGTTAAACTGAACGGCGAGCACAAAAACATCAGTGCTTTCCCAACGTCAATTAGCATGTCTTTCTGTTGATCGTTTCCACACTCCAAAACACGCGCACGAAAGCAAGGCAAAACATTCGTGTAAGATTTGCAAGTATGCAGAAGTTTAGCTTCCGAATTAACGCCCAAAATGACTCGGACGATATTGCGATCAAACTGAATGTGCTCTTCTTTCAACTAAACATTAGAGACTTTAAAAGTCCTTTTAATTGTTTCAAACAACCTGCAAAATACAGCCAATAAAAGCTCTATGTGGACACCCAGTTGTTGCATTATTAATCTCTTGATCATCAATGGCTTTAGCTAATAAAAATGCATTGAGTAGGAGAACAACCGAGCAGCCGAGCAGCATTCTTTGACACAACAAGTTAGTGGACTCAAACCAATTCAAAGTTCACATACAAAACACCCGTTCTTGGCCACTCCGGTCAAGAGCTTGTGGATTTAAGCCTCGGTGCGCGCAGATCAAGTGTTTCGGTGCTTATCAAAGGGAGCGCTCAAGTTTGAGCATGCTTTTCGGCTGCCCCCGCCCCCCCCCCCCCCGGCCCCCCCCCCCCCCCCCCCCCCCCCCCCCGCCCCCCCCCCCCCCCCCCCCCCCCCCCCCCCCCCGCCCGCCCCCCCCCCCCCCCCCCCCCCCCCCCCCCCCCCCCCCCCCCCCCCCCCCCCCCCCCCCCCTACAAAAAGCTAAAACAAATAAACTCCTGGTCCGTTCCAAGACTGGGGCAAGGTATATATCATGTTTATGACTCCGTTATGCGTCAGTAGCCCCCATAATTATTGTTTTTGAAGCTTGCATGTGTGAATTGTCAAAAAAAATTAAGGTTCGGAGATGGCTCCGCCAAACCATTAATAGCCAGTACCCACTTCACAGTTGAGAACTAGCGCGTTTGTATGTGTCCGAACCTATCTGAGCTACACTATGATATTCACAAAAAAAGCGCAAAATCAGTCATTACAAGCAAGTAAGTTAAAAAACGTCAATTTGACAAGTTCGGTTACTGTCTAAAAGTTCACACATTTTTTTTTTTTAGTTGATGAAATAGGCCGTGTCAGGAGCATTCAAAACATGTATAGAACATGTAGCAAAACATGACAATTAAGGATGATAGATCACGTTCGAATAGTGAATCAGTTTGTTACATGGGGGTCCTTACTGGTTTGTTCAATGTGTTCCGTTCTTGTTTCATAACCTTTGCTCTTAATTATCCCCTAAAGTTTAACTTGTTCGCCTCTCTTAAAACGCGCCTTCCACTGCGCCCTCTTTTGTCAATGTTTGAAAATTTTGCTAATTCGCTTTTGCTGTTTCAGGGTGTGACTAGAAACCTGTTGAGCCGCTTAGCGGTCACTTTGAGCATTCAATCGTTTTTTGTCCGATCAACTTGTTCTCGCGCATTTAGTCAATGTCTTTTAAAGCCGCCTGCTTGTGTCTGTTTGTACTAAATTTGGCCGCTCCATCACCGAAAATAACTGTAAAGAAGACGACCAGTTCCAATAAGTTTATTTACATTAAATGAATATAATAGAAATCCGTAGAAGACAAGCATATCAACTTGTTACCCATAGTTTCAAAGAGATTCCAAATTAAAAAATTAAAGCACCGGTGTGGGAATTTGGAACGGTTGGACAAAGTTGTCGAAGTCAAAGAATTGATCAAAGAAGTCGAGCGATTGTTTGGCAGGGCAGATCAAACCATAAGAAAGCAATGAATTACAATCGTTGTTTTTGACACTCAAGTGATTTGATGGAATTCCGGCCAGTTGGAGCCAGTGTTCTTTACCGGTTGGGAAAAGCTGAGATAGAGAGCGTCCATGATCAAAGCGGAAAAGATCGGTTTCAAATTCTGGTTGCATTGCATCAAACGTTGGGTTCAAAGCCGCATGTGAAGTGCTCATAAAACGACCAGTTTGCACATTTAGAGGACGAGTAACTTTGTTTTCTTTGTCGTAGACAAATACTAAACCATTGTCTTCAATAAAGCCCATGTAACCAATAGGCAAGTGTTGTGACCAGTGTTTTGTTACATTTGCCTGGCCAAAAGGATTGTAAGTGCGCGACTCAACGATGTCGCCTGAAAGTTAGATTAAGTCAATTAAATAATAATGTCTCTTAAAAATTACCTGACTCGCTTATAATTTTTTGAATTGAGCCGTAAGAATCGGTAATAAGAGCAAACGAGCTTCCATTAACTTGTTCCAAAAGAAACGGTCTGTTCTCAATTCGGTGAATAGCATAAAATACCCGTTCATCAAAAGTGAAGTGAGAAATCGGATGCTCTTCGTTTGAAAGTCCATAATAGAAAGTGATGTTCTTTTGTCCAGACGAGAATGTTTGACGCCGAACTAGTTGTTGGTGCTCATTGTAGATGTACTTGAATGTTGCGTTGATTGCCTTATTTGTAAGTTCGACGAGTTGACCAAGAGCATCATAAGTGAAGTTAAGATCGCCTAAACGTTAAAAATGTACACAACAAATCACATTGATAATCAATTACCCTGCTCAACAATCCATCCAAGTTCGTTAGTGCTTACGGTCAAATTGCCAAACGATTCTATGTTTCCATTAGCCAAGTAGTCAATTTGCATCGCTCCAATTTTTGTAACAAATCCATCCTTGTTGTACGCAACTTCTTGTTCATCTTCATTCAACGAAAAGCCGCTCAGTTTGGCATTTTTGTAGCTGAACGTCTCCACTCGCTCTGCTTCTTTATTCGATTGCCACAAAGTAGAGTTGAGTAGTGACAAAGAATTGTAGACAAATTGACCACTGACTTTTGTTTGACCGCCACTGAATGTGATTCCATTAAGTTGATTGTCCAAAGTGTGAGTGAAGACCATTTCAAACTAAAAGCAATTGTGTTAAAATTGAATGACAACAAACTACTTACATTCGGATGAATGACTTGAATGGCATGTTCTTTGCGGATGATAAGTGCGTTTCCAAGCTTCGACAAACGGCCAAGAAAGTCGTAAGCGTAATTGACGTTGCTGTATTGCAAATTGTTTCCAAAACGCGTCCTTACTTGAGCAACTCTAGCTGCATCGTCATATGTGGGCATGATTTCTGAAGAGTGGTACTGAACGATTGGTCCTCCAGAGCCTTGCTTAGATCCACGAACAATTGGTCCTTGCATAAAATATCCGGCACTGTGATCAGATTCAACACCTTGCATCTAAAAATGTGATGTTAATTCAAAAACTTGTAAAAATGACAAACCATGTGCGATTTGTTTTTTCTGTAGTTATAAATGTAGCCGAAGTTGGCATTGCTTGTATTCAAACTAATCACTTGTCCGAATTCATTTCTTGACCACCGAGCTTTTGCAATTGAAACAAACTTCTCGAGTTGATTGTCCAAATTATAAACGGCTTTTAGTTGAATGCCGGACGGAAGAGTTCGTTGAATTTCTTGACCATTTTGCCGGCTAAAGACGTGCTCATTGCCAGATGGAGTCTTAATGGATTGCAAATGCCCGTCTGGTTCGTATTCAAGTCGATACTCGGCGCCATCTTCCTAATTGAACCAAATTTGGATACGGACTGTTAGAATCGTATTGGAAAGAGCGGACAAGTTCGGCATTTTCGCCTTTAACAACTTGGCGAGTCAAACGATGCTGATTGTCGTAAAAGCGGAACAAAGAGCGATCCAGCCATGTCAAGCTCTCAATTTGGCCAACTTCATTGTAAACAAAGGTTGCGTTGTTGTTAGAATCCGAGCCAAACTGTACACTTTCTACATGGTTGTTTGAATCCATTTGAAGTGAAAGCAAAGAATTGTCGCTGGGATCATAAACCGATAAGACCTACAATTAAACACGTAATTTTTCAATGCAGGTGTGGATGTTAGGTAATTTTCGGTCAAAATCTGAAGTCCGTTTTCTACAATAGCGCACTCTCTAAAATGACTGCTGATGACTTCTTATTGCTTGCAAGACTTTTGATAGACAAGATTCGAAATACGGACTAATTTGTTTGTTATTAAACTTTTGTCTGTTTTAACTTTTACTTACAAATTGGTATCAAGGCAGTGAATAAATAAATTTGAAAGTTACCTTGCCCGGTTGATCAAAGATACGGTTGATGAATTTCTGGCCATTTAACTTGACTGATTGGTAAGACTTCGATTGTTGTTGTTCAGTTTGGATGTCATAGTGTGCAGAGATTTTAGGCATGTCAGATTCTGCCCTCAGAAATGTAAAACGATGCCGAATTGTGAATGAGTCGTTTAGAGAAGAAAATGGATGGTCAGCGCGTTCATATGCGGGGTAAAAGCCTGGCTCTTTTAGTTCAAAACCATTCAAAAGTGTTGAAAACTTCTCATCTCTCCAATCTAAACGATCCAAAAAATTAGCACCTGCTTTTCGAAGTAGTCCTACCTTTTATGGTCAAGTCGTTGCTAACTTCTTTGACAATGTCGACTTCCTTTCCGTTCAACAAAATTGGCAAGTGCAGTAGGCCTTGTTCATCAAAGTTTGATTTCTTCAATTCAACTTTCTTGTCTGCATTTACTTGTTCAATCTTTGAGACTTTTCCGTGTTGATCGAATTCAATTTGTGTGATTTTTCTATCAATTTTTGCTTTGTTGATAAGTTGATTACTTCCGTATTCAAACATTCCGTGCACACCTCTCCATGTAGAAATTGCATAAACTTGCTGATACTCATCTTCACTGGCCGAATTCATTTGAATTGTTGTTTCTTCTTGTGAACGCGATGTTCTAACTACGATATTTGATTCTTGAGTCGAGAAAGTAAAGTTTGTTTGTGGCATCTTTATGTTGACTAGTCTTCCGTCGCTTGTCGAATAGGAGAAGATATGCTTTGATTGGCCGTCAAATAGGTTTTTGGTTTGAAGATGTCGTCCGCTCTGATCGAATTCGTAAACTTCATTTGCGTCAGTAGAGTGGATTTGATAGACTCCGAGCTTTCGATTAAACAGGTGATGTTTTGGTTCCAGTACTTTGATTTTGAAGTTTGCAGTGTCAGCAACAAGAATACGTCCGCGTTGATCGATGTTAATTCCGTTTAAGTTGTGGAAGAGTGAGTTGATAGCCAGATCTGATGGCTTGTTTTGTTGCTCGTCACAAGGACATGATTGACGGTTACAGTCGCAGATTCCCATTCGGCCAGCAAACTCTTCTAACTTTCCTCCATTTGCCGAAACGCGTCGAATACGATGGATTTGTTTGCCATCCGACTCAGTAATGTAGATGAAATTCGTCTGTGGATCGAAAGCAATTTGCTGAGGACTTTGAAGATCTTCTCTTTCTTTTTCATAAGACTGTGAGCAGGTGTGCAATTTGCCGGCAATCAATTGAACAGTTGACTGTTGAACATCAACTCTGTAAATGGCATTGCGGTCGAGAACAAACAAATCTTGTGTTAATGGATCAACGACTAGACTTCGTGGTTCTTGCAAATTCAAAAGTTCAAGACGGAATTTCGAAGGACATTGAAGTTCGTTTTGCCAAGACCAGTCACTTGCAGAAACCAGATTTTGAAGTTCTCCATGTCGATTTATGTAACGTATTGATCGGCCGTCTAGCAAGTAAAATCCGCTATTCTTGTCGAAGCTTATGCCTCCAATTGCGTGGAACTTGACAGACTTTGCTTTAGCATCTCCGCTTGAACAACCAGTTTCCGTTTCGCATACATCTCCAGTGCCAGCAACAATGCGGAAATTCGTCTTGGCATCTCGAATCTTCTCCATGCGTTTCAACTTCAAAACTTGATATTGTAGCGCAATAAAGACTTCATTGTTTGACGGATCCAGAGCCAAATGATAGTTGCTTGCGTTGTTGGCAGAAAGTTCCAGGAGTGTTTCAATTCGTTGACCGTTTGGATTCATGCGTCGAATTAAGTTGTGATCGCCAAATACGATAGATCCGTCAAATAAACTGAGAACCGAGTTTGGCGAATATAAGGAAACAATGGTTGCCGGCTGATTGTGACAGTTCAAACAATTTTCTGCCCTTTGATCTTGATTGCCAATTAAAGTTCGCACAATAAACGGTGTCTTGTCCAAATATACTCGCTGGCCGTCACCGCGCTCCAATATTCCTAAAATATAAAGTTTAATTGTTTGGGTGGCATTATTAAAAACTTACGGTTATGTGAATCGTAAGAATGCTGAATGTTAAGCGTCCATTGGCCAAAGTCCGATGTTTTTAACAAATAACGTCCTTCCATTTGCACAGTGTCCACAATCTTGATTTTACAGCCATCTTTGTATTCATAAGTTGTTTCAACTAAACAAATCGTACAAAGTTAGGTATGGACAACAATTTAAATGTTTACCTATAGCATTTTGCAGTCCAACAACATCTTGCCCAAATACATTTCGTCGATCCCACAAGAATTCATAATGCAAGTTGGCCTTTGATTTGAATTTGTGTTCAAAAATGCGACCAGCAATTCGAATTTTCAAGTAGACGTTTTTCAGGTTGGCTGGAGGTGAGTTTTCCAATAAACGAGCATACAGAATTGAGTGGGTTTGAAGTGAGCGCTCCGAGTTGTAGATCAATTGAATGTTGCTTGATGGTTCGATTGTAGACCGAATTTCCAATGAACGCTCCTCCACATTCAATCTGCTTCCGTCTTTTATGTTTGAGTTGAAGTTGTTGGAAGAAATCGACGATGTAAGAAAATTCGGCTTGAAATTGTGAGCAATTTGAACAGATCGGCATTGTTCATTCAAATTTGTGCTGTTGATAGTTTCTAGCTCTTCGTCAATGAAAATCTGTCCAACATCAATAATCTGATTTGTAGGCACGTAAAAACTTCTTTCAACTGCTCCAAACGGATGACGAAGTAGTGACAGCCGAACGAAATTGCCTCCATTACACACGAAATTGAAGAAACCTCCGCCGTTTGAACTTCTAGTCAATGTAAATCCTTGCTTTGGACTCAACAAATTTGATACACGAACACCAGTTAAAGGACCAGCTTTTTTGGATAAAACATGCCCACGAATGACAGAAATCCGACTAAAACAGTAAATGTTAATTATGTGCCAATTGGAAATTCTAACCTGTTGTCAAAAGCATTCAAGTCTGCATACTTTTGTGACGAATCAGGACTGAGCAAGAAATCAATTTGTCTTTTGAATGAAGTTTCGGGTCTTATTCGGCTTATGCTTGGCACAACAAATCTTTCCAGGTCGCTGATGCACAGTGGATGATTTGAACAGTGTGGAGATGAACAACATTCTGAATCGGCACAATCGACTAGTCCATCTAAATTAAATAAGTGTTAAATAAACATTCAATTGAATAAAACCCACCTTCATCATTGTCTATTCCGTCAGTACATTCAGTTTCCAGCGGATATTCACAATTTGCTCCAAAGTGTGTTGAATTACAAAAGCATTTGAACTCGTCTCCAATCAATTGACATTGTCCGTTTGAATTGCAATTCTTGTCACATGCCACTTAAAGATAAGTCAAATTAAAAATAGAAGAAAAAACAAAAAATTACATGTTGCACAAGTATCTCCAGTCCATCCGTTTTGACAAACACATTTTTTATCCAAACATTCACCGTGATCATTGCAATTTTCTGCGCATTCATTTTGATCTACATTCACTTCGTCATTTTGTTCAATTGTTGGGTCAGGATTAACTTCAACTGTTGGCATTTGTTCTTCAGACTTTGTTGATTCCACAAGTACTTTATTCGAATTCAACGCTTCGTGCACTTGATTTTCAATTGCTTCACAGTGACCATTTGGACAACCACTTATTGCTTCGTCACAAATAGCTCCTTTAAAGTTTTGATGGCAATGACAACGCCCGTTTGTGAACACTCCGTTGTTTGAGCACAAAATAGGACACAACGTCTCTTGGCAATATCGACCATTGAAGCCGGGATAACTAAACATAGTTCTTGATTGAAATCATCTTGTTTTTAAACTTACCAAACACACTGATTTTTAACGCAAGAACCCTTTCCAAAACAGTCAAACTTGCATCCGTGATTTTGTTGAATGGTGATCAAGTTTCGGAGTTGAAACGGGAATTAAACGAATTTGAAGTGGCCGAGTGTTGTCGTTTAAAAAGCCAAAAACCCATTTGCCTGGCTGCAGATCTTCCAGATTTATCAAGCTGTTTCTAACCTAAATCAACAATAAATAAAATTCGCTTGTATTGTTTGTATTCTTTGTTTACTTGAGTTTCTTCAAAGAACTGCTTGTTGTCATCTGAAGCAATTGAACGTCTGACCTTTGATTGCAAAGGCCTGTGATGCAAATGTTCAGCTGTCACAATTCGCCTGTAACTGTACGCCGTCGGAGTAGGAGGCAATGTCATACGAGCATAGACAACAAATCGAGCTTGAGAGTCGGAAATATTGAACAAAAGTGCCAGATTTGTTGAGTGTTGAATGGGAAGCGAACTAAATCGAATGCGTAAATTTTCTTCTTTCTAACTGCTTACAAATATGCAATTTGCCTTGGCGGTAAAACATAGTCGTTTGACGAGCCAAATTCCAATGAATATTCAGGAGAAGCGCTAATGAGGTCATCGTCCGAATATACGTATTGCTTTGTGTCTAAACATTGATAGGATTTAGAGACGGTAATTGGATTAAGCAAACAGAAACGTCGGTTCGGAAAACTTTTTGCAACTTACTTTTGATGAAAAAGAAACCGGTTAAAAGTGCGAGGAGAAGTAGAAAACAGATAAAATAAATAAGTGCGGTCTTTTCGTTGAATAATCTTGAAAATACTCCATTTGGCGGTGGAGATTTTTGCCTATTCAAGGGCCTTCTTCCTTGTGAGCACAATGACTGGAAGCATCTGTTTGGGTCTTCTCGGCTATCATTTGATGAGCCCTAAAGGTTTTGAATTTAACAGTAAGCAGATGATTGCGTGTACCATTAAAGATGTTGCCAGATCGTTGTGCATCGGTGGGAACTCGCTCTGAGAACGCATGAAGCTTCGCCGATCTCCTGTGCAGTTTCTACCACTTTTTTGGGCATACGAGCTAAAAAACGAATGCATTAAAATTGTTGCCAATCTCGCCACAATCTACAAATGCCATTCTTTGATGCGTAAACGCGAGTCTAGATAAAATCGCTTTCTTTGCGTTACACAATCGGCAACAAACAAATTGTTCGCTCATAATTGACTGATGGTTAAAAGGTCAATGGCAAATGAAGTGAAGCCAGACGAGTGTTCAAACAAAGAAGCGCAATGCGAGACGTGGCCTCGGGTTTGTTTATAATTGTGCGTTTTCAAGTGGACATTGATTTGCTTGGAGACTTGCTAGAGTTACGTCTCCTCTTTGTTGGGCGGGCACTAATTTAAAACAGCTTAATCCGATGGGCATTCGAAATGGCACAGCGGGCGTTAAAGTGTCTAAAAGCCCCAAGCTGTCAAATCGCCAACATAAGTGGTCGACAGCGATTATGTAAAACAGCCGTGAATAACTTTGCATAAACATTCCAAATAGCCACAACGCATTACATAGAATTAAAATCCAGTACAATGCGCAAGAAAATACGAACTCAATTAAAAGCGACGTTGCTCTTCTTGCGCAACAAAGCTCACACAATGCAGGCGGAGAGTGCTTTTAATTAAATTGGAAATTTTATGCAAATTTCGGAATGAGCCGAATCGCCAATACAGGACTTTGGGCGTTCGCGCACTCCGGCTGAACGCCGCAAACAAAGTAAATGAATGCATGAACAATACGCGGAAATTGACCTCCGATGGACAACTCATTGAAAAGCTCGCCGACGCTTATTCGCGCCAATAGCCACATTGGTCACCTACGGCCTCATCATTATTCGTGGATGCCGCAAAAGCACCGCCGAACACTTTGATTGAGTGTCTAAATATGGTCAAATATGGTCAGTGCTTGATTAGCGCTTTTAAGCCGCGTTTAAGCGGTGTGCCAAGCCTCTAATTTTAATCAAGACATCGATTCAGTAGTAACATGAAAATAAACTGCGCATAACTAATAATCTCCTGCTTGGCCTGGCACGCTAAACAAAGCTAATTTGCTTGTGAGAAATTATAAATGCGTGCAAGTTCATGAAAGCGCAATGGCACTAATGCCTCTCCAAATTAGGAAAATTTATCGACTGTAAGCGGTTGCAACTAACAAACTAGAATTTCCTCTTTCTGTTTTCTTAAAGCGGCGTTTAAACTGGTGTGTGGACAGGAGAAATAAGAGACTGCGTGTGATAAATCCACGAATCTTCAAAGTCCATTTTGAAGTGGACACGCTTACTTCCAACTAGACGCAAGTCCACATCCTTTCTTATCTGTTTACGCATCAAGCAGAAAAGTGCAGTTGAATTCAAATCCCAAAAACATTAATCACTCTTAAAAGACTTACATTTCGTTCGAAAGCCGATTGCTGCCGGACTGTTGGCCTAAAACGAGGAAATTGTTGTTAAGTGTGGATTCATAGACACAGATGGCTGAAGATGGAGGTTGTGACAAGGGCAAAGGCGGAGGTATTCTTGATTGACTGAGGAAGCAGTTCCCCAGAGTGTCCAAATTGTTTAAATTATTCGAATCGTATGGTTTTTGATAGATGTGTGCGACGGAATTGTGTGCAAGTCTTGAGTTTGTTGGAGGCATCCTGTCGTTGCAAAAAGTGATTAGAATGTGTCAAATTGGTTGGAAACGACGCGCAAATCGAAACGCGAGGCTAGAATGGCAAATGTTTACATTATCGTCCGACTTTCCGCCTATCTGCAAACTTTCGTACAGCTGCTCGTCGGCACTCCGGCAAGCAAATGGTCAAAGTTGATCACCTGGCAACAAACAGACTTCCAAAGTGTCAATTCAAGATGAGCGAACACAAAAGATCAGCAAGTGTCTCGCGAATTGAGTAAGAAGATGGACAATCGCGCAAACAACAAATATTTGACTATTCGACTCTACTCACTTATGAGCACTTGCTTCATTTGCATTTGTTTCGTTTGTTGGCATTTCAAATAAGGCGATCATTAAAAGCAAGAAAACAAAAGTGTTTCAAACAAGTTGACTTAAATTGGCGAGTTTTGGCTATTGTTGTGGAGACTTTTGCTTTTGGTGGCCCGCACAAATTCTTGCAAATCGGTTTATAAACTGGTATTTGGCGTGGCAAAACAAGCGCTTCTTCTTTTGTGCCAAGGAAGTCAATTTGGACTCGAGTTGTGTTAACGGTCAAGGGAAAGTTACGCTGAATGCGCACGGTTCCGGCATCAAACAAAGCTTTCTAATGATCCATTGGCATTTAGAAGTTAGCAAAACAGTGGCAGACTAGCGTCGGATTACGCCTCCAAACATAAATCTAAACAGGTCATTCGGAACATCGCGTTCCACAAACAACACGACTTTTATCAATAATAAACATCAGTATGGGCTGTGACAAATCGGGGAACGCCGCTTATGCCCCAATACTTGCGGGAGCCAATTAAGCGCGGACTTAATTCATCATAACTGGCTGGTCGCCAACTTTGACAACTCAAATCAGCACCAACCACAACTGACCGAGGAGTTAAGTGTCAAATGGACAATTAGTACGCGTCTTTGCCAAAAAATAATTGCAAACGACTCGACGCCCATCCGTATCTGTTGCAATTAAACCCAAGGGATCTGTCAAGTGACCACTAAACGTTGAATTTGTGGCAAATGCTTTCAAGCAAATAGTGCCGTTTGCACAACAACCACCATCAGCCATCAGTTGATAAGATTGTAGCTTTTACCTGGACTCCGTTGTGCGGTGCTTGAAATGTTTTGCGGACGAATAAAAGATCCGCTTTTACTGTCAAAGATGTCCTCGGAGTGGCGGCTTTTCAACTAAATCTCCCGTTTACAATCTGATTATTGAGGTCTCATAAAACTTACGGGAGTCTCGTAGTAGTTCAACGGCGGGACAGGCAACGGAATGTTCGGCACTGGCGGCAAATGGGAGTGTGTCAAAGGAACTTCACCTAAATGCGGTAAATGCATGTTTGGCTGTTTTGTGTAAAACTTACTGTTTCTTGAGCTTCTTGGTATTTCGTAGTTTGTTTGGCCGCTTCCACTCGAAGATGGAGGGGAAAAAGAAGGTGGTCGAATCTTTAGAAAATCTACAATAAACGGATTATTGGCCATTTCGAGTGCTCAAATTGGATTCTCAAATTACGGTCGAGACTATTGCATGCTCAATACCTATTTGCGTGCACATGAGCGAACACTTTATAATTGTTTGTGGATAAAGGTCGATGCGGGCTGCCAAGCACCCATTGAATATTTAAGCGTTTTGGATTGACTCCGCGAGTGCCAATCTATCAATAAAGGCACCTGTTTATTCCACACAAACAAATCTACCTCAAGAAACGCATCCAGGCGCGACTAATGGCCTGATCTTGAGAGGTGCGTATTTTGCGCGCAAACAAATTATGCAGTTTCCGGTAAGTTTACCTCCGAAAATTCTTTAAAAAAGTTACCTGGAAATGTAAGAGCATCTGTTAAAATCGGCAGTGGATTTTGATGAAAGCTTTGTCTTGATTGCTTTGACTCCGTCATCTTATAAGTGAACTAAACGCAGTTTGATGAGAACATTAAAAATCAAAGCGCACAAAGCGAAAATAAACAAGAATGAAATGCATAAACACGAATACAAATTGGCAATCGAGTGAAAGGATCGAATATCGGACACATTGTGTTGAATGCAACGGTCAACGGCGCCAGCATTTCAAAAGCACATAAATGGAAATACGTAACATGGAAATGCCGTGAGATAGAAGCGCAAAGGTGTTGTTTTGAGGAAAGGTGAAAGGTACTGTTGCTGAACACTTTGGCCGACTTAAGAGATAGAAAGTTTGTGGCTTATGCTTGCGCATTGTTTGCCATTCAAGTGGACTTCTGAACGACGCAAATCGGTGTTGGCGCGGCAGTGTTTGTCTGTCCAAATAAACAGACTTTTGCCAACTTTGCGCCATTGATTCAAAGCGCAAGTTGCAGCCTAAAAAAACAAAGCAAATATTTGCCGTCAAATCCTGAGCCGGACACTCCAAATTAACCTTCTAAAAATGGCATGTGGCGTGAGCAGAAAAGAGTTTACAACCAATTATGATATCCGGCAGTCATATAATAATAAACTCGTTGCACAACTAATTAGCCGATTACCTCGAGCTTTTGGCCTCTAACCTGCCACAAAAAGACGCATCTTTGCTGACTCATTTGCAAAGTTTTAACGCAGAGTCGTTATTCAATGGAGGCAAAAAAGAGGGGTTGTGAAATGGTGAGACGGCTGATCCGTGGATTTATGTGCGGAGCCGAACACTAAGAAATGGCAATTGATTAGATTCTCCGCTTTAACCCGAATAAATAATCAAAAAGACGTGTGGATGTTTTGACAGTTGTCGGGGCCAATAATTTATTTTTGGGCGCGCACTATGTGCTGCAATGATCTACAGGTCTTTGATTTCCGGCTAATCGCTTTTTGAAAAAGAAAGCCGCCAGTGAATGCGCAAAATCGAACAGATGTTTTTCTTGACGAGACTTGCAAAAAGTTTGTGTTCAAAGACCAACTGAGTTGTGTTTATTTCACAAATTAAAGCCGAATCACTTTATAAACAATTGAAGTGTGTGAAATTCGAAACGCATTGAGGAAAACTGAGCCGACCAATTACTTGCAGACACTCGTTGAACTAATTATCCGGAGCCGGGAATTTTGCATAATTGACCACTGGCTATTAGTTGACGAGTAACCATGCAACGCCCAACAATAGATTGCATGGGAACTTTACAAAGGCCGCCAATTTACCGTAAATTCATGCAATTTTGGGAATTAAAAGCTGCGCACGGCAGTTGTGTTCAATGCTAAACAAACAACGTTTGAACCGATTGAAAGCTGCCGCTCGAATCAGTTCAATGAATAAAACGAATAATAATTGTCGATCAATTTGTTCATTTATTTATTTCATCGTTCTATACATATAATTTAAAAAACAACACAATGGCTACAGAAACCATTAGGAAATGCTGAACCGTTGTTGAGTTGGAGCAAACACTAACCCGCAAAAAGGTAGAAACATGTAATCACGAACAATAATAACTAGGACCCGAGTGGAACAGTGACTAGAGTTAAAATACAACAGAGGAGAAGACCCGCTCATCGCGAACTAACAATCTATAACAAACAGCGAAATAACTTAAAACAACGAACGAATCAATAAGTTTGATGAGTCAATTCAAAGAAGAAAAGCACCGATTGGGTTGATCAAGCTCTTGAAAGGAAAGGTAGCCGTTTAGGAAGTGTCCATGTCTTCCAGTTTGAGATCATCTTCGATTGGTGAAAGGGGCGTGCAGGGGATCTTCTTGTATGCGAAGGTTCATCATGTTGATGTTCGACGGAATGACACTTTGTCGTTGGGCCAGTTGATAGCTTTGTTGCCGAAACAGCTGCATTCTGTTTAGACGTTTCTGTTGTTGTTGCTGAAGACGTGCTTTGAGGACTTGTTTTGGTTCGGCAGAGGTTGCGTTTTCGCCGAGCTTCTTCTCAAGCTTCTTTTCCACCTGTATGCTTTGCTTCAAGTTGAGTAGAACTTGCGGTTTGAACTCCAGGTTTTCGGGCAAAGAAATGCGCTTAGGAATGGCGCCGCCTGCACATCCATTCATTCGACGGCCAACAATTTGTTTTGCTGTTGGACTACTTGGTTGACCGTTCAACATTGCATTCGGAGTTCTGAAAACAAATGAATAAGATCTGGTTGTTTGTTGCAAAACTGACCTGTTCATTTCCGGAACTGCTTTGCTTTTAACACTCAAGCGTCCGGTGGGAAAGGTTGCCGTAGACAATGAATCAATTGCGTTGTCACTTGCTCTCCAACCTTCGCCGAAGTTCTTTCTTTGCGGGCTCGCACATGGACTGTTTTCGTTTGATGTAGTTGTTGCAGTAAGAGTGTTTGCCTGTTTTACATTAGTGGAACAAATATGTCCAGCGTTCTCTTGGCTGTTTGCACGGCACGAATTGAAGCTGGCCATCAGATCTATTTCGGCCGAGGAGTCATCAAACGGTGAATTATTGACGACAAGGAGTGAGTTGCCTGATCCGTTGGTCTCGATTTCAGATGAGCTGAAGCGCGAACCATTTGGATCCTCCGAATCCACGCCTTCATCAATAGACAAAGTGCCAATAGTTGATTGCCGACTAAGTGTAGAGCAATGTGTTGAGCAATTCTCTTCGTGGTCTGACGGCTAAAGATAGAACAATAAACATGCAAGTAGAATTCCAACTCTTACCGGATATTGGCTGTGGTTGTTTTGAGTGTTGGTTGGCGGAACCGTGATCATAATGCAATCGGTAGTTTGGAAAGTAGAGTGATCCCGAAGAGTATTTAAAGGCGGTCTTGGGCGCGGAGCATCACTTTGACGTCGTTTAGTTCGGTTCTCAAGTTGAGTTGTTGTGTTGGCGACAGCCGAATTGCTGATTGGAACAGCGTTTGTAGTTATTACTTTTGTTGGAGTGATTGAAGAGACTCCAGTGCTTGACGAAACTAAGCTTGACGGACTATTTGAGCTGTTAACACCATTTACAGTCGTCATGTTGGCAACGTTTGAGGCACGAAGACGTTCTAGTAGAAGAAGATAGATTCCGTGGAAGTTGTCATAAGCTTCGTTGGCCAAAGATGTTTTAACTCTGCTTGCTTCGACACCCAAAGTTTGCATTAGACGGATGATTTGCGGTTGAGGTTCTTGAAGGTCGGTGTAGTAAAGATTGTTGAGTGTTCGCAGTTTTGGCTCCATTTCTGATTGACGCATCCATTTCATATTTTTAATTTGTTCAATTGTCGGTCTTTTTGCCGGATCCAGTGTTAACATTTTTCTAATTAATGCTTCACATTCTGTGCTTAAGAAAAACGGTATTCGAATTCTCCCAGAGAGGACCCGGTCCCTCAACTGTTGTAGATTGCCACCTTCAAATGGGAGAACTCCGCATACAAGTACGTAGAGGCAAACGCCTAATGACCAAATGTCTACTTCAGGGCCAGTATAGGGTCTACCTTCAAAGATCTCCGGCGACGCATAAGGAGCGCTTCTAAACAGAACACGTCAATGATTTGCTTTGGAAATAATTTTTGGCGGAAGTTAGTAGAAAGAGCGTATATCTAATAATTAGGGACTGTTTGAAATTTGTAGGTTCAAGATTGCCAATTAATTTGGTTCTCGTCATGACATTTTGAAAAGACTTTCGAAAAACTTTGAAAGGACACGTTTTATCTAAACTACATTTAAATGCTCACCCGCAATACGTGTTTAGAAGATTATCGGTTTGCCAGAAATTGGAGAACCCAAAATCAACCAATTTGATATCGTAGTTCGCGTCCAGCAAAATGTTCTCAGCTTTTAAATCACGATGACATAAATTGTGCTTGTGCAAATAGTCCACAGCCGAGATGATTTGCCAGAATTTTTCCCTTGCCATATCTTCGGTCATCTTCTTATGCTTTGCGATGAAATCTTAATTCGATGAATTAAAAAACGCTGCATGTTTAAGGTGCTTACCAAAAATCTCTCCACGTTTTGCGTATTCAGTGACCAAATATAACATGTTTGTGCTTTCCATCACCTAAAAACAATTAGAATTAAATAGAATTAAGTGCGTCAATGCAAATCTCGTTTTAAAGGCCAAAAATTAATCAAAGCATGATCCAATTTGCAAGTGTTTTTAAACTCCGCCAACTACAGTAATAAACACTTACTTGATAAAGTTTGATAATGTGCGGATGTTTTGTTTTCTTCAAAACTTGAATCTCGCGATAAACTTTCTTCAGACTTTCCGGATCAAGCCGCCTTTTGTCAATAATTTTAATGGCAACCTGAAAGGACAGATGTTATTCAAATTGATAATGCTTTTAAAACAAACCTCTGTTTTTGTGATTCTGTGCTTGGCCAATTTGACAACTGCGTTGTTTCCTTTTCCAATAGTGTGTTCTATCTCGTAGAAACCTATTTTGATCGGTTTTTGTTGAGGCGGTGTTGGAGGAATGCCTTGATTTGGTATGTTGTAAACAGGTGGATATGCTGGGATCCTGGACGATGCACTGTCCATAGGCATTGCAGTCATCTGTGCCGAAGCCATTGGAGAAACCGTAACCGATAGAATGAATTTGAAGAATTCACGAAAGTGTTCTTTGTGCGGTCGCCGAACGTCGTTGAGTCAACAGTTGTTGCACGGCGGCAGTTTCGGCCAGGGTAGGACGTCAGTTGGTTCTACGTCAAACCAATCAAAATATTATTTGTGCTTGCGGACCCTCGACAGGTTATGCCTAGATGACAGACTGCCAGCAGTCAGCAATGTTGTCCAGGCGTTTTGTAAGCCTACAACCAGGCTGTACAAAAAATACGTTGAGGGGCCAAATTGTGCGGGCACACCTAGATGAGAATGGTCAAAATGAGCTTTTGCAAAGACGTAAATCAAAGTGGTCGAAAGCGGAAATTTGTCAAAACAAAAGACACGCAACAGAACAAAAACGAATATTGAAGGCAAATCAGACTGAAATGACACGCAAAAACGCAATTGATTAGTGCTGGTGAACTTCGAAAATAAAAGGCCGATTAAAAGCAAATTGAGGAACGTAAGCTACCGGCGAAAGCACGCAAAATTTTGAGCAAACACGACGATTACGTCAGCAGGCTCACGAAAGAACTGGCCATAGATTGCGTTGTTGTGGATGTGGGGTGACTGGAACGGCACCGGGTCGAAACTCGATTAATTATTCATCATTCAACCCGAAACCCACTAGCAACGAAACCTAATTGGACATAAAAGAAAGCAATTAGTGGGCGCAAAGACAGTCGGAACGGCCACAACTGGGGCTATGACGACAAAACGCCATTTCGGCAGCCAAATAACTATAACAAACAGTCGTCTTCGTTCCCAGTGGCCAACCCTCACTGTTCGGCAGCGCAACCAAGTTTGTTAGAGTGCGGCCTTCCGGTGTGCACGGCAGACTACGCAAGAGCCGCATTCTACATGTTAGGGACGTTTCAAGTTGGCACCTTAAGGCCTGAGAAGAAAACTCGAAATCAACCTTTACGTGTTACGTCTACGCAAACAATTGAGGACCGAGTTGACAAAGAGAGTCATTGCATGCCGAATCCCCGAAGATTAGCCCAAGCACGCACTAATCTCCGTTGAATATTGCACTGATTAGTTGTCTTTGTTCACATCGTCCACGCAACGACGAGGTACACAACCCGAAAAGCAATTATGGCGGAGTGCTGGCTGCCGGGATTTGGGAGGATTGTTGAGTCTGAAGTTACAAAATAACGGCAATGCGTTCATGTTTGTGACGTTGGAGTTGTGAGTTGGCCTCTATGATGAGCTCTCCATCTTAATTTTGCTACTTTTCAATTGCAGTGGCGTTGATTGTGCGCAACCGTTGCTGGTGCAACCGCCAAACAGCCACTGGCGTTTTTAGCGCCTGGTGACGTAATAAAGAACACAAACGACGTAAGCAGGCCAGCGCGGGAAAAAGAAGGGAAGTGCTTTCGGGAGGCAAAAACACCACACGGATCCTTGCGTTCCAGCAACACATGAACTTAGAGTTCCACTAAAGGTCTTGGGACTCGATTAGAATCCACTAATAACGCTCGACTGTGCTGAAATAATGCGCAGCTGACTACGTCAGCAAAGTTGAAATTCACGCAAACCTAATTGCTAGTAGTCAGAAATAATTAGTGCTCGCTGATTTATTTTCTGGACGCATCCACAGAACGAAAGAAAGGGCAAACAAAGTTTGCGTTCCACTCCCCTGTCCACTGAAAATTAGCAATTCGCTCATGACTAAGCATCAAGGGCATCAAGGGAATGCCTCAAAGTTTGCGTAAGTGGACAACTGGTTGATGCGTGATAATCGTCTATGTCTATTTTTGCTTTAAAGAGTAGAGACGTCATTCGCGAGCGAGTATTTCGGGGCTGGCTATCATTTGTGGTTTTGCAATGTTACACAGTGAAAATGTTCTCCAGTTGGAACTTGCTGCAGGTGACGACGTTCCGCGGTTCATAACAAACGCATGCAAAACCACATTCGTTGATCAGCAATTGAACAAAAAACAAAAGGTCAGAGGCAACCTTAAATGCACAGGAAATGCCATTTTGACGCAACAGCTAACAACTAACAGGTTAATCAACAATTCTAACGTCCGAATAAAAAGTGCAAAAATGAGGTGAGACTCAAAAAGCAATCGGGTGAAATTGAAGTTGAGAAAAGTGGAACAACTAATTGAAGTTGAGAAACGAGCGGACTACAAAATAGCTAAACTTAAGCGGATTTGGCCTGAATGAAAGCATCGACCCGCAACGTAATCATCAAAACACAAATAGAAAAAGGTCGCTAGCGGGACCTGATGAATTGCCGAAATTAGAAGACGTTCGCCGAGGGGAACTGGAATGACGTAGAGCTTAGTTGGGGAGGCCGCCTAAGCTTTGCTGTGATAAGTGAAGAGACGCTAGCGGAAGGAAAACTAATCCACAAATGAGCACGACCTAATGAACCGGCAGTTTAATAAATTGAGTGGGTTTAACACAAAACAATAAACGTCAATGGAGGCAGAAGGAAAAAGCCCCCGTTTGTTGATAAGTTGGGAGAGGACTGACGAGAAGGTTTACAGCTACGACAGTTATCTTGTTCGCCGAGTCTCGGACCAGCAACGAAATGCCTCGAATTCCTTTAGCTCGAACGCTCTAAGTTTTCATTAAAAGTCGACTCGATGATAAAGGTGCAACTTTTAGAGCATCGAGGTGCGTAAGCCGGCCGTTTTATCGCAAAAGAACTGCAGCAGCCTAATTACTAACACTTACAATGGCCTCATTGTCTCTCCCATCTACGTCGGTGACCTTTATTTAGAAACTGTTCTTTGGACAGTCGGGTCTCACCAATTATTGCCGGCAAGGAGGGTGAGTGTTCACCGCGACGTAGAATGGTGAAATTCAATGATAAGTTTGTGTTGAATGCAATTTTGCGTCATGGCCCAGCTTTGTTCTAGTTCAAACAATGCGTGCAAAATTCAAGCGAATATTTGCGTTCCTACAACGGCAGCCTTGTCTGCAGCGCAAACAATGGCTTTGAATTAGCGGAACAGCGACGAACGCAAGCAACCGAAATAACTTCCAATCCGTGACCCATCTACCTGAACTAACAGAGGGTGTTTGAAACGAAGGGAAGGGCCAAAAAACAACTTGTAGCTTGGACAAACTGATTCTAGCAAAATTGAGATAGATTTGCTGTGAGTTCAGCCTTAAGTATCTCCAAAATGGCCAGTATGCCGATCAGTTGACGTCAATTTGGGCAATCGAAGGGATTGGGATCAACCTGTTCGGGAACGGCTGAGTGTTTGCTGGAGGTCGAGTCACGTCAACACGAACAATTGGTGCCCGAAAATACCTCGGACGTCGGAATGCCGTTTTGTCGTCATGGGCATTTGTTTGGGCATGGGGACGGATGAATGGACGAAAGGGAAACGAACAGGCGTCCAAAACATTATTGTGTTCACGTGCGAGGTTGCATTCCGGATTTAGCACCGCTTTTGATGGATGCGAAAAAACACGAAAATAAGTTTGACGAACATTCAATAAGTTTATTAACGGAATACAGTAAGCGCTGGGAAACGAATTAGCTGTCGAACAATTTCCTTGCCTCCACGTTCTGGGCGGACACGCGATGAAACTCATGAACAAGGATTGAGCCGGATGTCAGTGTGAATGCCTAAATTTTACACAGTGCAATTAACAGTAAGTCATTACTAATCAGCGATTTGAATGTTATGCTAATTAATCTTTAAATGCTATTGTTCGAACGTTAAAAACAAACAACATAAGCCGTTCGGTTTACAGAACCCCATCCGGACATTCGTGCTACAGTTGAGCTGAATTTTTGCGACAAATCCACTATTTCCGGCTCAATCGAAGACAGCGTGGACAAGTCCCAAATAGCGAAGAACTTTGAATCATAGAGTGCATACAGGACCTGGTTGTGGCTGAAAATAAACTGTCATTCAATTTAAACGTCATTTCAATGTGCCTTTGTGACCATACAAGATCTGTTAATTGACCGACTCGATAACTGCGGCTTTCTTTCAACTGGATTTCCATTATTGGGTCTGGTTGTGATGTTTTAAAAATCAACAAGCTTCCAGTTGAAGATCCAATCTAAATAATACTTGAAAGACTTTAAATGATTTGAAGACTCACTGCAAAATAATTAGGATCTTGTGGGCAAAAACAAACTGCATTTGCTGAGATTGTTTGTTGTGATGCCTTAATTGAGTTAACAGATTGAAATACATGTTAAACATTGCTTTTTGTTGTTGAAGATCTTTAAAATTATCAAATCACTTTTTAAGCACTTACCACTTGTTAGATTATAGCGACGTATTTGTGATGAATCGGGTTTTCTGTTTTTGCACACTCTGATAGCCGTGCCGTTACTCAGTCCAACTATAAATTCTGCCAAATTTGAAACATCCATGCATAAAGAAGCTTGTGCAGCAGATCCAAAGCCGGGAATGGCTGAACAGGTACTTGTTGAAATCTTCATCAATCTAACCAACGACATAAAATCAAGGCCTAAATCCTCGGTGTTTCCGCCCATGAATTGATCACGCGTCACAGCCCATATTGTAACATTTCCGCCTGCATTTAAACTCAAGAACTGTTGTTGACCACTAAATCTAATTCTTGTTCGGTCTTTCTAACTAAAAACATACCTTGAATCGGTTGACTTTAACGCTTTTGTTCGGATTATCGACTGATCTGACTGGAGAGTAAATGCTTTCTTTTTGCGCTCAGCGTAAATGTAGGAAGTACTGTATGCAGGCAGCTGTGGTCTAATTTTTGAATGCAGTTCCAATTGTGGAGTGTTTTCATTTGGTTGCCTTCTATTCAACAAATCCCACAACAAACAGTTGCCGCTTTTCTTAAAAATGCAATTATTGTGTAGTTATAAACTTTGAAACAAACTTGTCCCGCGAAAATAAGACTCTTTCCATCAGTGGAGTAAGAGAAATCAGTTATTTCATCTCCGGTCATATAGTTACTAAAGTTGTTTAGGTAAAGATGGAATTTAAAGTCTCACTTTATAGGCTGCTCCGTGTCAGAAAAATTGTATTCGAGTAAAATTGATTTGTCGACAAGCAAGCGCTGATCCGACTCTTTTACGTAGAATCCAACAAGAATTTTCGGTGAGCCTTCGCAACTGATTTCCACTGCAATCGGTTTGCATTCTAAACAAAACAACTGATTAAATTTAATGGACAGTAACTACTTTTTGTAAATTGTTCCAGCGAGAATTCCACATAGCCTGCACTAAATTCAACATTGGAACGTAGTGGCAAGTGAGTACTTTCCGGCTCGCTGTTTGAAGACATTAGAGACATAAACGTCTAAAAGGCATTCAATATCATTAATCAACATCGTTAATCAATGTTGTTTTGCTTACTCTTTCGCTGATTCCGGCAAACTTCAAAAAACGCTCAGCCGTTGAAAATGTGTCGAAACTCTTTGCTGGCTTCGAAGTTGTGTTTGTTTCTGTTTTGGTGAATATTGCCGGGAATTGATTTGCTTTGTCTGCGTGATCACGAGGCGTCATTTGTGAAAAATTGTCCAGACAATCATCGCCGGTTTGAGTGAAGCGCTTAAATAGAACCTTTGTTAAGCTTCAAAGAATATCTTACTTGAGAACTTGTTGAACTTTCAATCAAACTGTTGAAGATTTCGGAAGCTCGGTTAGGAGGCACATCTATCGATTGTATAAAGTTTACCGACAAACTTCCGTCCGACTTCAACTGTTCAAAAATCTTGGCTGATTGCATCAAAGCTTCTGTGTTTGGAATAGCCCGAGTGTCAAATCGAAAAACCCTATTAAGTGAAGTTGTTGGTCGTGGATCGTTTGCCTAAAAATGTATGTCAAATTAACAAATACTTGTTTATTTGTTGTTACGTTTCGAATTATTGAAGTTGGAGCGCTTGAATTGCTAGACGCATTTGAGTGCTTTGCTTGGTTGAAACGATTGAGTAAATAGGATTCTTTTTCACTATCTTCCTCACTTTGAACCACTTCCTCTTCAAAATGAGCTTTTCGTTCAAAGGGTGGAGGAGATGGCGTTGTAGACTTTGGCACTTGCTTTGGCGGATCTTTGCGCACGGGTTTAATTTCACTGACATCGTCTTCGAAATCACTTTCATATTCTTCGAAGTCGTCTGCGTATTCTTCGACGGTAGGCGGTTCGGGCGTAACGATTTTAACCTCTTCTTTAGGCTTTTTACTCGACTTTTTGGGCTCTTCACGCTTCTTCGGCTCTTTTGAAGATTTTGATTTACTTGAAGTGGTTTTTGTTGATGGCGTCGGAATTGAAGATTTTGTCTTGCCCGTTTTTGATTTGGATCTAAATAAAATTACAAGCTGTGTTTTTAATGTAAAGAATTTACATTCTTTTGTCCATTTTGAATAAAGTAAATAAACAGATTAAAATGAGAAATTTATTAGGTTTGCACTAAATGTGAACATTTTGCCCTTTGTTGCTTAGCAACATATCTATTCTAAGTTGTGTTGGTTTTAAATGTGATAATTCATTTGTTTGCCTTTAGTTTTAAACATTGTAAAGATTAGTTGAAACAAAAAGATCAATCGCATTCAAAAAATCGATTTGAAAAGTTCGCGTTTGTTCAATAAGAATTTTTATCCAAAATGATTTTCATATTCACAAGATAGATGTGTTTCTTAAGATCTTCAAGCCGTTTAATTCAACGAAGATGTCTTTCATCTGTAAAGCAGCCCAAGCCACAAGTGTCTACAAAATTTATAGACCTGGATAAATTTCCTCCAGGTAAATCGTTGATTTTTTGATGAAATGTATTTTTAACTTTAGATAAGATTAGGAGCTTTTCGGTGATTGCGCATGTCGACCATGGGAAGAGCACACTTTCGGATAGATTGTTAGAAATTACAAATGTCATCAGCAAGAGTGAAAAGGCTCAGTTCTTGGATAATTTGCAAGTTGAGAAAGAACGAGGTATTACTGTTAAAGCGCAAACCTGTTCAATGTTCTACAAAGTAAGATCTCCGTTCCGGCTTCATTGTTTTAATGTTTGAACTTTAGGGATATCTATTAAACCTCATTGACACGCCAGGACATGTTGACTTTAATTTTGAAGTTGCAAGATCTTTACGTGCATGCAATGGAGTTCTGTTGTTGGTTGCTGCAAATTCAGGTGTACAGGCTCAAACAATTGCGAATTTTGATTTATGCTTCAATCAGGATTTAACTATTTTGCCTGTAATCAACAAGATTGATCTTCCTGGAGCTAAAGTTGAACTAGTAAAAGATCAGTTGAAAGCGTTATTTGATTTTAATCCAAATGAGATTCGATGTATATCTGCAAAAAGTGGACTTGGAGTGGAAGAGCTTTTAGATGTTGTTATTAATGAGTAAGCTATTTTCCAAATGTTTATGTAATAATGCACTAATTTAGAATTCCGCCGCCTAACGCAAATCCAGATAAACCGTTCCGTGCAATTGTTTTTGACGCAAGTTTTGTACAGTTTACAGGAGCAATTCCTCTAATTTTGGTTGCCGATGGGTCGATCGAAGTGGGTCAAAAGATAAAGTCATACAATGAACAGAAAGAATATGAAGTTGCGGAGATTGGTATATTGCATCCCGATCAAAAGCCAGTAAAGGTAACCAGCAAATAAGTATATTTAAACAATACCTTTGTTTCTAGAAGTTGTATGCAGGGCAAGTTGGCTATGTTATTTGCAACATGAAAACTACAAAAGAAGCACAGATAGGTGAAACGTTATATTGCCCATCTATTGGACGCGACGATGTTACTGCATTTGCTAAATTTACGCCAAACAAGCCATCTGTTTATGCTGGAGTATTTCCGTTTCAACCTTCTGACTATGAACTACTTAAGAAAGCTCTTGAACGTTTTGCGTTAACTGACTTCTCTTTTACGATTGAGCCCGATTCGAGCGCAATTTTAGGACTTGGATGGAGAGTAGGCTTTCTTGGAATGTTGCATTTGGATGTTTTTGCACAGCGATTAGAACAAGAATATGACGCAAATGTGATATTGACTGCTCCAAGTGTTGAATTCAAATGTAAAATCAAAGACAACGAGACTATCAGGAAGAAAAGATATGCTGGCAAAGGAGAGCTTTTATTCAAGTCGCCTGAAATGTTTCCAGAACAAGTAACTGACGTTGAAGCATTTTTCGAGCCGATGGTTATGCTTACTTTGATTACTCCAACAGCTTGCTCGAGTGAAATTAATGCACTTTGTGATGAGAACAGAGGAGAGCGAATCGAATCAAATTTGATTGACGAAGATCGCATGTTAATGAAATTCAGACTCCCGCTTGGTGAAGTTGTTACCGGCTTTTTTGATGAATTGAAGCGAATTAGCAGGTGTCGTTTATTATTTTTGAGTTACATTTAATATCGAAAGTGTTTAGTGGGTTCGCAAGTTTTGACTATCAGCATGACGGATTTCGCCAAACATCACTAGTTAAGCTTTGCATCTTAATAAATGACAAGTTAGTCAACGAACTTTCACTTATATGTCCAGAAAGCGTGATGATGAAAAAAGCAAAGATGTTAGTTCATCGACTGAAAAAGGTAGGTGAATTTGATGCATTGTACTCTATTTAACTTTTAAAATTTAGGTGATTCCTCAGCAACAATACACAGTCAAAATTAAAGCCACTGCTGGCGAGCGTTCAACAAAAGCTTTGTGCCAAGTTGATATAAAAGCTTTACGAAAGGATGTTCTAGAATCCAACAAAGGTAAATTTAACTTTCAATCTTTTTAATATGCTTTTATCATTTTAGGAACGATATTGAGCAGGGACCGTTTGGTAAAGAAATTGAGTGATCAGAAGAAGGGTAAAGAGCGTTTGCGATCAGTTGGTAATGTCAAAATACCGCGAGAGGCTTTTATTGCAGTCCTTACTGACACCAAATTGAAAAGCTCTGAATAGGCATTAGTTGTTGATTGTTGTTGAATAAAGTTCAAATTTAATTGTGTGCAAAATTTGAAATCACATTCGAAGGTTGTTTGTTGATTTGTAAGTGGAAGAAACAAAGTGTGGTGCAATGAACTTACTGCCGCTATTATGCGGTTCATGCGGGCTGTTGTTGTCTCGCCCCGAAACGGAATGCGAGCAATCGTTATTCCGTCCGCCACGTTGCTGCCCCTTCGTATCCTTTTTTCGTTTGCTGTTCGCTCGCCGGTTCCTCTGTTTTATCTACTTTTGGGTTGATTCGAGACGTCACTAACTCGAACTTAGTTGCCAATTTGTTAATGGAGAGTTAATGAACGTGTCTAGTTGCACTCTTTACTTTTGGGCCGGCGACTGGGGCCGGATTATTTCATTTTTCTATGGAAACCACCCCACTTGTTTTTCGCGGCTTTTTGTCGGCAAATAATAATTAGCCACCGCTGCGACTAGTTGTTTTTCAACCAGTCGCAACTCAATCGATTTGAATTTTCGAGTAAGTATCTGCTTTTTGCACCACTAATCAAAACATAAAGTTCTCTGTTCGATGATTTCGATCAATGCGTGTTTTGTTTTGCAGTAGTCGTGATAGGTTTGCGCTCAGGCTGCACTTCCCTTGTCGCTTGACCGCCGCCCAACTTATGCTTGCTTTTTGCTCTCGAAACTCCAGCATTACATACATAAGAAATTAGCGTGTCCTTCCTTACTCGGCACTTCAATCTCAATTTCCAGGTTGTTCAGAATGTCGGATTTGTTTGCCGGCCTCTCTAGTTTTACAAAGTCCGTAAACGATGCGCTCAATTCGTATGAAATGCGAAAAATTGGTGACAAGGTCCAAAGCTTTGTACTGAATTTCACCGAAGTGGAATTGAAGGTGCGTGATGCAACAAACGAAGATCCTTGGTGAGTCGATACATTTAAATGCTCGATTTAAAAGTATATTGTAGGGGTCCAACCGGGTTTGTTACATTTGTAGAAAGCAAAACGTTCAAATTTATTGTCTAACATCAAAAGCTGCAAGGTTTTCTGCCAATGCTAGAAAATTTCTTTTGTTTGTTTATTGTTCACCTTTCAATTCGAGCCAATCAACTTTAATAGTCACAGCGTTTTATGTGCCTTGGACTTCAAAAGAAATTATTGCATATTATTTATTTAATATAGAACAACAACGAAAGAAGCAAGTCCGCTCATACGATTAGACGAGTAACAACATCATCCGAAGCCCACAAAAAGCGACCGAAGTTCGCAAAAACTCAAAATCAAATAAACAATAAAACCTTCTTAGTTAACTCAAAATTGTATAGGAAAATTTAAATATTATTGAAGCTTTTGATGTTAGACAACATGGTTGTTGTACGTTTTGCTTTCCACAAATCTAACCAAACCTAAACAGCCCGCAGATGCAAGAAATTGCTCAACTGACATTCCAATACGACGCATTCCCAGAGATTATGGGTAATAATTGAATCTAAACATTTAAATAGCTTTATCTTCAAGGTATGATTTGGAAACGAATGTTGCAAGACAACAAACTAGCGTGGCGACGAGTTTACAAATCACTGATTCTTTTGAATAACCTCCTCAAGACTGGCAGTGAACGCGTTATCTCAAATGCTAAAGATCGGCTATTTGAAATGCGAACACTTGAATCCTACAACTGTGTTGACGAGAGAGGACGAGATCAAGGCGTAAATAGTAAGTTAGCGCTCCAAAGGTTCGCATTTAAACACTTTAATTTCAGTTAGGCACAGAGTTAAGCAAATCATCGAATTGCTTCAAGATGATGAGTTGTTAATGCATGAAAGACAAAAAACACGCAGCGAGAACAAAGAAAAGTATCAAGGTACATTTAGACTTGTGAACTGCAATAGTTTAAACGACTTTATTGTATTTACAGGCTACTCAAAAGAAGACATGTTGTATAAAGGAAAAGTGTCTTCTTTTGAATCGTGGAATGAGAAGAAGTTTAGTTCAAAGTCCAACGATTTCGATTTCCCGTAAGTTTTTTGCATATTCTACTTGAACTAATCAATATGCTTTAGTGAATCGCGACGGGATCGTGAAGTTTCTTCCTATGACTTTGATCAAAATAGAAGCGCTTCTCCTGAATTGGGAATCCCAGATAATGCTTATCATCGACATCAAAATCCTCCATCTGCTGCAAACAACGATGATGACGAATTTGGCGACTTTGCTGGTATAATTAAACAAAGTGCTCTTTAAAAAAGTTGTTTGTTTTAGATGCTCGTTCAAGCAGTCAGCAACCAACAACAAACAATTCAACTCACAACAATGATTTGTTTGGCGACTTCTCGTCGTCTCCAACTAAAGACTTGTCCAACAACCGCGTACCAAAGCCGCCTTCAGTTCCAACCAGTCCAGTGCCTAAAAGCAACAACCAACCGGCAGCACAAACAAACGTTGGAAATCTATTCGATTTTGACTCCAACGACGTTCAACCGGCTGCTCCAGTATCAAATCATAACAACGGATTTGATCTGTTTGGTGGACCGCCGGCACCAGCAACTCAAACACCTCAAGCAAACAATGTCGACATTTTTGGCGATTTTAATGCTCCAACTCCGACAGCAAATCCAGTTCAAAATGCAAGGCCAAACAACGACTTCGACATTTTTGGCGATTTCAATGCACCGTCCAATGCTCCTGTAACCAATTCAGTTACTCCTGGTGGGTGGGGAGATTTGGTGATGCCGACGCCTGTTCAACAGTCAAAACCTGCTCAAGAAAAAGCACCGGAACCAAAGTTGGACGATGGATGGAATTTCTTGGAGAAGCAGTAAGTATTCTGGTTTACATGTAGGAAATATTGGGCGTTTTAGACTTGACGGCTTGACTTTGGGTAACAAGCAAAAAGCAGCTCCGACAATGAATGAGATGCGCTCTCAGAAGTAGGAAGTCATTGAAATCTATGCCTATTGACCGTTTGTTCTTTTTCCATATCTCGTTTGAATTCGTCATCATTTCGGTGGTTTGTCCCTTCCATCTCTTACATTTCATTCATACACACACGAAGACACAGGAACATAAAGTCTTTTTCATCAAATGGCACATTTCTTGCGTGCTGTCAGATATTCTATTCAACTGGCATATCATGCTGATGAGTTTTCTAACCAAAGTGCCTTATTCGTCCAATTACTTGTAAATTATGTATTTATATGCAAAGTTAATTAGTTGCGTTTGCCGTGATTTCTTTAGATGCGCTGAATCTAGTTTAGAACCTTTTAAACAATGAGTTGATATTATTCTATTGTTTGTTGTTAATGTAAAGAATAAATTTACTTGCTAATTCCAATGAGATCACAATCAACTTTCAATACATGTCAACAAGTATTACGGCAGATGTCGATAAGTATTAAGGCAAATAGAAGTGATTTCCTTTTATGTATGTAGGCATCGGTGCTTCACAGTTGGTTTCGCTGTTGACTAATTTGCTCTGTCGCAGAACAATTATAAAATCGCCGTTTGATGAATGAGCAAATTCGTATTCACCAAGATTAGCAACGCATGAAATGTTTCTAAACATAAACGTGGAGATAAACCTGATTAGTTGATAACTTTACCTAACAACGCGCGAGAAACAAACATGTGGAGTCATACCTAAAGTTTATGTCATTTTGCATACATTTTATTCACCCAAACAACTAGCCACGCCTTTTGTTTTCATTGTAGTTATTATTTTGTGTTGTTTTTGTTAACTAAAGTTGAACATTAAAAACTGCTTTGTTAATTTAAACAAAAAGCGCGTGGTTAGTTGTTTGGATGAATAAAATGTATCCAAAATGACATACAACGAGAGACTTTTAATTTGAAATGCTCTGAAATGTTTGATTTGATTTGGGACCTCGCTTATTCTTTTTACCTTCAGTAATTAACATAACACAGCGATCAAAGTCTTCAAAAGACTCGGTATTTGAACGAGTTAACGTTTGATTAGCAATTGTTGGAAACACGTTCTCCAGCTGTTTTTTCCAGCGACGATCCAGATTTGAAGCCTAAACTTGTGTTGTAAACATTATAAGTAAAGCTTTACCAGAAGATTCATGTCCACACGCCATTCATTCATTCCAACGTTTTTATACGAATGTCTCAAATGATAAAAGTGTGCTTGTCGGCAAGGAACTCTCACTTGGCGTGTATCCTAAAATTTAATTAAAATGCACAACATCTCTTTGTTGAATCATTCGAATGATTAATTAGAACAAACCTGCTCTAATAACGCCAGTTTCGTGCATGTTTACTGTGTCTACACGACCTGTAATTTAGAACATTAAAGATATCTTTGTTAGACGACTCACTAGCATTTACAACAACACGCGTCTTCATGCGCCAAACTTTGCAGCTTTGCTTCCATTGAGTTTTGTGCAAAAACTGGAAATTGAAGTTTTGCAAGCTGTTGTTCTCCGGATCCACTTCCGGTAGCACAAATTGGACATCTCGATGCTCAAAAAGGAATGAGCCAGCTTGTGGGTGTTCGCGAAATAGTGACTAAAGATAGACAAATTAACGAATGTGTTAGTTTAAAAAGAACCTCCAGGAGATCTATATTGGCTGTTGGGTATATTTTTAATGGATCGGGCGGAATCAACATATCATCGATGTCCGTAAATGCAATCAGTTCGGCAAAAGGTTTTGCAAAATGCAAGCAATTGACATGCGACTCTTCAATGCCACGAGAAAGAATCAAACCGTTGGGGTTTGTGTCCGAAAAAACGGGCCACTTTGGCCAACTTCGAATAATTACAATTCCTTTTGCTTCGTACTGCTTGAGAATTTCTAAGACATTCGTTGAGGCCGATTGAATAGGAAAAATAAGCTTTGTAGCTCCAAGTGCAAGCCAAGTTTCAATTCCAGTAAGCATTATTTGCCATTCGGTGTAACTAAACAAACGTGCAATCAAGCATCAATTGCTAGAAACTTACATGTACATTGGCGCTACGCAAACCACAAGCTTGTGTTTTTGTTTTAAATACACCGGAGGTTCAATGTTAATGTCTATGAGTTCATCGGGATTCTCCGGATTTGAATTGGTTGTCAATCTAAAATGGAAACAATCAACCCTTTAAATGTCATAACAATTACTGTATGAGATTGGTGAACGGCGACGAAATTTGACATTCGGCCAGAAAACCGCCCCACGAACAAACATCATTTGCAGCTCGTTTTGCTTTCGTGATACTTTCAATTTGAGCCGTTGTAGTTAAACGCCGTCCTTGTGCATCAACGCTGTGGCAATAAAGTTCATAAACTTCTTTTGTGTTCCCCAAAAATTGAATCACCTTAACGCAGATCTTTTAATATGTTAGAGTTTTAAAAGCATACCGCAAATGATCCAGCAACATTTTGTTCGCTTTTCGGTCTATGAAAAGCACCAATAACAATCGGTCGACGTCCAATGGCTTTAAAAGCAACAATTCATTAAACGGACTATTGAACTTACATTTAGATATGAAACGATCTCCTAGATTCTTTAAAGTCCATAGATTTGTAGTTCTATAATAGAGTGAAGCTCCAAATATGAAAGCACAGATAATAATAACTATTCGAAATGCAACTTTAACAGTCTGCGCAGCACTGAAGCGAAAGCGAAAACTCCGCAAAGCCTCAACAATTTTCTCAACCGTTGCCGAGTTATAAGTCAGTTTGAACATTTTCGATTAAGTTGAAGGCTAATAATGAGGAAGCGCCGACTAACTTACGTGGCGTGTTTCGGCACACTCACGCATTTCCACGTAGCAGACAAATTTAATCGCCGCGCAATCTTGATTGTTTCCTTACTTGAGGAAATTTTGAACAGTTATTAAAATCGCTTTAGCAAATTTGCAAAATGCAAAAGAACTTTTTTGTTAATTGACACAATGTTTAAAGTGTTTTCAATAGCGACAAATTAATCATTTGAATAATCAGCGATATTGTTTGACAAGATGCAATTTTATTTCAGAATTTGAACACGGACCCTATTGCTTTTTGCGCAGTTAGAGCCTGAGGAATGCGCAACACAAGTTTCTTTTTCTCTCCTAATCCACAAACGAATTGATTTCGGCAAGATTAGAATGGCTGATAAGTGGAAATGAAAGCTGTGATACTTAGCGGCTTAACACTCGGATCTCGACTCGCTCTACTGCTCAACCAACACGACCGACTTGTTTTTGGGAGCCATTCAAGCACAGCTTACTTTTACTTCCAACTATCAGTTTGAACAAAATGAGACGGCTTCTTTGGGTTTTTGCTGTCTTTTTGTACAGCCAGGTAGAGTTGTAAGCTTTACATTGCTGATTTGCCTATTTTAAGAATGCATACGGAATAGAAGACAATGGAATTCTTGGTGATCCTTACGTAAATTGCGGAGGCGACTTTATTGAAGTTCGTTTCGATACACGAAACACGTTCAAGGGCTCGATTTTCGTAAAAGATCAACTTGAGTGGCCGGAGTGCAGAAGTTCCCCAATCGATTCAAATGGATTCTCAGCCCGAAACGCTTCCATTCGTTTGAATTTCAAAGACTGCAATTTGGAAAGACGCCGATCCGTGAGTTTAAATAAACTGCCAAAGAGTGCAAAATACTTTATTTGCAAACCATAAATTAGCGTAAATTGTTGATCACAAGTGGTAGAAGTCTGTTTTTGCTCCGAATAGAATCTGATAAAAATCTCTTCTATCTTTCAGCTCGTTAGTAGACTTGTAAGTCCTGACCACTTTATTGTGTTGGGAAACCTTGATTTGGACCGCCCGGGAAGCCTCCGCCAAAGTTCATGCCATTGCCTGCTCCGTAATCTTAACGAATCATTAGCTTAAGTGCTAGATTTGCTACTTACTTCCTCCATAACCTCCGTTCATATCACCTCCTTGCATCATCTCGCCTATAAAAAGTGATTTAAAGGATTGAACAACGAGTATAACTAACCTCCATTTCCATCGAAGCCTCCTCCTTGCATGTCGCCCATGCCGCCACATAAAAGCAGACGTAATTAGTGATTAAAGCAAGCAAACTCTTACCATAACCGCCTCCATTCATATCACCTCCTTGCATCATTTCTCCACCGCCTTGCATGCCGCCCCAATCTTGGCCGTTAACCAACAAAACGCAAAATCCAAATGCCAAAAGGGATCGACTGTTGAGCATCTGAATCTCGATAAGTATTAAGTATACTGTAGTCAAAAGAGAACGCGCATGCAACCGAAAATTGATGAAGGAGTCTCCCGTAGGATGTGACAAATTTCGCTGCTGAACCAAACTTGGACGTTTATATACGTGCAAGGCTATTTTAACGGGCGGAAACTCATAACTGGACACGTCAATGCATCACTGATGTCCACACTTTGCGCACAGTTTTTGTTCACGCTGCTTGTGCGCAATCGCTTCTCCGCGCTGATTTGTCATCCGAAAGTTGGACAGGACATTTCTGCAACAAATCAAAACAGACAATTGTTGTTATTTGTGCTTCTTCTCTCGAATGAGTTTCAATTGATTGACCAATGTAATCAATTTTCAAACGAGTAACCAGTTTTTCTTTCAATTGGGACAAAAGCTTATTGCGAGTCTATTCAACTCATTATATTCATTGAACAACGGATGTTAATCGAAAAATTCTAGACACATCCGCGAGGGATCTTCATTAGCACTCAACTGGTGTTGGCATTCAATCCGAACGTTTTGAGCAAAGTTGATCGCGTATTCACGGTGCAGTGTAAACTTAAAGTTTCTTTTTTGGTTGTGATAAACTTCTTTTCAGGCTTTTACATGGAGATGATGAAAGTGATGGAGAAAGAAGTTACAATCAAGTGAGTTCTTCTGAAACAGCTCTTGTTAACAAGTCTTGTTAATTGCATATTTTAGCATGCCAACTCCGCCAACACAAACGGTTAGGTTCTAGAGAATAAGCTCTTATTTAAAAGGGTTTAGGAGCAAGTACCGATGCCTGTGTGTCGCTACGAAGTTTTGAATGGAAGTCCTGAAGGCGCTCCTGTGTTTTATGCAACAATTGGTCAGATGGTCTACCACAAAGTGAGTTTTCAATATTGTATTTGAATTCATTGGTAAATCTAGTGGACTTGTGACACTGAAACTAAGAATATGTTTTGCATGGTTGTTCACAGGTATGGTTTTCAAATTAAAGCATTTTTAAATCCAATTTGCAGTTGCATGGTCGATGACGGAAATGGTGATAAAGTTGAATTGATTGACAGTCAAGGGTAAAGCAGCTTTTAATCAGAAGTTCTAAAACAATCTTTCAGATGTGCCAAAGACAAGTTTTTGCTGTCAAATCTTGATTACGTGTCAGATTTGATGGTGGGTAAGGAAGCGCACGTTTATAAATACGCTGACAGACAATCGATGTTCTTTGACTGCAAAATTTCATTGACTATCAAGGTTGATTTAAATGTCCAAAACTGCTAAGTAACTTTTATGCTTGTAGGAGCCAGGACAAGAATATTGCGATGTAAGTTTATATTTTGAAGAATGTTTGTTTATAAGTGGTTTAGGTTCCAAATTGCCCTGATCCGCCACGCAGACGCCGATCACACAAAGAAATCGACACTTCAAGCGGAACAAGTAATTCGCACATTAGTTATGCTAATTTACTTATTTGTTTGTTTGTTTCAGTTAAAGGCCAAGTTGAGACTGAATTCGTAATTCCAAGTGATTTGGTCGAAAATGATAAACAAAACGACAACTATGCGATTGTAGAAGTGAGTTTGTTAGTATTCGTCTAAACGTGTTTTTGTGTAAAAGTGCGTCAAGTTTGTGGAATCAGACCACGACATTTTTTATCAGCGCACTCACGTGGTTTAAACGGCATTTCCAAATCAAGGGTGTGTTGAGTGTAAAAATCAAAAATGTGTAATACACCAAAAATGAACTTGACTACTTTCAGAATTTGATGTGTATGTCCAGCTTTGGCATTACTTCAATCATTTTGGCAAATCTTTTGCTTCTCACTTCGTCAGCCGCTCTTATCTACACGGGCGTCAAGAAAGTTACCGTATGAAAACAAATCTAACTTATTCTTCGTTGTTTGAACAAATAAACTATTTAATTTGATAACAATTTATTCGTAAACTCAACAACAAATCTTAACAAAACTAGTTTCCATTTGAAGAAGATTCAACAATCAAACTTTCTGGCTTGTTCGTTGTAGGCTTCTCCAACAAATCGGCCCGCTTTAAATTCACTGCTTTCTTGTAGGCAGGCTCTGTCGGAGGCGCAATAGGTTCTTTTTGTGGTCGGTCATCAGTCAATTTGAATTTCTCACGAAGCTCTTGATCAATATTGCTCAAATCCAAAGGATGTGTTCGCTCAGAATCAAAACCTTAAAAGAATAGAAATAAATTTAAATGTAGACAAAACAAACCTGATAGGTCTCCACAACACATAAATGGCGTTAACACCCGGTTGATTCCTTTAAAGTTTTCACGTGCTTCTTCATAATTCGGCAAATTTACTGGATTCACAAGACTTGGTTCATAGCCATCTGGCGGATTGTAATCAAAGCAAATAATGAAAGACTCTGAAGAGCTTATACGACTGCTTTGCGGCTTGAAAAAGTGCACCGTTTTGAAAAATAATTGCATTTGAGACTAAATTGATCGTCATTTAAAAGTTTCATCGAAGTCAAAAATTCAAAAAGTTACCTTCATTAGAGCACCATCACTTGATAAAAAGATCTTGCTGACAAACGTTCCACCCTTGCGTAAGACAAATGTTGAAATATTAAATGCTGCAAAAATCAATTGACTCTGTAAAAATTCATCAAATGCATGAAGTCCAGTAACATCCTAGAAGCAATCAAATACTTTGCATAAAGAAGAATAGAATGAATTACCGGAGCACCGTCGCATACGACCAAATCTGCAAGTTCTCCATCAAAGTTGTCTATAATTTTTTGTGCTGTTTCTTGACTTGTAATGTCTCCTTGTATCTGAATAACGCCGGGAAGCGCTGCCATCTAAGCAATCATTAACTCTCAAATATATAGCTTAAAAGTCTTACCGGCTGCAAATCAACGGCAACAACACATGCATTTGATTTATTTCTTGCATAGACTTCGGCACTTAAAACTTGAGACCAAGATCCCGGTGCTGCACACAAATCAACAACTCTTGTAACGCCATCGAAGATTTTGAAGTGCTCGTTGATTTGAAGTAACTTAAATGCTGATCTTGCTCTCCATCCTGACGTTTTAGCAAGTCTGTAGTAAACGTCCCTGCGTTCGGAAGATGTCTTGCCCATATGTGCTGAAATGTATGTTAATTATTTTAAAGTTCATAAGTTATTGTAAAAACTATTAATTATAGAGGAAAACGTTTTTGCAAAAGTTGCGATGATAAATTTATGTTTGGGCGTCAATGCAACTTTTGAAAGAGCAAAACCGATCAATCAAAAGCAACATTTCTGGCGTAATTTCCGAACACACCATAAAAATGCTAAAAATTCTCCAAATGCTCACAGGGTCAACTGTGTGTAAATATCGATTTTCTCAACGGCTCATAATCATGCGATGCTTGAGTTTTGAAATCATTAATTAGCGGCTACTCATTTAAAGCCTTCGGCTGTAATGTGGTCTGTTTTGTTTTTTGACGATCAAAATACCGGCTGTGCTTAGCAGTCGGGAACGCGCCGATAGATGAGAGCACGTGGTTGCGAAGAAATTGCCGGCATCTATCATAAAAGCGCTTGCTTATCGTCTAGAATTTTCTCATGCGCTTGGTGGTCACTGGAAATTCGTTGCCGGCTGTGCGATAAAATTCCGCTCCTCCGACCAAGTTTCAGTTGTTCAAACTCATGGGTCGTTCCACCTGTTTGATTAGAGTTGAAACAGTCAGCCTCGTTGTTTGACCAATTATCAGCTCTTGTTTATCTGCCGTTTAATTTTACCGTTTTTTGTTTTGCCAACTTGAGACGCCTAAGACGTTAATGATCAAATTTTGTGAATTTCAAGCTGTTCAGCAAGCATGTTTACAAAGCCTTGTTTACTGTTTTTCGCCACACACGCACATGAGTGATTCCCCGCTTCCAATGTCTAGTTGCCGCGGGAGAACGCTTTTCTCAGCTCGGAAGTGGCGCTATCAAAATAGCTGATGATTGTTTTGCAGAAATTAGTCGACTGTCAATTTGATGTTAGCTGCCTCTATAAAGGGCAACCGTTTTCGTTGCTAATCACTCCGCTCGTTTCGTGAAGTTCTATTTTAAACGTTTATCTCTTAATTTATTGTTCCAAGTTTCAGTTCAGCTAACTCAAACGATTGTACATATCTACTAAAATGGAGTCACCGCCAAATCACTGTAAGCAGCCCGGGTATTTGAAGCCGATTGAAGACCCCACAAAAAGTAAGCTTTACATCTTTTTGCAAAAGTAACGCTTGTTCGTTTTAGTGTCATTATCTTTCGCGGGTTGTGGTATGTTTTTAAAAGTGTTTTGCGTCTCTAAAGATGCTTCTTATTGTTGTAACTCTATTAACCTGCATTTATTTAGGGTTCCTGTGTATCTACCATGCTGGCAAGTTTTAATTGAATTCTGGCTTTTTAGCAATAGTGTTGGTTATTTTAAACAATGATGAAGTTAATAAAAAGCTTATTTTCTTTGCAAATGTCGTCACATGCTTTAAATAACTAATTTAAAATTACAGGTGTATGCGCGGCAATAAAAGAATATGCTCCGGAGCTAACCAACAATAAAATGTATGGCGCCTCTGCGGGTTCTATTGTGGCGGCAGGATTGATTTGCAACGTCTGCATGTCGGAAGCTATTGTTATAATGCTCCGAACGGTTTCAAAAGTAAGTCGGAAGATGTTTAACTTTTCTATTCAACATCGTTTTAGGCAAATTCGAAAGCACTACAAACGCTGGATCCAACCTTTGATTTGATTGGAATAGTGCGAGAAGGTCTGGATAGAATGTTACCTGTGAATGCGCACGAACTGTGCTCCGGAAGATTGTTTATTTCCTTAACAAGATACAGAGACTTCAAAAACGTTGTAGTCAGTCAATTTGAAACACGAGACGAATTGATTCAAGCTATCCTTTGTTCGAGTTTTATTCCATGTGAGTTTTTCAGCTCTTTAATAACCCCATTCATTTCGATGTTTAGTTTATTGCGGTTATAATCCACCCAAATATCGTGGAGAAGAATACTGCGACGGAGGCCTTAGCGACAATCAGCCAGTTTATGACAGAAACACAATAACGGTTTCTCCTTTCAGCGGAGAATCTGATATTTGTCCAAAAGATGAGGACAGTGCAAGGTTTGAATATTTTACAAAGTGATTCAAGTTTACAGCTATGATTTTAGCTTGTTAGGCGTGGACTTTTACAACACATCAATTAGACTTACGACGAACAATCTATTCCGCTTATTCACTACATTATTTCCGCCTTCTTTGGACATTTGCGCTAAAATATGTCGGCAAGGCTTTCAAGACGCTTTAGTTCTTTTGAACAAGAAAGGTACTTTTTGCACATATTTCTGAAAGCATTCATTGTTTAAACATTCAGGATTGGCGCCTTGTGTTCGTTGCTTGACTCTGCAAACGAATATACTCGTACTGCCCGAGCCTGGAGTAATTCAGAATAAGAAGCATACACTTACGTCGAGCAAAAGCCGAAGGAAACTAGAATCCGAATGCGAAGTTTGTTATGACAACTTGGACACAAGTTATCGACCTACAACCGATTCGCTCTTTCCGCCAAGTCTTCAAAAAGTTATTGATGACGCTAAGTTGGCCGAGAACCGATTGCTTCAATATCTCAATTCATATAAACTCTTCCGATGGGGCCGTCGACTGGTTGCGCCGGCATTCTTCCCACTCGATTTTACAATTTTGGGCATAAAAAACGTCTACAAATGGGCCGCCTTCTCCGTCAACGTCTAATCTATTCTTGCAACGCTTCTACACAACACTGGACTTCGTTCTAGCTGAAATCGCTCGAAACAACTTACTGTACAGTTCACAAATTTCCAAGCAACTTGCTCCACTGTTTGACGACCAAAACTTGCCATCATACAGATTAGCTCAATCAGACAGCGTTCATTTTTTACAGAAGGAAGTCATCAATGAATTGAAAGTAGACTTTGACGACTCTATTCAACGACTGATTGAATTCGACAATCAACGAGACGAGATTCTTACTTATTTCTACACAAACTTCAACATTGAGCTGCAAGCACACTTCTCGTCACAAAACCAGCGCCGACTGTCAAGATCTTTTCATTCCCTTAAAAGACCCAGCATTTCACGCTTAAAGATGTCACAAACAGTTGACACAGTAAACGAGCGCGAGCCAAATGCCGAAGATTCCGGCTTTACTGAAAATGAATGTGCAAACTCAACAAAGTAAGTCAGAAGTTGAGATGATCAAAAGTTATTTCCTGCTTTTAGAAAACGACGCGATACTTGCAGTGCATTTGGACACTCGTGCAGACCAAAAAGCACCGCAGAATGTTGTTGCAATTCAGTTCGAATCGACTCGTTAAATATATCAACCGGACCACAAATTGACTGTTCTGCTAATACTGGATGCGCAAGAAGGCACACATTTGGCACATTTGGCAACTCCAAACAAGACTTCCGATCAGGTGCTGTAAAAAAGTGCTGCGCTGAGCGGTCCGGCAGCTTACGAGATAAGGCCACTGTCTTCGGACTCAGACGATGGCGAAAAACTATTTGTTCCGAATAGAATGACATCGAGCAACGAGAATGGCTATGAAGGAGGCGAATCAGACACTGACCACTAGTTGTCGAATCAAAACACGGGCGATCTCTACGACGAGTATAATCAACCACTATCTAATTTATAAGGCTTTGTTTGTTGCCGGTCTTCTTTCTTGCTCATATTTATAGCTTGTTTTCAGTAGTTGACTAGGTATTATTGTTTGTTTGTTACAATAAAACTTTTATTCCCGCTTATCGTTGTGTTCGTTTAAAGGCTGAGAACTAACTGGTCATTGTCCGATTCTACTGTCATTTGCGTGTTCTTTGGTGTTCGTTTCTGTGTGATTCAATTTCAATCGAGTTATGGAAATCACGCACACACTTGTTTTCAATCCGCACAGTTTAATGATCGCAAGAGTTCAATATCCTCTTGTTGGCGCTGTAATTCCTGTGTTGATCCGATCTCAGTTGATAGTTATGATTGCGTTGTTGTCTCGAATTAAACGGAATTTAATTTCGCAGAACCCTATATGAAGACAATCAAACGCTTTTACAGCGGGACCGCAATGCTTCCTCTTTCCTTCGGTTGTTTTGATGGTGGAATTTGTTTTTCCGAGCGCCACTGGCACGAAAAAACACTCGCCGAGTGCTTGGGCTGCCTTTACGTTTGTTTTTGTTATTGTTGTTTGCGGGTTGCGAAAAAAGTTGCTTTCGGCGGTCTTTGCGTTAGCCTATTGCTTACTCATCTTGGCAGCCGTTAAAATGGTTATCAAATGTTTATTTGTTTATTAAAGTCCTATGTTTTGCATAACTTCCACTCATTCCACAAATAATTGCTTGTAATCTGTTTGTTTGCACAACGTGAAAAACAAATCGATTCAAATCGAAAACAAACTAATTTGTTGCGTTCATTCGATTACCAAAAAGGCATTGTTACGAAAAGACATGTTGTCAAACATTATAAGCTTGTTTACTGGCATTTCGAGTACTTTGATCGTGCAGTCATCGGCGCACAGATGCGGCTCTATTTTAAGGCCAAATGATGTGATTGTGTTTTGCGAAATTTTCAAAACACGTGCTTTTTAAAGGTTGCTCCGATGTTTTGCGAAGATAAACAACAAATGTGTAAAGCGTTGGCAGCTGTTTTTGAATTTTTAATTTCGTGACGCATTAGTTAAAGAATAGTTAGCAGAAGAGATAGTTAAGCAACTTTCAAGTTGTGTTACGCTTTAACACTTTGTTTTTGCCAACAAAGACTCAGTCCACTTTATTCGGCGTTCCGTCCAATTGTTTTTGTTCAGTTGAGTGCTGTTCGTGTTTGGTAGTCACAAACAATTCCAGCGATTATGCCATTTTGTGTATTCGGTGTTCCACTCACTCCGAGATCATCCCAGATTGTTTGTTTGAGTTTGTGCAAAATTTGCGTGACATTTTGACCGGAATTAGCGTAAAACAAGTGGGTGCACCGGCTGATAAAAAATGCCCGAGTGTTCAATTAACCCCGAAAACAGAATTCAATCCTGTTAAGAGCATGAAAAACTCGGGTGTTTATGCCAAAATATTAGTAGCTGTACGAGCACTCCCATGCAGGAATTAAATGCACCCGGTTCTTGTTGTTTACGTAAACAGATTTGTCACCTTTGAGTATTTGAGAGCTCGCAGGCCCCAAATGTTTTTGCATCTTGTTTGCGGAACTTTTCCAGCGCGATAGCTGCACCCTTCAAAACAATAACATGTTTATTTTGTAAGCCAAATTTGTGGCCTCTTACTTGCCGTGTGGCACAATGATTTCGAGCCAAAGGAGGAAAACATCTCTGGTATTAAGCAATTTGGTGCTTAAATCGCCAAATCCTTCCGACTTGTTTGCGGCTTTGATGTGGGCCATTTGTTTTTGTATTACGCAACTGAGCTTTGTTGGTCCAAGTGTTGTGTAATTGTTGTTGTTTTGTGACCACAAACATTTCGTGGCGATTTCTTAACTTTCCTGTCGTGAATACCCTCTAAAAACAGTTCAACTTACTTCGTTTAAGGAGCTTAACATCATTGCTCGCATATGTCCAAAGATTGTGCGGATGACAGCACAAAGCAGCAGCGTTCAATCTTCCAGCGCTTCCTACACTCGCGGTTGATCCGGAGTTGCTGGTCGGTTAGTCAACCAACACTTGAAGAACCTACTGCTTCTACATCCCTGTTATCTGGACCTGGAGCCAACTATCAGTCAAGTAATGCTACCCAAACAACCACAACACCGCGGACGCCACGAGACAATAGGGTAAGTATTAATTGGTCGATTACAAAGAATCATCTTTTAGGCTGCAAACAACGAGGATACAATACTAATTGAAGACACGTCCAGATTTAAATCAGCAGCACCAATTATGCCGCACGAATTAGAGAATGTGGAGGTACAACAGTCAGCAGCGCCTGTGGATGAATTGGCAATAGACAGTTATTCGACATCAAGCTTTGACGACATTCCTGATGATCAACAAAACTTGACTATAATTGAAAGCTCAGTCTCTAGAATTGGTCCGGGCTCTTCTCTCACCGACTACCTAATTGCCGATTCACAACATCAAACACACGATGACGAGGAACGAGATGAGTTTGAAACATCAGAAGAAGCAGAGCAACTTATGTCTGAATGGGATCGATATACTACAATGCCTGGAGACCCTGTACCGCAAAAAGAGCCGGGCAAACTGTACGACGACTTGATTGCTCATTCTTTGGATGACTACAACGAAAAAGCCGAAATTGAGCTGGAAATGAAGAATCGGACGGAACCGGTCGAATACGGTCCAATTACTCGGGAAGACTTCATTCGTCTTGCCTTTTGTCGCGTAAAACGTCACAATGCTTGCTCAACACTTAAAAACGACAGTCCAACAAGTTACTACTTTAAATCACAGGTTGGCGAGGGATCTTACTCTACTGTGTACGAGGCGTATCGCGCTGAAAACAAACAACAGTATGCAATTAAAGTTGCCAACAAGCTGCAGATAGCAAAAGAGCGGAAAGGTTCAATATGTTACGCGCGAAAAAGATATAATGGCAACTCTAACGTATGGTCATAAAGGTCATCCTTTTATTTGCGGAATCTATTGTTCGTTTCAACAAGTCGACAAGTTGTGTAAGCTTTTTTATTTTAAAGACATTTCAATACATTCTTTTTTGTTTAGACTATGTTCTTCCTTATGCTGCCAACAGTGAATTAGCTATGTGGTTAAGACGTTTGGGATCTTTTGATGTGCATGTTAGTCAGTTTTACGCTTCGGAAATTTTGGCTGCTTTGGAGTATATACATGAATGTGGAATTATTCATCGGTAAGCAATTTGCGTGTGAATTAGTTTAATTTGTTGATTTTTAGTGATTTAAAGCCCGAAAATGTTCTTATTCGACACGACTGGCATATCATGCTTTCTGATTTCGGTTCATGCAAGGTTATTGGATATGAAGGAGACAGTAATCAATTACAAGTTTGACTTTAATCATTTTGAATGTTTAGGGAAAATGCGAAATCCAAGAAAACAAGTTAAGCAACGGAGTACATTTGTTGGCACTGCTCAATACATTAGTCCTGAAGTTGCGTCTAGTAAATCTTGTGGTCCTGAAGCTGATTTTTGGGCACTTGGTGGAATCATTTTTCATATGATATCTGGGCAACCGCCGTTTAGAGGTATGAAAGTATTTTGCTAGTGTTTTATCATTCTTTAATTTTAGGCATTAACGAATATCAGATATTGCAGAAAGTTCATAAACTTCTCTATAGCTTCCCGCCTGGTTTTGATGAGAAAGCAAAAGAGTTGGTGAAACTTTTACTTGTCACTGAAGTTGAAAATCGACTGGGACACAATGGAATTGAAGAAATCAAATCACACCCGTTTTTCAAGGTAATTCCAACACACTTGCACTCTAATAGTGTTTGAGCTCTACTAATGTTTTTAATTACAGGAAATTGAATGGGAAACAATAACAACTCGCAAGCCGCCTGAAATCAGACCGTATATTCCTTCAACAGATGAAGAGCCTGCTTTTTACAGTGATATAAATTTTACTGAAATTGAAACTGGATTAAGCAACAGGTAAGCGCTTGTTATTTTTACGCAACTAATTTAATCAATTTAGCACACTTGCGCGTTTAATGGGATTCCCACAAACTAACTCCAATTTGCCTAACAACCAGCAAACAAATGACCGTACTCAGCTGTCCGAAAGTGCGCGAAAAGCAAAGTTGGAGGCTCAAAAACGCACAAATCCTTATCATGACTTTGTTGGCGATGACGTTCTTATTATAAAGTGCGGATTTGTTGACAAGAAAAGAGGATTGTTTGCAAGACGTCGAATGTTCCTGTTGACAGAAAATGGCCGATTTCTTTACATCGACACAGTTCGCAACATTATGAAAGGCGAAGTTCCATTGTCGAAGGAAGTCAGAACAGAAGCCAAAAACTTCAAGACATTTTTTGTACATACGGTAAGAGACTATTTCTTGACTTTTTAAATCGTTTTCCATTTTAGCCTTCCCGAACATATTTCCTTTTTGATCCGGAAAGAAGGGCTTTAGAGTGGTGCAATGCAATTGAAAACGTCCGAAATTCAGTTTTCGGAAAGCCGACCGAAGAAGATCTTGCAAAAAAGCCTGGCAATAGCGCTAAGCTCACTAAAAACTTGTCTCGCCAATTCAAACCCTCAAACAGTAACTAGCCAATCCTTTAATAACGTTGTTTAAATACCTGTACATTTATTTCCTTTCCAAGCTCATTCATCAAATCTAATAGTCGCCTCTGTCTAGTCCTCATTAAATCTCACAAAAGCGGGTATTTGCGTTGTTTTTGCCCTTTCGCTTACATATCGTACCTTCCAATGCATGCTTTCACACTAGCATAATTTAAAGTATTTTCGACAAATAACCATCAACCACACTTGCTTACGGGTATTTTTTAAAGGTCTATTCTGCATCTTTTCAATGCTCAACTGTTTTGTAGCCATACTGTTAATTAAACACGAGCAATAATAAAGTTCATTCATTATGGTCCACAACAAATCTAACAGAGAAATAAGTACAAACAAAGTTTCAATAAATAAGCTATTTTTTCAACAAAACTTTAACCAAGTCCGATGAAATCTCCTTTTGAAACTGCTCTTCGAACGCTTCTTCGGCTTTCTTTAGCTGTTGTTTCTAAAAGTAGTTGTGGTTTGGAGAATTCCGTAAGCAAAAAGACTCACTTTTGCTAGCCAGTTACAGAAGAATAGAATGAAGATCAACGGCAATATTGAGAACACGCCGACCGGACCGAACGAATAAATACTAGAGTTGTAGTGCAAATATACATCTGTGGTTTTTAACTGATCACAAAATAGCCCAGAGTACGGTTTATCACACACGCATTCAGTTTGTTCTTTGTTTGCAAGTCCGTTCTTGCAGTTAATAAAGTCGCAGTCTGGCCCGCTCCATCCATCTTTGCAAAAAATGCAACTGAAATCAATTTAAATTGACTTTCACACTCGTTTACAGACATTTCAAAAATACCTGTAATTTTGCGCTCTTTCAAACGAGCCACAGTGTTTTTGCCGTTCACATAGTTTCCCTGAATAGTCAGGGAAGCAAACACACTGACCACTTCCGTCTCTTTTCCCGTTATAGCACAGTTTTCCAGGCTCGCCAGTGGGTGTTTTGTTAAAGTCCAGTTCAGCAAATGTGGCACTCAAATAAAGGAAAACAACCAAAGTCACCTTTATCATCGCCTAAAAGCAACTGTTAATTAATATTCGGTAACACTCCCGAATTAATGCGCGAAATCGCACAAAGCACGCTTCAAAGATTGACTGCTGAGAATCCATTAGCAGAGGCAACTTTTAAAATGCTCAAAAATCTAAATTAGCGAGTCTTGACTTTTGTTTGGTGTTTCAGTTCAAATTGTACAAACGGGGAAGCGGGTTCTTTCCAGCTGACGTTTTGCACTAGTTCGCCGATCGGTAAACGCCAATTGAACTAATCAAAACTCCACTACCCACAACACAAACAGCTCTCTGACCATCCTGCCACCTTGAAGAAGTTTAAACGAAGGTCAACCCAAAAATAGGAACAATGCGTGTGCAGAACGCAAAAGTTTGGACCGGGCTGAAGTTGGGTGTGACATAAGTATTGAAAAGCCGCTTCAACCACACCTTTTGTTTTGACGTTTGTCTTTAGATGCCGCCGAAGTTGAGATTTTGTAAGTCAGCAAAACATAACACTGCTTGCTATTTTGATTGTGAACTTTGTGCGTAAAAGGTGTTCTTAATTGTGTTTGGAAGAAAAAACGGTTGATTAAATTAGTCTTTGTTTTATTGAGTTTAGCAAAAAACGCAATTTCAAAATTGCATTACAGTCAACGAAAGCATAAAACTTAGATTTATTTACACAAGCATCTTGTTTAAAGCGTACAAACAGAACTCGTAACAAAAAGCAAGAACAAGGATAGATCAATGGATGAGAATTACCGTATCACTCGAGTGTTGGCGGGCATTATCAAAAGCACAACCTATTTAAAGCGAGATGAGATTAGATGGCCGGTTGGGAGAATATAGCTGCTGGGACGGGGACTCGGACTAGAAACACTTTTCAGTGCAGACTAAATGACCGTGAATTTAAAGCTCATTAGATTGAAAGTTGCTGGAAGAGTTGAAAAATGCAACGCCATTCAGCCCAATACCCGTTAGACAAAACCGCTAATTGCACTTGTTTTGATTGAACTCAAACACAATTCTACAAGAAAAGTCTTATGCTAGGCGTTTGCCCAAAAGAGAACCCGTTCGCTGACTGTTTCTTTCCTATTACACTCGACAATAATAAATGCGTTCTATGGGGGAAAGACCTGGAAGTTCGATAGGCAGCAATCAAAATACACATTAAAGTATTTCGTCGTTCGTGGCAGGCGTTTCTCCGTCGCCAGGCAACTTGAGTAGATAGACTGTCATCAAGCCTAAATCGAGTTGATCAACAAAGCCAGTTAAGCAGTAAGGCTACCTTTTCCTTTCACGTCGATTTGGCCACGACAATCAAACTGGAAGCCTTCTTTTTCGAGAATTTGCTTTGTTTCCTCAGTTACTTGTATGCGGCCAGCAACACCGTACGAGTCCATCCTACTTGCAACATTGACTGTATTGCCCCATATGTCATAATGAGGTTTTTCTAAATCAAATCAAGTTTAGTTGCATAAATAACGTTGAGTACTTACCTGTTCCAATAACTCCAGCCACAACAGGTCCGACGTTGATGCCTAAAAGAAAATAAGTTTTCATTTACTAATTGAAGTGTGCTACCTATTCTCAAGTTGAAATTGTTAAAGGAATGCTCGTTGATGTGTTGAATCTTCTCCAGTAAGTCAATTGCAAAGTTTGTAACTGCAACAACATGACTAGCGCCGTCGGTTGATCCGGTAAGGCCACTTGCAGCCATATAAGTTGTTGAGATTGTTTTGATCTTTTCAATACATGCAAATTCGGGCCGACTCAGTAACTAAACAGTCAAAAATGAATTAACTGTTAAAACTCTCTTTATTCACCTCGTCAAAATCGGCAATGATTTCGTTGAGCAGTCGCAAGCATTCTACACCTTCGTTGTTACCATCCAATTCAGTGTAGAACTTGTTGAACTCGGTTATAGAAGCAAAAATCACACAAACATTGTCTCTTCCTTCGCTGTAAAGCTCTGCACGTGTTGTTGGAAGTGCTGTTAGGAAATGAGATGCAACATGAGCTGGCAGAATACTAAAGAACAGTCATTAAACATTATAACACTTTCATGCAACAAACATACTTTTCTAGCACCCTTCTATTTTGTTCGTGAGTTCTTTTCATTTCGGCGTTTTCGCTTAATGCCTAAAACAAAAAAAGTTTATTGGAGCGTGCTTTTCAAAGTTACCTGGAGTTTCCAAATAAAATCATAACGACCAACCAACTCTGAACGTCTACTTTGAATTGTGATTAGAGCAAAAGCAAAGAAGGTCAAAAATGTATAATATGTTCGCAGATCAGTTGCCCATGAATATGTACTAAACCTTAATCGTTAAAATAATCAAACGTATTAAAAGTACCTGCAATACTCGTTAATTTGCTCGTTGAATGATCTTTGGGAGAAATCGGCGTTCGCTTCAATCCACAAATGAAACTGCCGATTTTGAAGAGCGGCAAAAGGCAACAACCACAAAACAAACTGAGCCGCCAAGCACAGTAAAACCGTAATTGCAGCCTTTTCAGAAGCCAAAAATGATTGAAATGCACAAACTGAGAGCAGAATCAAAAGTTGACATTCGAAAATCAACTAAAACAACAAAAGCGTTAAAGAATTCACATACTCTGAAAACTTGCCTCAACTTGATAGTTCTCCACACCCGTACATTGGTCGGCTATAACCGGCAATTTGTTCACACATTTAAGTGTGCATCCGTTTCTTTGGCTCAAACTGTCCACACACTGTTCAGTGAATAAACTGTCGCAACCGAAGAAGCGCAAGTAGATGAAATACGTACAAACAAAAAGAAGACACAATATGAGCAGAAACTTGTAAAGACGGCTCCAAGAATGACGACTTTTAAGTGCTGATGATGAGTTGGACGGTTGGAGTTTTTCCGTGTCTGTAGCGCGTTTGCGTAAAAACTTTAGAATCATGAAAGATTTTGAGCACAGAAGACATATTATAAGAAAAATGATGAGTAAGGCAACGCCATCAGCAAAATACATCGATTGTGATCTAAAGCTTTATTAGTTGCGAGATAATTGCTTAAAGACTACTTACTCTAGACTGCCGACTGTCAGCATTATTGAAGACAAAACAAAAATGGTCAAAGCACAAAGGATTTCCAGAAACATCGCATTTGATTTGTATTGAAGAAACTAAAGAACTGCTTAAGTATTCAATTAATTTAACGTGTTAGAACAAACCTTGTTTTCCATGCGTTTGTCTTTAAATACCAGTGTATATTTGTTGCAGTACTCATTCTTCCACGCCTCTTTATTGATTGCTTCAATTCCACGCTCCAGATATCGATCAGCGTCTTCTTCAATTGGTCTTGAAAGTTCTCTTTTGCTAAACATCCAGGTTTGTTGTGCAGTTAATGTTTAGAAATTTACCCGGCCGTAAATCCAGCCAATTGAAGTTCTTTGTGAGAAACTGGAGCAGCTCGGTGACTTTCACCAACTTCGTGTTCTCCGTTTGCAACAATAAAAAACGTTTCAACATTATGATCTCTCAAATATGCAGAACGATCGGCGCCATGTCCCGGCTCTACTTGAAAGGTTCCGTTCAGTGCATCCAAAGTCGCTTTTGTGATATGAATACGTCTAAAAACAAACGTTTTAATTCAAATATGGTTAAGACTCACCCAGGCAAACCGCCATTTTCCATATGATTGGCAAGCGTTCTAAATAATAAATTTAAGTTGAAACCAAAAGCAGTAAATGTTTACACATCATCTGACCAAACGTCGAATTGCCACTTTTTGAGTCCAAGTACACCACAATGTGCTCGTCCGGTGTGGATTCCTACGCGCATGTTCACGTTAACCTAGAGTTCCGAGTTCGCAACCTTTTCAACTCTACACTTACCTCATATAGATCAGAAATTAGACAAATTGTATGAATCATGTCTAATCCCATTTTAACTGCCTAAAGGCACGCATTCAATCAATCAATTTAGTGTTTAAAGAACTTACACAAATTGCATGATCTTTGCGAGGTTCTGGCAAGCCACTAAACATTTAAAAATAATTTCTACAACGGTTTATAAAGATTACCTAATGGCATAATAGCAATCTCCAATGATTTTAATCCGCATGCAGTGGTTTTCATGAGCAAGTTTATCAAAACGTGCAAAAAGCTCGTTCAATGTTCGAACCAAATCTTCAGCAGTACAAGTTGATGCAAGATTAGTAAAACCGCAAATGTCAGCAAACAAAATGCTAATGTTGTTGTGCTTTTGAATGTAGATTTTGTGAAACATCTGCTCGTTTTCTTTGCAGTCGATATCTTTCTAAAAGAATGCAATTTAAGAAAAATCATTTTGAAACAACTTACTTTGACGTCAGTTGCAATGTGGCGTGGTAAAACAGAAAGTAGAATGTTCTCTTGTTTTTCGTTGTCTCTCACCAACTGTATTCGTTTCTCAACGCATTTCCTTAAAGAGTTTGTTGCTTGTTTTAACAGTTGACTAAAGTTACCTGGTTTCTCGAAACGTCCGTCTTTGAACCAGTTCAGTAGGCAAAAAAACAAAAACGCCATTTATGTTCATTGCAATTAAAAGAAGAATTTCGGTTACACACTAAAAACAATAAAGTTGATTATAAATATCCGAAAAGAACTTACTTTTTTTCCATCTTTGTTGTAAAAAATCTCAAGTGTACCCGCTACAATTGTTATGACGCCGGCTGCCAATGCCGAAGGCTTTAGTTGCAGTGGCAAGAGGGTGTAAAAGAGGAAAAGAATCAGAACTGCCAATGTTGAACGTAAACTTTGTGGCGCAAAACAAAGAAGTAGAACACATGAAATAACAACAATCCACGTTCAATGCAACGGTTTGCCGTTTCCAGACAAAAATCAGCAAAATCAGCATCATATTTATAATATTGATGGCAGCAAAAAGAAACCAGTTGGAGCGAATTGCATGTGCAGTCATTTCAAACATACTCAGCAGCACAAGACAAATCATTGCACTCTAAAAGTGACAAATTAAAATTGAAAGCAACTCAAATAACTACTTTTAAGCGACCTGCATGTTTTGTTTATTAAACGCTTAATGGAAGCATAACGTTCAAATTTATTGGAGAATCTAACGCCATTTAAAGATAACAATAATGACCTCAGTAAAGACTTCTTTCTTTGTTGTTAGATTCTCCAATAAATTTGAGCACTTTGATTTCCATTAAGCGTTAAACAAAACCTGAATTCATGTGTCTGTAAAGTTAACGATTGTTAGTATTAGAGACAGAAAGCAAGCACTTACTTGAAATATCGGTCGTATAAAGGATCTGAATGCCATAATTGAAATGCAATGCTCTCTTTGTCGGAAGCTTCAACCAAATCCAGGCTGAAAACATTCAAGTTGATTGATTGTGCACATCGGATCTTAAAACTCACATTTCTGGATTTGCCAGTTCGGCTACACAACGTCTGCCATTTGTCGAAGTTCCTCCTCCCCGACTCCACTGGCTTTGTAATGGCTCTAGTACTGAGCTGTCGCCTCGAGCCAGCATTTCCAGCGACTGCAACGTTTGTGGTTATTCCAAAAGCTTTCAATCAATTAGGTTTGCATTATGTTTGCACAAATGATTGCACATGCCAGTGCATGGCCATAATAAACACTCGGAGGTCAACACAACAACATGAAAGGTGCTTTCGCTTCAAAGTTTTCGGGACAGCGCTTAATTGGTGTTCGTGTTTGAATTTCGAAGTTGAGAAAGTGTTGGGAAAATCAAACGCCTTATTTTGATGATCAATCCCGGCGTGCCTCCTCTACTTACTACGAAGACTTGTTTCTTTCCGCCTCCTATGGGAGCTGCTATTCCGGAGAAGGCGATTGATAGGCGACAATCAACAGGAATGAGGCACTTACTAAATAAAGAAACACTGAGTCACAATGAGAACCGCAGACGTAAAGGGCCAATTCGGTGACGTCTTAGACTTTAAATGAGCTTTAAGTATCCAACTCGAACATTCAGCTCGAACATTTAAAAGGAAACAATCAATGCAAAGTCATATCAATAACCGGGTCTGATTTTTAATTGATGCTATTTTTGAACCGGAGGAACGCCTTCAAAATAAATATTCATTGGAAACGTTCGAAAACGATCTAATCAAATATGCTTGGACAAACGGGACTCCTCATTATTCGGCCTAAAGCGTGCATCTGCAAAACAATTAGGGAAAAAGGCGGCCAACATTCTTTTTCACCAACTACAGTGAAAGGGTCCATTCGGATTTTTCAAAACAAACCGACAACAAAAGAAACAAATCAAAGCGCAATTCAGCCAAATCGTGTTTGATTGTGGCTGACAGAGAGATCCGAAGCGCCTAAATTCGCAATTGTTCGTGTAAATCCCGAACCGGAATCCGTCACGACGGTTCTGAACCGTTTGAGTGATAAAATCATGCGAGTGGCGGCTTCGTGAATAAGCAGGGTGGCTGTCCAAGTTTTGTGTTCATTTGTTTTAATGTTGGTGAGCGGCGCGTCAACTAAAAACAAACAAAGCATTGATAAAAGCATGGCTGTCGTTGTTTTAGGCGCCTCACTTGATTGGAGCCAGAGTTTGTTTGGCCAGTCAGGATCGCAACAAGTCCGGCTTTATTGGATAGTCGGTTGACAGCGCTCGCTTGTCGATGAAAAGCTCGGAGACTTCCGCAATACTCGTCAATCCGCGCCTCAAATTGCTCGAATTGTTTTGTTGGCGGTTTGGAACTTCGCGGCGTGACATTAAATTGAATGAGCAACGAACAGATATAAAAATCCTGGCAATTCTTTCGACAAACAATTCCTGCATTTGAAACAGCCTGCTAATTAGGCGTTCCCGAAAAGGCAAACAAACCAGAAACAAAAACAGAAATAATCTTTAAACATACTTACACAAAATCTAATTAAACGCACGTTTATTTGATTGGCATAAAGTTCAAAAGATTTGGTAAAGTAAGCATCGCACCCAAATGTTACAAGTGGCCAGAACAACAACCAGACCCGAAGTCCACCCGTTAAATGAAGCAAAAATCACCCACTTTAGCCGCAAAATCTAGCAAAAACTTGCCTTTCTGGGCGTTCGTGAACTGGACATTTTTGTTTTCACGGGTCGTTGAATTGGCTAGGCTACAATAAATGGAAAGGTTGGAGTGTGTTAGCTCAACCTGTGCCCAACAAACGATGAGCATGCTGTTTGGCCTTTTGCTCGCTACTCGATCCCATGTCCTTTTGTGGATCTGCTCCAAGCGATCATTTGCAGTCAGGTCGACAGTTAGCAGTTCCTTAACTTCAGCTTTCAAATTGTCTAGCTTCTTCGGTGCTTAAAGCGATGATCTGAAATTGCAACAAAGTTAGAAAACAAAGTTGATTAGAAAGCAAAGTTGATTACAAAACAAAGGGTCACTAATCAAATGGATGGAAGCGTCACGCAAAATAAATCTGTTCGGCTTCGGCGTGCATGTAGCGTGGAAAATTTGTTTGTCAAATGTGGATAAGTAAGTGGACGCGGATGCTCCACAACCATAAACTAGCGGACTCGCACACACCAAATGCGTTCCCGAAACTTGGCTTTAAAGTGTCCAAAAAACTCCAAAACAAATAATTAAACTGGTCGACGTTAATGTGTTTATTATTATGTTGAAGGAAAAAGCGCGACAAATGTCGACTGCAACTCCACTCAATTCCCCAAATACCAAAACAAGGCTATAATCAAAAGTGAGCTGGCGACGACAGCGGAAGTGTAATCAAGGGCCGCAAACGTTGATGCGTGAAAGGACCATAATCCAAATACAAATTTTGAAAGCAAAACACCACCTTCTATTTTTGACACGGCACATAACGGGTACAGAAATGTGAATCTCCACCAGTAATTGCTTCGAATTGTCTTTTATGGCAGGGATGGAGGAGCGTTTAAATTGCCCAATTTGTTCCACCTCTCTAATTGGACCAATATCCTCGCGCCTAATATGCAACAAAATTGGATTTATTTGACTTTTTGGGAGTCGAACTCTCAGATGGCGACATGCATTCGTTTTCCGGCCGACAAAACCCCCGGCTAATGCGCATTTTTGTCTTATCTTAAGCGCATTGTCGGGATCCCAGAGTGGACTTCATTTGAACAAACAGAGTTTGTTGCCAAATTACGCACCCCGAACTTGTGCGACCAACCAGAACTTTTTTATTAAAGAAATGGAGAACATATGTATAATTAAATTACGCGCAACTCGCGAACACTTTCTTGTTTTTTCAAACACTCATTAAAAGTGTTGTTTGAAAGACGCAAAAAACATTTGAAAAAAACATTCAAGAAAGTCGTCAAAGTTGAAAAGAACGAGTACAACAAACAAACGGAGGAACCAAGTTTCGAAGCAAATCATAAACCAGTGATAAAGAGCAAACAGATGCAGAAATCGGAGGCGATAGAATAGAATCCGCCACGGTCTCAAAACCAAGTTGGGAGTCGGCAAGGCCACTAAAAAGCTAAATAAAACGAGTCGGCGCGCAAATTTTATTGTGTTTTGTTAGTGTTTTGTCGAAATGAACTGAAGAGGAACAGATTTTGTCCCCCACACACGCGTTTTCCAAAACAAGCTCCCAGCATACAAAACACCTTTGTCCGAGAAAGTCAGCAGGTATTAAAACGTTTATGGAAACATCTAGGCATCTGCGAGTCGAAAGTACGGTATGGTTTTCGGAGAAGTTGCAATTTGGCCACAATTGCCGAAACTTGCGTGAACGCTGGAAGAGGTAAAACAAACTCATATATCATGTCGGTGGCATAAGTGTGCCGCCATCAAATATGAGGAGCAAAGTTGGCGGAACAACAGCCGTCTTCCGGTCTTGAAATCGTCACAATTTTGGCTGCCTCTTCAAAAATTTAATATAGAAAAGGAGGAGAGGGCTGTGACCTGACTTTCTTTTCTGCAGTCTTCAAAGCAAACCGAATTAAAGCCGGGCGTTCCAACGCCTTGGCGAGAAAAACGGTAAAGTTGCATTAAATAATAATCAGTTGAGAAAACAACACTCGCAACACGCCGACGCTCAACTCAATCCCCAGCAATCATAAAATTCACGCTAAAAGCCAATTTAAAATAATGATCCGCCTTGCTTGGAGATGCTCCTCTCCGGGCGTCTGTTGTCAAAGCAATATTTCAGATTAATGGCCCACTATTTATAGTCGACGATCCTGTTGAGAGCAATTCCATCGGCTCGCCGGAATTATGACTTTCGAGCAAACATTGCGGGCAAGTGCAACAAATTCCAGCTAACAAGCTGTTGGCACATCAACTTCGCATCCAAACAGTATGGAAATTGGCGATAAGACCGGACAGCGCAATGTTTCATTGGTTATTCGTGGCCATGCTTGCCACAAACTATAAATGCAAATTCACCCAACGTGAAACGCCGTGTTCGCCCTGGCGATTGAGCGTAAAAGTCGTACGTCGACTAATGGCTACCAAATTCTCCAAGTCCACACCAACAATGGACGCTAATTTCCCACGGTAAAAAATGCAATGCATGCTTGAGGAGGAAACAAAGTATGGTTAAAGCCGATAGAAATGTTTACACTCTTATTGCTCTCTTGTTGCACATTTTCCTTGATTGAATGAGCTCGCACAAAAATATTGAATCAATCAATTTTCAGTAAATGATGTTGCAGATTGCTATTAATTTAAAAAACAAGTTTGAATAAGTTGTGTAAACTTCAAAATTCATACAACAAAAGCGCTTGACTTCACAATTTTTGTGCGAACTCATTCAATCAAAGAAAATGTGCAACAAAAACGTTTATTTAACAACTCAAAAGTTTACACATTGTTGTTGTAAGCTTTCGAAGAAAATTACAAACTTTGCAAATGTCAATTACACCAGTTCTTCTCTGAAACTGCAAATGACATTTTTGTTGAGATGAAAACTGCTAGTTTTTGCTTTCAATTTGTTAAAAATAGACTTGAAATAAACTTTGGAACAAATGCTCGAAAAACAGTTGACATGACGGAGCAAAACACGACCAGCAACCGATTCAATCATGGATGTTGATTTGCAAAGCATAACTGAACGTAACTTGATTTTTGTTGTTTGTGATCGCATGTAGTCGTGCGCAAACTTCTCGCTAGCTAATAATTCGAAATTTTCGCCTTCACTCTCCAAAATGGCCGGTTCAATCACGTGTTGGACGGCTTGTTTGGCTCTACTTCTTGTTCCTTTGAGTGCCCAGAACTTCGAGACAGGAGACAATTCCACAGTTAAAGGCTGTTCAACTCATTGTTCATACCACGACAAAGATCTATCTTGTTGGACAAGCAATTTGAATTTCTTTGAACGCGTTCTTCTCGGCCAAATTAGACACTATGTTTCTGTTCAAATCAACATCGACCAGTTCAACAAACGCCATCAAGGCGCACACTACAAAGCAGACTTCAAAGGAATGCGCGACGACTCAATTAAGAGAATTTGTATGTACTTTGCTGACTGAAAGCAACATTCAATTTTGATTTTAGCCTCTTTTTTGGCCGAAGACGATTTCATTAATCATGGAACAATTGATACTGTGATTACCGAATTGGTTGGACGAGTCGAAAACAAAAGTCAGGAGAAAATCTCGTGGATGCCCTCACTATTCGTGGGTCTTGATCGTCATTTAATCAATAATTCTGCCTTTTAGCTGTCCGATCCCGTGCGAATACCGATTCAATGTGTGGAGAAATCTGTTCATTGCCTCAATGATTTTGAACGTCTGCTTGGTAATTGCAGGTAAGCAATTTAAATATCAAACGTTGTTTATCAAAAAACATTAAATAAAAAGTAAAGCAAGTTGGTTGCGAACAACGTTTTCAAACAATTAATGCAGATCCTCAATTTACATAGTCAATTTACATAACCAAACATTGGTTTCAGTAATGCCATACGTTTACAAGAGCTTAAAGAGCGACGACTCCTCTCGTGAAGGTCTTTTGTAATCGAAACGAATGCGACTAGCTCAATCAATTGCCTTCTCATCGCCACTACTTAGCCATTTCTGTTCACTTTGACTATATCGTGCAATATTGTTTATCTGACAAATACAGGTTCATTGAGGCTTTCAATCTACTTCCAGCTTAATTCCAAGTGTTTCGTTCGTGAATAAAGTAGTTTAATTACTGCAGTCATTTCATTTGTTCGCGAAAATCAATATTGGCACTGGCATTTTTTGTAGTAATAATTTCCGGACAATGTCGTGTTTGGTCGCCAATTTAGTAATCTTTATTGATAATCCATTAAAATTTCCATAAACCGCAATGCCGACGTGGCTATCGTTCACTCCACCACCATTGATAAGTGTTCAAAGCGCCACGGCCGTTGTGGAAACGTGGCAACCGTTTGGTGAGGCGGATTCGGCTGCAACGCGCTCCCCTCTAAAATTCGTGTTTGCTCTGCTTTTCGCTCTTGCGTCCATCAGAAATCATTCACTTGCGTTGAATTGACGAATTAGTTGTGGGATTTCGTTACTGATTGCAATCAATCTCGGCGCTTGCGTTTTCTCCGGTTTTTCGTTTCCACATTAAAGTATTTGTCGATTTTTTCACAATCTAACGAGCCAATATGGGTAAATTTAATGCATGTTCTCCCCAAAAGCCTTCCAATTTCAGGCAACGCAGCTTCAAACGAAGAGATGGCCCAAACTAGCCCAAAATTGCCGCCTCAAGCCGTGGTTTTGGTAACTGGAGGCACGGGTTTGGTCGGCAAAGCAATTGAAAAAGTAATTATTAGCTAGCTAGCTGTTACCTTAGTAATTCACTTTCAATCTTTCAGGTGACTAGCGATGCTGCCAATCGTCGTTCCAACGAAAAGTTCGTGTTTTTGGCTTCTAAAGACTGCGATTTGACAAACTTGGAGCAATGTCGTGGAGTTGTTTGAGCGGGTTCAGCCTACGCATGTCATTCATGTACGTTAAAAGAACTTGGGATTTCAAACAGCTTTGTTTTTAGTTGGCTGCCCGCGTTGGTGGACTTTTTGACAACATGTCTCACAACCTCGAATTCTTTGTCACTAACATGGCTATTAATCAAAATGTTCTTCAATGCTGCAACGAGTTTAACGTTCAAAAATGTGTTTCGTGTCTTTCCACGTGTATCTTCCCTGACAAAACTACATATCCAATTGATGAAACAATGGTACACAACGGGCAACCACACGACAGTAACTTCGGCTACTCTTATGCCAAACGCATGATCGATGTTCTGAACAGAGGATACGGACAAGATCACGGTCGAAAGTAAGTATTTGAACTACTTTCATGTATGATTAAAGCCATTATTAGATACACATCAATTATTCCGTGCAACGTTTTCGGACCTCACGACAACTACAACTTGCAAAACGCTCACGTAATTCCCGCTCTTATTCACAAGGCTTACAATGCTGTTCGTGATGGGACTTCACTGACATTCTTCGGTACGGGTACGCCTTTGCGGCAATTCATTTACTCGATGGACTTGGCTCATTTGATTTTGTGGGTTATGCGCGAATATAACGAGATTGATCCTATTATTTTGTCCGTCGACGAAAAAGACGAAATCTCAATTAAGGACGCATTCGATGCTGTTGTGAAGGCTTTCGATTACAAGGTATGCAGTTAAATGTGCTTTTTAGATGAATTGATTAACAAGCAACTTAATTGTAGGGAGAGATTGTTCAAGACACCAGCAAAGCTGACGGACAATTTAAGAAGACCGCCTCAAACGGGAAACTTCGCAAATACTTGCCAGACTTCGAAGTACTTTGTTATTTCAAATCAAACAACACACGAAAACACATTTGTTGACTAACAAACTATATAATAAGAAACCTTAGCACTCTTTCGATACTTTCAAACAAACTTCAGCTTACACTACAAACTTCAACTAAACAATCAACATCTACTCAAAATCAAAATCAAGCCAAAACAACATGCTTTTCAGAGTTTATTCATATAACATTTGGTCTGGAATTGAAAACTTAGCATTGAACGTGTGATCTGGAATTGAACAACTTGAGATTAAACGTATGAGCTGGATCTTCCTTCAATCAAAACGTGTGGGCTGAGAACGCACTTATTGATCAAGTTTGCGCTAAAAGTAGAAGATTAAAAGTGAAAACAAACTAGCAAAGTTACCTTGCGGCTTGATTGAGAATCGCCAGATGAAATGTGTGGAGCTTCTTCGAGTTCTAAACATTGAATTAAGTAAAGCCAAGTGCTTGAAGTGCTTACCTGCTTCTGGCTTGACACTAGGTTCGATCACAAGTTTACCATCAATAGTGAACGCTTCGAAGTTTCCGTGACCTAGGCTGATCATTTGCTGCAACGCTTCAGCCGAAACCAATGTCTAAAAATAAGAAATCAAAAACACTCCTTAGATCAAAACATTACCTTCTTTGCTGCTTGCTTCTTGAGCCATTTCGGGTCTAAAATTGATAATTAGTTCTATCAATGAACGTTAGAACTTACCATTCAAGCGTGAGTAAGTGATTCTTGGGTGTGAATCCAACGGCAAACTTTTGAACTTTTTGTAGGCGTTGAACAATAATTGAGCTCCGAGTCTTGACTTGTTCTTTGCTGACCAATCTTCAAAACCTGACGACAAAGCGTTTCCATAAGACTCGTTTATGAGATTCTGGAGTCCTAAACACGAAGATAGTTATATAACTAGCTCAAAAACTTACCCAACACATAAATCATTAGTTTTTCGTGATCTGCAGCGTCTGTAGTTGACAAGAAGTCGGTTGGCGCAAAAAAGATAGGCTTAGAAGGCGAATTGGCATATGAGTCAAAGAAGGCATGCATAGGTTCAGACTAAACACATAAGTTAAAGAGTAGATTTAAAAGCGATGCTTACACAGTTATTTCCGATGTTGTAGCCGTTGTAGCGCGATTGTAAAACAACAGTTCTATTATTTACAATCAAGCTCTTGCCCGGATAAGCAATCAAATCTAAGAAATCAGCAAAAGTTTGTGGAACAATCTCAGTCGGACACATGATCAAGTAAGGCGCGCACTTCTTTTCGTTCAACTTGGGTGCTTCAACTGATTTCAAATATTCGCTGTACACATTTTGAGCTTTGTCGGTAGCTGCCGGATTATCAGTCATCAACTCTTCCAACGATTCTGCGAACTCTAAAAACAGAAACTAGTTGTTATTTAAATATCTAAATGCTTACTTTGACCCCAAGAAGGATGAAGCTCTTCGTGTTTTTCAACACCTGGTTTACTGGACAACTTCTGCCCACAAATAATACAAACATAATGAAAATGTTGGTCCATTGAAGTTTTGCTCATGAAAATCGTGTCACATGGCTAAACACAAAATTCAACAACTATTTATAAGAATTAAACTTACCGGATCAAGTGAACAGGGTTTACCGTTCGGACAGAAATTTTCATGATTATCCCGATCACACTTATTCTTCCAACCAGTGTGATTCACCAATTTGCAGTCCATTTTCCTGCATAAATATCGCTCTTTACTCATCTTAACACTTCAAAAAGATAGAAATGTAAATAAGACAAAAATTTGACACTTTCAAATGCACAAGAAAGTATGCAAAAATCTGTTGTTAATTGTGTTTGAAGTTTGTTTGAAAGTATCGAAAGAGTGCTAAGGTTTCTTATTATATAGTTTGTTAGTCAACAAATGTGTTTTCGTGTGTTGTTTGATTTGAAATAACAAAGTACCTCAATATAATTCGAGTTCACGCCATTTGATCAAGCCATCGCCGAGTCCGTGAAATGGTTCCAAGACAACTACGAAGCAGCCCGAAAATAAGCAACCTTTGAAGTTCTAATTCACTTACTTCTTTAATCATCTTTAATCATCTATGCAAAATGCCTTATAATAATAGTCTTTTTGTTACCGGTAAACAATTTTATGTTACAGAGTTGATGTGGACTTTTATTGATCACAAATAAACGTATCGGCAGCCAATGCTTTGTTAATTGTGTTGAAACAATTGCGCATAAATGCTGATTGCTCAGCGTGTGTTTTGGCCTTGGCTTCGCGCCAACTTTTAATTTTGTTTAACTTTGCTTTAACTTTCTGGATTTGTTTGCTTGTTTTACAACACTTGCTGCGCAAGGTAGTTCTTTATTTGTTGCACTGCGCGCCAATCAATTATTATTACATTAACGAACATAATGAAGTTTATTGAGTTGCCCGCCTTGACGGTTGATCATTACAGTTTGTTGTACACTTTTAGCCCAATTGTCCAATTGTTTCTGCCATTTGCACGCTTGCACTTAAAACAATAGACGCCTGTACAAACTTTCTTGAACTTTCACTTCTCGACATCAACAACAAGAAGAAAAACGGAAGAGTTGTATAATTGTCAAAGCGCTTAAAGTTTACGCTTCTCCGGCTAATAGCCTTGTTCAAGCAATTTTACACTTTTATGGAACCAGTGTTCTTCTTTCCCGGCTTAGTGTAGCGCTCCGGAAAGGAACGACGAACCTGAACGGAGCGCGCCTCTTTTGCTTTCGGGCCAGCAAATTGAGCTGAAACGAAACCTCCATTTATGATGAAAGTGAGCGGCGCAAGTGTTCCGCACGTTAGTACATGAAAAGCATGCCTCCTGAAACCAATTCAAAACAATCTTTGAATGCACGGAGATAGTTTTTTGAACCGATCAGGGCGGGACTTCCATTGAACATGTGTGTGTTACCGTTGTTCAACTGCCAATTTAACAAGTGGGACTGTAAAGGCCAGCCTGAGCGCGGCAAACTGGTATTCATCTTGAACTTCTTTCTGTTATTTTAACTTTTTACGGCTAATTTGCTGTCAAAACATTGTTACTAGTGTGAATTGACTTTCTCGTTACCAACTTTGTCTCTTCTCATTGAAGCTATTAAACTCTTTAGTTGATCAACTCTTTAATTCTTCAACGCTTTAACTGATCAAGTTTTAGACTGCCGAATGCGGATCTCTTTAATTCTACTTTTGATATTCTTGGCATGTGAGTTTGTTCTCCTGTCAGGTTTCAATCGGTCTAGACATCGGCGTTTGGTTACAAGACGACCGAGGTGAGTCTTTTGTATGTGAGAGTTGTTTTATCTTTAAATTTCAGAAGAGTGTTCCATCGTCACGTAAGACAGGCATTTAGAGGCCCATTGCGTCACGGATTTGGCAATGTTGGAGCAAGAAGAACCACTCGCGCCTTTCCATCACAGCCCACAAGAACTCAAAATCGAGGCGTGACATTGAGACCAACGTTTAGAGCTACTTTCAGGCCTGCAACAACAAGAAGAGCTGCTCCTCCGCCTAGACTTCAGGCGCCACCACGCCAAATGTTCGTTCAAAATAATCAATTCCGTGATGGGCCGCCAGGTAAGCTTTTATTTGCAATATGCTCAAACGTACTTTAAACAAACTTGTTAAGGAATAAGACCTCCACGCGGCATGGCTGATCGATTGAACAGAGCAAGACTAAAGGACTTCATGAGTCTGGGAAGACAACTTTTGAGAAACCGTCAATAATTTGAATAAAGTGCCGGCTGGATGTAAACATTAGTAATTGTGTGTAGTAACCGGTGAATAAACTTTATAAATTAAAAACAGTTTAGTGCTGAAAGAGATTATTGTTTATTTGTAAATTCGTAAAATGCTCTCGGATCCGCATTGTTAGATTGTCGGATGTTTTGGCGGAATTGCTTTTGTGCGATTAGCCAGCAATGAACACCGCCGTATATGGATCGCGCATCTCTCCACTCTCCACTGTATGTGATGATTCAATCCGCCGACGCTGTTAAGGCTTCCTGATTGCTTGAGTCCGCCGCTTTGGCGTTTTGGAATTGACCAGGAGTGGGAGCACGAACAAATTTATCCGTTTTGTGATCGCCGTAAGCAGTGGTCATGGTGAGCGCTGCGAAAAAACGATTCGGCATTTTTGACCCGATTTCGTTGATCTCCACTGCTTCCAGACAAATTTCACACCATATTTTTAATTCTAATTGGCCTTCTCGATTTGAATGTTTTAAACTCACTTTGTTGTTTCACACTTTGAATGCACTTTGTTGCTTTAAATGTCTTTAATGTTTTGAGTGTTTTAGTGCTGTACAAAATATGAACGTTTACGCCGATGGAATTTCGATTGAACTTGAATAGTGCGCGGTGTGAAAGTTGCAACAAACAAGAAACGGAATCCAATTGATGTCGCGGCGGCGGATATTCATAGCCACGCTTGTCTTCTTATGTCGACTGGTCAGCATCCAATTTCGGAGTCGACTCATTGCGGTTCGCAACAATCCTGTTCCTTGAACTTCACCCAAGTTGTCGTCGACCCCAATATACGCTGCCGCGTAAGAAAATTAGCCGCTCTAATGCACGTATTAATTTCATTGCGGTCACTTCGAAGACAATGGAGCGCTTTCATTTATTGGCTTTTGGAATTTCATGTGGATTTTACACCTTTGGGCTTGGAACGGAGAAAGTTTTTAAAGTGTTGGTTACGCGCAATTGAATCCAAGCTCAACGGCGTTTTATCTGTTTGTGCGGTGTGCAACTATTCGTGTCTAACTACGGCTCAATTCAAATGCCGAGTTTGTTATAGTTGTTTTTGCTGATCCGTTTGTTTGCTTTGTTCACAATTTGCTTCGGAGTATTTGAGTCTTGCGTGATCAACTCTGAAAACAGTTTTGAAAACAACTTTCACTTTCCAGCAAAATCTCTTCAAGCCTTCTAAACAGAGTCGTTTTGAAATAGTTTCGAATCATTTTGAAACTGTTCGAGAATCTAATGAAATCAGGTTAATTGTTTTTTATCAGTTTGAGCGCAAGTGTTAAGCGGTTTTGTCATGTGCCGATTGCGCCGGATTGTACTTTAATTGGGTTTGATTGGGTTTGTTCGCTATTAAGTTATTGTCCGTATGTGCAATCCACTTTACGTAATCATCGACGACCGCAAATCAGTCTTGCTTGCGGTAATAACCTGGAGTCGGTCACTGGTGCGGAATTAATCAGTCAGCCGTACTTTTGCTCCACTGTTCGTGCGCGAGATCCAGTCAAGGTCGAGCAGCGCGTCGGCTCTGATCCTATGTGATTTGGGCTTGCATCTTTACCAATCTTCCGTCTGATTGCCAATTCCGTACAGTTAATCGCGCCTTTCCTTTTTCGTTTGTGTTAATTGTCCGCCAGTTTTGTGCATTTTTTCAAAACTTGAAGATTATAGTAAACCTTCTCAACATGATACTCAGATGGAGTTGTTTGTTATTCACCCTCGTTCATTCAATAAAATCACAAACAAATGTGCCAACAGAAGCGGCCAAAACGACGGGTACGTGTGATGCAGGTCTTTTTGCTTGTCGCTCAGATGGACTTTGCATTCCTATGGAGTGGGTAGGAGATCAAGAAATCGACTGTTCTGACGGGTCTGACGAAAATGAAACGCCAAACGGTTCATCAAGTCTTCCAATTTCATCTAAAAGCAGCAAGATTAAACAAAAGGTAGTTTTTAACTTTGAATGAGATTTAAGCTAATATAAATTTTAGAGCACACAAGCTCCCACAAGCAAACCTTTGCCGTCTGAAATTAGCGAAGAAGACAGTCCATCATCGTCAACTGAAGATCCAACTCCTTGCGATGAACAACATCAAAGAAAATTGAACGAATGTGCAAACGACTTAAATTTGTGGGCAAACGATTTGAGTCAAAACAACTTTTCTTCGTTTTCTCTCTTCAGCAGCGAAAGCTCGTAAAACAACACTTTTAACAAACAAGTACTATTTTTGATTTTAGAATTTCAATAATTGAGAAAGGATGCAATCTTTTCAATGATTTCAACTCTTGCATTGATGGACTTCCAGCAAGTTGTCACCCACAAAATGAGCATGTTCACGACTTTCAAACTCTACAAATGTACTTTTGTGAGCTTTTGGTGCCGTCTGTCAAAGAACATTGGTCATGCTTCTCGTCTCTCAAGCATCAATCATGTCCAGCTTCGTAAGTCTTTTTTTGTTTATTTTAACTTGAATTGACTGATTTCGACTTTTGATCATATATATTTTTAGTCAAAAGCAAACGAGACCGGTTGCTTTCTGTTCACTTGTCGATTCTGTGAATTCACAAATTGAATGCATTTCAAGCCAACGACCAAAAGAATGCGATGATGTTGCAATTGAATTGTTTGAGCCTATGAAGATGGAATCTCAGCATTCATTGGAAGATATTGACTGTTTGATGCCCGACACTCAACAAGACATTGCTCCAACTACCAGCGCTAACATTGACCAGCAACCAATTGAACATGAACTGGAAGTTGAAAAGCCACGCGATGATTCCGTTCAACAAGTCAAGCCTATTTTGGAGCCAATTAAGCCATCAAATGCGCCATCATTAAGTCAAGAAGATCTGTCTAATTCGTTGTTTGCTTTCGGTAATGTGGAGAAGATCTGTGCTGAGAACAAATCTGACATCTGGACTATGATCCGCAACAAAATCTGCTCACGCAAGAATGATCTAGTTCAACACTCAAAATGCTTTTTGGACGCAGCAGAACGAAAAAAGAAATGCCTTGGACAAGTAAGTAGTCGTCAATAGCGAGTTTTTATAACCTTTAAATGTTTAGTTAGCTCAACAAACACAATGCTCTGCAATTGATGCGTTCAACAAAAATGTCGATTGTGTTATCAATGAGTTGAACGAATTGTGTCCAATTGAAGCGCAAGACATTGTCATTCAAGTCCAAGAAGGTATTAAAAGCGGATATTAGATATTTGACTACTCTTTCTGTTTAGGCTTGAACGACGATGCAATTGGCTTGAAGTGTTATGAAGAAAAAGACGCAGCTAAAGCGAAGGAAGTGGAGCCAATCGGAGATGCTGATTTTAAATTGAATCCACAAAATCCACGCTGCAACTCGGAACAGGTAACAAATTAGGGATTGAGTTTTAACCGTTAGTTTTTAAGGAAAATCAAGCACTTGTTTGTTTGGTCGAATTGATTGAGATTAACAACAAATTGACTCAGTTCCAAACAACTAACTTCCTTGTTGAAATCTCTGACGAAAAATCGCAGTTGATCAATCCTGTTTGTGACTTATACAACACTTATGAACGTTGTCTAAACAAGTCCGTATTCAACGCGACGCAAGGCCAACGTTGTGCTTTTAGCTCTCCATTGAACACATTAGCAAGGTTTGTACTTATTAAAAACGCAAATGAGTCATGAAATGTTTTCAGAATTGGGTTGTCTCCAATTTGCGCTCCAGAAGCTCGTCAAATTCTGTTCAGCAACAAGCAATGCCTGCAGAATATCTCCTAAAATTCCAGCTGCCGCTCAATGCCAATCCGGACTTCAATATCTTGGACGCACCGTCGAATTGATGTTGCAAGGAATCCACAGCGAAGCTCTTCTTTGCAACACTTTCTACGTGTTACGGAACACTTTTGAATGCGGCGAAAGCCTAGTTCACCAAAATTGTGATGAGCGAGCTCTTGGCGACTTGACTTCGTTGAAGGAAAAGATTACTTCATTGGGAATTGTTGAAGGTTGTCCGAAAGATAAACCAGCCGACTTGGACGCCATCATTGCTCGGCCGGTGAACAGAACACAGCCGGATTTGCGCACAAAAGGCACCCCAGTTGCACGTCCAATGAACACTGTTCCGATTTCTCCAGCATGTGAACCAGAAGAACAGAAAAAGTTTGGAGAGTGTATTCAACCGTTGACTGCTTTTCAACCCCATCCAATTGCTGTTATTAAGCAACCAAAAGAGATTGATAACGCGTGCAAAGCATACAAGGTTTTCAACGAATGTCGCAAACCACTCAAGTGCAACCCGCTTTGGGCTCGTGGAATGTCGGCAATGTTTGAATTTGCATGTGGAGCTGGATATGAACGCTTCAATCAAGTCCGTACATGCATCAGAAAAACAACGACACGTGAAGACATCCGAGAATGTGTTGCGACCTTCTCCAAAGGGGCTCCTCAAAAGGCATGTGAGTCTTCAAACCGTCTACTTGCTTGTGCTTTGCCTCCAATCAAAGAGAAATGTGGATCAGTTGCGGTAGACTTTGTTAAAGAATACGTTCAGCATTTTGCATCTACAATTGATCCGCAGTGCAAAATCGGAGAGCCTGTTGGAAGTGAGTTTATCGCACAATTCGGTTCAAATAATCATGTTTATTGCAGTTAAAGCGATTCATACTCACAACTGTTCTGCTTCCGAAGATCAACTTGTGCAGCACTGCTCTGCTCCGTTGAATGATTTAAGTTCAAGACTTGAAGAGTTGTTCCAAGGTGGCTTGCAGTCGTTCTTGAAAAACTTGAACAATTTGGCTCCTGTTTTCGCTCAAGGTGAGAATGTAAAATCCTTGTTTTAATAACTTTTTTTAATTTTTAGGATGCAATTTGAGTAGCGAATTCCGTGAATGTGCTCGACCAATTTTGGATGCAAACAATTCTTGCACGGTGTCTAGTTGTTTAGTCAAGGCTGGAAACCAAATCTGCAACCAGCCAGATATTGCTGCCGCTATTGACACTCAGCTTGGATGCATTTTCAAACAGGTACTTACTGCTCTTTTTAAGTATAAAGAAAACTTGCTTAGGTGTCCCAACCGGAGTTTGGAAAATGTCTTCGGAATACAATTGCAAAATTAAGTGAATTCAATTTGGCATCAATTCGGAATGTTTTGCCGCAATTCACCTCTTGTGTTGAGCCTATTGTTTTGAAGAAATGCGGTCCAGCTCCCTTGAACGTTTTACGAGCGTTAGGCTCAAAAGACGTGTGTCCAGTTTCTTATCGGCCAGAAATTACAGCGGACGAGGCAATCCCAACTGAAGCAACAATCTGTACCGATGAAATGCGAGAAGAATTCCATAACTGCAGTCAAGAATTCTATGCCAAGTATTCGTTTGAGCCAATCACTATTTTAAACAAAGCTGACGACTTGCAAGAAGTAAACAACGCTTTTGTTTCACACTTTAAAAATTGTTTTTCAGCTTTGTCAAGACATTGAATCTTATCAACAGTAAGTTCTTTTTGCTCGACAACCACATACTAACTTTTAAGTTTAGTTGTTTTGATGAATATTCTGCCTGTGAACAACAAACTCCAGGCATTGGATTGCGTTCTTTAGTTCGGCAGGTTTGCTCGAGCCAGGATATCTTCAAACAACACCAAAAATGCCTTGTCAATGTGAAGCAATCCGAACAAGTACGCAATTTTATTAAAAAGAGAGCTTTTATAAATCACACCGTTTAGGGACAAACTTGTTTGAATGAAGTTGATTTGAAACCAGAAACTGCATGCCCTTCGTTGATTAAAATGGTTGATTGTGTTGCAAAATCGGTGCAGGACGAATGCGGAGAAGATAGTTTGAAGTTTATGGTCGACATCACCAATGACTATTTGCATAATTGGCTGCCGTCTGAAGACTGCACACTCAATGTCCCAACAGTTGCTCTGGAGACTGGATGCAGTGAACAACAACTGATTCAGTATTTGGAGTGCGAGTCTTTGGTTGATAGCTATCGGTTCCGTCCAATTACGTTCATTGGGTAAGAACAGTTGTTTCAACTCGTAACTTATTGTTGATTACAGTAACGCATCAAATTGGGACTCTTTCTGTCAAATGGTCGGAGCAAAATATCGACCGTGTTTGGACAAATTGGAATGTCGTTTCGAACCAGTGTCTACTGCCTCCATAACGCTCTTTGAGAACTTGTGCGAGCGTGAAATTACAAAGCGCGATCAGCGGAAACATGCAGAATGTTTGGGAGAAATTGCCGACAGTCCGACTGGCAAGAAATGCCTGGAACTTTACAAGAACATAGACTTGCTGACCAAAGACGCCCCAGAACAAGTGTGCTCAACTATTGGTCAAATTCTCCAGTGCATTGGTTTGCCAATTAGTGAAAGATGTGGAAGCGATGCTTTGCTGCATGTTTACGGTATTTGTTGTTTTCTAATTATTGTATTTAATGTTGTTTAGACATTCACGGAACTTGGACGCGTGTTTTCAACTCTACATGCGTTCTCCAACCAAGCGAAGTGGCCAAAACCGAGCCCGAAAAGACAGAAGCATCCATCAAAACATCTGTTGAGACATCATCAACAACAACTGCTTCTGTTCCATTGACTGAAACAAGCAGCACGACACAAGCAACTACAAAATCAACATTGCCAAGCAGCAACTCTGCAAAAACAATTATTGCTGAGTCAGTTTTCGTTCTGTCTGCTATTTGGCTTCTGTTCTAATGCACTGAACACGCTCAACTAAACATGACGCGGGCATTATGTATTTGTTAAACTTTATTTATTCCAATTTCTATTCATATCACTCGTGCGCCTCATCACTTCTTGCCTTTAACTTTTGTTTACGTAGAGTCCGGTTTTTGAGATTTTCTGAACTGTGTGTCAATTTGAGATACTTCTAATAAATTGTGCAATCTTGAACGAAACAATTTATTCAATTAACTGCGCTAAACACATCGTTCAAATTCTTCGATATCGACTTATAAACACACCACAATTCGGACAAGTGTGGACCGTATCTTTGCAACTGGTCAAGAAGAATGGACAGATACAACAAGGCCAGCATCCGAAGAACGCCAAAACACAACAAATTATCCAAGCAAGAAGACCAGCTTTGTGGGTTGCTTTTGTAATGATGTGAAACTTGCAAAACGGGCACTGAATTGAGGCTGGAAACGGGCCCAATTGCAAATTTATAACGACGTGGACATTTGATGTTTGAACTGGAGCATTTTGCACTAATGTCTGAGTTGTTGGAACGTTGACGGATTGTGAATAGCTGGGCGGTGGAGGAACATTCGAAGTTGGCAAGAAAGATTGAGCTAACGGCGTGTTTGCAGACTGAGAAGGGAATCCCAGCTCGTAAATATCAGGCATGGCGTTAGGGTTTACTATAAATTAGTTGTTTGGAATCGTTTGTTCGAAATTGTATTTAAAACAGTGAAAATAATGATGTGAGCTCAAACTAACCTGCCGGCTGCGCAATAAAAACATGAGTGTTGTCGAATTTGTTGTTGGCGCCGTCGAAACGGTTGGATTTTGGCCGCTGATCCATTTGAAGTTGGAGTGCCCGAAAACGGAGAAACCAAGGAGTGGACGAGCCAAAAAATGCCAAATTCACACGTTAATTGTCTTAATAATTCTCCGACCATTTGTTTCCATGACAATCCAACTGTTTACAATTTTCATGCGCACTTTCGAATATCAGCTGCGCTGATTAATTAGGTTTGCATTCGAGTTCCAACACCAAGTTCGCATTTCACACTCGTCATAGTTTTTGTGAACTTTATTCGTAAAAAACACCCAGAACATTGGTTGATTATTAAAATATGAGAGCATCCATAGAAGTTTAAAATGACAACAACGTGTTTATGCATTAAATGCCGTTAACTTTTGCATTTCTGCTCAGAACTTACTCGAAACTTGGTGCTATAAATAAGTGTGGGTAACTAGAAGAGAGAAATGCTTTGAGAGACCAGTAAGAGTCGAATGTGCTTAAAGTGCATTAGACGGAGCCCTATCGAGTAACTAACGAACCTTTGAAAATAACCAGTACACGCCAAGAAGTGCGCAAGTAGCAATTAGTATATATATCTTAAGTGTTGAATTCCGAAAAGGGAACAAGTAAATGAAAACAATAAACAGGTGGGGAAGTTGCAAAAATTCATTGCTTTGTCTATTTTGCATTCAAAGTCGATTTTCCGTCGGTTGGACAGCAAGTAGCGACTTGGACAGTTCTCCGGCTCACATTGCAACATACACTCGCCATCACCTTTCTCTTTGCCGGTCATCTAAACAGATTTGTTTATTCGGAGCTAGTGTTTTATTAGAACTTACCGCTGGGAATTCGGGTTGAATCGTTACGCTGTGGATTTTGTGTAAGTGGAAAATGTCCTTGATTTGTTCTGCCGACTGCATGTAATCTTCGAGCGAACGGAAGCGAACGTGAACTGTGGCAATGATGCGAACTCCAACAAGTCGCCAAACATGGAATTCGTGAACGGCAAACACGCCAGGAATCTGAACGAGCTGTTCTTCCAATTTCTTCAAGTCCACATTGTTTGGAGTAGTTTGCAGCAAAATAAGTGCAGTTTCGTGAACTAAACAAATTGATTAAAATGCTGAATTGATAATGTTTGTGTACCTAATGGAATGGTGGAAATCATGATCAACAAAACCATGATCATTGACAAAACAGGATCCATGTACAATTTGATGATGGTCATTTCTGGCAACCACAAAGAAATGCTAGCGGTAAAGATGACGATCACAGAGCCGCTAAAGCTTTTTGATTTAACTGTTTACTGATTGTTTTAAAGCTTACATGAAGTCAGTAATGATATGCAAGTAGACGCCTTTCATGTTCATTTGGCTTCCGGATTCTGCAATTTTTGTTTAATTTGTGCAGATACCCCAATGCTTACTGTCTTTCCCTTTCTTTTCATCATCGGTGTTGCGCAATCGGTTTACGTTTCCGTTGTTTAGGGCATTTTCTGAGGACATTAAACTCGGCAATTGCCATAGCGCCGTCCTAGAAAAAGATTAAATATATTGAAACTTTAACAGTTTATATCACTTGATGTGAAGTTGCCAAGTAGGAGCTCTTTTCAATCCCGGTATTTTGCTCGCTGTTCGCATCGCCATGAGAGTGTCCGTGGGAATGCCCTGCAAACGATTTTGTTTAATTGTGCGAAACAGAACGAGTCGTTGTGCAAAAGAGACACCATTGCCAAACCCACGACTTTTTCGTATCTGCCAGCAATATTTGTCAACAGCAAACAAATCCTCACTTGATTGCTGTTGAATCATTTTGCTCGCACTCTCACACCAATAAAGTTACAGTACGAGAAGTGTTTGGATGTTAGTTTTTTGGAGACATGTGAATTAAAGTGTAGTGAGTTAGAATTATTTAAAATGCAAAGTGAGTGAAAAGTGCGAAAATGCAGAACGTTGCACAGTGCAATCAATTGAAACACACAAGCAAAACGAAAGAGTTAAAGAAGAAAGTTAACCACACAGCAACAAGCACAAATACACACCAAGTTCGCCTGTAAAACACATCAAACATTATTTTCTTATCGTCTCTACTCCGATTCTCATTTCTCAGCGAAAGTTTCGAAGATTAAAGCACTTTTGTTTGCATTTGTTTGCTTTTTTCGAATGAAAACAAGAGTAAAGCAAAGTAAAGCACATACACGCTTATTAAAACTCACCGTGGAACATGAACAATCCAATAACGTTGACCAACAATCCAATGAATCCTACAATGAGAACGTTGAGCGGCTCCTTCAACTCATGTGGTTCCAAAATATGCTCAATAGATTCTATGAAAATTGAGAAACAAAGAGCCAACAAGAAGACGCCGTTGACCAACGCTCCAACAACTTCTGCACGGACCCAGCCAAAAGTATTGCTTTTAGATTTTCTTTTTGCAATCTAAAGCAAACGTGTATATTAATATGATACTGGGAAGCTTACCAAAATGCAAGCCAAAGCAACACCCAAAGCCAAAACGTCACTAAGCATGTGGAATGAGTCAGCCACAAGTGCCTAAACGATGAGTAATTAATATTTCCAAACACTGTTTCTACTTAGTTTAAGAAACTTACCACCGAGTTTGCAAAGTAGCCGTAGAAGAGCTCAACGAGAAAAACCACAAAAGTCATCGAGATCATTACACTCAATTTGATAACTTGTAAGTGAGTTTCGTGTCGTTGCTTCTGATGGAAGCCATTTTTCGCTTTTTCGTTGTCGATCAAGCCTGTTTCGGCATCGTTTTCGGCCGGCTGTTTGAGTCCTTGTTGCATGGCTGAGCTGAAATTGAAACAATTTAGAACTGCTTTTAAGACCAAAACATTGCAGCAGTACGCGCTCAACAGAAAAAGCAAACGAATAGTGTGATGAAATCAGATAGGCAATTTTGGGGCGAAATAAGGCCGAAACAAAAGCTTGAAAAGTCCTAGGGACGCCGTTGATTTCTAGGCAGAAACGAGAGTGGGGCTGCGTGCTTGAAGACAGAACTAATTCTTGGGGAAAGCAGATTTTGCTTGGCGCATTTCATATTCGTGCGTTAAAAGACAAACAGCAAACAACAGACCGACACAGTGATTCATTTCACGTAAAAGTTTGTTTCTGGCGGCCAGCAAACGCCAATCCCCCTGGCAACTCGATACAAATTAAAAACGCATCGCTGATACAAATTAAGGTGTGAGAACTTGAGCTTTTTATAAAATGGAACAAAACAGCGGAATTAAAAGAGCATAAAAAACGAGAGGAGCGCTCTCGAAACTTTAAAAATTGCAGAAAAGGAAGGATTGCGGTTGAATCCGTTCGCAAAAAAACCAGTTTTGCACTACAGAACCCATCGCGTTGTGGATTCTCGCAAAACGTCTTGGACGCAAATCTACGAAGAATATTCGTGGACAGCCGATTTATCCGCATATTTGGACCTTGTGAATCGACTTCCACTCGACCAAAAGTGAAAAGATTCAATGAAATTTCGAAGTTGGCGTCGAAATGATAGAATTTCAATAAAACTTCAAAATTGAACATAAAAAACTGCTGAGACCACACGCGTAAGAGACACTAACGACGAAACAATTAGTAAAATGATTAGACAAGAGACAACAATGGAACAATAATTTTCGTACTGCACTCAATAGCCTAAAAGGTATAACATTCAATTTAAGTAAATGTCATAACTTTAAACAATGTGAAATAAAAGTTGAGACAAAAAGCATTCAGATTAACACAGTTTGACGACAATTGAGAAAATTCGATATTCATAAAAAACTTATTTCGATAACTATTGGAATGTGCGGCGAAATGCCACAAGCGCCTAGAGTTTTTCGCTGGTTGCCGGCTTTTTATGCGAGCAGGTTTGATTTGCGTTGAGCTTCAGAGCTTTATCACGCAGTGTCACGTGCAAAAGATATTCGAGATTTCTGTACTAGTTTCCTAATATTCAATTGCTGATTCATTACCGATTCATTGTTGGTTTACGTTCTAAGCAATGGACTCGTCAGAACGCAAGAAGCAGGTATTGTTTGCGGTTTTCAACTAAGTTTTTAGTAGATCGATCCACTCTAATAAAGCACTACTTACAGACCCATTTACGTTGTGAGAGGCAAAGACGAGAAGCAATAAACGTGAGCCGATTTTAGATTAGAATATAAGTGTATTTCAAGTTTAGACGGGATACAGCGACTTGAAAGAGTTATTACCAGCATCTACTTCATTCAATGGCTGCAAAGTCACCAACGCAAGCATTTTGTTCCGAGCAGCCGACTACATCAAAACACTGGACGACAAAATTAAGGCCAAAGAAAAACAAGTTAGCGGATTTGGTAAGTTGTTTTTGTTTTCGTCTCCTCTATTCTTGCACTCTTTTCAGCATCTTCTCAAGCTGCCATGTGCATGATTATATCTCAATATGAAAGTATGGGTGCAGACCGAGATCAGCCACTTCAAACTCAAGTTGTAAGCATATAAACCAGTTAAATCGGTTATCACAAACATTTCAGCTCAAAACGTTCCTCGACCAGTGTTTTGACTCATTCGTTAACGAAGTGGACACAAATGACTACCAAGCCCTAACCAAAAGCATTCTACTTTGGGTGGAGAAGCTTCAATATCAAGACATTACGTGCGAAATGGTGAACTCTGCCGACAAAGCTTCCAGCTAAACATAACATGACTGTACAGATAATTAGATTTTTATGGGTATAGATTAGTTCTTTAATGTTAAGATGATAATAATCAAATTGTTGAAATTATTTGCAAACTGCGTACAACCTGGTGATTAAAGAATATTTATCGTTTGAATGTATACTATTGTTTTAACTTAAACTTCTAACGAATAAATGCATACTGTGTTTAAATAACGAGCAACTCCGAGAAGTAATAACTGTTTATAAACAGGTAGCATTCAAAGAAATCTATTGCGTGTTTGTAACACTGTCAAACACACTACTGTAACATATGACATTTTTAGCGAAATGCTCACAAGAAGAAAACATTTGAGAACAAGCGCGTTGCCTTTTGCCCTTGCGAAGACTTTTAGATTTTGCGCTTTAATTTTTGTTATTCTTTATTGTTAAGTTTTTTCTTCGATTACTGGTAATTTCAAAGTGCACTTACAACGGTATGAGACTGACGAGTCCTAATGGATAAACCAACATCACAGAACAGCCCGGCAAGGGCGCGGATCAGAAATGATCTTCTTCGCGTTTACTTTTGCCGAAAACTCTTAAATGAAGGCCTTCTAACAGCCGAGCAGTTGTATCCGGCGGAGAATAATGTAGAACAGTAAGCTTCAAACTAATAAGCGAGATTAACTTTAAACTTTTGCAGTGAGAGAAGAGTTGAGACTCCAAGTTCGGAGTTCGCGAGCAGTCCTTTGGCAGTTAATGGCACCGTGACTCCAAATCTAGAGCCATCAAACGTTAATCGCCTGTTCAATCGGCAACCAGATCAGTTGACGTAAGAAAAAGCATTGAATGTGTGTTTGCAATTACTCAAAACTTCAGGTTACAACTTGAACACACAGTAATAGCGCCAAGATCATGGAATTGTGGTGTTTACAGCCCGATTGAGGTTTTAATTGACAGCCCGGTAGGATTTATTTACAAGTTAGCTTTTACTTACCCAACACTTTTAGTCGGCAATTGACAACTCCGGCCAAACATCGACTATGTTGTCGTCAATAGCTCCAAGTGAAGATATGTCCACAGAAAGTGACCTATTTGAAATGGACGTTTTGGAGCGCATAAACCGACTGAGAAGGCAAGGCAAGTGGAGTTTGACTCGTCTACCGTTATGTTTGGATGCTCCTCGGCCCAAAACACATCACGACTACTTTCTGGAAGAATGTATGATGATGCAAATTGATTTTGTTCACGAAAGAGTAACGAAGAAGATGGCGGCAAAGATGGTTTGTAATTTCTATGCCTTTTAAAGAGTCAGTTTTTAAATTTAGTTGGCCTATGAAGCAAAGCATTACGTGCAGCAAAAGAACTCGGGCGTGATAAACTTGTGTACAACATTGAATCAGACCTCAAAGCGAACACGCAAACGAGCAGGCGACTCCATAAACGATTTGATTTCAAATGTACGTTTTAAAACTTCTTTTAAAACAATTAGCTCCTCTTTTAGTTGCCAGCCGATTATGTCGGTGATTTGAAAAGCCGGGTGGTCAGCTCTAATTTGTTCAATGATTTGCAAACAACAGACTTCGATCGATGGAAATTGGTTGAGGATGTGTGTGCAAAGGTGTCGTCTGTGCGGCCGGAAGATCTACTAAAACTTACGAACTTTGTAAACTTAATCGTTGTTTTTGGAGATAATTTCGACTATTTAGAATTCCAATATTCGTAACTTTTGCGGCACATTACGTTCCTTATCAACTAGTTGCTCTAAAATGGCTTCTCAACTCCTTCGACAACTCTTTTGGCTGCATTTTGACAGATGAAAAGGGACTGGGCAAAAAGGTGCAAATCCTTGCATTTTTGGCATTTTTGGAGGACTTTCGACGTGTTACTGGTCCGCATTTAATTGTTACAGACGAAAAGGCCAATTGGAGTATTGCACTTGAACGTTTCTTACCTCACGCGAATGTTCTCGAGTTTACTGATCAAAAAGAAGATGTGAGTTGTGAAAAATGTAGAAAGTTTTTAACTCAAACATTTAGATGCTTCACAGTTTTAATATTTGTCTAGTTGATCACGAGACATTCCGTTCCGAGACTTTTACCAATTCGTTTGGCAATTGTGCATTTCAAGTTCAAGTTGTCGACAAAGTAGATCAAATGGAGTTTTTGGAGGAGAATGATTCAAAAGAAAGTTTTCTTCACGGCGACTACAGATTTCGAGTGTTTATTGGGAATTCGAAGTTTTTGGAGCAAACGTTTGAGAAAAAGCGATTGCCTACGATCTTACTACAATTTCTTCTGCCCAAACAATTCCAAAACGCATTTGAAAGTGGCCTGAATGATGAGGAACTTGCAAAAGTCGATGAAAAGCAACTAGTTTCGGTAAAAGAAACAGCGTTTTAACCTAATAATATTTGCTTGTTTAGTTCCTCCAAGCTTTCCATTTGTCGCGAACAAAGGAACAAATTGCTGATCAAATTCCATCAGAAAACTTAGAAGTTTGCAAATGCCGAATGACCTCGAAACAACAAAAGTTCTACAACAAATTGATTGAACTGCCAGAGTAAGTTAATCAATCATTAAACAGAAGTAATAATTCGCTTTTAGAGTGAAACAAGGCTTGAATTCAGACAAAGCGCTTCAAGTAATGGACCTTCTTCGCAAATGTTGTTCTCATCCGTTTTTGGTGCAAGAAGAACAGATGCAAGAAAAAACTCCATTCAACTTTTCACTTTTCTATCCCATCTTGCGACAATGCTTTCTGGACAACGACCAAAGCGAATTTTGTGAACAGCTTAAATTTGAAGAATCGTTTCGAACACGACTACAACGTTTGCAAACAAGCAGTTTGGACATTGCCGAGAAGCCGACACAGTCACTTGTTTGTTGTTCTCCGCCAGCAACCGATAAGTAAGCCAAATTTGATATGATTTCTAAATTAAAAGCCTTTTTAGACTTAATCTGAACCTGCAATCCGCAATTTCAACTTACCCATTTCAATTTGTTGGACCAAATACATCCTCACTGTCGACTGTTTGGCAAAGAAATCAATCAAATCAGTTGGCAAACGAGATGTTTAAAAAGCGATCGCCTCAAGATGATACAGAACTCACAAATTCTTGCGTCCATCTGCCAGACAAAAGTTTGATACTTCCGCATTCGGGTATTTTTTAATCAATTTTATTATTTTAATTCGCACTTTTAAGGCAAACTGCAAGAAGTGTTCAAGAAGTTAGCTGAAGTGCGAAAGCAAAAGAAACGCTGCATTATTTTCACAAGTTATCAGTCAACTCAGCAATTGTTATGCGAGGCACTTGCTCATCACAGTTTTGCTTATATGCTTTTGTCTGAAAATGCTAACAGAAAGGTGAGCTTTGAAGTTTGCACAGTTTTTAATTGTAGATTTAGGAATTTCTGGACGCTTTCAACAAGAACCAAAGAATTGCATGTGTCGTGGCATCAACTAGAGACTCACTTTATCGCTTAAACTTGAATAATATTGGTGCAGTATTTGTTCTGGAGACAGATTGGAAATTTGAACACAACGACAATATCAAACGTTTCTTCGTAAAGGTAAGCAGTTTTGAATGCAGTTGTAATTAAGTACTTTGTTATAGTCATATCAGACTGCAGGAGCTAAGTTTTACAACTTTATCACTGAAGACAGTATTGAAGTCCGAACAAATTTGCTTGACACAGATGTAAAACCATTGTTGTCTGAAATTAGCCGCTCAATTGTTAATTCAACGACAACAGAACAAAATGGAACTATCGAGGTATTTGTAGAATCACTTAACATTCAAGGTCGAACTGCTTTAGACAAACGATCAAGATGCAGACAAAGATGTGGTTCCAGAGATTACAACAATTTTCGCTCCAATTTGTCACGATGCTGATGGCGTGGAATCTGTAATCTTAGAATGTTTTATAGATACTTATGTTACTCTTTAGATATCAGATACATTGTCTTCGTCCGGCTACGAAGGCTCTTTGGATGAAAATGCAAGTCTTCACGCGGAGCCGTTGGTTTACGACAAGAACTTCCTTGAATCCGACTCGTATTTGGCATCAGTTTTTGGACTTCAATGGCGTCATCATGCAAACAATGTAAACTATTTTAACTTGCTTTGAGAATCAATATTCACATTTAGGATAAGTTTGGCTTTGTGGAAGAAGCTCAAGTTTTTGATTCATTTTCAAATTCTTGGTACACTGGCGATGTTATTGAACCGGACGAAATTGAATATAGTAAGTCATTTTTGTTTTTGCTTTTTCAATAAGTTGTGAGGTAAGTCCGGAATGATAAGCTACATGCAAATAGCGGTTTGGATATTCGTGATTATTGCGTAGGGATGCGTGCTTTATATACGCGCAATTCAATTTTAACCTCGAAATGGTAACTAACTGGTACTGCAAAATTGTCTTAGTGATAGTCTGTAACAATTAACTCTAAACTAATCAACTAGAAGAACAATCAAGTAACAATTTATTCGTGCAACAACGTGCTAATAACAGACATCAACGAGGGAAACTAGATCTTTAACTTCAGTTGCTTTGCTGGAGTCGCCTGATCATTCTCGACTGCTTTGCGCTTCAAAGCTTTCTTGATCTCAACAACGTCTGCTCGAATAGCCTAAAATTGAAAAATTAGTAGTACTCAAAGCGTCTCAGTTCAAAAATTACCTCAACTTCAGCTAACGAGAACTCATGAATTTCTTTGAAATGAGTGTTCAAAATTGTGACTGTCTGCTCAGCATCCTTCTTTTGACCATGCAAATAAATCACTAATGCCTGAATCGTCTTTTCGGAGAAGCCAGAAAGACCTCTCTTGTTGCCAGACTTCAACAAAACGAAATCCTTCAAGTTAAATCCTGCTTCAGAAAATTTTCCATGCCAATCATTAATTGATGCTCTAGTAATGCTCTTTTCACCAGTCAAATTACAAATTTCGTTTGCTACCTTTTGCTGAGACAATGAAGACTGCTGCTTTTTCATGATGTAACAAAGAGAGCGCTCAGCCTGATTGGAATAGTTTGAGCCTTTTCGGGCCTTTTTAGGATCAAATGCTGGTGCTGTAGTTCCTGCTTTCTTGTGTTTGCCCAAAAGATTGTAACATGAGCTAAAAACAGCAAGTAAATAAAAAGCACTCTTTTAAAAATAACTTACTTGCAGTGTTTATCGACGAAGAAAACGCACAAATTCTTGCAACGTTCGCAAATACCTTCATTTAATTTTCCTGCAGACTCTCTAATTTTGAATTCATCACGAGAAAGCATTTCCTAAACAAACAAAACTAATAATTATCAAACCAATTTAAAACTTACTTTGTAGTTCTTGTCAGTAAACAAGAGAGATTTGTCAATTTTTTGAAAGATTTGCACCGAACGCTTATGGGCTAACTCGATTTGAACTTGACGATGTTCTTCGCTCATCAATGCAAATTTCTCGGTCCATCGTCCATTATTAGTGTTTCCAGCGTTTTGAGGGTTTAAATATTAAATCAGAATTGAAATTAAAATGCTCAATTTACCTTTCTTGATCTGCCAAACAAGACAACTTTCCAAGTCATTAGCCTCCAATTCAGTCAAACCAGTAAAGATCTCGCTCACATAGATACCTTCTTTCAATTCATTGGCCAAGATTGAGTAAAGCGGAGTAGTCTAAAATCGATAAATGAAACCTATAACTATCAAAATACACATACCGAATTCTTGTTCAATTGAGTAAAATGTTGATAAATTCGCATGCAGAAATTCGTCGCTTGTCCGGCATAAAACAAACGTCCCGTCTTTGTCCAAAATCCATAGACTTCATGTAAACGCAACTCGTCTAACTGAGCCTTCAGTTGTTTGGCAAACTTTCGCATCTCTTCCAAATCTTGAATCTAAACAACAAAATAGATGAACATTAATTAAATAAAGTTTACCGAGTCCAAATCGATATCTTCACCAATACTGCTCATTCTGATTGAGACTAGTTAACTGAAATAAAGAAGTTAAACAAATGACAAAAACTCAAACAAGTGGCAAGAACTCAAAAATTTATACTTTAATGACATTTTTATGTAAACGTGTCTTTACTATCATCGACTTAATTTAATTTAAACTGTTTTCAGCTAAAATGACGCCTTCAGAGCATCCACTCGATGAAGACACATTGTTTGACTTTGGTGAGGATCAAGAAAACTACATTGACAGTGGAGCGGTTTCGCCTAAAAGTACCGACGATTTCATGGATTTGTCAACACCTCCAACTTCTGTAGAAGCATCTCGCATATCCACTGAATTTTCATTGGATCCGGCTATTCAAATGCAAGGCTCAAGAGCGGAACAAGATCAAGAAACAAGAATGGCGCTAAAACGTTCACAACGCATGCAAAGTCGAAGTGACGAATTAAGACGAAAACTTTTGGAAACACAGTGAGTCTTAAATGCTAGTCTTCAACTCACATTGTTTATTTAGGTCGATTGTTTTGCCCGATCCGGACCCATTGTTTCGTTTGGACGGCAAACCTGGCTACACACCGTCAAAGAAAGGCACAGAATGGCATGACGCTGATACACCTTCGTGGACTTATATTGAAGATCACGCGTTGTTAGCTGTAAGCGTTTAGTAGACTTTATTTAAACACTTTTGCGTTTAGTTGGCTTTAAAACAGATGTGTGCAATACCCATTCCAAACTATATCAGTCGAAGTTTTTGCATGAATTGGGAATTGATTGCTTTTGAGTTGGACAAGTCGTCATTTCACAAAAGGTAAGTTCTTAAACTTTGAACATATAAGAATAGTCCGTTTAGAAGCCCCAATCAGTGTTGTAATCGTTTTCGAGAGCTTATTGCCAAAAAGTTTGCACCTGTTGAGAATCCGTCTGGACTTGTTGAACAATTCGAAGAGATTGATTTGAGTGCGTTGAAAGATGAGCAAATTTCGTCAAGCTCGCAACAAACAACCAAATTCTTTAACCGTTCAATTGCTGCGTTAGCTCGAAAACTTGAAGATCTAAAACGTATCCGCAATACATGGCAAGCAAGATCGAATTGGCTAAATTCTTGTGATGATGGAGAGCGTTTTGATGTTCTAAACAGACTGGGCACTTCCGAAAAAACAACAAGTGCTTTTGAATCATCTCGACTTAAACGACTCCTAAACTGCCCGAACACTTCGCCTTCCAAAATCTTGACTGCCAACAAGAAAGGACTTCCGCTGGATATTGTTATGGTCTATCATCAATATTCACGAGGTCTTCGTCTGTCACGAGTAATTACTGCCGCTAAGGTAAAGCTTTTAAATTCAAACAAAGCTAATTAAAACTAATTAAACGCTCATTTCAGTCGTCTATGATCAAAGCAATGAAAAAAGCCAGTCGAATATCAACAAATAACTGCCTACAGCCAATCCATTACCAACGTTGACCAGAAGATGTTTATCAAATCAAACGATACATGGGAATTGCATGCGTTTAACTCCCCAACTTCATTCAACTACCAACCAGTTAAAGCACCGAAGATTCAAGCTCCACTGGAAAATCGAATGTTTTGGATCGACCGAGAAATGTTATCGCAGATGAACAATAACATAGAAACGAAGATCTTCAATCTCCTTCAATTCAACTTTATGCAATTCACTGTGGATATTCGTTCAAACATGGTGAGGTTATTTGTTCTTTGCAATGCTTACTTTAAACACTTTAAGCTCTCGTCTAAAAAGCCTATTTCCGAAATCCTTCAAATCACATCCAACTTTGTGCTGCCGAAAATGCCAAAACGACCAAAACGAATTTTCAAGTTAAAAACGCCACCAAACAAAAGCACAGACGAGGATCTTCTAGAAGACGTTCAATATACATTGCAACTCAAAGAGCCGTTCAATGTTGGGACATAAAGTTATGTCGAATGGAGTTTCTTTGCTTCCGATCCCGCTTCAATGTAAGAACTTAAAATTCTAACTTGTTATAACGCGTATTCAATTTTAGACTTTATTCAAAATGACGGTCACTTCTATCCTCCAATTTTGGCAAAAGCTCCAGCAACATCCAGACTAATGTTTGATCAATCTGCGTTTGAACTACTTTCGCAGTTAAACTTAATGCCACAAGAAGAAAAAGAAGACGCCATTTCGATTGCCAACTTGTTTGAAGAGTTGCTATTTGAATATCAAGATCATACAATGTTCAGTTCAGATGTCAATGACTGCATTCGTTTTGACGAAAACACAACGCAACAATTGTTTTCAACTGCCGTTAAGTCAGATTTGATTTTGAAGATCCAGAAACGTCGCATCAACCAGCAAAAGTCTTCAACAAAACGAGCTCGATATGTTATTGTTTGTGTTCCTGGAGATCACTTCGAATTGCATAAAATCGATGTTGACACCGAGACTCAACAACTTTGCATTCACGACAAACACACACAAAAACTACTCGACTCTTCAATTCGAATCAACGATATCGACAAACGTCAAATGAAGAAATTGATTTCACAGCTAGAATCTTCAGACAACAACCGACCTTCGAGTAAATTGAGTGTGGAGTCGAGTCAGATCATCTTCAACTCGGCAGTTTGCAGCTTGCATTCAAATCGCTTGCAATACGAACGCATTCAACAAAACGCAGACGAGAGCAAATCAGTCAGCATCTCCAACTTCATTCCACAACAAAACAACTACTCCGACAAATTTGGCAGCTTTGCGTACATTATTCGACCGACTATCAAGATTGGAGAAATTCCACCAGTTAAAAGAAAGCAGCATAGGATTCAAATTGAAGATTTGCCAGACGAAGATCAACTGCCTGTTGTCACCCGCATTGATGATCAATCGAAAGATTCTATGCAACTTTTGATCTCTGAAGAAGGAACCTCAACAAGCAACGAAGAGCTTGAAGATGTGGATGAATTTGACATCGAAATTGACGAGTCGTTCCAATTAAATGATAAGCAATCAAGTGCAATGATTTACTTTGAAGGCTCGGAAGAAGAAAGTGAAGAAAATGAAAGCGAAGAAACTGCTAAAATTGACCAAAAGGCAGTTGAAGGAATGCTTAAATTACTGCAAAGTGACGAGAGCAGCATAAACGTTGAAAGCTTGCTAGCAATCAACCAGTTCTTCGAATTGTCTCAACCAACAATTGGATACAGCAAGCAATCAACGGATCAGTTCAAGTTGCCTCAAACAACCGTTTTTGAAATGGACGAAGTTGAGAGATTTATCAGCGGCCGATTTGATTGCAAGCCTTCGACCGCAAAGTCAAACCGTGTCTACATAAACAGTTCGACAACAAATCCACTTGAAATTTTAATCAACGAGCAGTACAAGACTGTTTTGGCCGAACTTCAACACCTGCAAAACAACAAGATTCCAGCCGGGTTGGCAAACAATGATAATGATGAACTTACGTATCCGGTTGCTCTCAAATTGCAGTTAAACACTAAGACGCCAAACTTTATGCAAGTTCTTCCAACAGACTCGGTCAAATTCAATGTAAAGTATGTGCCGAAAAAGCGCCTCTTGACACTGCAATACCAAACAATTGTTCAGCAAGATTGTCTTGTAAGTTTCTATTTTTAAAGACTCGTAATATCAAATATCTTTCAGACTGCAACTTGCTCAGATGGCTCGAAATTGTCGTTTAATGTTGAGTGCAAACCATCAGTCGAAAGTTCCTCAACTACGCCAACAAAGTCCAGTGCAAGTCCATCAACAACATGCTTGATGTTGAAGAAACCAGCGATTCGAGCCGAAATCCTCAAGCATTTTGTAAAGATGTCTGACTCGGAGCGAAGTCAGTGGCTCCTAGCTATCAAGCATCGTTTCCTCCGGCAAAAGCATTTTCAACAAAAGAGACGAATCTTCCGTTCCATCGACAAGATGCACAAAGTTGCCGATGAAGTTTTGAAGGAGAACAAAGAAGAATTGAGTGGTGACAAGAACAAAACCGATGCTGAAATCAAAAAGGCGGCAATTCAGCGTTTATTGGCCAGAAAAGATACCAAATATCCGGTTGATGAACTGAAAACAAAGTCGAAGACCAAAAAATCAACCAGCTCGACAAAACAAAAGAGCTCATTGCATTTGGCTGATTTGTTGCTTCAATCCACATCAAGATGTCGAATGAACTTGAGCAAAAAGATGCATCCAACGTTTGCGAAAATTGACTCAACCAAGATGAAAGAAAAATGGAGTGACAAGACGGAAGCGATCAAAGTCCAGTACAAAGTCGGCAAAAAGGTTTGAATTGTGTTTGTTTAAGAAATAACTAAATTGAAAATTTAGAGTCTGATTGCATTTGATCATTCGTTAGAGAACTTTTATAAGAAACTCAATCACGAATTGCCATCAAAGTTGTTCGAAGCAAAGCCGATTGAGACAAGTGAAGACGTAAGAAGTGTGCTGTTTGGCAGAATGCTTACTTGTTATTTTAGATTCATGATCGTTTGTTGTTTTTCACAAATGCCGGTCCATCAAAAATTATCAAATACAAAGTGCCAACTGAAGTTCCAACTTCTACACGTCCAGAGAAGAAGACTGAACAACAAACTCCCGTTGCAGTTGCGGAACAACCACCTGCCAGTTTACCCGATTTGAATTTGGATCAATTTGTCTCTGCCGAAACGCCGCCTTACGCTGACGAACAAAATGCATCGACACAACAGACAGATTCTAGCCGTGAACGTCAAATATCTTCAATTCAAATTCCATCTGCAATGCAAGTTCCTGCATCAGCCGTCTATCACTTACAATCAGATCCACAAGCAACGAGTGCTAGTCAAACTGTACAGAATGCAGATCCAGTCTATTACACTAAACGGAGTTTGAACACATTTTCGCCAGCCAGGTAAACCAATAAGTTGTTTTGCATTTAATAACTCTATTCAAATTTCAGTAGCGGAACAAACGTTGTTCAACGAATTGCTCCTATTCAAACTCAGTCTTTTGAACCGACTCGAGTTTCATCGATCTCCGCACTCAATGTGCCGAAACAAAGAGTAAGGCCCGATTTTCTTATATTGCTTAAAATTAAATTCAAAAAATATTCTATACTGCTCACATTAAGCAATTGGCGCCAAGACCGATGGTTCGTCATGTGGTTATTGGAAATCGACCGAAAATGTCTGGAGACACTGACAGCATGGAACGTCAGTTTGTGCAGCAACGTGAAGAATCCGGATATGAGTCTCGATACTATCAAACAGCTATTGGCCAGCGTGAATTAACCGTACGCGAAAAGCTTCAACAAGACATGGCCAGAGGTGTCGTTCAATCGGGACAAAAGAAACACTATCCAGTCAGAGTTCCAACAACAATGAAGCGGAAAATCAGCGAAAGTCAACACCAGTTTGGCGATGAAAGCCCAAACGCAATTGATCCAAAACGAAGTAGACCTGCGCAGTACATGTACCAGGTCAAAGGCCCATCAACGATTCTAAGTTCTCAAGCGGCAAAACCTCAACAAACAAGTATGAGCGGTAACATAAGCAATTTGAGCGAACAGCAATCAACTAGCCAGACTGTTCCGATGATTTTTCATCACGGGGTAGCTAAAGTTTCGCATTAAGTTAAACTAGTCTCTAACTTCAGGAGCCGATAAAAACTTACATTAGACGAGAAAACCACCAATTTTCCATTCACGATCCGGCCAGCTATCATTCAACGCCCAGTGGTAGTCCGGCACAATACTCAAAAAGTCCTCAACTCAAAGTCTACGAGAAGCGATCGACTCCAAGTGAGCCGCCTTCAACTGTTCAACGAAAAAGCGCGGACACCGAACCAGAGGCTTCGTCAAGTTCAGTTTAAATGGTAGTAATTGATGCCGACTGCTGTTAATTGATCAACTTTTAGAGTTCAAACCTCGCAATCTACTGTCATCATTTGTCATTGCTATAATTAATGTTACTAATTTGTTACTTGTTGACAAGATCTCAATTAACGGCGTAATTTATGTTCAAGCCTTTGAATAAACTATTAAGTTTAGTTAACTGTGTGGTTTGTGGCTGGATACCGTAGTGAGAACAAGTCTTGCGTATTGAAAGATTTAAGCTGACGTTACAATTTAGTCGTTTATTTGCAACAAGCAACGAATTGCCGCGAGCAACTGACAAGTTCCCACAAATGTGATGTCTGCATACTTAACGACCAAATAAATTTATTGACCAACAATATCTCTAGGCATTGACTGTTGAGTGGTATTCATTATTAAATGATTAAAGGTGGGGGAAAGACGGGTTTCGAAAATAATGACCAATAGTTTTACATGAATACAATCGGAAACAAATACTAGTATAACTCCCCGGACGCCAAGTAACTTTTTGCACAAACTTGTGAAATTACATTAAAGCCACTTTATGCGCTAATAACTTAAGTACCGATCAACAGAAGGCAAACTTATGTTCAAGTTTACGGGCAAAGAAGTATTTTGCTGAAACGTGCAAACACCTAACCAAACGCCTATAGTCATTTGTTGTTCTGTGGAAGATCCAGGTAATTGGTTTGCCATTCAAGTCCGAGCCACTTTTGCAAAATATCCAAAAAATAATATGAGGTTCATTAGCCTTTAAACCCAAACACTAAGGAGTTTATTTTTCCCCCCTTTTAATTTTTAACATTAAACATTTTATATAGTGATTCACCACAAGAAACAATTTATCCACCAGCTATTAACACGAGGTCCAAACTTTAACCAAGTAGTCATTGTGTTGCAAGTCCGGATTGTTTGCTCGTTTATCCCATTTCGTTCAAGTACTTAAACATTTTATTAGTGATTCACACTTTCCACCAGCTTTAAACAGTCAACTTTAAAGTAATCTTGTTTAAAGTTGGTGGAAAGTGTAAAATTAAGTGTAAAATTAAGTGTAAGGTTTTACCTTCAAGTCCATTCCTTAAAAGTGCGATTTTACTTTATTTATGAAAGTTATTACAAACCGATCAGTCCGTTCACAAGCTCGGCATTCCGTTTGCCCATGTTATGTAGCCTATTTATGTCTAAATTCCTTCACATAAATAATGTGTTTGAATTACAATTTGCATACCCATTCCGATAAGGCCGTTAATCAATTCAGCATTTCTTTTATGCTGGACGATGGAAGGATATTCTTGCTGAAACAAGTATTTTAGCCTCGTGTACTTAATTAAATTGTGCTCTTTTTGCTCACACACTCACAAAAGTCCTATTACGTTCGCATATATTCTGCTCTCTTTCCGAAAATCAATAGACTGCGCGCAATTTTTGACACTGATAAAATTTAAGCGGGTTCATTCTTTTCAGGCCCAATGTTTACTGCTATATACGAAACCGATGGTTCTACTGCGGTTAGTCACAGCGCATTTGGGCAATTTCTGCCTGGAGCTGGACGACAACTTGCAACCGTTTGTTTGAAGACGCTTCGAATCTATCGTTTTAATACACATGCTCACTATATCAATACTGAAGATCACGAATGGAAAGATGGCTTGCAACTGGAATGTGTTTATCGAGTTGAATTGCTGACACCCGTTAAATCACTTGGAGTTGCTCGTTTGCCAATCAGACCGGATCTGGATTCATTAGTTCTTGCTTTTGATCAAGCGAAAGTCTCAACTGTTTGTTTTGATGGCGCCAAATTCTTGTTCGATACAGTTTCTTTGCACGACTTTGAAGATGAAGAGCTAAGAGATGGATTCAAAACAGATGAGATTGTGCCAAAGATATGCGTGGATCCGTTACAACGATGTGCAGTTACACTTATTTATGGACGTCATCTTGCAATTTTACCCTTCAACGAAGGCCAGTTGATTCGAAGCTACACCGTTCCACTGAAGAAAGTTGACGTCAGATTGACTAACATTATTGACATTGTATTTCTTCATGGTTATTACGAGCCGACTCTTTTAATTGTCTATGAACCAATTCAAACAACTGCAGGAAGGCAAGCTATTTATAGGCCTTTTCAAATTTAAACTTTCATTGTTTAGAGCAACAATTCGTTACGATACTGTTAATATTTTGGCACTTTCATTGAATATTAAAGATCGAGTGCATGCAGTTATTTGGAACTTGGGAAATCTGCCAAGCTCAATCAACCAGTGCTGCAGCTTGCCTTTGCCTATTGGAGGCGCTTGTTTATTCGGATCAAATGAAATTATCTACTTGAACCAAGCAGTTCCGCCGTGCGGTTTAGCTTTAAATTCTGATGCCGATGAGTTCACTCGTTTTCCGTTTGCTACTGAGACAAAAGCTTTGCATTTGACATTGGATGGGTGTGTTGTTGAAGTCATGAGTGAAAACGAAATTATGATTGTAACTCGAACCGGTGATGTTTACATGCTCATTTTGAATGTTGACATTTCAAACGCCGTGAAAGAACTGCGAATTCAGAAAGTTTTCGGCAAGTGTTTAGTTTAAACGGCTTGTTTAATTACTTGCAATTTAGAAACAAATTTACCCTACACCCTCACATCTTGTTATCCTGGCTACATCTTTTTGGGTTCTAAGCTTGGCGATTCAGTTTTACTAAATTACAACAAAGAAGAGACTCAGCAAGAAAATGGAATGCATGTTGATGAAGCCAGACACGATGAACAGGATGTTCCGATGGATGAAGATGATCTATTCTTGTACACCAGCAACAAACTGGCAGTTGCAAAACAGGTAATTCTATTTAGGGCTGCTTTGTTTCATTAATTTGTACGTTTAGACTCCGGTTGCTCAAAAGAACATTACGTTCAATTTTACAGTTATTGACAAACTATTTAACAATGCTCCTTGTAAGGTTTTGCGTGTTGCAACTGCAACTGATGTTCAAGTTGAATTGCAAAATGACAATAAAGATATCTTCTTTGATTTGGTAACCTTTAGTGAGCCTTACATTAGTTAATGTTGCTTTTTAGGTCACAGCTTCAGGTCAAGACAAAAACTCATCAATGTGTTTCTTTCAAAGAACTGTTCGCCCATTCGTTCAATCAAGTTTTGAGTAAGTGATATGAATTGAGTTAGATCGTCTTATTAATTTGTTTTTAGAGTAGAAAATGCACTGGAGTTGTTTAAAGTTAATCGTCACAACAACACTGCTCCGAGATATTTATTTGCAGCTTTGGAAATGGCAACAAAGATTTTCGAACTTCGAAAAAATACAATGGATCTTATGAACAATCAAATCTTTTTGGCACAAGAAACGACCATTTTGGTTGATAGCTTGAAAAATGGTGAAATAGTTGTCCAGGTAAAAATACTTTCTATGAATTGAAGAGTAATGCAAATGTTTAGATAACACCGATGCATATTGTCCTGGTTGGACCTGATGCAAGTCAAACAGATGCGGAAATTTTGTCGTTGAAGATTGATACAAACTTCCCAATTGCTTTCGCTTCAATTATTGATCCTTACATCGCAATGATTACGCAAAATGGTCGTTTATTGCTTTACAAAGTCGAGTATTTCCCGCAAATTAGTTTGAACAGAGTAAGCTTATATTCTTTAGTCAAACTCTATTGACGTGTTTAGATTTCTGTTGATGGATTGGTTGAAAACTTCAATGACAAAAATTCATTTACTGCAATCAGCATTTACAAGGATTTCAGTGGACTCCTTCGATTGTGCAAAACAGGAAAAGAGCCGACAATTGATACATCTAAACAAGATCAGCGACAAGTGAAAATTGAGCCTAACGAAAGAGTAGTTGAAGAAGATGTGGATGATATTGATGCAATGCTTTACGGAAATGAGAGCAAATCAAAACGTAACATTTTATTAAATTTTAAGTTGCATATTGAGTTTTTTAGCGGTTGAAGCGCAACCAATGGTGGTCGAGACAACAATTGAGGAAGTGAATGGCAAAGAGGATGAAGTTCAAGAGGATTTGATTGGGAAAAGCATTATTGATCCAAAAAGTGTCGTTCCAACTTACTATTTATTGGCGGTTCGCGAGAATGGAACTTTTTGTATTTACAATTTATCTACTTTGCAAATGGTCTTTCGAGTGAAAAAGTTACATGATTTGCCTGAACAACTTGCTCATACACCGCTTACTGCTGCCGACTTGGAAGATGTGCCAAATGAAGCAAGTCAAAATCCGGATTTTGCCTTCAAGCATGGAAACATTCCGATAAAAGCTGAAGACATAGTGATGGAGATCAAGTTGAATGGATTGGGTTTAAACAATGCAAGACCAGTGCTTTCAATTCTCGTTGATGACATTGTTTGGTTTTATGAGTTATTCGTTCAAGACGATGGAATCAAAGGTATGCTTTGGAAATGCTATTTTGTTATAAGTTAGAGATTTAGATGTGTTAATGGTTCGTTTTCGTCGACTTGCTATGTCAGTGATAACACGCTCGACTCGCTTCATGGGCCAACAAGGCAAAAATCCGGTTGAAAACTCTCGTGATGTTGGACGAAGACGCTCATTTGTTACTCCTTATGACAGAATTGGCGATTTAGTAAGTTATCAACATACAAATGTAAAGTTGTTTAATAAACTATTTTTAGTCAAATGGTTTATTTATTTCTGGAAGCTATCCATCTTTGTTGGCTTGCGCTCATGGAGAATTCGTTCTTCATCCTTTCATCATTGACGGTCCGATTTTATCGTGTTGCACTTTTAATGATGTTCGTTGCCCGAATGGTTTCATTTACTTGCGTGCCGAACGATCAGCGATCAAATTTGCTTACTTGAATGTAACTTTCAAAAACAAAAAAAGTTCATTTATTGATTAAATTTTAGCCAGATATTCGTTACGACACTTCATACCCAGTTCGACGAATTTGTTTTGATGAAACAGTCCGCTTTGTGGTTTTCCTCTTGCGCTGGAATTTGTTCACATTGATTACTTGCAAGCCAGTTCAACACAATCAATTATGCATTGTAACGAATGAAGACAAACTCATGGAGACTTATGAACGCGATACTAACTATGTTTTGCCGGAGTCAGACAAGTTCAAGCTCCAGGTTTGTTATAAGCATTTCTGTTCATATAAACGATTTTTTAAGCTTTTCTCAACCTTCGATTGGAACTTCATTCCTAAAAGCTCGATTGAGTTTGACGAATTTGAAACAGTTACGAGCTGTGAAGAGGTGTTGTTGAATTCTGAGTCTACAATTTGGGGTCTTCAAAGTTATTTGGCAGTGGGAACAGCTTTGAATTACGGCGAAGAAGTCTTTGTTCGTGGACGAATCTTAATCTATGAAATCATTGACGTTGTACCGGAAGAAGGAATGCCAACAACGCGTCATCGACTCAAGTGTGTTTACGACAAAGAGCAAAAGGGACCTGTAACAAGCATTTGTCATTGCAATGGCTTTTTGTTGACAGGAATGGCTCAAAAGGCAAGCAAATCGTTTCACAGTTTTAAACTCAATCTTCTATTTAGATTTTTATTTGGCAATTCCGCGACGGTCAACTCAATGGCGTTTCTTTCTTGGATATGCACTTTTATGTTCACAACTTGGTTGGATTTCGAAGTTTGGCATTGGCTTGTGATATGTTCCGCTCGGTGTCACTGATTCGTTACCAAAATGATCACAAGGTTTTGTCATTGGTTTCTAAGGATTTGCGACCTTTCACTCCGTCTCCAATGTCTGCGCAATTTTTACTTGATCATCAGCACTTAGTTTTCGTGCTCAGTGACGAGAATGGAAACATTTCAATCTTTGGTTATATGCCGGAAGCGACAGAATCACGCGGAGGCGAAAACTTAGTACTTTTGGGTTCATTGAATCTTGGCTCTGCTTCGAATGGAATTGCCCGAGTCAATGGTAAGTTGAACGTCATGCTGTTTTTGACTCAATTAATCACTCTGTTTTTAGGTCATGCAAACGGCCCGTTCTTGGAAGCTGTTGACACAATAAAGGAAACTCAGACCAACATTATTTGCACGCTGGATGGCTCTTGGGCTGTTCTTCGACCAATTAACGAACGAGCTTCTCGGCGACTGCAAATTCTTCAACAACTCATGGTGTCACAAGTTCCGCAATGTGCAGGATTGAACCCGCGTGCATGCCGAGCTCCAAAGCCGCAGAAATTACTTCAACAACCAAAGAGTTCAACAAGATCAATTATCGATGGCAATTTTGTTTTTCAATTTATGAACTTGGGTACACAGACAAAAGCTGAACTCGCTCGAGCTTCTGGTTCTAACCGATATCAAATTATTGACGACATAACTGAGTTTCGACGAGCATGCACTCATTATTAGTCTGTTAAGTTTGGTCACTCTTGTTTTTGTTGATTTCATTATTGTTGAGTCTTGATCTCTACGTCAATAAATAAATAAAGTTAATAAGTGCGTTCAATTAATGGGAGTATTGTGAGAGTTTGACTTTGGTGATTTGGAATGATAGTGTAGTAAATGTAACTGACCTGTGGCAGTTTGTAAGGTCTGTATACCAAGGGCGTGCATTGCACAAGAGAAAACAAGAACAGAAAACACACGAGGAAGCCCAAATGTTTCATGGTTTGAGTTGAGTTGTCAACTCTGAAATAAACTCGAAATGAATTAGCAGCTATAAAGCGGATGTAATTAACGCGACATCATTTAAGACAACAAAAACTAAACTAGAATTGTCTGGTCGAATTTGTATGGGGAAGGCGGATGACGCCCAAGACTGATGACAAACAAATACAAAAAGAATTGTGCTCGCCCTATAAAAACGATGCCTTGTGCTCTAGCATCAAAGTTTAAATATCTAGACAAATTTTCGCCAACCACGCAAGTCTAACGAAAGTGCACAAAAATTGCACAAGTGGACTGGTGACGAGTGGTTGGGAATCGAAAATCAAAAATCCACATGCAGTTATGAGTTTGCGAAGCTTCTGTCTTGGCGTTGGACTTAATCTGCGAAGGATTTAACGACTCTTACGTAGCATGCCCGCGCACTTGTTTCTCACGACCGGTACAGATTGGCCTCGTGTTGATTTGAATTTAGAGTTCCCAAGAGAATCGTGGGCTGAAAGTCGACCAACATCTTGTACGGTTGGTTGATTTGGCCAAAAGGTTAATGTGCGCAAAATCTTGTTTTGTTCGAGATTGCGCGTGGTCCGGAAGGCAGTCACTGCAATTGATAAATGGCTTTGAAGTTAATTAGGAGCGGTGCAGCGTTCCAAAATGCATAGTCGACGTGTTTTGCTTCCGCGAATCACGTAAGGGCCAACAAATTAAAGCGTGTTGAAAAGTGTGAAATTGTTTTGAAACGCCTTCTGGCATAAATTGAATAAAATAATTAGATGAAGTAATTGAATGAAGTTGTTGTACACTTGTGTAATTTGGTTACTTGCAAAAGTATTAAGGGCGACGACCTTTGGAAAACTCATTATATGGATTAACGTAAAGGAAACATTGGGTTTCCTTTTGCGCAAATTCTCGTTTGAAATGTCAATGCATATGGCAGATGTGTATTTTTAAACATTACTTATGAAATAAAATGTCGACTGTAAATACTTAAATTTGAATTTAATTTCAAATCGACGCAATCTGCGTCCTGTTGTTTGCAAGGTTCGAAACAAGAAGTTTCCATAAACTTATCAAGTTTACTTCAAGGGTTTCAAAGATGTCTACAATGTATTTAAATTAAAGGTGCTAATTTATTCCTAAAATTATTGCACACTAACAACCATGCAAAACAATACTAATAGTTTGCCCAAATCCATTCAAGACGAAAACTTGGTGTTCTTTTGAGTATATTTTTGAAATAAGTTACTCTTTTTAGCTTGTCGATCAATTAAAAGCCCATTTGAATTATGTCTCTCAGCAGTTCTTACAGACCGAAAACAGAATGGAACAGTTGGACAAAGAAAGCTCGGATTTTTACTTTCATTTGCAACGTGTTCAAAATGCAATTTCGGCGTTAAAGCATCGACGTTATGTACAAGAGGTTTCATTGCAACTTTTGCTTTTAATGCTTTTAACTCTTTAGTTAATTGTTGACGATAACAGCCATCGGCATTCTCACGCTTCAGCAAAGCCTTTTTTGAACACAGACGAAGAACTTCGAAACAGCATTGTCCACGCAACTGAGCAAGGTCTTCAAGTGATTTCCACCATGTTTAAGCCCATTGCAATTCAAATACCCAATCAGATTCTCAGTGAGAATTTTATCCCCAATGACATTTACGAGCCCATTGACTCAAATTTAATGCGTGATTTGCCTCCAGTTATCGGCTCTGCAGGTTTTAATTCTTGGAATGTGTCCGATTTGGTAGACAGACCAACAGAAACAAGTGAAATAACAATCGGCCAAACAAATATCCCAATTACACAGCCGAAACCACAACTGGCAAAAGAACCGTAAACTTCAAGTTATGTTGCATTTCATTCAAATTCGATACTTTAGAAGTCCGGTTTTGGAGATCAAAAAAGAAACAGTTGTTGAGCAGCCTGCTTCTTTATTGTCAAATTCAAGTGCCGAATCAGTTGAAGTGATAACGCCAAAGCCTAAGAACGAGTTTTTGAATCAATTAAATGAACGTCTCGCCACCGAAAACTTGAAAAAAGATCCGCCAAGTGTATCGGAAGCAGTTGAGCCAGTTAAAAGGTGATTATTTAACGTTTAACAAAGTTTATTTGCACATTCAGACTTGAACAATCTACTCCAGTTATTCAACCAATTGCCCAGCCACGAAAGTCAAAAATTGAAGAGCCTCCAAAACCACTAATTAAAGATTCTTCAAGTGATGATGAGCTTTTTAAAGCGCCGTCTGTTCCTCAAAGAACTACACCAGTAGCAAAACCTCTGGTAAAGCCTCCGGTAAAAGCTCCAGTAAAAACACCTGAAAGCAAAAATGAAGCTGTTCAAGCAGTTAAACCACCTACAAAGACAATTGAAAAGCCAGCAAGCAAAGCACCGGTAAAGAAGTCCTTAGTGAGTTTTTAAATGCGTCAAGTCAATTAACCAAATGTTTTTAGTTGGATGATTCAGACGATGATTCCTTTGACGAATTGTTTAAATCACCTAAGAGTTTATCGTCTAAACCGAAGTCTGCAACCCAGCCAAAAGCTGAAGAAAAGCAACCAGCAAAAATAAGTCCGAAATTAGTTGAGGAAGTGGTGATCAAATCAACAAAGACGTCCAATCAACCTGTAAACAAAACTGTTGTAACTGTTAAACGGGTAAGTTATATTGTTTAGTGCACATATCTTTAGCGCATATATGACTTTTTTGAAATTTGAGTCTAAAAAGTTCGGCTAACTGCCGCAACAATCCGGCCCTCTGTTCGAAAGCAACCCGTGTGCAATCATGAAAAAGGTTTACTCGGGATTTTCGTTCGCCACTTTATCTCCCGTTGACCTGGCCTTTGCTGTTTTATTTGTCCACGAAACTGACAACTGCTTTGTTTATTCGGTTGCATTCGATCAGTGAACTTTTTGCATATTCATTAAATAAACATTTTTAGACCGAACCCAAGAAACGTTCAATTTTTGATTCAAGTTCATCATCCGACGAAGAAACACCGCCAAATCCACAGCCAAAGCCATTGCCAGCCAAAGCGCCTATTCTTGCCGAATCCACAGACGACGAAATGCCTAAAAATGTGTTGAATTCAGTGAGCGGTGACTTTTCTAGTCGTCTCAATCAAGCACTTTTGAAGAGACCTCCAACGACTTCATCTGTAAGTTGTTGAGTATTTTTGGGCACTGTAAATGCATCTTCTTTACAGGGCAGCATTGTAAAACCAGATTTAAAACCAGATGAAAAGCCAGAACCTCTACCGTCAACTACTTCAACAAAAAGAGAGCCTGTTGAAAGGAAAAAACAAGAAAGTGTCGCTGCTTTACGAGGCAAACTGGGTGATTCAATCGCAAAAGCACATAGAATTTCGGCCAGCGGTTTGGACCACAAAACTCTAATCAAAGAGTCTTCTTCGTCCGATGAAGCTGAAGTGCGGAAACCCAAAATTGAAGACCAAACGTTTATTCAAACACTTAAAGTAAGCGCTAAACAACATCATGCTGTAAACTCACTAAATTTAGGCAAGACCTCGGCCAGCACGTGCTCCTAGATCAAGACCTCCAGTTATCCAAACTGAAGAAAAAGGTTGAAAGGAAAGAAGAGGTCAAAGAATCCGAAGTAAAAGACGAAAAGAAGGTTGAAGAAACTAAAACAGCAGATACAAAATCTACAAGCATTGGAGACAGTAAAAAGCCTGCTAATGATAAAACTTCAAATGAGTCAGAAGTCAAGAAGCCAACTAGTCAAAAATCTCCAAAAGAACCCGAAGTCAAGAAGCCATCCAGTACAACAACGGCTGCTAAGAAGCCTGAAACTACTAGTCAAACCACGAGTCAAATCACTACCAGTAAAACAGTCACGTCAAGGAAGGGTCTTTTTGATTCCGACTCTGATGATCCATTTTGATGTTTAATACTAATTTGAATGGTTGAATAAATAATTCGGTTGTAGTTGTTTAATAGTAGTTATCACAACGTATCGTGCATATTCGATTAATTACTGCTGATCTAAATGTGAAAACGTATTGTTTTGTTTTAAACCTTCACGTTGATCAAAGACTGCGTGTGCACGCAAAAGAGTGCCCGCTTTGACCCACCAAAAGACATTCACTTACGGCTGATAATGCGTTTACACTGTTTCAGGGAAAAGGCGTTTCACGTTTTCTGCCGAGTGCTTCTTTTTTGCTTGATTGAAACGTGCACAAGTTGTTTGTGGAGATGAAGTTGCTAACACGCTCTGCATATATCTTCCGTTTGGCCAGGCGGTTTTCAAGTGCCAAATCTTCAGACGAATTTAGACTTCATGAATTTGAAGAAAAATACCTGGGTCATCGAAAGGTAAACGTTATTTTAACAAACTTATCATACACGTTTTGTTTAGGCACGCTTCACCGAATCTCTTGATATTGCTGACTCTGCAAAGACTGAAGCATTTCCTATTTATCGAGTAACGAACTCAAATGGAGAATTTATTGATTCCAATCAAGATCCGAACTTATCAAAAGTGACCCTCTTTGTTGCTTGTTGACACTAATTTATTGAGTTTAAGGAGACAGCACTTAAAATGTATCGCGACATGTTTGCAATGAATATAATGGACAAAATTCTCTACGATTCACAACGTCAGGGTCGAATCAGTTTTTATATGACGAACTTTGGCGAAGAGGTAGATTTAAAAGATCAAACGATATTCTATTTGTACTTGTTTAGGCATGTCATATCGGTTCTGCAGCGGCACTGGAAAGTAAAGATTTAGTTTATGGCCAATACCGAGAAGTTGGTGTTTTGATGTATCGCGGCTTTACGTTTGACGATTTTGTGAATCAATGTTATGGAAACGCTAACGATAGAGGAAAAGGACGACAAATGCCGGGTTTGAATTGAGTATTACTCTTTAAGTTATCAACACAAACTTTAGTGCATTACGGATCTGAAAAGTTAAACTTCGTAACAATCAGTTCACCGTTAACTACACAGTTGCCACAAGCAGTTGGATCGGCATATGCTTTCAAAAGAGACGGCAGTGGTAGAATCGTAGTTGTGTACTTTGGCGACGGAGCTGCTTCAGGTAACATTAAATTTGCTTATAATGTTGTAACTTTGGCATGTTTAGAAGGCGATGCTCATGCAGCATTCAACTTTGCTGCTACAATGAAATGTCCAATTATCTTCTTTTGCCGCAACAACGGATATGCAATCAGTACTCCAACAACTGAACAATATGCTGGTGATGGTATTGCGGGCAAAGGGCCAGGCTATGGATTGCATACTGTTAGAGTCGACGGAAATGATCTTTTTGCGGTTTATAATGCCACAATTAAAGCTCGAGAACTGGCTTCCGAAAACAAACCGGTCTTGATTGAAGCAATGACCTATCGAATCGGACATCATTCAACATCAGATGATTCCACCGCTTACCGGTACTACTTGCTTGGCTTTTGAAGAGCATTTTCACATTTTTGTTTTTCAGTTCAGCGGATGAAGTGCAAGAATGGTCAAGTCAAGATCATCCAAGTAAAGATTTGTTATAACTGATTTAAACAACATTTTTATTTAGTTGGACGATTCCGCAAATATTTGGAACTAAAAGGATGGTGGAGCGAGAAGCAAGACAAGGAGCTGTACGACAAAGTACTTTTTGTCATTAGCAGTTTTTAAATTAAAGCAACTTTTTAGACTCGCAAAGAGTTCATGACTAGCTTCAGCAAAGCAGAAAAGACTAGCAAACCGCCGATTGATGAAATGTTTGAAGACGTTTACCAACAGCCAACTGCACATATCCGAAAACAGCAAGCGGAATTGAAGGCTCATTTGAAGGAGTACGGCAAAAACTATCCTATCGGCGAATACAAAAGCAAATAAGTTAATTAGGACATTGATTGATGTGAGATTTCTATCTATCTGTTAACATAATTAAATCTTCTTGCCAACAAAGTTGTTTGCGAAGTGTTAAATAAAAGTTTATTTCAGCACTTTTTATTATTTTACAATAAGTTCACAATGTGAATGCATAACTTGGAATACAATTTAACGGCAGATAGAAGAGTTTGAATTAGTTTTACGCTTAGAACACGGCAGCTTGTCGGTGTTGAGCAGTTGTAGACTTGTCGGTAATCTGGACATTTCCAAAGCCGTCGTAGTCTATTTCTGGTGTTCTTGGTCGTTCTTTTGTGCGACTGTCAATCTTTGGCGTGCTTTGATGAACGTAATTGTCGGAGCGTTGTTTCGATTGGTTGCTGTCTCCGTAGTTTTGTGACTTTGTTGGAGCCGGACTCTTTTCGCCATTCATTTTTGGTGTGCCATTGCGGTGAGCTTTACGATAAGCACCAGTTTCATAAGTGTCCCAGAACTGTGTGTCGTCCAAGCTGGTGTCCGAATCAGACTGATTGATGCCATTTGTTTTGCTAGGCCGTTTGTAAGTCTCGTAAAATCCTTCGTAATGGTCATAAGAGTTGCCTGGCTTGTAAGTTGAGTTGGGTGGAAGAGTTCCATTTGTAGGCATATAAATTGTTTCATCGTAAGTTCCACGTCTCGGATATGTGTCGTAAATGGTCTCGATTCTGAATTTTTTAAGTTGATTTTTGTCTAACAACTCTTTTGCTTACATGGGAATTGTAGGAGGTGCAGCTCGTTGACTTTGGGGGCTGTAGAAATGAGGCGGTTGTTGCATGAACATTGGATGCATGTAAGCAGGATTTCTGCCAAAATGAGGATGTCCAGCAAAGAATGGATGCGGTGGAGGAAATGGCATTTGTGCAGAACGGCCAGCATGACGAGCTAAAATGTTAAAGTTTAAAATAAAGCGTTAAAGACTTACCGAAAAATGGAGACGGGGGTACAGAGCTTCGAGGAGGTCTGTGATGCTGCGGTGGCTGCATGAACATTGGAGGCATTGGGTGACGACCTCTGAATGCGCCAGGCGGTGGCATAAATGGAGGATAATGTTGTGGGGGCATAAACGGCGGAAAGTGATGCGGATCAAACGGTCTTGAGATGTCTGGCTAAACTTTCAATTAATTCAGTTAATTAATTTCAAAACTCACTTGACTTCCAGTTCTACGCATTGGCGGTTCGTTGTATGGAATAACCATATTTCCGTTTTCGAAAACCTCACTTTGAGTTTCGTTTTTCTTGTTTCTCTTGCTAGGCTTTTTGGGAATGCTCGATTCGGTGCTCAACATATCATAATCGGTGCTTTGCTGTCGACGTTGCCATGTTTTTTGACCAATAGCACGCTCATCCCAGTTGATTTCATCTTCCCGATTGTCATCGGTTGTCAACTGCTCACTAAACAAAGAAAGATTTGAGTTTTGTCATCTTCAAAGTTTATGTACCTTGTTTGTTGTTCACTTGGAGTGTCTGGCCGTTCACTCAAACTTCCATTTTTGATTGCTTTTTGTCGTCCCAATAGTTTGTCCTCGATTTTGAGGAAAGCTGTGTCAGCATACGAGTGGAAGCAAGAACGAACAAGAGCATTTGCAGCTCTATCATTGGTGCAAATGAAGGTGTGGCATTCAAGAACCTATAAAGGCTTTTCAATTGTTGTTTGTTGTTTTTGAAACGCATTGCACAATATAAATCTTTTTTAACATTTCTTTGCTGAAAGCGCAGCAGGACGCTTTAACCTAATTACGCAAACGAACCTTAACACCGGAGTTTCTCCGGAAAACAGCCTGAAACGAATTGATTAATCACTTTGAATGCACTGGTAACTGACCGCAAAAATAGGTGGATGTTGCTGAGAATCGGGATGCGGAAAAGAATCAAGTGGTATGAAGCGTTCGCGATCATTTTCAGCAAAACCATTGCCGGCGGTTGTGTAACGTACGGCAGCGCAATAGTGCAGATTAATAATTGGATAAAACGCTCCTTCTGTCTTCGAACTCCCATCTATGTGCTCGATCAAGACCCCATTTGACCATACCGAAATCCTACAATCAGCATTGATTAACAATTCACAAAACACATCATTACCAAGCATCGATTCCTCGAACTTCTCCACCATTCGGGCGATATCTAAATTTAAATAATTAATATTGATCTAAATAGACTTCAAATGTCACCTTTCTTTCAATGGCTGTTGAATGCCTAAATTGAACAAATCAGTGGATTTAATAGATTCAATAAATGTATTCAAACCTTGAAGTCCGTCTTTGGTTGCGATTGGAACGGCACTTCCAATGTACAAAACTCTGCAGCGGCATAGAGGCACACTCATTTTGAGCTGAACGTGTTGTGTAAGTTGAAGAATTGAAAAAGATGAAGAAGAACAGTAAACGGCGCGATTAAAACGTTAAAGGCGATTTGCTGCGCAAATATTCCTGTAAGCGACGTAAAAACTATCCCAAAGGCAGATCCAACCAAACCGGAAAGGGTGATTTCTTGGTGAGTGGCAGGTAAGCAAATTTGTTGTTGCGTGCAGTTCGAATTATTTTAGGTGGGCGACGACGTTGCTTCTTTTCTTGTACGGCTTTTGCTTTTGCAAATAATCGAAATGCGCAGACTCAAGAGCCCGTTCAATGCCTACTGTTGCGCATCAATAAACAAACTATGATTGTGAGTGGAAATAAGCAATAATAAAGCAAAGCACGTAAGCATAAGTTACACAAAAGGCCGGAAGCGAAGTCAAAGACCAAAGACCCACAGAACAGATCCATTTCAAAAAGAGAAAACAACACAAAAATGAGCCATTGAGTGAGCGGGCCCGAACATCGACTGCGCACGTAATAGGTGCAATGTGAACGGGCAACATGCAGCAGAATTAGGCGTCGCGCACTTTCCGTTTTTGCTCCATGAGAATCGGAAAGGAGGAGGCAGTTTTTACGTTCAACCAAATAAGCAGAGAACAACAAAAATTTCACGCACTTAAAATTGCGCAACGTACCAAAACTTCAACTCGGCAAAAAACAATTGCTGATGGCAATTCGCCAAATAATTGACTAGAGAAGCATCTAAAATGACCCACTAATTATCCTTCTTTGTTTTAACTGCAAACCGTGCAGATAGATAAGTGCCTGCGCGACCTTCAAATTAGCACCGAAAACGGCGGCTAATGTTATCTTTGTGCTCTCGCTTCTCCAACTCTTTAACAAATGATTCGTGCTCGCTGCATTGTTTCGGTTGCAAGTAGAGTGCAATCCCTAATCGACTCAATTGATCTGCCGAGATGCCGGAAAGTATTGGAAGAGCAGGCGATTGGCGCTAATATACAAAAGGGCAAAGGGGTAAACAACTGTAAACAAATTGTGCAGGGTTGACAGTCGACCACCATACCAATTAATAATAAGCGACGGAGAATAAAGTATAGTCGGCTGCAGACGCGGATAGTCGAGGCCTGGTGACCTTTGTCAGATCAGTGGTTATCGGCAGGGCGATCACCAATAAATTCTGTAGAGTTTAATTGCGCGCAGTGCCGTTCATCTCGTCAAACGCTATCATGCCAAATTCCAGAGCACTTTACAGGTTGAATGTCGTCGCCGAACAAAAGCTGATAAATATTCGGTGATCGAGAAACCGTCGCCACGTAAAATTAATGGGAGTGTTTTTCAATGAATTCTTAAATTAGATTAACTGCATTTGATTGTTGTTAATTTAACTGTGTAATTTAACTGTGTAAGCATAAAGTTTGAATAAATCATATGAACTTGTAACATTGTCGCATTGATTTTTGCTGTCTGCAACAAAGTGGCAAAATGTTTCTTTTTCCAATTCTTTCTTCATTTTACAATTAAAGTATGATCAATGTGATACGTTTGAACTCGGTCCGTAGAACTCCGAATCAAGAAGTGCGCCGCAAGAGTGGCGAAATTATTTCTCTTCAACAACAACAAGAAATGTGAGATTTAATAATTGCAATTTAGCAACTTTCCTTTCAGAATGGTTCCCGAGTTGCCTAACGAAGTACTCCCTGCACAATATTCAGCGCAGACCATTTTAATAGAGTTGTTTGGGGTGTTCGAACGAAAGTTGAATCAGTTCTGCAATGAAGATCCGTTGGTAACCTAATCAAAAAGTTACGTAAATAATCCGACCTTTTAAGGAAAAAGTTTTCACAAAATCGTTGAGACGCGGAGAAGATCCTTATTTGGACAACTTGTTGAAAACGTTGCATGGAGTTTGCGAGATATGCTTACCGTCGGTTCTGTCAGCATTCTACAAATGGCACGAAACACAACAGCAAGTGCCTATCAACGAGAATGGGTTTGTTTCTAAGTTGACTTTGTTAGTTCAAACTTGTCAATTTCAGTGAAGCGCAAGAAAAAGCAATGAAACGAACTCTCGGTGCTAGTTATTTGTACTGCATAGTCTTGATTGAAATCCTGCCTCAAGTTCACTTTTATCCCACTGAATGTGAACAGTTGATCAACCAGATTCTAGTCAAGTCGTTTAAACAAGTCTCGTTTCGCGATCCGCAAAGATTCGGTGCAAATTACAACAACTCACTGTGTGTGGCCGAAAGCTTTGCCGAAGTTATTGGAGTCGTTTCTCAAAGCCATTTCAAGTTGGTTCATAAGATGTTCACCGAACAATTAGACCAGCTACGGAAAGAAACTCCATTGACGCCGTTAGTAATTGGGAAAATCATCTCGTTGCTGATGGGCATGAAGTTCTTCCGAATTAAGGTAATTTTAAATTGCAAGGCATTTAAGGTTTGTTTACTTTTCAGACCAATGACATCGGCGACTTTGAAATGGGAGTCAACTTTTTAAATCAATTGGGAAGCTACTACTTGGAAGTTGACTTAAAGCAGAAAGACTTAAAACATGCCTTAGCTGGATTGCTAGTTGAGATTTTGGCTCCAGCAGCTGGAGTATGTTTAAACCCACACAATAAAATGTATAATCACCTGTTTAGGAGATCAAAACTGAAGCAAATGTTCCATCTTTGGTCAAATTTGTTGAAAGTCTGTACGGAGCAACTTACGAACTAGTCAACAAGAAAGCACATAGAATGGCGGCGTATCCGTTGATTACGTGCTTGCTTTGTGTTTCAACAGCTAAATTCTTCTTGAACAACTGGGTCCAGTTTTTGAATTTGACTTTGGCAAACTTGAAGAACAAAGACTCGAAGATGGCTCGCATTGCATTGGAATCGCTGTACAGACTTTTATGGTAAGCGTTGATTTAAAAGATTAAACATTTGCCTGTTCTAGGGTGTATACTATTCGAATTAACTGTGAAGGCAACACAAACACCAGAAATCGCCTGGAATCAATCTGTTCGTCACTTTTTCCAAAGGGTAACACTTTTAGATAGATTTTAAAACCGCTTGCATCTTTTCAGGTAACCGAAACGTCATTCCAAAAGACTCGCCTATCAACATTTTCGTCAAAGTTATTCACTTCATTGCTTTTCAAAACATTGGGTACGCCTTTGAGGAAATCATCTTTGATCTTCTCGGCTGCAATCGCGGTTCACGCACCATTCCTATATTTATCCGGAGCGAATGAATATTGGTATTCGTGCCTTGATTGTCATTATAGATGGCTTACAGCAATCTCCCGGTGAACGAGTAAGTTAGTTTGATTCAAAATATTAGTCGAAGTGACGATTTAGCAAAAAATTGACTTCCCAAGCGGCACCATTCAAAGAGCAAAGCGAACATATATCACAAGACCGTTGACGCACGATGTAAGCTTTAAAGCGATGTAATGCCAACTTTAAATGTATTTTAGATTGCGGCTGCAATTGGACTTGACAAGTATCTGCATCGTTGTCGCAAAGCATTCGACTCAATTCTCCGAACTTTGGACACACAAGTCGGTCGCAGTTTCTTGTTGACTGTTTCCCAGACAAAAGGCAAAGAGCCGGAAGATCTTCTGATTGGAGACAACAAACCAAAATTGGATTTGCTTAGGACTTGCATTGCCGCCATTCCAAGATTGTTGCCTGATCCAATGTCACATCAAGAACTAATTGAATTGCTTACCCGCATAACTATTCATATTGATGAAGAGTTGCGTGTAACGGCATGTCAGACTCTGCAGAATTTAATCACCGAATGCGCTGAATGGCGAGAAGAAATCATTAACACTTACTTGAACTTCTTAACCAAAGACATCCAGGTATTTTTGTTAAAAACAAGTCTTTAAAGCCATGTAATGTTTAGGACACGTTTCCAACTTTGCTCGAGTCGACTATTCGGTTTTTGCTTCAACTCCTGTGTGCTTGGAAGTCAGTTGTTCAAACGGAGAAGAAAAATGCGCAAAACGTTGAACAAAAAACGCCGTTTTGGATGATGAGTAAGAGCAAAGTCCAGCAAACGCCATCTGAAGCAACAGTACTCTTTAACCTTAATTGCTCAAATAACAATCTGTTTTTAAGACTGCTTCGGTTGCCGACAGCTTGCATTCCCATGATGATCAGCAAACAGTTGGAAGCGTTGGATCGGTTAGCACTTAAACTTGTCTATCTTCTAACTAATTACAATTTAAGGAATTGAGCAGTCCCTACAACCGAGCAAATGCGTTGATTGTTAACCAAACAGCACAAGCAATCCACAATGTTGAAGGTTTTGCATTCATGCTTTTGTGTCAATTGCGTTCGCAAACAAAACGAATTGCAATTTCACTCTTAAAAGAGTGCAGACAATTGTTGACTTTGACGGAAATTGAAGTTTACGATCAGCCATTGATTAGTGTTTTGGACGAAGCAACACCGTATGTCTTCAAAAAGTTCATCGAACATGTGCCAAACAGCGAAAAGGTAAGCAACAATCAGGTTTTCAATATTAAAACACCTCTTTAGCAATCGTGGAACACCGATTTCGCTTTTGCTTGTGAGAAGATTTCTAACATAGAGCCTGATGCATTTCTGTTGGTCAATGGGGATAGAGGAAATGAATACATGAGATGGGATCCATTTGCTTGCGCACTTTCCGGCTACTGTGAATATCAGTTTTTGCCATTGAAGTGTCCAACAGCTGTTGCGTTTGCATGGTCTGCTATTTTCCGGCGCCTGAATCATTGTAGTCAATACGTTGATCCAACGAATCCGCAAAATGAAAGCCGAGCCTCGTTGTTGAGGAGTTCAAAAAGCAAAGCAACGGCACCACTCTGCGGGGAAGCATTAAGTCAAGACAGTTATTTGAATCTATGGTAATTTGGAAGCTTTTAAGTTGTTAATTCTTACAATTTCAGGCAAAAGTATCTAACTGTTTGTTGTGCTCTTGTTCCACCGCCTAACGGAGCAAGTAATAGAAGTTTTTCGCCTGGTCTTAGGTAGATTTTATAACAAACTCCTAAACTTTTATCACGTTTATAGCGAATCCGACGCTGTACGCAGTATGACATCATCTATTAGAATCAACCGTCCATCAATAATGGACTCGGCGCCGTTGTTTGTAAAAGTCTCTAATATGCTGAGATGGGAACACATGACTGATTTGAGAGATTCCGTAGCCCTCGGTGTTGGATCAACAAATCCTGCTTGTTTCGAGTGAGCAAAATTAAATAAACAAACAATTTAAAGCACATGTTTAGATATCTTCTGGACGAGCTCTCTAACAGAAATATTTTGCGTGAAACGCAAGAGAAAAAGCTGGAGAACAATGCTCGGCGCAGAAAGCGAAAAGATTTGCTTCGTTTACAAGTTTTGAGAGTAATCGAAATCGGTTTCTTCCGCGGCCTTTTGGAATATGGAAATTTGATTGATCATCAAACCGGCTTAATGTCGTCTGTTTTGTTGAAAATCATTGAATCGTTAAAGGATCACGTTGTTTCTGACGCGGTAAGTAGAAGTTTAAAATAACAAAGCAGGCAATCTTCGTTTAGGATCGAGACATTTCCATTTTGACAAGTTTGCGTTTGCATTTCGCAAAAACTATTGTGCTGGCCATCAACAGTGTTCCGCTGGAACGTCGCAAGTTTCTGTTTCCACCACACTTGAAGCGTGAATTGATTACAATTTTCTACAAATGGTGTTCGCGTTCAATCGGAGCTTCAAAACAAGGGTAATTTTAAAACAGTACAAAGGAATTCAATGAGTGTGCTTAGAAACGAAAAAGACTCCGTTGGAACTTATGTGGAACAAAAGTCGGTTGAAGCTTTGTGTGCTCTTCTCTGTTGTGGATCCATTTTTGAAAATCCAAGCGAACAAGACTATTATTTGAAAATGCTTGACGATTTGCTATCTTCTTCAAATGATTCGGTAACTAAACTCACTGCTCAAAAAGAAAAGTAATGTTTGTTTTCAGCTGTGCAACATCTTTGTGGAAACACTCTCAATGATCCTCAACTTAAATGACCAATGCACAAACTTGTTCGAATGGACAATTTCTGCCTGTTACACGCGACCGAATGCAATTGCTGTCAAAGCATTCAAAGCACTCGCTCTTTTGTTTTCAAAAAGGTTAGAAACATTTATAGAAACACTTACAAGGCATACTGTTTAGAGAATTTCCGTGTGACTATATTGGCTTGCTTGTGCTTTGTCAAGTCTATGCACTCGACACAAATGCAAGTGTTCGTGAATCAGCAGTAATGTTCATTCAAATTCTTCGAAGACAGTTCCTTGACAACGCTTTGCCATCCTGTCAAAATGGCATCAATGAGAGCGGAAATGGTTCATTCCTGTCGTCAAGCATCACAAACGAGTCGCCAAACAAACGAAAACGTCAAACATTCCCAACCAACTTTGATTCGATCTCAAAAGACTTGTCGTCAAGTTACACACAACTTACAATGCCGATAATCTCTGAGCTTTTCTGCCGCTTCGACAATGCAAAAACCAATCGACAATCAGCAATGCTTTCTATCCTGCTTCATTGGATTGGCCACGTTGAGTTGGTTGATCCATTTTCTGATATGATTTCGTCGAGTGAAGCTCTCGAGACAAGTTCTGTAAAAGGATGGGGATCTTCAGGTAATCAAAGCATATTGAAAGTGTCATCATAATAAAATGATCTTTTAGAAGCAACTCAACTTCTGCTCAACAACTTGGTTTACGTGACAGCAAAGTCGTTGAGTGAACACAGTAAAGGAATCTCAGCTTTGTGGAAATGCTTGGCTAAAAGTTATCCGTCAAATTTGTCAGTCATTCTGCACATTCTTTTTGTGATGGTCTCGTTGTCGCCCGAATTCTTCATCCAGGTCGCAAAACAAATTGCTGAATACTTATTGGATTCATCTGGAAATCAGTTTGTTCTGATGCTTATGGAGCAACTTGTAAACAGTGGTGAACAATTCAAATTGACATTGGTCCGGTCAGAGATTCCGCCCTACTACTTTTGGAGACCAATCCAAAGTGAAAACTCCGAAACTCCGCAAAGTACTGACCAGTTGGCCGACAAAGAAAGGCCGAAAACACAAAAGTCACTTGAAGATCACTCAGCCGACACAGTTGAAAAAGATGAAACAAACGGAGTATCTGTGCCTTGTGATCCAAAGAATGAACGCCAGAAAATAGATTCCAAAATGCGTGCAAAACAACCGCAAACTCTACCAATGCCTGCGTATGGGGGATTCTATTCAAACTTGAGCACGTTCTTGCCTCCATCAACTCAGCCGGTTGCCTACTTTTCAAGGTAACAAACATCGTTTGACGTCATTAAAAGAACTCTTTTTTCACGTCTTTTAAAATTTAGATCAAACTTGGCGTTGTTTTTGTTGAGCGACTTGATTGGCGCCGACAACGGAGGAGTGGATTGGAAAAGCCATGTTCAGGTGCTTTTAAATGTGTCGGTGATCAGTTTGGATTCATCAAGACCACTGGTTTGTCGTCATGCTAGATTGACTATTCTCTACTTATGTTTGCACTTTGCTCCACAAGACATCAACGTCGGACAGATAGCAAACCAAGTAACTATTTAAAAATTTAATCTATTTAAATTGCTTTTAGTTGCTTGCTCAAAAATGTGAATTGACCGATCAAAACGAAAGTCGATTCCTCAACAGCATTTGCTCTAAATATGTTCAACAAAATGCGGAGTCGAGCTTTGAACTCAACGACTCAAATGCCACAAGCTTGCAAACAAAGCGAGCCGAATTCCGTAGACAGTTGTTCTTTAGCAATAACATGTTTCCAAACAACACCGAGTTGTTGATGGCCTTATGCTATTGCTTGACTGATACGTAAGCTTTGAGTCCTTGTAACTTTCAATGTCTCGTTTATTTCCAGAATTGATAGACCGATTTGGATGAACGAAGAAGTAAGTGTGAAGAACTGGAAAATAGAAAGCGCCGATCAGCTTGGCTGCTTTGTGCGTCACTTGGCCGAATACTTTATTGGAACTCTTCACAACCTGGCATGTAAATGGACTGAATTTGCAATGAAAATCGCGTTAACAACTTCAAACAGACACATTGCAGGCCGATGCTTCCAAATAAGTGCAGCTTTGTGTCAGAATCTCTCGCCGTACATCAATCAAATGCTCTCAAGATTGGTTGAGTTTGTTGGCGAAAGCAATGAAGATGCTCAAAGCTACATTATCCACTTGTTTCTTTGTCTTCACGCCTCTGTTCCGCAAATCATCAAAAAAGGCTCACAAGCCGCTATGGAAAAAGTTCTCGAGTCTTCGCCAATATCTTCATCACACACGAGGTCAATCAGCTACACTCCAGCTTTGCTTCAAACGCTTAACCTGAGCAATCCGGCGAACTCAACATCTCCACCGAATGTGCAAAGTGCCAAAAAAGATGCTCGCTTTTCTTTGCTTCTCGAAAATGAACAAAAAGCCGAAAGCAGTCAAACAATGAACAGATGCAAAAGCGCAACCTTACTTGACGGATCAATTATGATCACCGAAGAAGCTCTAAGTGCACTATCGCAACTAATTGCACTTTGTTCATGTTTGTTGGAATCAGACATTGATAACGAGCATTTGCTGGCACTCCATTTGTTGAATCACGTAGGACTTTTATTTGATTGAACTTAATCATTTTTGTTTAGGTGTTTGAATGCAGCGCAAGTGATCGTGTTGAGTGCATTAAACGTTTCGACAGTACAGTTCAGCAACTTGCTTGGTCATTCAACGGACTCGTCCCGCTGGTTTCTCGAGGTGTTTCGTTCTCGTCTGGATGCGAGAATGCAATCTCAATTCTCAAGTACAGTATTGATTTGCTCGAATATCCGGCAGTTGGTTCTCCAGACCTGTTTTCATTGATCGTCGTTGCTGTTCTGCCCTACTGTCTTGTTCATTTTGATTCACCGACAGCTATTGGAGCGGAGGCAGCACGTAACATCGCCAATGTACTTTTATATACTTTTCAACTATACACTTTTTATTTTAGCACTGCGTCAAGAAGTTGCCCGATGAGCCAGATCAAAATTTCCCGACTGACCATCCTCTCCACAATCTTGCGACTGTGAGTTTTGAAAAGTAATTTGTGTATTTCATCCAATAATTTCAGATGATGAATCAATACCAAGAGAAGAGCTTTTCACGTGATAAACTCCAGTGGGCAAAGTGTGTGATCAGTTACTTGCTAGATGGATTCTCGCCGAATATTCTCGACTTGGTTGTTTTTACTTGTGAAGTAATTGTACATCAACTCTCAAACGTAATTTAACTCGTGTTTAGGTGCTTGAAAGATCGCATTCAAATATGCATGCTTATTTGCTTCACATTGTTTATTTGTTAATTTTGCACGGAGATTTGTCAAATGCATTCCCAAGTTTGATGAACACTCAAGTAAGAATACATTCAAACAATTGGCTTATTGTTCGTGTTTAGGTGGTTAGAATTGTTATGCGCCACATTCAATCTGTGAATTGGAAAGAAGCAGCACGCATTATGAAGACAATTTTGGATAAATGGAATCGAATCAGCGTAAATCAAATGCCAGAAAGCGAGGTAAGTTTCTTCAAGAACTTGTAGTTTTAATTACTTTGTTTAGGGAATTGCTGGCCACAGAAAGCCTACTTTTGACCTGTACATTGACAAGTTTGAAACTTACAGTCCTCAATCACCCCGTAAACTTGTGAGCACGCAACAATCAATGAGTGGAAACGCAGATAGTCTTCGAAGACAACAAGCAAATTCAGTTCAGGCTCACGTCAGAGAACGTTTGGTCAGTTTGTTGGCTGCTTCTGGATTGCCTATTGGATTGCCACGCAGCTCTTCTGTGATATTCTCTCAATCTTCAAGCGATGTTCATTACGACGGTGGATTGGTTTCGAACTCAAATATTCAAATAGCTGCTAGCAACTCTGCATTTTCTTCAAGTGAAGTTGTCTCGCAAGATGAGTTGGAATCTGCATCGAGTTTGAATGTTGGAAATGAATCAGGTAGATAGTTTGATTCTGTGTAAGGTTAATCAACAATTTTAGCCGACTCGTTCCCGCGTGTTTTCAAAGAATTCGACTTTTTGGAAGCAGAAAGAGATACCATCTCAGAAACTGAATCGTGCTTCAACTGGCTTTCAACGATGCGCCCAATGTGCTCGACAAATGACGAAAATACAGCAGATTTGGAAGAGGTTGGAGATGATGAATTTAACGATCAAGATGAACTGAATCAACAATTTGAAAGCGAGTTAACTGATGAAATTGATTTCAATGCTCGGAGTTCTTTGTCCTCATTTATGGGTCAACGTCGGAATAGAAGATTTTCTGGCCGATTCTCGCGTCCGATGAGTAGAAGTAAGGGAGTTTTCATATTATAAACATCACTAATTTGAATGTTTAGCAAGTGACTCAAACGACTTTTCTTCGGACCGAACGCCAATCCAGTCGGAAAAACACAGTGACGATAGTTTGGCATCTTGTTCTTCAGACGATGAAGATTCTACAGACCTCCGAGCCAGCAGTTCAAATGCAAAGAAGTATTACAAACCTTCGTTGACTAATCTCACTTCTCCAATTCGAATCCGGATCAACAGCTTCCTATCAAGTCAATGAAGACTCGGCACTCAACATTCCTTGAAACAAACTCTTCAATTCCATGCCATTCCGAATCTAGTCAAACACAGCAAAACCAAGCGGAACGCGTATACGTTCTCAAAATTGAATGCACTCATCACTGCACAAACAAGTTTGAACAAACGTGGCTAAACAGAGTTCACGACATTGAAAGTGATCGAGACGGACAAGCAGCTTCACAATGCATTATGGGATTCAGTCAAGTGTTTAGAGAATGCTGCCTCAAGTTGTCTACTCTTTTGCGTGACGCCTCTCATTTGCTGACTTCAAGCAACGAACAAATGTTCCGGATGGACATGTCCAGTTACTTCACACACGCACTGAATGTTGTTTTGAAGCTTGCCGAATGTCCGTTCTTGTTTGTCACTGCATCCTATTTGCTTTCAACGAATCTTTTGCAAGCCGAAAAGTACAACTTATATCAAATGAGACAACATCTCGAAACATTCCTTGAGCGCAGAGAACAAAGCATTCGAGTAAAAATCACAAATATGAACTAAGAAATACTTCTTTTTTTGTTTAGGCGTTAAACAGCATAAAATCGTCGCTGAAGTTGCAAACATTAAGTTCACAGTCAAGCGGGTTGAACATTGTGAGCCAGGTAACAAAGATCGAAAAGTTCATGTTTAAAAGCGGTTTGTTTAGGAAATTGAACTCTGTCGCTACTTCCTCCAGGAAAGTTTCTTATATACCGGATTGAGACAACTTTAATAAATCTAGAGTTGAAAATAAGACGTTTAATGAGAACTTTAAAATTTTTAAAAACGACTTGTGTTTAAAAATATCTATATGGCCGATTTAGCAACTTGAAAAACTCTTCTTTCAACTTTTGCAAATGCTTGAACTCTTCAACAACATTGTCAACTCAGTCCAGAATACTCCCAATTCACAGGTAATTTCGGATGTTTACAGCCAGAACATCTGTGAAAGCAATTATAAAACTTGACTTGTTTTAGGAGTTCGCAATTTCTCCAGCTGTCAACCGTCTCCATCATGACTTGTTGAGTTGCGTGAACGAGTTACCGTTGCAGCCAGATAGTCGCCTTTCCACAACTTCGCTTAACATTCCAGGCAACGAGCAACTTTCCGATATCCTTACTCTTCACTCTGACCAACAGACAATACAAAAACGCACTCATTACTTTGCACCAATTAAGGTCAGTTTTTGTTTCGATTAAAAGTTCCCGGTAGCCAATGATTTCAATGATTATTTGCGTTTCTTCCGCGCGCTTTATTGCCGTATGGTCATTTTTGGTAGGGTAATGTTTGCTGAGTGTGAGCGTGTAAATGGCTTGTTCCAGGGCTCGAAAATGATAAGTGGGTTATAGGTCACTAACGATTATGCTTGCGAGATTGATAAGTTTTATTGGTTTTGCACAATTGACTTGTTTTTTGGTTGGTCGTTAATTTTATGGCCACATTGAACTGTTTGCACTTTGATTAGACACAAACTGTGTTCACTACCAAGTCCAGCCAAATTGGTCGTTAATTGTTTGAAGCTTGTAATCGAAGCCACCGAAATGTCGAGAACGCGCTTTTACTGCAAACACGTGTCGCCTAATGGCTTCCGATTTCAAAAACAAAGCGTTCAACGACAATTTGCAGTTAAGTGGACTGGTTGACTTGATTGCCGATTGCGGTAGTTTGTTGTGCGCTTTGATGGCGCCGAAAATTGCTCTACGCACTTGTTTTTTGGCCGCCGAGCTGGTGGACGAAAGCTTAGACTCCTCAAATTACAAATGATTGTTCGCCAGGTAATCTAGCAATTGAGTAGACAGACAAGCGCTTCCAACAAGTGGCCGTGTAGGATAAAGTTGAGGTCGCCAAATTGCGCTTTGAAATATTATCGTAACAACGTGCTCAAGTGCTTGATTCAAGCTGCAGCACTTACTCAAAAGCCACCGAACTGACAGTAGACGCATGCCGAAATGACTTGTCCATTCACGACTTTGACGAGTTCATTCAAAGCCGTGTATGTGGACGGAGTCGTCTCCTGGGAATTCTAAATTGCTTGTTTTTATGGCCTTTAATTGAGCGACGCTTTTGAAAGCATCATCCGGCCTTGTTTGATATTCTTTTTCGGCACAGCCGATGCGTTAATTTTTCGACCAAAGCTGTTTTCTGCTGGTTCTTAAAATTGCCTAATCTATCATTGCCACCTGCATGCGCCACCGTACAGTGCTTTTGCGGCCGTTTCGGCGGAAGTAGCTTCACAACAAAAACAAACACCGAAGTTTTGGCACCGACGCGCAGGCGGCATCTTATAAGATTTGCGCGCATGCTTCAACCACTGCTGACCCGTATGCACAATAAGTGTAATCTCGATTTGGCAGCCGACAACTTATCCGTTTGTCTTGTTTGTATGCGGATTAGCTTTTCGGTCTATCAACAAACAGCTTTGTTTATACAAAGTTTATTCAAAGATCTTTTTCAGAAGTCAATTTGGAAGTGAGTTCGGATGCTGCGACGACACAAACGTCGATGCTCTTCTAATTCACTATTGCCAATCTCACAAACTGAAGACGTGGACTTTGATTGGATCGGTTGATATTCTCCAAACAGGCTGCGCCCAGTTAAGAGAGAAAACCTGTATGTTCGGGTCTATGATTCGGACGCTGATGGCGGACTCTGAAGGAACTGTACGAAGCTCACGCGTCTCCAGTGTCAACGAGTCGATGTATAATAGTGCAACGCATACTAGTTAAAACAACAGGAATCAAACCTAGTCAATGCTTTAAATTATTCATTCACACATGCATAACTTCCGTCCTTGAATAAATATCACTTACACGTGGAATTAGTATAATTTAGTGTTTATTCTGCTTTAAACGTACAAGACGAATTTACCAAGCTGTTGTACTCACAGGGGAAGGAATGTCAAGGAAGCAGAGAGAGTAATCGAATATGCACAAGATGTACTTAAAGTTTGCGGATAAAACTTTGAACGAAACAATTGCTAGAAGCATTGCTACCCGTCATAAAGATGGAGAATCTGCATCTCACGTTTGTTTTACAATGTTCATTGTAAGCGGGCGTGTGAGGAAGCTAATGAGATGATTGAGATATCGGTTGCTAATACAAGAAGAAGCACAAATACTGTCCTAATTTATGGGAAGACCGACTAATTTATAAGTTTGACTAAGTTTGAATAAGTTAGATTCAAAACTTGTACAAAATAGATTCGAAAGTTCTAAACTCTAAAGCTCATGAAATCGATTCATTATTTGAACAACAAGTCAGAGACATCGAAGCCTCGTTTCCGGGTGCTTGTCGAGTCTTCGCCTTCTTGCTTTGCAGGCTTTTTCTCTTGTGCCTCGGACTCCGCGGATGAAATTGGAGGCGATGCACTGGTTTCGGCTTCTGGTTGATCTGCCTGTGCACTGGCTTGACTTGAAGGAGGAGTGTCGACACTTGTGGACGGACTTTCTGCTTTCGGCTCTGTACTGCCTCGTTTTTGTCGCTCCAGCAATGTGGCGGCATTTGCAAGCATCTGAGGAAGACCACCATTTTGACGGAATAATTGAGGCTCTGGAAAGTAGAGAAGTGAGTTATGATGTTAATGCGAAAAAACTTACGCATAATTTGCATCATCAACATCTCTGGCGTCATTGGCGGAAATACACTGTTTGGAGTTGCCTCACTTGCTGGATTTGGAACAGCGCCGTTCATGAGTCCAGGATAACAGGGCAGGAATGGAGCGCCAAAAGGTGGGAAGAAGAAGGGCGGAATCATTGGCGGACCATTTGATTGCTTTCCTGGATTTCGTATCGGAAATTGTCCATTTCGTGCCAACAACGGTGAAAAAGTCTGGTTTAAATCTCAAGAAATTGGAAGCTGGATTGTTGTTTGGAGAGTGTTGCCTGTTTGGCCCCGGATTCCTAAATTCAAAGCAATTATGATAAACTACTTTGTTGTTTACATTTGGAGAGTTAAATTGCTTTGACGAGGCGCTTGAAGGTGATTTTGCGGAAGTGCTTAAGTCGTTGGCAGATGAACGCCCAGAATGATGTCGTTTCTTTGGAACAGGACAGTCGTCGTCATCTTCGTCGAAGTCAAGTGCATAACGTTGAGATTCACTGCTTGGTCGAGAGTCATTGCCTAGAAATCGATCTTTGTTTATCCAATAAAGGCAATAATGTGATTACCTGTCAAATGGTGACGCTTCTTCTCTCGGCGACCTGCCCCAGTGTCACGAAACCCTTTTGCAAATGGATTGAAGTCGGCAACGAATTTGATTAGTAAGGTAACCAGGTGGTATGATATTTAGGTATTGGATATTTAATACGTTGACTTTAGATCAGATAAAAGACTTATTTGACAAAACAAATCGATAAATGAAAATTAAGCATATCAATTAATTGTTATTTCGTTAAACGTTTTACAATCCCTAAAGCTTTTAGGTTATCAACGTTGAATTATTGTCTATTTAAGTTTTAATCATTTTTTAACATTTGAGGATAAAAACCAACCTATTTTCAGTTGAGTGACCTTAAAATGTTTAAATTAACACAATTCTTTTGTTGAACTCGGTTGAAGAAAGTCAGTTACTACGTATTTTGCAAACAACAGTGCAAACAATATTACTTTTACATGCTTAAAATTTGTGTTCTACTTATTGCCTCGTAAATAAGCGACGATGGCCTCGAAGACACAAGAACGGATTGAGACTGCGCCGCTGATTATTCCCACAAGACTAATTTTGCACTTCATTTGTTGAAGCAAACGCAGTCCCCGACAAGCCAACTACTGTACTTTTATGTCGACAGCTGTTAAAACGCTGTGAAAAATGAGGTGTCCGGTTGTTCCTCCATGAACACTTTGAAAGCGTTTTCAGATTGCTTGCTGTGATTTTCGGCGAATTCGTTACAAGAGACGCAAGAAGTCACTTTGCATCCACAAAGCAGTCCATTGAAGTGCATCCGAAGTCAAATAAGCATGGGAAATCGTGCGAGTCAAATTCCCCGAAATTTGTGATGGTCCCTGAGGAGTGAGAGGTAAACGGCCGCTTGGGTTTCGGCACCGCAGCTTTGAAGGTTGCGTGTTTGCATGCCAAAAATGCCGACACGCACTTTGTCGGCTGCCCTTTGGGCCAACCAATTGAAGAAACGAAGAGGATACAGTAATGCTAGTGGCATGAACAGTTAGTGGGTTTCCGGCCCAGTTTTCTCGATGAAAACACTCCATCAAATTTAATTTCCACTTGTGGTCTAGGCTCACATTTCAGCCGAGTGCTTCTGCCGCCCGAAACGGACAACTTGTCTCTGTGCAAATAAACAGTTGTTAGTGGAGACGAATGAGCAGCAAGTGGTTGCGAGTGCCAACTAATCGTAACTGTACTTTAGCAATTTTCAAAAATCACATGAACTCGAAAGGAACTCGAAATAGAGTTTGAAAAACCTTGTTAATTTTGCAGAGCTCAAAAATCAATTTGTTTCAAACAACGTTTAGACAAACAACGGCAAGAAACTAATTTCCGCCGCAAATGAAAATCGAATTATAAGTTAAGTGGAGCTGGGCATGCGCGCTCCCAAACAATGGCACGATTCGTCTAGGCTAAGTTTGGAAATTGGATCTGGACAGTTTGGAAAAGATAAAGGATTTTAAGCCCTCGTGGGAGTCGAAATTGCGTTATTAGATTGTTTTTAGTCCTTCTGCGCGCATCTTCTCCCAATTTGAGTTACCGTAATTAGAGAGCGGTGCTGGCCAAAGAAGGAGTTGGAGGCCGAAAGAATTTGACTCCAAACATGTGTTTAAACGGGTGTGAATCGAGCAGTTGCAAGCAATTGTAAGCAAAACAGTAGTAATTGGTGCTTTCCCGACTAGTAAACCGAGACTTGACCGCTGAACAAACCGCTGAATAAAAAACTCACCTTCTCATTTTGATACGCCGTGACTGCAATAAACTCTGTTTCCTAAAAGAGCACTTTCGTTATTCATTTCCGGTATTCAAATTGACAAGATGCTTACTTTGAAGATGAAAGTTTTGAATTGAGAGACTTTCATTTGATTGATGTCTTTACAGCGAACTATATGCACTCTTGGTTGGTATTTATGCATTGAATTGAGGACAGTCTGGAATGAATTAAATTAGTTTCATTGAGTCTGCAATTTGAATTTGTGGTTCGGTCAGTGATTGGGACTTGCGGGCAATAAATCTCTCCGACAAGAGAACACTAATCGAGTGTCGATTCCAGCGCTGTTTCACATTTATCTTTGGCAGGCGACCTGTTGTTGCGGCCGGAACTTTTTGTTCACGTAGCTTCCGAATCCACAACAACACATCTTCGACTAATTTATGATTCGGAATGTTGCGTGGAGTTCCGGCGGCTGGTCAATTTATGTGGATTGTTAAAACTTTGATTTTAAATGTCGTTTAAACGAATAGACAAGTTGAACAGCTGCCGCGCAATTGCTTAATTTGAATTTGTGTCCAAATGAGAGTCCGAGTGAAAGTCTCAATTCATTTGTCAATTGATTGTTCGTTCCCTCCGATTGTGTTCAAATCGATTTTGGCGCTTTTGATTCGAATATTTGCGCTTGGGCTTTTCGAATTTGAAGAAGAGTTTGGCAGCAATTTGGAGGTTTATCGACGCAAGAGGCCGAGAATTACTGGCGCGCGAACAAACGATTCAAATCAACCTTTTGTTTGCGTCAAATCCGCTTTACATATTGTTTTGGTTTCGAGTGCGCCGAAGCTCCAATTCTCGCTCGACCATTAAATCCAACATGGCAGTCAAGCCGTGTTTGAGCGCATAATCGGCAATTACCTGCCGTGTTACCAGTGTGTCACTTGTTGGTAGTTGTTGTTACTTGAGCAACTGTTTGCAAACCACCTCAAGAAAGCATGACGATCATTGGGCGTCGAGTTCACGAGGCGAGAGACACGAAGTGTCGGCGACCGCTTTGTTTGCCATCTGTTGATTTATCAGGGTGCTGCTGACGAGGGAAGCGGCCGAATGTTTTATGAAGTGGCAACTTGGGCGCCTTATCATCTGTGTTTGGACTGGAGGCTCGTGGACTGCCGCCACGAAACGCTACCAGCGGTAGTGAGCCATCGGAATCGCGGCTATCACACACAAACAACAAAACGATGCACCTGTTCGATTGCGCATAAATCAACTGGCTGAGTGCGCTCAATTAGAGACTCTGTTTCGGCAATATGTTCCAAAAACAACATGAGATAAGCTGATCGGCGCAAAGATCTGGCAGCCAAATTGAGCGTGTGCCAATGCTTGGTCTAATTGCACGCCTGTCAAGCCTTGCTGTCTTTAATTAATGACCCTACACGCCGACACTTGAAGTTCAACTTTGCTCGCGCATTCTTGATTGGACGTTGTTTTGTTTACATTTTCTAATAAACACTCTCAACAAACACTTTTCTTAATTGAAGTATTTTCACATTTGATTGCAGACAAATTAAAGCAAGTGTTTCGGTAAAGATCGGTTTCGCCTATAGGTTTCGCCTATCGTTCAACAATCTGCGTTCCCACCGGGGCTGCCATAAAACTCGCTGTCCTTCCGACAATTAACTGTCGATAATGCGCGCAATGTGCATTCGGGTCAACTTGTTTTTTGCCCAGCGTCGGATTAATGTCATTTCACATAAACTTTCATTATCTTGCTGATTGTTTTGTAATTAGTGTTCGACAGTTGATCCTAACTGTCAGTCAGAGACATTAGTGCAAACAGCCACCGTATCGATTACAAATCCACAATTGGCGTTTGAAGTGCAAAGCAAAGTGCTTGCCAAACTTGGTGTTTGCGCTCATGACTATGGAGGATCTGAACAGCAAACTATACAATTGCATTTTTGGCGGAACGGCTCGACTTTCGCCCGACATTCGAGCTCGATCGACTTCTATTAGCAGGGATTTGGGGACGCAATCATGGCCACTGTCCACAGATTGTTTGCCAATCCATTCCAAACTAATTGCGCCCAATTCCGGTCTCTCAAGCCAAAGTTGGAATCAGTTGGCAGCACTTGACAAGTCAAACCAAACAGAAGTTTTGAGCTACAGGTCGCCGATGCAATTCCGCGTAAATGCGCCTAAGTGTGCGCTTAAAGAGTGCTGTTTGCGTTGGGACAAATCCGCCTTCTTGACGGCAGCTTGATTTGTTGGTGGTTTCTGCGAGTCATTACGAGGAGAGTGTGTCGGTTTCTGGTTAATTTTTACGTGCTTGTCGGAATTATTGTCAAACATTCTTGTCGGCAACACCAAAAGTGTCGGGAGGCCGCAAGTAGAGCCTATTTCGCATCGATTACTGTACATGCGAGAAAGCCGAGAGAAGTGGAGAGGATTAACGTACAAGAGGAGTGGCGCTTCAGTGACGTCGGGCAGGAAATCGAATGTCTTGCGAACCAAACAAGCGCTTAGTGGGAGGTGCAAGCAAACACTGGCCGAAACACCGTAAACGGAGCAAATTAAAACTCACGAAACTATCTTTATTTGTAAGATTATTGGTGACTTTGACCCTCGTAAACGAGCATCCTTTCCTCATCCATCTAAACGTAAACAATAAATCAATTTATAGAACAAAAACTTACGCTTCTCCACTCTGTGGGCTATCAGGATGAACCTAAACATTGAGTTGATTTCAAAAGTGGTTTGGAAGATATAAACTTACATGCATTGGCTTTTCGACTTCCGGGTCGGCTTTTCCAGCCAAAGACCATTTACTGTTGTGGAATTTGTATCGGTGGCCATCAACTGGCAAAATGTCTGCAATTGTTTGATTTCATTTACTTTGCCTAACCAGTTGCATACCCATCATAACAAAGTAGTTTGACTTCGGATCCAGTCCTTTAATCTTGATTTTGAATGCAGGAAACATGCGTCTGAAATTCGGAGTTCAAGTTTCATAATTGTTTTCGGCTATTCTTTTTGGCTTTGATTTACGGTCACTGTGGGCTTTGTGTCAACGCGGCAATCCATTTTTTCGGACAGTTTTTGCAATTTTACGACATTATGATTGCTGGGCGCCGCAAATTGCTGGATTCGGCGTCTGTTTGGACTTGTCAGCCAGGGCGCCGGAAACAAGTGGTCATGCGCGATGCATTATAGCTCAATAGACTCCTTTTGGCACTAATTACCGACCGGACTTGTCCGCGAACAAACTTTCTGTGTACGGTAGTGCCCAATTTACAGACCTATCTGATTGCCATTACCCTTTGTGTGGGACTCATCTTCCCATGACACTTATTATGCGGCGCTTGTCAGCCGTCGAGCAATAAAAGCACTACCACTTGTTGTGTTTATACAGCTTCGACGGGTTAATTGGCTGGCTTGTAAAAGTTGCCGAATTGCAGATATTTTATTCGCAATCGTCGAGCGCTGTGTTTATTGCTCGAGCGAAAACTTTGAAATCGGACTCTATTGGATGAGCAAACGCAACGCTTCCGCACTAAACGGCCGAAGCCAAAGGAAGTGTGCCAAACACTAAACTCTTCCCGAGTGATACATGCGGCGCCTTTGACCGAATTACAAACGAGTCTCGACGAAACTCAATTTGTAAATAGAAAATTGGAAACAAACTCTTTAAAACACTCACCTTCCACTCTGAACAAACAAAGCGATGAATAAACGATTTGAACCTTTCTTCTCATAATTTTAAGACATTCTTTAATTCTGTCAATAAATTATGTCTTGAAATTACGAGAAGAGAGATTCAAGTCAAATAAACACCTTGGTGATAATCATTTCGTTTGTGCAGTCGCTGAATTGATCCCACAACTCTTTGTCTTCGAGTTCCACTTTTGGGTCGTCTACAAATGAGAGTTTGTGTTTAAAAGCTGGTCGTTCTAACCTTTTACTCCGTCGTTCTCAAATGTAAATGGCATTTTAGGACCAAGAGAACCGAAGTCAAATGGAAAACGAGGACCAGCTCCATTCATGGGCACTCCATTTGGAAGCATGGAGTAGGGCAATTGTTGCAAATAAGGGTAAAGCATAGGCGAGAAATCTGCCCAGTTGGCATTTTCGGGGAATCCGCCGTTTAGAGCCATCAGTTTAGAAGTTTTGGCTGACTACTTGAACGGAAACCCTAACAACAATAACATTTGAGTAAACAGTCGAATAAGTTCAAACACGCAGCATATTTCGGAAGTTCAAGTCTTTGCAAATGAATCGGGACAGCCGCGATGTGCCGTTGTCGACACAACCAACGTGAGAACAACAACTGTTAACGGGGGACAGGAACGCAAGACACGAGTGAAACAATTAATTGGGGAGTACGCTAATTGCTTCTTGACACAATATTAATCAAAACAACACTGCAATTAAATTATGGGTCTTGTGTTGAGTCTCTAATAACAACAACAGTTTGTTCGGCTGCCGCTTTGAGTGCAAACCAAAGGCGAGAGGCGCCATTCAGTGATAAGCATTGATTTGGACGGTGGAAGGCGGCCAATATAAACTCATCATAAATAATCAAGTGAACTAATCAAACATAATCAAGTGTGAACTGAGCAATTAACTTCGGGAATGCGTAATTGCACAAACATTTGACAAGAAATAAAACTTATTGTTTGAACATTGATAGTGAGAATGTGCACTTAAAGTCGGCGCGCGCCTCGAACAAACGACTGGACTGTTAAGCGGATGGGACTGTAAATTGGAAGCCAACTTGGCCGTCGGATAAGCAAAATGGTGGTTTGGCCGACAGTGTGAAGAAGCGGCGTCAATGGTTGAAAGGAATGGGCGTGTCAAACAGGCCTAACACTCGCTAGTTGTGAAAATATCGCACTCCGCGGCAAGCATTTCTACTATTGGCTGTGAAAGAAAAGGCGGCGCTTGCCTTCCACTTCAACACAAACAGAGTATGGTCACTGTTGGCCGACGCGCAAAATTTCACAAATCGGAGCGTCGAAAGTCACACCAACTGAATTCTTCAAAAATTCAAACATTCAAGAAGCTGAAACGTTTAAACAAAATGAAAACAATTGCGCATTAATTGCAGCCGCACTAACTTTGCTCTTCATGTCCGCAAGTGCCAAATCAAACAATTGGGATGCGTGCTTGTGCTCGGCTTGTGTTTGGCACGCTCTTTATCTGCAAGATCAGTTGGACAACACCTCCAGGCATTCAAGCAATTTGTAGCGCTTGATTTAATCTGCTTAATTGACGGACAAAGCTTGCCCGATTTGTGATTTACAGCCGAATAGAGTGGTTGTTTATGGAAAACACACTGGCCAGTTGTTCTGGCGGTTCAAGTTCGCTCCCCGGCTAATTGAGTTGAGACCGCTTGTCGCTATAAATTTCGATTATTCCACATTCAAAGCCTCGGGCCCGACCAATTGTTGCTCTGATAGGCATCGAGTTGATGAATCGGGTGGCCGCGAACAAGCACTATTTGTCTTTTGATGAGCATCAAAACCCGTGTCTCGAGGATTCGGAGCTGCTGTTTGTCTAATAATGTTCGAGATTTGGTGTTTTGCGGATTGTTAGCACAAGCGATTGGCTGTTTTGGAAGCGTTTGAGGTGTTTGACGAATGTGCTCAACAGAGAGACACTGTCAGGACGCGCTTCCGGCAAATTCTGGCCGTCCAAGCGAATGCACATCCAAAAAGGATCGGGCTTTTCCTTTTTCGACTACGGAATTGAAACGAAAATAAACATCGCAATTATGAAATGCGTTTAATGAATGTTAGTTATGAAAGCATAATATTGATATAGTTAGAAGTGTGTAATCAGAAAGTACGGTCATAAACCAAATCTGATAAAGCTGTTGTGGTGAGAAAATGCCAACGCAATTAAGCCATGATAAATTGAGCCGAATGGGGATTACAGCAAGTCACGGTCGATTTACGATCAGCAAGTGGAAGGCCAACGATGGCGCTCTCGATGATGAAGGCGCGTGCAACAAGATCATCGACTTTTGGCGGCGAAAAATCCTCTCCTAGGCGTCATCATTTGCACGCCTATCACTTTCAAGACACGCTCCGTTCACACACCGCTTAGTGTCTTAACACAACCCTACTCGTTAACAGCGACCCCCACAAATCATAACAACGGAATCGGGGTGTGAAAAAAGAACAGCCGCCGTTCAAACAAAACATGAAAACATAATTTGACCGCTCTTTTTGAATTCGTTTAGCCATTAAAAGATCAGAAGTGTCTTTTGAAGAAGTGTTTTGGAGAAAGTGTTTTGTGAAAACAATGTGAATACGGTAGCAAATAGAAAGCTTATTGAATACAATGCTCATTTCCATACAAGTCGACACTGGTGAAAATTCACGCTGCCCACACCAAGCCGCGGTGTTTGTAATGAGAACGCTTCTGTAGTAAGCGGATTAATTTTATCATTTTCGCGACTCAATTGGTTGCAGAGGGAAATAATTGATGGAGGGTGAGTGGTATCACTAAATTCTTGGTTTGTGGTGATTGTTTGGTTTGTTCGAAACTTCCGAATCGGCAGTCCATGACGATGGCTGGGGTTTGACAGGACGAACATTTCGTTCGTGCTGGAAAGGGGACTGCCGACCTATCACCATCAAAAGGAAGCCGAAAGTTGGCTCAGCGGATTATAAGTGATAAGGACCGATTTGCCTTCCGACTCCAATGGCTGCCGCCAATACTCTCGACTTAAGCTCGCGACGCTAAGCCCTGATAAAGCGCACAAACAAGCGCCTGAGAAGTCGGCAACCGTCAACACACAATAGGAAACAAGAAGGAAAGCATGCCGGATGTTGTACGATGCTGTACGGTCATACAATTGCGGCCATCAGTACTGACAATCGGACAAGATAGTCAGTTCGAGGATCATCCATCGAAGCTCACGCAACTGGGAGCATAAAAGTTTTATGGATTTTGTGAAGAGCGTAACGCCGTAAAATATCCACGTCAACACTTGCGGTCGGCAATTAAACAATCAGTCGTGCAACCATGCCACAATAAAACCTCGCCACCGCTTCATACGCAACAAATTCCACAGAAACTAAACGAGTCTTTGTTTTAGTGACTAATTAACAAAATTTGAATTCTCCCACTTTTATGACTGTTAAACTTGCTAAACATGTCTTTTAAACGACTAAAATGATTCTTGATTAAAAAGATCTTTTGTTGATTAAACTTGCTAAACACATCTTTAAAATGAAACGTCTTTTGTTGAAATGACTAAAAGAATGTTAAAAAGATCTTTAAAATAATTAAGCTAATTATTAGCAAGCAGGTGGGGGAGATTTATTACACACGTAAGGGTGGATGTCGGCTCACCACAAAACAAGTGTCGATAGGCGCCGGAACAAGTCGAAGTGACAAGTCCCGATGATGAGCGAACAAGCGGGTCCGGTCAAAAGAACATTTATCAACTCTTTGTTGTCGTGGCCAATTGTGGCCTTTTCGGACATGCAGCAGGTCAGTCAGGGACAATGCCGCAAAGCAGTTGGTCACCTCGACGATCATCAGCCAGTTGAATATTCAAGGAACGACACGGAAGACGATGTTTGAAATGAGCAAGAGGATTAATCGCTTATGATCAATGTCTTCGTGTACGGTAAATAAGATCGCATGCTCTTGGCCGGATCGTTTCGTGATCGGTGTTTGTTCTGGAGTGGATGCTTCGGTGTTTTGTGTATGCGATTATGGCCGCCGATCCGCGCTATGATGCGGGGATTAACTCACTGTATTTGTGGTAAAATCTCGCGCCTCCGCCAGGGCGCTTCATTAATCGGGTGCTGAATCGTTACTGCCCAGCAGCCAAATCCCTCAAGCAAACATAAGTGCGTTGCTTCTCATAACCTAGTTGCTAACCATCCGCCTCGAAGCCCCATTGCCAAGAGCGCACAAATAAAGCACTTCTCCCTGCTCGGTATCAACTTACGATTCGTTGGGACAGTAATTGTGCGGATCTTGAAGTTGTTTGACAATGGAGCCGACGAAGATCAAGATGGCGCCAACTTTCGGCCCTGCTGGCTTTCGACTCGAGTAATTCGGCTGGAAGGGTGTTGCGCATCAAACGATCGGGTTACGGTCATGTTAAATAAATGATATTTGTTTTATGGAAGTGAAGTGGCTGACAGCGTTGTCGAGATTAACAGTGGTCTCTTTGGTTCGTGTGTGGGACGGAAATCGTTTGAAGGCGCCGCTGCCGCGTAAATCTCTTGCGCAATTCCCGAACACACGCTGTAAAAACTTTGTCGCAACACGGCGCTGTTAATATGTTTGAGTCGAGGGACTAGCAAACCATATAATTAAAGTCGACACTGATATAGCAATTATCCTGTTTGAAACCTGTAATATAAACCCTGCAATATGCATGCAATGAATGTTTAAACTAAAAATAAAATACAGTGAGTAGATGCGGTGAGTAAATGTGATGTTTAGCTGTGTTTTAATAACAACTATTAACCGGTCAACCGAAAACTTATGCTCTGAGCAGAAGGTGTAAATGCCGATAAAGACACTGTCAGGTGTGTAATTCATTAGTAATCCGAGCCACAAAATGCCGACGCTTTTAGAGACCCAACACCTTTTGGCAAACTTTTGCGCGGCCGCCTCCAAATCAATAATAACAAATGCTTCAATCAATGCTTCAATATGTTTCATGTCAAGAGCTGTTATTAAATGCGAAAGTGTTCAATCAAAGTTTTATCGAAGTTTGATTAAATGCTGATCAGGTCTTCGAATCAATTGTCTGAGCAATTGGCTCCAAGGATTTGAGTCGAGTGCAGAAGCATGCCTGTGATGATAGATGAGCGGAGAGTGTAAACATTAACCGGTTTATTGCAACATAAAGCGATTATAAACCGGCCAACATTGTTTTATTGGCACGCACAACTGTCGGGACGAAAGCAGCAGCTTTAATGATTGATGCCAATTGGCACTCTCACTCGCTTCGTGTTCAACACGGCCAAATTTGTTTAACGAGCAAATAAGATCGCTTAATTGTTGAGAGTCGGGTGGCCTGGTCGCCTTTATTGCGAGTGACCGTACTAGACCTTTGGAAGATCACTCATAATCCTGTCAATAGTGGGCATAAATTAACACGACCCGAGGTCTCTTCATTAGAACAAATGGTGTTGCCCTCCAAACATATTACAAATTGAATAGAAAGAAGTTTAGATTGCATTTTAAAAGCTTTTAACAAGTTTAGATTGAGTAAATTCTAGGCAAATTGATTCAACTAACAAATACATTCTAGTCAACTTTCTCAAAAGAACAAAGTTGTCGCGAGAGCGAATGAAAAGTTCTAGCTTTCGCAAAAAGCAATTCAATTCTGTTCTAATAGACTTTCGATTTTTGTCGAGTTGAAGCAATAAACTCTTCAAATTAGGGATTTGCTCCTTTTCTGTGTAAACTCTTTGCGCTAAAATATTCTGTCCACCGCGACAAACTCATTTAAATTGTTTAAAGCTATTCAACTAACAAATAGTTAAACTACACAAAAGGATTCAGGCAATTCAAGAAAAAACAAAGTCAATTAAAACTACTGGATGAAATCGATCGTGCGCCAATTCAAATACGGTAAATCACTTAAGTGGACGGACTTCGAGAGAACGGCGTCGACTTAACACAAAACAAATGTTATTTCTTGCGCTAATCAATTATCCAGTGTTGGAACGCCCGAGCGATAGGTTTTACCGGATGGCATGTTCGCGGCGTTTGTAGTAGGTCAGGCGGAAACTTTAAGCAAATAACAAGATCAATCGAGCCTCCTTAACACAATGAAACTGAGAAACTGCGAACGTGTCAAGCGTCGACGCCAACTGCTAATTGACCAAAGCGGACATGTTCTTTTCGGTAAAAACTAACTGGTCTACTTGCTTTTAAATTGCAAGTAAGTTGAGAGTTCAAAACTGCCACTTAAGACTACCACTTAAAACTAGTTAAATTCCAGGAACGTCAGAATCTGATACAACTAGTTATTTGAATAATCTCCAGCACTCAAAGTGTTACCGTACCCGCCGAAATGCCATGATTAGTCAGCCAAACGTATGAGAAGAACGCCCGGCAAGCAAGTGTGGCGATCTCATAGGAGCTGATTAACTCAACTCGCTTCCGTCTTCTACTTTCTGCTTCAGCAGCTCTCGACAGCAAATTAGCGCCTTCTTTTGCATAAGCTAAACGGGAACGCCTGCTGATAAGATTCGACGACAAGTGTTCGGGCTCTTTCAACTCCTCAGGTGCTAAGTCGGCGATTTACAACTGAGTTAATTGGCGTGATGAACTTATCACGCCGGCACTTGAGAACGTTCCAAATTAGTGGACTCGCTTCGCTGAGCAACATGAACGCCATTACACACTCAATTGAGCAGCCCTTTGTTTTTTGAAGCTCTTTAAAATGCAAGAAGTGTGCTTTTAAAAACGTCATTTATATTCAACATTCAAATACATATTACATTAGAAGTTGTTGTGACCGGATCCAACCTAAACTTGTGGTTATTTTGAGAATGCAGTTTATACGATGTTTTATACCCGTGATCGCAGATACTTTGGTGTAAACGCCGGGAAAGTTCGGCTTCGCGCATCCAATACCCTAAAAGAAAGCGTGTCTAGCAACTGTTTTGAAAACTCACCCAAGAAACAATTCCTTGCAATTGCCACACTCCATTGGTTAAGCACATCAACGGGCCACCTATTGAGAGCAATGATTAAATGTGTACTTTTGGAAAAGCTTACCGGAATCACCTTGGCAAGCGTCCATCTAAAAGGTTATAGAGTCTTATTTAAACCAAATAAACTCTTTGAACTCACTCTTCCGTCTGAGTATCTAAAGTTTATTTTTGTTAAGTTACTTAATCAAACTTTTGAAGAACTCACCCTGCACAAATCATAGTTGGTGTGAAGACAAGTCCGGCGTAGTGTCTCAGGTCGTTGCATACAGTCGGCGCAACAATTGGAATGTGAATCTCTCGAAGAACCTAAAATCCACTGGATTTATTGATTTTAAACTAGCGCGGTCGGTATTCAAAATGAACTTTAACGTTTTTAAAAGGGGCTTTAATTAATTAGTTTATCTAACAACTATAGCAATGTTACTTACGTGAGATCTTTCACCACCTTCTTTGAGTCGTCCCCAACCGGCCACAACGCTGAACAAACGTTTGAAATGACAAGGAAGTGAAATGAACTTACCACATTTGATGAGTTAGCGGAGGAACAAACGGCAAGCAAATTGTGTTGATAGTGGAATCGAGTTGAGCCGCCGGAGCTATACGCAACAAAGCAACATCGTAAGCACTTGCCCTGATTTGATACAACTGGTGAACTGCAATGCTTTTGACCTCAAACGATTCGCCCTGAAGTTTAAAAGATCAAAGGTGTCAAACGAATGGATTAATCACAGAGAACATAACGTGGCCGCCAAGAAGAACTTTGTAAACAGAAGGATCTCGCGAATGGGCAAAGCAGTGAGCTGAAATTTGTTGAGTCTTCAGCGATAAAGCTTCTAAAGCAACCAATACCTGCGGTCACAACAAACTGAGTGTCAATGAGCGCACAACCGCAATGATGTCTGTCGTTTAATAGAATTTCGCCCACCCAAGGGTAAGAATGCGGCTTAGAAATTGTTCCGCCAACAAGTCGATCGTTTGGGGAGTTGAAGTCGAATCTGCTGAAAGTGTGATTTGCCGTAATCCCGCATGCTTGTTGACCGGCAACCAATGGAGACGAGATCCACAACAACAAAAAGGCCCACAACCAGTGCATAAGTCAATCGGCAAGAAATAAACCAATTCATTCATGTTTTCCTTTTCACACATTACTAAACCCTCGCCACACACAACATTGATCTCCGTTCCTTAATCATCGACCAATCGTGAGCCTCAAAATTCAATTAAACGCTTTCAATAAAACATTTCAAACAATAAACTTTAAGTTGAACAAAGAATTTATTTGTCAAGATTACACAAAAAGTAACACCGGCAAACGCAACAAAGAAGTGTCCCGGATTCCGAAAACTCAGCTATATACAAATATGCATTGAACTGAAAGTGAAGTTGATGCCAATCAAACTGTGAGATTTAAGACATCAAGCGAGTGAAATGAGCAAGTTTAGGAGAGAAAGAAAATCACATTAATTAAACGTTAGAAACATTAGAAACGTTAAAACAAAGTTCAACATAGTCGAAGACTTAAAGTTCTTATTAGGAAATGCGAGAGTTAAAATTCTGACAAAATATTATGTGCACTTAGGAGATCTGTAGTTAAAAGTCAAATCGGAATTACACAACAATGGGCAATTTGAAATGAACCCGAACTCATAGGCATTCTAGCTTCCATCTTTACTCGTAATCTTGATAATTTTCGTGTTCTTGGTAGGGATATTGCTCTTTATCTTGCTCCTGCTCTTGTTCTTGTTGTTCGCCTTTGGTCTTCGTCTTCATCCTGAGGCTTTGCTGGTGCGATGGTCATCAAGTAGTCAGTCGGATCTGCATCATCGTTGTTTTCGTTCAACCACTGTTGAGTGCTGGACTTTGTTTGAGCGGCTAGAATCGCTTTTCGGATGGCTTGCTTGTCATCGGAGTCTATTGTTCGACGTGGTTGCCCGCCCATCCGGCTTGTTGATGGACTTGAGTGAGTTAGGTAAGTGCTTGTGGTGTTTGATCGATTGTTTGGAAAGTCTTCTTCATCACTGTCGTCCAATAAACGATCGGTGTCGCGTGCATGTGCTTTGCCAGCACTCATGGAATTCAACCCGGCGCCACTGTTTTTGACAGAATCCAAGTAGTTGCGAATGTTGTGCTTTTGCATGGGATCCATGTACTTGAGTCCTGAATGACCTTCATCGCCAGAGCATTCGGAACACTAAAATTCGGTTAATTAATAAAAGAACTTTATTTAAAGAACTAACCGAGCAGCTTGATGCACTGTCGTCATCTTCCTTTTTCGTGATCGTGTTGATGATGCATGGTGCTCTCAGTTTGATAGTTGTTTTGTTCCGTTTCAATATCTACGTTGCTTGGCTTCTCAGGAGGTGCCGGTTCTTGCAGTTCATCAATGCTGCCTTCTTGTGACGTTGCTTCTTCCATCGGTGGCCATTGTCGGTCAAATGCATACGGCGGTTCAGGACGTTTTTCACTCATTTCGTTGCAAACAAACGATTTTTTCTGGAAATCGTCGTTGGTCACGTCGCGCAAATAATCTACAATTTGCCAGAAACAAGGCCTATCACGAGCATCATACATCCAGCAAGCTCTCATCATGTTGTACCAAGTGTTTGGACAGTTCTTTGGCTTGACCATGATGCGTTTTTGAAGGCAGACGTAGTTGAAAACTTGACTGTTGGCAAGACCTACAATTTCAAACAATTAACTTTGGACAGCTTTAAAATAACTTGCCGGCGTATGGTTGCTGTCCGAGTGTAAGCATTTCGTACAAGACAACGCCGAATGACCAAACATCGCTTTTCAATGTGAACTTTCCGTCTTTCAGTGATTCAGGAGACAGCCATCGAATTGGCATAAGCCGACGACCCTGCGGTTTGTAGTACTCGCGATAGTAAATGTCTCGACTGAAAACAAACCAATGCTTAATTAAAAGTATTACTAAAACATACGCCATGCCAAAGTCTCCGATCTTTACAGATTCATCGGCGTGGACCTAAAAAAAGAAGTTAGAAAGGTTTTAACATTATAGGAACTTCCCATGCAATTACGAGCAGCCAAATCACGATGACAGAAACGAAGCTAAAGTGTATTGAAGAAAGATTACTTTAAAAGCCATGTAATTAATACTTACGTTTTCCAAATAAGCCATTCCGTCTGCAATTTGTGCACCCCATTTGTAATATTGGTCGGCTGTTGGCAAGTTGTAGCGACTTCCAGCATTTTCTTCGGATCCAGGCCGGTGAGCACGCAAAAAGTCACGCAAGTTGCCCTTCTCCATCAACTCCATAATTACAAGAACAGGCGTGTCAGAAACAACTCCGTACAATTTGACAATGAAGTTGGTGTTAAATTGTTTCATTACACTGGCCTCGATTAAGAAGTGGAATCTGCAATTAGGATGATGTTGTTAAGCACTCAATCTAGAGATGGACCTGTCCATGTTTGCATTGCTTTCGGAAATCGTCTTAACAGCACATTCTCCAAATGTAGATCCATTTACGGCCACAACGTTGTTGCCAATTCCGCGGTACACTTTTCCGAAAGTTCCAGAGCCAATTTCTTTGCCAATGCTGATTTTCTCGCGAGGCAGCTCCCACTCGTCTTTTTTGTAAACATCTATTTGACTCAAGTATTCAGGATTTGAACTCAGCAGATGATGAACTTTGTCTTCTTTGATCTTTTTGCAGTAGTAGCGGAAAATGAAGTAAGCGACAGCAGTTAAAAGTATGAGGAGCATTGAAAGTGCAATAACAACGATGAAGAGTGTCTATAAACGAGCTTTTAATATTAAGTTGACCGACAACAATTACCTTTTTGCTCATAATTGGAACATACAGATAAATTATATCCTTCACAATGGCAGGTGGACTCGGGCCTGCAAGTGTGACTGTTCTGACCTCAATAGTGTAAGTTCCACCAGCCAAGTTGCTGAATGTGATGCCGTCGTCTTCCAAAAACTTTGTTCGATTTATACATCTAAAAAGAGGAGCCTGAAATTGATTGTTTTAAAGATTGAAAAGAAGTTGTTTCAGTTCTTACAGTAGTCACGTCGTTTCTGTACAGCTTGACTTGATATGCCAAAATAACACCGTTTGGATTGTCGGGCGGTAGCCAATTGAAACGTCGATCATATTCACCGCCTCCGTTTGTAGCGTTCAAAACTTGGATCGTTTCAGGGTTCACTCTGTCGTTCTTTGCTGAACAAGATGTTTTTGTTCAAAGTGTTATCTTTGATTAACTTACGTATAGCTGAAGTTCTGACAGTGACCCATGCTGGACGAGCGGAACAAGAATTGTCGGGCTCATTGATATCTTGACATGCATAGATCTAAATCAGTCATGTTTAAGCTTGATGCTGCAAATTCAAACTAACCAAAACAACGTATTCTTTGAAATGAGGCAGGCCAGTTAGCATCAAACGATTGCCAGTGATGTTGAGTTTGCCCGTTATGTAGAAGTCGTCAGGCAAGCTAGGATCGCTAACATTCACCAAACTGATGTTAAATGCGGTTTCACTTTTGTTGGCAATGCTCATCGCGAGTGTCGGGTCCATGCTTGTCTCTTCAATAGTGTGAACATGGCGTTTGTTGCGCAATGACTTTCCTGGCACGTGTTTGGGACTGCAATTTCGTGTTATTATTAAAAGAACGTACAAAAAGCTATCTAAAGTTTCACCACCAACAACTATTCAAAAAAGAGCCGATCAAAAAATAAAGAAAGAGAGTGCAACCGACGAACACATTGGAAGTTAAAAAGTAAAGCTTTTCAAAAACATCTAGCGCTACCCATAATTAGGCGACCCTTGAACGTGTGTTCTAACTGATGACGTTCTCCGATTGTTGATGTGCCGACGATGTTTGAGATGTATCGGGTCAAATGGCCATGGAGGATCTTCGACAGGCGGATCTCTTGGTTCACAGTGAAGGGGATCATAATTTAACGCGCAACGAAAAAGTAAATTGTGTTAATTCTGGATCCAATTAAATTATCGTGATACTTTAAGACTTCTCAATGCTTTGACTTAGAAAGGCAAGCAACAACTATTCAAAATCCGCGTAGTCAAGGCAGCAAAAGCGGTGATAACTATCCAAAAACCCGAAGTTTTTGAATAAGACAACTTGAGTCAATTGTTATTTCGATGCTTTTCAATGCAAAAAAGCAGCAAACAACTTACTTCTGAACAAAAACTTTGTTTTGAATTGCGTTCTCGAAAGCATCACGCTCCTCTCGATTAAGTTCGATTTCCTCATTGTACTCTTGAGCCAAAGCTTCCTCCTCGTCTGTTTTTGTGTAATTTTGGATCAGTGAGCAATCGCAGCATCCTTCTTTGGCTGAACAAGTGCCCGCTTTCACAGTTTTTTTGCTGACCAAAGTTTGAGGCGGCGGTTTGACTGAAAAAGAGTTGGCAATAAAAACGTTTATAGTGGAATTGCATACTTTCTTCACAGCCATTTATTTCCACAGGCTGTTCAGATTGCTCTGGTGGTTGCCATTGAACTGTGTAGTGAGTAATAGTTCCCTGAGGTTGCAAAGGGGGGTCCCATTGCAAGTCGATTCGGTCTGGACCTTGAGCGCGATAAACACGAATGCGAGGCGGATCAGGATTTCCAAAGTGTGTTCTCACAAAACGAATTCTGGAGATGGCGTTTCGTGCGCCCGGATGATTGACTATACGTGTTTGAACATAGAATGCGTATCTAAATATTCGGTGATTGTTTTAGTGATTAGTTTGGCAAGTTTCAAAGATTACATTGTGTTGGCTTCGATTCCTTGTGAGATCAACGCGCCACCATCGTGACTTTTGATGTGCTCATCGGTTGGAACGACATCAGATGGAATTGAATCCGAGAACTGCATTTTCCACGTGTCTGCACAAGCCGACCGATCTTCATCAACACTCAAATCTTCGTCAATTTTGTCAACTTTCTTGTAGAAAATTTGATAGCCAATGAATTTGCGATAATCCATGTCCGATGTGTTGAATGGAGTCCAACGAATTGAGAAACCGTCCGAGTACACAAAAGTGACTTCGACTTCCAACGGCACTTCATCGCAAACTGCCTTCTCTCCATTACTGTGAGCCGATACATCAAATTCGGTGACGTCTTGGAATTTGCCAATGTGTTTCAAGAATTCGACTATTTTCTGATAACAAAGCATTCGATTGTTTTGGAATTGAACTCTGCCTTTTGAGATAGTCAAACTTTGCTTTTTCACATTGAAGAGTTCGCGCAAGTTTTGATTGTCGAACACAACAAGTGCATAGTTGCCACGCCACAGCTAAATTTCGGCAATATTTATTTAGACAACTCTTTCTGAACTCACTTGGTTTCCGTGAATTATACGCAACCCTTTGAACATATGCAGTGAAACAAAGACGGACGAAAAGCGAATCATCAAATACCCAGTAATTTCTACAAATAGTGCAAGACTTTAAACCAGAATATTCAACAACAACTACCTTCAATGTCTTCGAAAGATTCAGCAAATTTTTCCACATTCGCTTCGTTGCCAATTCGAATCTCAATTTCCAAAGAACCATCAATTATGTTGCAACCTCTATATTTCGCAGCAGCACCGGCTGAATCAACAGTCTCGTCGCCTTTGCATTTCTTCGGACAGTGATCTGGACATATTTGACAATTGCGAGGATTATCTGGATCTAAAAATAAACAAGTATTATTCAGCGTCCTTAGCGTTACGCAAGTAAAAATGTACCTTCTTTATAACCAGTCGGACAGTCATAGTGACATTTGCCCATGAATGCTTTCCATGCCGCTTCTTCTCTGTTTGAAACTGCGTTGGTCATCGGTTTGAGGCTGTAACATTGCTCCTTTGTCAGACAACGGCGATTCAACTGCTCGAACATTGTGTCGGGACAAGCTTCTGCGCAAATTCCGTGGATTTCAACAGACTTGCAAGTATGACAAGCACCTGGATCGTTTGGAGCGGTGCATCCGCCTAAGCAATGATGATGGCAAATTTCTCCGCTATCTGTGCATCCTGGACCAAAACTTCCATTCGAATGCTTGTAGTATTGACAAACTAAAAAGCAAATATTAATGTAATATGCACCAGCTGTTTGAATTACATGATTGACATTCACTTGCATTCCAACAAGAAATAAGTCCAGGTCTTTTTTGGTAACACCTGCTTTCATTTGCAACAACACACTGATCTTGACATTGACTTTCGGCTAAAATAAACTGATTAAAATCGATAAAGTTGAGTAAAGTGATTAAAATCGATAAAGTGATTAAAATACCCGTATCAAGAATGATGTCTCGTAAGTTTCCAACAATCATGTTGTCCCAATTGATGTTGCGCGTGTAGCAGAGACGAGAGTTTTCAGCAATTCGAACACCTCCATTTTTGATGACACTCAACTTTGTTAGGCCAACATTCCGAAGATCTTGATTTTGATAAATGACCTAAATGCAACTTGTTAATCAACTGTTAAAAAGTTTACATACCAAAGCATAATTCATAATCAACGAATGACCGCCAATGACGCGCAAATTCGGGAATATCTTGCTCAAAGTTGTCAGACCCCTAAAATAACAAATTAGCTGACGACATTTGTTTATTTCGAACTTACTTTACTTGGAAGACCAGCAATGCACCGGTGATTTCCCTCAAATCTTTAAAAACGGGGTACATGTCGTTGTTAATTCCATCTTCTGTGATCATCGATAAGCTAAAGTCGCCTTCGACGATTGTGCATTCGATTTCACTACGGCCCGTGTTCCCCACTATTGTTGCGCCATAAAATGGAGTGTTTCGGATATCGATTGAACCACAGCGTATCTCATTACGCGCACCCGATGCGTATTCCTGCAATTCGGTGTTAAACTTCATTTTCACAGAAAAAGCAACTTACGGCTGAAGCCAGAATGTAGACGAGCAAGACTATAATTGATCTAAACCGCAACCAGCCCGCAAGCCCATTGATGACAAAATCCATTTTGGATAGAAGACTAAGGCGCTGGAGTCATGTGCGGCGCAAACTGAAACGTATCCATGAGTAAAGTATTCGGGAATAAAAGTTTGATTGTGGCACGAGAAACGGCAACAAAGGTTATACAGCTACAAAACAACCACCGGCATTCAGCCGACTAATCCGAACACCCTGGCAACGAATGAGCGAAATTGGCTGTGATAGTCGGAGAGGCCGTGACTACTTAACACTACAAAGAATTATGAAAAACGTTGGCCGCTTAAATGATGTTCTCGGCTTACCAGACACGGAATTGCGTGGCAAGCACATCCTCTCTCGCCAACTGTAAACCAACACCACACATTCATTATCTCCCGAACATGATTGAACTTAAAATCCGCAACTATTCAAAACAACTTAATCATAAGTGTAAAAAACAAGACGAAAGGCCAGAGCCATAGATATTAATGTTGTTGACAAGCTGCCAGGCCTTATGATGAGACACTTCCGTGCTTTTAAATCAGCATTCAGTACGCATTTAATACGCATATTCATTAAGTGAAAACACGGAATGGAATATGCTTTCTCAAGTGAGCAGTTCTTTGCTGCGTTAGCGGACAAAAATACAGCGGCTTTCGCGTGTTTCAATAACACGCGTATAGACATCACAGACATCGAGGCAGCAGTTCATAAACGGCTTGATTGACATAGCATTTAATTAGGAAACACAAATTCATATTAGGCTCGTGGAGGCAAACCAGCGAAAAGTGACTGCCCTGCTCCAAAACAACAAAAAAACAAGCGGCGCCCGTTGTCCGCAGCGCAGACGAGTAGTGAGAAAGCTTTTTGCCATGCTTTGGCAGTGCTTTTGCAATCTTTTTGCAGGTTCGGCGTTCCAAATTGTCTTAAAAGAAGTTGTCAAGCAAAGAAGTTGTCAAACTTGAAAGTCTAATTTTTGTGTGTTATGAAAATTTGATGCACAAACAAGAATGAACGTGAAGAATTGGCAGCACAATCTCATTATTCATTTGAGAACTGAGTGGAATTATTGATGCATTCATCTCATTATCATTTGTTTGCTACTCAATCTTCCGATTGTCAAAATTAGTTGAATTAGTTGGTGTTGAAATTCGAATAAATTTGAAAGTACTTAATATTACGGTGGTTGTAAATAATCACGTGTTTAATGCAATAATTGAACGTGCATTCTGGAAATTATCCGATCAAATCAATTTAATCATGTGCATATTGCGTTATAATTGTGTGCGTTAAATTGTTTAATTAGATTTGCACTTTATGTCTTTTTCGCTAATGTGGGAACAAAATAATTTATAACGTTAAAACTGTGTGACTTGAAATAAAGCCAATTTAACGCACTGAAATTTGAAGACGAGTTCCAACGTTCAAGTACTGTGCACACAAACAATTTAACAAAGGTTAAATTGTTTAAGCAGTTGAAAACATCGTTGAACGAACTGTTTAAATTGCACAAATAAATGCGTCAACAACAATTTCGAAATGGATATGTATTTTTCAAGATGATCAGCAAATCACAATTTGTTTTCCAGAGCTTTCTGGCTTGTGAAATGAGATTCATATTGTCGTTCTGGTGTCTTCTCTCTTTAAAACGTACACAGTGTTTGCGTGCAGTGCTTGCTGCCGTGGCGACCCTACATTACAAACGATTACTGATCGTTTCAAACCCCAGTCTACATGTTCTGCGACTATTTGAATCATAATTTTGTCGCATAACTCCGCTTAATTCTCAATTAGTTACACTTTCGACATCTCTCTCGATCGACACCAACTTTCTGATTTTTGGTTTCGATGAGTCAGCGCGCGGATTTGCGAGGGAACATATGCGTTTGTTTATTGGTGCGCAACGCCGACGCCAAAGACTATTCGCTGGTGAGTGTACATAGGCAGCATTGATTTCCTACCTGCATCGACAGTGTGGTTTGTTTGTGTGTGCGCGGACCATAGGTTTGTTTAAAGTCCGTTTTTATTGTTTTTGAAGCAGGTTTCTTGCACGCGGTTGTTCTAATTGTCTTGTGTAAGTGCGTGTTCGGTTTCTGCGAATGTCAAGTAAAGGTTGATTGCGTTTATCGTTCCAACCAACGTCCCATTTCAGCATGTCACTATGGAAACATTGAATTTCACTGCGTGAATTTCGCAACGTGTTGACTTCCTTACTCAATTTTGAACTAATTCGTAAACTTTAGCGCTTGTCGCAATGATGTACAAAAAGACTTTGTTTTTGTGCTGTTTGCTGTTATCGATCCCGTTTCTTGAAGCAAAGAGAGGTGGTAGTGGAGGTTCCTTTGGTGGTCGAGGCTCTTCAGGAGCAAGAACAGGTTCAGCTGGAGGTAAACACAATTTGTAAAGCATCAAAATAGTTCTTTTAATTTACAGGCAGCTATTCTCCAAGCAGAGGTGGTTCGCCACAAGGTGGAGGTTTTAGCCAAGGCGGCGGCTTTAATCAGCACAGGTAACATAAAGTGTTGAGTTAAAAACTAAAAAGTAACGTTTAGTGGTGGTCAGAACTTTGGCAATCGTGGAGGTTTCCAACAGCCTAACTATGGAAATCAAGGCGGATTCCGAGGAAACAGTGCTCCGCATTACAACTATCCATCCGGTTTTCAACAACAAGGATGGAATCGCAGCCCAGGCTTTAGCCAAGGCAGTGGAATGGGTTCAGTCTCACGTGCATCAACTTTCAAACACGCATTGGCTGGAGCAGCAATCGGTACAATTGGCGGACTTTTGGTATGGGAAGCGGGTAAGGCAATCATCAACTCTGCAACTACCCCATTCCATCACGGTGGACGCGATTACTATTTTGATCAACAGAATTATCGCGGTCCATCAAATGTGCCACGTTGTTCCATGCCTTTGTCGCAATTGCAAACTGCTCCAAGCACTACAACAACGAACGAAAATGGAACCAGTGCCGATCAGACATTGTCAAGCATTCAATACAAAGACGGAACTCGCCCCAAAGAAGTAAATTTAATCAATTTTAACTATAGCAACTACAACAAACAACAATAATTAATTGAAAACAAACACTTAACAACAACAGAAGACAAACTCGTCTATAGGACTTTACTTAAAGTTTCTGTTGTTAAGTTTCTCCTCACATTTTGATCATGCAAAACAGTTTTGTTTAAGCGTGCGCGGTGTTGCGCATATTGAGTAACTAAAAGATAGAAGTAAATAAGAAGTGTGTTTAAATTAAAATGAAGTGATTTATTTGACCAACATTTAAATCCATGCAAAAATTATGTATATGCTCTATATTTTCTAACATTTCAGGTTGTCTGGTCATGTAACGTCGGTAAGTTTTTGAAACAACTACTTGAAACAAAGTGTTGATTTAAAGCAATTATTAGAGTGCTGATTAAACAAATTGTTTAAGGAGAGATTTGTTGTGGATCTGACTGTTGTCCTGCACCGCAGAGTTACTCGTCTCCAAACGGCGGTAGCGGATGCGGTGTTGGCTGGATCGTTTTGCTGTGAGTGTTTAACAGTTTCAATTAACAAATATGTAAAGTCGTTTGTGTAGCTTTTGTTTACTAACTCAAAGTTTAAGTTTCGTGTGTGTTTTATGTTGTTAACTGGATATAATTTTAGAAGTTTAGCGTCATTCTTCTTCTTTTAATCGCCTGCTGTCTGGGATGCTTCTGCGTTTATAAGTTCTGTAGATCAACAATCGAAGGCTTCATTCCCCGTTCTAGTCAAAATCAAGGCGGTTATTACGACGATGGCAACAAATACGACTACCAAGGCCAACGTAAGTTGTTTGAACTCGAACTCGAGCGTTAATCTCAAATGTTTAGCCTCCCAATCATACCCGATGACTAACTATCCTCCGCAAAATCAACAATACCCACAAAATCCGCCATTTGGATACCCTCCCCAACAAAACTATAACTATCCTCCCAATCCGGGTCCTCGTTACTAGACTGCTTAGTTCGTGTTGCTTTGTAAATTATGCATTTCCATTTTTACGAATAAACTCTTTCCACTTGATTGCTGGTAATTTTGTTTATGGATTTGAACCGCGTGTGGAGTGTTTTCGAGCTTTGGTCGGTCGCATGAGGGCTTTTGGTGAAATTAGCGCAGGCACAAACAGCAACGGCCCTCTTATAACAAACGACTTTGCGGTCCAATGGCTGGCTTTTCACTTTTTCTGTTCGAAATTCTACTGCGTTTTTCCGTCCGGCTATTTGTGTGAATCATATCAGCCTTGTGTGGAAATAACTGATCGACTTGCGTTGTTTGTTACAAATAAAAGAGAGTGTGTGAAAGTGATTTCTTTACTCAAAAGTGACTTTAGTTTGTTTTTCTTCCACCCAGTCGGCGCTATTTTTGTTTTTGTTCCAAAAGCACCTGTTATCTGGCCGGTTTATAAGCGAGATTAAGAGCTGTTCCGTTTATACGTCTTATCGATTAGGTTGTTGCTCGAAACTTGAGTTTTCCATGAGACGAGCACAGTTCGGGGGTGTTAATTTGTGACGCAGACTTTAATTTCACAAATGAAAGGCACGCATTCTGGCCTGCATTTTGGTCTGCTTTGTCGGTCATGCGTGAAATGTTCAGAGATTTCTGCACTTTGATAACGCGATTTCAACTGATTCAATTGACTCAAACGATGTTTTTAATTCATTTCACTTTTCAGCTCAAAATGAAAAGCTCGATGAGAAAAAAGCTCTTTGTCTCTATTTTGCTCATTTGTTTGCTTGTTGAACCGATTTTGGCTCGTCGAGGTGGAGGTGGAGGCAGCCGCGGTAACTCAAATAATGTTTTATGGTGTTTTATTTTCAAATTACAGGTTCGTCGGGGGCTAGAACGGGCGGTGGATTTGGAGGCTCTCGTGGACGGTAATTTAAAAAGTTTTTACATTAAGCAATTTTACTGTTCTCACTGTTTTAAGAACCGGGGGAAGTCATTCTAACAGCGGGGGCGGTTATCATCACAATTCCGGCTCGTCTTATCCTCGAAACAATTATGGAGTTGGTGGCAATCATCAGAGCAACAGTGGAGGGATGTTTGGTGGCAACCGACAACAGCAAAACAGACAACAAGGTGGTTATGGCTCAAATAGTGGCGGCGGTTTCTTCAAATCTTCATCTTCAAACAATCCCAAATTCAACAAAGGATCTGGACTAGGTTCTATGGTCCGATCTAACACTTTCAAGAATGCTATCGTTGGCGCTGCTGCAGGATATTTGACGTATCAAGCCGGTAAACACTTGATTCGTTCTGCAATGTCGCCAATGATGTGGGGCGGAAGACCTTATTACTGGGGATCCAAGTAAGTAAACGTCTAAAGTGTAGCTAACCAATGATAAAATGTTCCAGTTACTACCAGCAAAGACCTGGCTATCAAATGTGCAGAATGCCGGTTGATCACGGTGATCCTCAATTCGGAAATATCTACTTCCAAGACCAGACAAGACCGAAGGAAATCGTGTGGTCTTGTAGTTACGGCGAAATGTAAGTGAAATTAAATCCACTCGATAGGTTTTAACTGTTGTTTATTTAAGGTGCTGCGGATATGAATGTTGTCCAGCAGGTGGTGGCTATGGATCTTATGGGGGCGGTTACAACCAAGGCGGCTACAATCAAGGATTCTGGGGCCGCAACAGCGGATACCGTTCATTTGGCTTCGGGTAGTCAACACTTACTCAGTTCACTAAACAATTACAATCTTTAGATCGCTCCTCGTTTTATTGCTTATCTCGTGCTGTGCTTGCTTCCTTGTTTACCGAGTTTGCAACAATCGACGCAATACTTATCAAGCAGCTAACACCTACTAACTCTTCTACAATCAACACAACGAATGATCTCTGTGAGAAAGTAGACTTTCTTTTGCCAGTTTCAACGGTTCTTTTCTCCCAATGAACAAACTTCTATTGCCAGTTATGCATTTTTTATTTGTTTGCTTCGAATAAACGCGTACATTTTACACTCTTCGAGAGAGCTCTTGAAAGAGCATTTGGGAAAGCCTTTGAAAGTAACTCAATTAATAGCTACGGCATAATCAAATAAAAAACGGAGATTAGATACTCGAGCAGGGTTGCAATAAATTATGGTTCAGGTCTGAAACAGACGCATTTCTTCTTGCGTCCACTTAAACTTTCTCCGCGAAATTAATGTCTTTTGTTTGGAATAAGTGGTGTGGTGCTGCAAGCTTGAATGGCCAATTGTTAACGGGAGCCGCTTGACCCAAAGTGCTTGCGAGCCGATTTTTAACCCCCACCTTCAAGGCCAATGAAACCTTAAACTCTGCGTGCGTGTACGCAAATTTAGTCTGCCAAGGATATGCGCCAATCTTCGAGGAAATGTATCTAAACTACTTGTTTTTAATTCTACTGCAGTTATTTGCGGTAAACGCGCGGAAAGCTGCACAAAAGCCTTTTTACGGTGATGTCCAGGTTTGTTTATTTGAACAATCCTTTAACTTTTCTTTAACTTTTTGTTTAAGTGCGACAACGAGCGGTCAGAAGGCGATTGCAATGTCCAGGAATGCGTAAAAGCAAAATTAGGTTTGGCGTGAGTTTTAAAGGTGCTCTTAAGTTTTGAAAACTACACGAATAATTTAGATGTGAAGCTCGATTTGTCCGGTTTGCCATTCACGGAAAACAGTTTTCGCGCAAAACTTGTAGATGCATTTCTGTAAGTGTTTGAAAAACACATTTTGTATTGATCTGTTCGAAAAATAGGAGCCTGTTTGTACGCCAATTGAATTGGGCCAACTTGGTTGCACAACTTACAAAAATATGAGTCGTCAAACCCAAAGATCAGTTCGCCGGTGGACAATGAGTGAAGCGGAGAAAAATGCACCGCAAACTCAATATGGAAACGAGTACAAGAACGCATCTTCAAATGACGGCACATTTTACTCAGATCATGAAAGACATTTGCAATTGCTGAACGGGACAACAAAAGTAAGAACTTTAAACATTAGAAGTGAGATTTGATTTATTCAATCTATTTTAGTTTTGTTGTCGAATCGACAAGTCAGCAACACACCAGCGCTTTTCATTTCAAGGCAAACGTCCGGTTAACAACCGGAAGAATTCGGCATCTAATTCACTTTCATCGGTTGGACTTCTATTGGTGTTGACGTTTTGTTTTTGAATGTTTATTACACACATTTACAAGCATATCATTATGAAATAAAATGTACAATTGCCATGAAAGTTGTTTAACCGAAGTTGTGTTAAATAGTCAGCTAATTGTTAAAATTACTATGTTAGGGCACGGAAAACCTCGGCTCGATAAATTCTGGTAGATAAATTAACCGTAATGATTTGGCTGGACAAAAATGTTATGCAAGAATGGGCCTCTGTTAACTAGAAACCTGCCGTGCTTCGATGGGCGTTCATCGCACGGAAATGGTAAAAATTCATCGCTGTTTGGCTGAAACTTCTTTCATTACACTTTAATGTCAAATTGGCAACTACCTGATGTTCCAGCCGGCACTTACAGTTGCAACAAAGAATATGAACACAAATGTGATTGGATAGAGAAAGACGTGAGTTTTGTGGAGAATTGGCAACGCTGAAAACAGTGTGTTTGTTTAAATATTTCTTTCAAAACAGTACCGGTGTAGCCCAAAAATGTCACATAGATATAGTAAAAAGTTGCAATGCACCAAATGGAATTGCCCAACAATCGAGACATGAAGTAAGAATAATCAATTAGGCCTAAAAGCGGAGTCTATTTACAGAACTCTAAAATTTAACAAACCATAAAATAGCAGTGGCATGAGGATGTGAATCAGGACAAACATTGGGAAGAACGCATTCAAGTGAACGTCGAAACAATATCCCCATTCAACTTCCTGGTCTTGCACTCGTCGCATAAAGCGGTTAACAAGGAGCCTGAAGCAGTTCGTAAATCTTTTGAAACTTCAGTTAGAACAACTCACCAACTTATCGTTGCAATAACAAGGCCAACTCCAATGCAGTCAACAAAAACAACCCACAAAAAGAATGCGACAAAACCGCCGAAACTCAAACTCAATACTAGCGCAAATAAAATACTGGTCACTGAAAGAGAGAGCGCTAATAAAAGTAGAAACGCTGGATCATCTCTTGCATATTGGTCTTTGGTTCTTTTCCGGTACATGAAGTTTCGGTAGACTTTCTGTGGATGAATAAGCAAATACAGCATTTGCCAGGCTGCAAACTCGAAATCCATTTGCTTGAGATGCACTAATCTGCGAAAAAAGCGACTTATTTTCGCCCCTGCTGACATCCTAACTCCCTGAAACTTGTAAGTTTAAAACTCAATAGAACCAAACTTTATCATACAGTTAAACAGCCGACGTTGGGTGAAGACGTGGAATAAGTAGATCGGCCTCCGGGTGTCGAAAAGCCGCTTTGACTGCGAGGAAAATACTTGGGCCGTGTTGCCGAAGTAGTCGGAGGACTGTGATAATCTAAGCATAATTTTTTAAAACAAGCGTTCTATTGAATTTCTTACATTTGCCTTTCGGCGTCTCCGAACCAGATCTCATTCGAATGTGAGCTTAAAATCGTAATTTAGAATCGTAAGTTAAGAATGCAAGTTGAAAACACAAGACAGATATCAATTGTCAAACGAACAATTAGAAAATCAACAAAACAACTAGTTTGCAACAATATTTATTACTTTGTCAGATTAAATTAACAAAAGCCAAAGAATAACTTGTAGATCGAATTCATTTGACTAGTGCTGAATGGGAGTGCGCTTCTGATTGGCCACCACATAGTGATAGATTATTACGAGGACAAAGATAGTGACTCCCAACACATTCGCTAGAATGCCAAGCTGCAAATCGGTGATCATGCTGACTGAGTTTCTCTAAAAACGATAAAATTAGTGAAATGCTCAAATAAGCATCAAAAGTAAAAATGCGCAAACAAAAGAAAAACGCTATGAACTCGAAACAATTGCCACAACTCAATCGAATTTCAATGGCGAATCAACAAAACGCTTAACACGTTTTACACAAAAAGCCAGCATTGATTGGTTGCAAGTAAACGGAATGCAAAATTTGCCTTTCAATCGACCCGCACGAAAGTTGCCAATAGTCTGCTTCGGTGCTTCGGGATGGCGCAAAGTTCAAGTGATGTAAAAAATCACAACCTAAATGACGATTTTCCTCTGGCCGATGATGGTAAGAGTAACAAATAGTTTCGCTCATCCAAATACCATATTTAGACAACGTGCCAAATGAAGTTGAGTCTAGCTCAAAAACACCGAGACAAGCACAACCATTACCGCGTGAAGAAATTGAAGACCAGGAAGAGAAGGCTAGAGTAATTGCTCAAATTTTAGAGCTGCAAAACACACTCGAAGGTATTGAATTTAATTGTTTTCTGTAGTATCTAAAATCGTCTCTTTTTAGATTTGAGCCGGCGAGTAGACATCGTAAAAGACGAGAGCTTGAAGTTGACATCTGAAAATCAAGTATTGGGTCAGTTCGACTTTAAACTTAAGACATTAAAACACATTTACAGGACAGTACATCCAAAGCTTAATCCAATCAAGTCCGATCTTCCAACCCGCTAATTCCAAAGTTTCATCGGCCACGAACAAGTAAACTTTTGCTCCACAGCCAATTTGCTTGCTATCCCGCTTTAACACTATCATTAACGATCTCACACAACTTATAATGAGCATTACTTTAACTAGTCGCCATAATAAATATTTGAAGTTTAATGACACCTTTTCCGGTTCTGATTTTATCAACTACCGTTCACTAACAAAACAAAACTAATCATTTGAACTTAACAAGGGTGCTTTGAGCTTGCAGTGCTTTTATATGATGAGCTGCAAGTAATTTTCGAGTTTTAGCAATAATGAACTTGAAGAAGACGAATTTCAATTGTAGCGCTTATATCAATGCAATAGTTGCGGCTCTCGGTTATCAATTGTCTGTACAAATGCTATGCGTGTAATAAAGTTTTTGTTGCTGGATGAATTGAATAAATTAAATAAGTATTCTTCACAAAGTCAATCAGTTCGCAGTTTGTCCAACTCTTTTGATTGAGAGTTTCAATCGAAACAAAACGTTTTTGAATTATGAACTTTGAATTGTGTTGTTTTTGAATCATCTAATTGTTTGAAAATGTCGATGTCAAAATTGCGCTCAATGATATCAAGAACCACACATTTTTGATCAACTTGAACAAAGAAGAATGCAGAACGCCATGAATAGTGTACTCGGCTCCTGCAAATAAAACTTGCATGTGAATTGGTTTTCAATTCGGTCTTTGATTTTTTGCTACAAGCCTTCGGAATGCGTAAATTTGCAAGCCAAACTTGGTCTTTTATCTCGGATTGTTTAAAACTTGTGAAAGTTATTCAGTTTACTTGCAAAACAACTTAACTTTGTCAGAATTGTCGAAACTCTTTTGCGTGCACATTCAAGTTTATATTCAATATCTACAATAACTTGTTCGTTTTAGACTTTTCTAACTTGAACTTCTACCTGTACGTTCAAGATGCCACCAGCGGTCAAAGAGGCTCGTGATCATGTCAAGGAAGCCCAATATGGATTTGTTTATGGCGTCTCAGGTCCAGGCAAGTATTTTTAAGCAGAGCTTTATTAGTAATTTCTTCAATTTTAGTCGTAACTGCCGAGAAAATGGCCGGAGCTGCTATGTACGAATTGGTTCGTGTTGGTCATTCTGAGTTGGTCGGTGAGATTATTCGTTTGGAAGGCGATTTTGCTACAATTCAAGTCTACGAAGAAACTTGTAAGTCAAAAAGAGATGAGTATCTTCAGCTTATTAATTGTCTTTTTAGCTGCTGTTACAATTGGTGATCCTGTTTTGCGTACTGGCAAACCGTTGTCTGTTGAGTTGGGACCTGGAATTATGGGTTCTATTTTTGACGGTATTCAGCGTCCGCTAAAAGACATTTCCGATTTGACTGATTCAATTTACATTCCAAAAGGCATCAACATTAACGCTCTTGGACGCGATCAAAAATGGGACTATGAACCGAGTCGTGATATCAAAGTTGGAGGACATGTTGCTGGAGGTGATGTTATTGGCGTTGTCCATGAAAGTGTGCTCATCAAACACAGAATTTTGGTTCCTCCGAATGCTTGCGGTACTATCACTTATGTTGCGCCAGCTGGATCGTACAACATCAATGTAATTTATATATCATTTGCAGTTGGAATTACTGTGTTTGCATTTAGGATGTCATTTTGGAGGTCGAATTCTCAGGTGAAAAAGTTCAAATTTGGTATGCTTCAAGTCTGGCCTGTCCGTCAACCGCGTCCGGTTAGTGAGAAATTGGCTGCTAACTATCCATTGCTTTGTGGCCAACGTGTTCTCGATGCTTTGTTCCCGTGCGTTCAAGGTGGTACAACTGCCATTCCAGGAGCTTTCGGTTGTGGCAAAACTGTCATTTCTCAATCTTTGTCTAAGTACAGTAACTCAGATGCAATTATTTATGTTGGATGTGGTGAGCGCGGTAATGAAATGTCAGAAGTATTGCGCGATTTCCCAGAAGTGAGTTTGCCTTTAGAGGTGTCCAATAATTTTTAATGTTTTAGCTCACTATGGAAGTCAACGGTGAAACTACTTCAATCATGAAACGTACTGCTTTGGTTGCCAATACATCAAACATGCCTGTCGCTGCTCGTGAAGCTTCCATTTACACTGGTATTACTTTGGCCGAATATTTCCGTGATATGGGTCTCAATGTCGCTATGATGGCTGATTCAACTTCTCGTTGGGCCTGAGGCTCTTCGTGAAATTTCTGGACGTTTGGGAGAAATGCCTGCTGATTCTGGTTACCCTGCTTACTTGGCTGCTCGTCTTGCTTCTTTTTACGAACGTGCTGGCAAAGTCAAATGTCTTGGATCGCCTGACCGTGAGGGATCTGTTACAATTGTCGGAGCGTAAGTCAATTTGACTATGTCACACGATATATTTAAAATATCTTTAGTGTCTCTCCGCCCGGTGGTGATTTTGCCGATCCAGTCACATCTGCTACTCTTGGTATTGTTCAAGTGTTTTGGGGTTTGGACAAGAAATTGGCTCAGCGCAAGCACTTCCCGTCTATCAATTGGCTCATTTCCTACAGGTTAGTTTTTTCATAAATTTGAACTTTATTAGCTTTAAATGATACAATGTTTGAGATATGAAAACTAATGAGATCAATGAAATTAACGAGTTATCTTAAAATTAGAAGTTGCTGAATTGTTGAATATTGGGCTCATCAATGTAGGGTAGATTTGCATGATGGGTGGCTTCTGGAATAGAGTAGTCGGCAGCTGCTGATTGACGGCCTCTTCCACGACCACGGCGATTTTTGATGAGTTGAGAAATTGTGCTTGTGCACATGCACTAAATTTGTGAAGCTCTTAATTAGCGATTCCTTTAAATCATTTACCGTTTCGTTGTTTCCATTTATGTAATCGATGTATCGGTACCAAACAATCAGAAGTGCGAGTGCTACACACTCGAAAATAAAGCAAATGATGTAGCCGCCAACTGTTCCCGAAACCATAAGCAAAACAGGCCAATTCAATCGTTTCTAAAAAGAGTTGATTTTCACAACTAAAAGTTTGCGTAAGCTTTTGATACCTGATAGAAAATAATGATTCCAACAAGTATAGCTTGAATCAATGTGTAGATTAGAGAAATTGTGAGAACAAAAGTGTTGATGTAGACTAAATCAAGCACTTCATAACGCAGCGACATAGCCAAGCAAACAATAGAGATGAGCCAAAACACACATAGTCCCAAATAGAAAAGGCACGAGCAGCGCAACAAAGACAAAATGTCTAGTTCGACTTTTCCAATCTTCAAAAGTATCGGTCCAATTTGTTGAAGCAATGTGAGATGAGTTCCTGTTTTGTTGCTACCTGAAGTCTTGTCAGAAAACGTTTCATTTCCCCATTGACCGATCTCATCTATCATATCGGGCTGAAAGTGATAAAGTTAAGCCTTTAAAGCTGTGTTAATCCTTACTGAATCAGTGCTGTTCTCCAAAAGGTTGCTGATTTCGAGCATAATTGGAGTTGGAAAAGTTCCGTTTTCTTGCTCGGTTAAGTTCTGCGTGCTTTTTGAGCTTATGAACGAGTAGCCGCCAAGTTGATAGAACATTAAAATAGTCAGTGCCAGCCCAACAAACAAAATGATGACTTGAGCGATTAGACTGAAAAAGCCACTCAAACGAGCTGGAATTCCACAACATTTCTTCATTGTCTCCAAAGACGGAGCTTCTCCATATTGCGGTTGTGAAGGTAGATTGCTCATTTCGTGTCGAAAGTTGATTGTGTCGGTAGCGTTAGTTGAGTCTTCACCAGATGAGTTTCGGGTGCTTTCGGCGTAGTTTGGCAAAGGCGGGTAACCACTTACTTCGGTTTGGAACGTAAGCGTATAGGTTGTATTTGTGAACAAGTTGTTCGAATTGAAGCTTCTCTAAATCAGCTGACTGTTGCTGCTCGTCTAAATCAACAGTCGAGGCTGACGAGTATTTTTGCAAATAATGACGATGGGGTTTGGAACTGGTCGGTAAATCGTCGTCGAAGTCTTCACAAGACCAGTAGGTTTGCTTCGATGATATAGTCGGCTGCAGGCCGGAAGAACTGCCAGTTGTTTCAATTATTGAAAGCAAATTGTGGGGTTTGTCGTGGCAAAATTGAAGGCTAGATGAGCGGCCTTGTGTACTGTTTTGTTCGGCCGTCGTACAGTCTTGAGCAACCGTGCCGGATGAAATCCTTGAGAGGACTTTTTCTCTTATTGTTCGGTGTGAAATCTTGGCGATAGTTTTCTTGAGGTCCAGCAGAAATGGAGTTTAGAAGCAATAAAATAGGGGAGGGTATTAGGCTTCCACTGGTTGTGGGAATTAGAGTTATTGTTTGGCGTTTTGGGATATTGACAGATGGCTGTTATGTGTGTATGTTCTTGTCCGAAGAACTACAATTTGAATGTATTCTGCCAACTACGAAAGGCAAAATCACATGTGCATTAATTTTCCGGGATTCATACACCTGATGGGTGGAGTTTTTTGGCCCGTAATTAGGAGAAAAGTGAGACCAATGGCAATTCGGTTGTTAGGTTACCTGTCGGCTGCGTCGAACATGTACAAATTATTGTAGGAGAAATCCAATTCAGAAGATTAGACGCGTCGTTCGAAAAGATTAGTTATTCGAGAGTTCGAATTTTAATACATCAGGTTTAAGGAAAAGGCGGAACATGTTTACAAATTATTCGAGTGTTAAATGAAAACAAACTTCTCCGCAAGCGAGTCCAACTTGAGCTTGGCCATTTTGCGTACTTTTTTGCCGTTGCGAAGGGCAACCGGCCTTCGCTGGCCACAAAGCGCTGTCCGTTTGAGCGAACATGGGCACAAGCGGCTATTGACATTTACAAGGAGGAAATTAACAAATCCTGCAACAGCTAATTAAAAATTAAATCCACTCAGCAAACTAAATATTGAATAATTTCGACGCACTAAACATTGCACATTTTAGTAAATACATGCGTGCTTTGGATGACTACTATGAGAAGAACTACCCAGAATTCGTTGCTTTGCGTACCAAGACTAAGGAAATTCTCCAAGAAGAAGAAGATTTGTCAGAAATTGTGCAATTGGTTGGCAAAGCATCACTCGCCGAATCAGACAAAATCACGCTCGAGGTGGCCAAAATTATCAAGGATGACTTCTTGCAACAGAATGGATACACGCCGTACGATCGTTTCTGTCCGTTCTACAAAACTGTTGGAATGTTGAAGAACATGTAAGTGTGAATATCAATGAATGTGAATAACTTCAAATTTAGGATTGCGTTCTATGACTTGGCTCGTCATGCTGTTGAATCGACTGCTCAAAGCGACAACAAAGTCACCTGGAACGTCATCAAGGATCACATGGGCGATTTGATGTATCAGCTAAGTTCAATGAAGTTCAAGGATCCAGTCAAAGATGGTGAGGACGCGATCAAGAAATCATATGACGATCTTCTGGAAACCATGACTACAGCTTTCCGCGGGATCGAGGATCCATAGATAATTTGTGAAGTTCGATGCACTGTTTATCAATAAATAATTTAGTTCTAAATTGATTTTGTTTGTTCTATTGCTTGTGATTGTTTTAGTAGTCTCTCTATTAGATCCAACTCCAACTATTTTTAAGAAATGAGATATTGTAGCGAGTTTCTGCATTAAGCACCTAGTTCACTTTCCTTACAATGAATGCGATGTTCACTTAAATAACTTATATTTATCGATGGTTGTAGATTTTTATTACAGTTCTAATAAATTTATTATTGCTTGGTTGTTGTACAAATTGTTTGGCTTTCGAGATTGAATTAAAGCTGGATTAGTAATCTTGTAAGGCTTCCCCGACAGAACTACAATAAATCGTAATTGTCCTTTGTCGCCGAAGTGTGTGAATTTTTTGCGACTAAACCAATTTTCGACGAGAAAGTAAACAGCTGGATTCACGTGTCATTGACTAACTACTGTAAACGCGCCGAGAATAATTGTGGATTAGAAGTCTTGCTTGACAGGTGTTTTAGCAAAAGTGCTGTACTTTGGAAAGCAACCAAATTTTGAAGCCGTTGGGGATCATTCGATTATAAAAATTACAATGGTGAGAACTTATCATTTCAACCCTTCCTTACAAACTTCTAACCATCTACCAGGCGTAAGCGATTCTCACCCTACAAATTCAGTTGCCGTTCCTTTGAGAACGCCGCCTCGAGTACGACAAAAAGCGCTGGTGAGTTGTGATGAAACGTTTTGTATTTACAAGCATTTTCAGACTTCAAAGGAAGAGTGTCCGTTTTCTTTGCACTACAAAGAAATGAACATGCCGAATGAATCACATCACAACAAATTGATGGAGGACGAGACGACTGTTTTCGGCGTTCGTTCCGTAGTTATTGATGGCCAGCGTTTTTATCAAGTAAACTGTTCTGTGTGTGAAAATGAATTCATTTGACTTGTTTAGCCTTTGGATCAACATTTAAACAGAGCTTTGAATGACCAGTTTGCAGCCTTAAAACCACAATTTCATTATCAGCCCAATGTTTCAAAACATAATGACCCGGTGTCAACTGCACTCATGAAATTTGCCGAACATCCTCCACAAGATCCAATAATGCACAAGAAATACGATAATCATCACAACGATCGACATCACAACAATCGACATCATAACGATCGACATCATAACGATCGCAGAATCGATCACAAGATTGATCGACATATCGAGGAATCACAATATTTTCATGATGGATTTGATTCAAAACACCAGGTAAGTAATTTACAACAATTTTCGGCTTATTTGCAAGTCAATTAGGTAGTTGTACGGTTTTGCACGAAAGCCTACTAATGTCCTTTCCAGACAATGGCCAGTGGTCATTCGTCCACTCGAAAGCGTGTGGCAACGAGTGGGCAAAAAACTAAACCAGTTTATTCATAAGTTTTGCCGACGGATTGTCTTGGAAACGCTTGTAAAGAGCGGTCGAACCTGTTTTGAGTATTTTAGTCGTCTTTTAAGATGGTTTTCCCGGGGAGTCTTTGAAAGAATAAATATACGAAAATTGCAGGTTGAAGCCGAGACCCACAATGGAAAAATGATTGAGAACGATCTACCGTGGGCGCGAGGCAATCCGCAGCCAAAGAGTGGCAAGCGCGGAACTCTGGAATGGAGCTTTGGTCAGCGGACACGGCCTTTTGCAGACTTCTCTCCTGTCAGCGACTACAAAGTAAGCAAATTGCATGTCATTTCTTGATATCATCTCATTGAATTGATTTAGCCGTACAACAGCAACTGGCTTAACGATTCTTTTCAATATGCATCGAAACGACCGTCTAATTTGTATCAGACCGTAAGTTATGAAATGTGGCATTCGTTTTCCACTCTCACGCTTACACGAAGCCCTACAAAGCAATGCTGTTTGTTTTTCAGAGCAGCCAAGAAGCATACTCATATTTGGACCCACCAAAACCTATAAACTACCCACTGAACAGCTCACTCAACTCTTTCAATTCCGAACCACTCACCAACTACGTCAATCCCTTTAAATACGGAACTTCGCCGGAGGAACGAAAACGTTACGATCAGGAACAGCACAGACTGGATTTGCTTCGCCAAATTGAAGACAACAATAGGCGCAAGATGCTGGAAAGGCATCGTGAGTGGGAAGAAGATCAACGCGACAGATGGCGTAGCGAAATCACTATGCAAAGACAACGTGACGAAGTTGAAAAAGAACAGCGTGATGTACAGAAAAGACAGTTAGCTGCTGAAGCGAAAGCTCAACAAGTTGCTTATGATCGACCCTCGAGTAGATGGCACAGCAAAAATCGTGAACCCAAAAGAAGTCCAAGTAATATTAACTCAAATTGTTCTTTGTTGACTTTTTGTTTAGAGCGTGAAACTCGAAGAGCTTCGCCAACTTCAAGCGAACTTGAACCTCAATTAGAGTGGTAAAACAAAGTGTTTAAGCTCCTTGTTAAAGTTTTAAAGCTTAGGTGGGAGAAGAAAAAGCCTTGGCACGAACGCCAAATTTCATCTCCTGCAATACCGGCTTTGCGTGGAGGCAATAACCATCAAGATCACCAGGAAATGCCAAGCAGACAATCAAGAGCTGACAGTTTAGCTGGATATTCAGCAAGTCGACTGGCTCGTCGGTCGGTAAGCAATGAACATCATGCGGAAGTTGAGCGTCCAGTTTCTTTGCCCAGCCGGCAATCTCGTTCGCAGTCCAGGTTTGTGCCTACGGTCTTACTAATTGAATATTTGATTTCAGAAACAGCAGACGTTCTTACCAACCAAGTATTGTGAGTCGTGCTGGTTCAAATTCATCTGCTTTGCGTGGGCTTTCTGCAACACGTCACCGAATTGAAAGAGAATATGCAAAAGTCAAAGAAGCAGTTAACAAAAATCAATATGATTCACGCGTTTTCGATTAAGTCTTTCACTTTTAATAAACGTGCATGTAATTAACTGTTCTACAAGTTAAACAAGCTAAATAAACACTTTATTCAAATAAATTAGTTATTTGTACGGTGCACAGACAATCAACTGATTAAAAACGGCCAATTAATCTATGTACTTGGAAACTGCACTTTTGGTCTGTTTGCCTGCTTTTTGGCAACTCGAAAAGTTCTGTCCGACGGTTGATTTGTATTTGAAGGCTTCGTTGTACGTGGGATTTTACTGCGCTTGCGGTTTGCTGTAAAACTTTTGGGAATTTTGAGAACTTTAGGACTGTTAATTTTCTGAGTTTTCATCTCAGACGGCACTTCTTCTTCGCCTAAAGTTATTCTGATTAGTAAACAAGGCTTTCGAATGAAAGTTACGCGAAATCGGTTCTTGTTGACGTGTCTCCGATTCTTCTTCATAATATTGGCAATGCGCCGTAGGTGGGTGTATTAACTGTTGGCCTCCAGGAAGACGGATTTGCAGATCTCCTTCGGTTGTTGCGACTAATGTTAAAACATTGTCGTTTGCGGGATAGCGTCGGTGATCAGCTAAACAAAAATTGCATTATGCTTTCATTTGACAGCCACTTACGACACTGATTGTTTCCTTTTTGTGAAGACCAAATGCCGTTGGAGCGCCGACAACAAATTAGGTTCACGAGCTTGCACCAAATGTCACTGCAGTTTGTGTAGACAAGGATTGCAAAAATTAGAGGGAAGAAGAACTTCAACCAAGTTATTAATGTATCGATGTCCTGTGCAGCCTTCAAAAGTGTTTTCATTAAATTAAGTTTTGCAAATACAAACATTAAATTCTGGATCGCCCCTCAACAACTCGCCGCTGTTTTTGATCTAAACGCACAAGTTTTATGCATTTTAAATTCCTTCCGTTGTTTACCTGGACAAACAAGTTCAAAATGATGTAAGGTCCTTCCACTATAATAAAACCGAGGCAAATAAAAAGCACCAAACGACCATGAATCATGTAGTCTTGCAATGCTCGAGACTCCATTATAAATGCACCGTAATCTTGGGGTCGAGCCGGCAACGATCTATCAATGTTGTTATATCGTATGAGGGCTCCAAAGCATATCGTATTGACAAAGATGCATCCTCCAAATGCGACCATTTGTCTAAAAAGATTATAAATGTTGTTTTAGATGTTATGACCAAACAGTAAACTTACACAATTGAATATGCAATCGGTGCTTGTCTAAAACAAGAATGGTTACGCAAAAGTTTATTTTCTAACTAACCCTCCTATGTCACATAAGTACCGGTACGGATAGGCTTGAACTGAGAAAGTTGACATAAACGCAGGTGTGGCAAAGCAAAACGCGACAAGTCCGAAAATCACGCTGAAAGCCAATGCATATTTCGGCGTAACTAAGAATCGACCATTATCCGTTAAGCCCAACGCTCGTTCCATTGCCATGAGTGTTATGAGGAAAAACGAGTAAAGTGAAATGAACTAAATTTAAGTTGTTGTTTTAATTCTTCGAAAATAACAACTACTTCTTGGGCCCATGTATTCAAACGACACACTCCGTCGCCGAAAATCCACGATCCGTTTGCAACATACATTAGCGATAAAAACATGACGAATATTGTGTCCAAAACGTTCAAGACAGCCAGCTCACATATTATTAGGTAAAGAAGGCAACTGCGCAACTTGCAACTAAAAGTTTGTTTAAGTTTTGATTCACATCAGTTTAATCAACCTCGAAAGAATTGTTGCAACAAGCAACAAGTTTGTCACAAACGAGACTATAAGCAAAACTGCAAGTAGAATCGAAGTGGTTGCAGTCAAACTAGCCGACGTTTTCTCTGTCTGCGCGATATCAGCGATGGTTTCTCCATAATTGACAAACTGTACAGTAGGCATCTAAATTGTTAAAACTTTAAGTGAAGTTTGAACATCCACGGCTTGTTAAGAATTCATTGAAACACTTCGACGTCCATTTGAGGCAAAAATAACTTTAAAGCAATGTCCATTTTGGCGTGTTGAGGATTGCCCGGCAACCAAAACGCAAGTCATTAAGTGGACATTGTCCATTCGGAACCACTTTACATAAGAAATAATTGGCCAAAGTGGCTCTCAAAGCAATTTCGGGAGAATTTTCACACGACACTAGCACGCATTACTTTACTATATTAATTGGCTCAATCACAAGCAAATTAGTTACAACCTAATTTGAGGATTATCAACTTATTCGATGAATTACAAAACTCGTTAAACGAATTAAAAAGAACAGTATTAGCCGGGAAAGAATAATAGATGATAAGAATTCAATTTGTGTACGGTTGTCAGGACAACAATACTGCGTCTTGTGCGTTAAATGAATGCAGGAACGTAGGAACAAATGCGCACGGCAAAACAGCGCATAAAAAATGAAGAAGCGGGTTATGGTAATGGCTTGTGCTTTTTGTCAAATGTACTTTGAAAAACGGGGAAGATCGAGATTAGAAATATAAATTTTACGAGTGCTTGTTGACTTTTTAATTATTTACAGTACGCAATGATTACACAAAACTTCTGCAGTTTATTTGACCACATTTCACATTCAAAGAAGTTACATATTTTCCCAATCATCGTAAACAGTTGCTGTCTCGTTGTTTGAAAAGTTGTTGCGCATTTGTTGCTTTAGTCCCTGATCTCGATCAAATTGCCAAGCTTCGAAGTTTTTCATGACTAAAGTATAAATGTTTAAATTAGTTCCGCTTTTAAGGTTTGTTTAAAGTACACAGACGTCACAGACTTTTAAGTTCTTACCGTCTTTGACAAAACTGTTGACATAGTGCTGCTCATCTTGACGCTGATAACTTTGAAGAAGTTCCAATGCGTATTCTTTTAATTCAACTAAGTTCAGCGCTTCACATTCAGCAATCAATCTAAAAAGTGAGATGAATTGAAGTAGCATTGAATCGTTCTTTTTACTTAGCGAGATCGTCAGGTTTGCAAGGCAAAGCAAATGAAGGTGAGAAGCGTTCATTTTTCATCCGCAAGTAGGCCAAAATGTCTCTAAAGCACTTTGGATCTCTGTTAAGGAAGATGTTTCCTCCTTTGTCTGTCGGTAGCGGTTTGTTGCTGTTCGGTCGGAAAATGTCTGCAAGTTTGCTTCTGGGGTCTAAATACTGTAATTGTTTTGTTGTAACGAATTTATTAGTTTTAAGACATGAGTTAGTTTTTGCACCAGAAGTTTTAGAAGTCAATTGTGTAGAAGCAAAATTGTATTACCTGCTAATAAGTCCGAGCGTCGAACCTAAGACAAAAATTACTTCTTTGAAAACCGCTTTAGAGTGCATATGCGTAAATAAGTGTCTAGCCGCGTGATGCACTTTTAAAGAACACTTTTGATCGTGCAATTTTGATAGCTTGAACACTTACCGTATACTTCTTGCCACCGACATTTATGTTAAGGATATCATCAAACGTCTTTATGGCGGGCATCTTGAAACAAATGCCAATAATACAAACTCAAGAGACTGAAATAGCCGTGCGGTTTCTCTTGTTCAATCCAAGTAGCCTAGTTGTGAAAGGTCAGGAAATGCGGTCCGGAGCAATAGCCTGTTGTTATCCGCACAATGCGTTTTTGAAACGCTCCATTTGAGGCGCAATTGTCTGCGAATCACAGCAGTTCCACACATTCAAAACGACGTCGGCAAAATTCAAGTAATCGGCCAGTGGCAATCAAAACAGCTGGAAATCGGCGGCGCCGTGAAAAACAACGAACAGAAGCCTAAAAGTACAAACGAACATACCGTAATTTAACGGTCAAACTTTCCAAATGAATGCCCACCATTTCCGATCCAAGTGTTTCGAACCAAGTGGACGAAAAAGGGTGGAACAAAAGTTCAAAGACAAACAAGTGCGTGCTAAGTGGCGAGTCTAGTTCACATTGCACAAAACCCGATATTACCGAAAAGAACACAAATTAACGTAGCCGGGAAGCTCCAACAAAGGTCGGACTTCTATAAATGCTTTATAATTGCAAGTTACGAGTGTGAGCAAACACACTTTGATCATACGGTAAATAAAAGCCAAGAACTTTGCCAAGTCCGATGGGTGGACGGTAATAAACTTTGGGTTTGCCGACCAGTATTTTCGGCACTTGCTTAATTGTCCCAATTGTGAAAGAAACTTTAAATTATAGTTTTATTTACAAATGTAACTCCATTTTCCTCTCAGCAACAAATAAGGTGTATCCACTTGAAAGCACACCTCTTGTACAAATTGCTGATGGATAAAAGAACAGATTTTTAGACACTGATGCTCTCGACCCAATCATTGGCAGCTATGTGGAGCCAGTTGTTGCTTTTCATTTTGATTCCATTATCGGATGTTTTGGCACTAATAACGAACTCAAGTGACAGGAAACGACATCTTTTGTGAGTTTCACTTTGCAACAACTAGTAATAACAACCTAATTTAGTGCTGAACTTTACTTAAAGTGTGGTCATCTGTCAAATAACGAAAGCATTGCACATTGCTTTACGCGAGAGATGCAAGTTCTCGAATTAAAATACGCCATAGAAAGTGCCTTTAAAGAAGACGAGAATCTTACTCAAAACAGTGCGGTCATTGGCGAATTTAAAGCTGCCAAAGTTTCATTTGTAGGTGTTTAAAATAACTATAACAAATACTTGATGATTTTAGAGCTGTTTGGGAGAGTCATGTGAAGAAAAGAATGCAGACTTTGCATCGAATACTGTAACGATATCGTCAACAAATCGTAGGTTTTTGTTAGCTTCGCAATACATTCTAAAATGCACGTTTAAATTTAGCTCCACCCGAACTGGCAATCAACAACAACCGGTATTGGTTCAACCTGGCAAGGTTCTTCCATTCAACGGTTGAACAAGCTGAAGTGCTTTTTCATTTGAACAAATTTAGAAGAAACTACGCAAATCAGACCTATATCGTTTCATTAAGTAAATTCGGTCCTGCAAACACGATTACAGAGCACTTCAGTAAAGTCTACCGTTTTGACAACTCTCCGCTGCCCGAAGAAGATGAAGATTATGCAGGTATTTGCTTAGCATAATAATTCACAAAGTAAAACACTTTCTAGAAGATGACATCCGGCAAGACGATTGGTTAAATATTGAAATGACTAGTTACTTCAAAGAGTGGCAAAGGAATCCACTCACAAATCATGGCCTGCAGATGCATGTAACAGTGCAAGACGATCAAGGCAACATCAACGTGATTGAGAATCTGAAACTATCAAACAAGGACATTTACATGGAAATTCTAAATCCACAACGAGCACACAGAAAACGCCGCTCAACTCGTTCAATTCAAGCAGAAAGAACTAAAGAAACAAATTGCACGAATGGAACTGATAGGTGTTGCTTGTACTCATTTGAGGTTTGTGCTGAGTTTGTTTTCAATTTGAATCAATATCCTTAGATCAATTCACGCGATTTGGAGTTTACCTTTTTGGAGCCACAAACGTTCAAATTAAATTATTGCCTGGGATACTGTCTTTCAAGCAACGACGGATGCTGTGCGTCTGAAAACAGTGCACCAATAGAAATTTGGTACAGAACACAACACGACGGTGTGCTTTAAATGTGTTGGCCGCAATATATAATTCATTTCAGGCTCGTCCAAATCAAAAAACATTTCAAACGCGTTGATTCAAAAATGCAATTGCCTATAGTGCTTCTTTCTTTGCCAAACGTTCCTTCTGCACGTTCGTTTATCAAATACAGGTTAAACAAGTTGCTTTTGTTGTTCGTATAAACTATTTACTTACAAATCTAATGACATGAGTTGGCACAACAAAACGGAATGTTTGAGTTTTCGAATAAAATGAAATAAGACCACAAAATTGACTGGAATGCATCAACATAGGAAGTGACTGTTGTCGAAAATGCTTTGTAGAATTTTTGGAATTTAAAGCAGAGAGATACGTCTGAAAACACACTGAACGACTGTTTTATCCGCGCATGTTAAAAAGAGACGGCGGGAAAGTACAGGTGGAAGTGTCGACTGGAGCCACGACGTTCAGCAATTTGGAGAATCCATTGACAACGCCTTTCTGCTCAAGCAATTGCATGACAATTGCTTCATAGCGTTGGCGGTAGACAACTGGATCGCGAGAAAATACATAAACTGGGTAGTTGCAGTTTGTGCTCATAATCACCTGGAATTTTGGAAGGTTTAGTGAAAAGCCGATCAATAACTTACATAATCATATTCTCCTTTAGCATTAATCGGTCCGGTGTGAATGATGTGCACTAAAGTAACAGTTTGCAACAGATATTTAAAGTCTAATGTTTACCTTGAACATCTTCTTGATGAGCAGTCGTTCTGAAATGGCTTGATTTAGAAAATAGGTTCGAGTAACTTTAAAACCTGAAGATGAGTTCACCCATCTGCTTAATGATTGCATATCCAGAAGTGATCTTTGCCTTGCTGTATGGCGTGCCGGCTGTTGAATACTCAAACACTTCGAAAATGCTTCCAGATCCGCCATTGTTTACATCGGCCAACTTTTTATATGAAACAACGCTGCAAGCGCTTTGAGAGAGCGGCGGACTGTAAACAACCTTGATACCTGAAAAGTTTAAGTTTAACAAAATAGGCATTTAAATATGTTACCATTGTCCCATGAATGCGTCAATGTTGAATTCAGTGATGGGAACAGGCTTTGGGTTGCAAAGCGGACTCGAAGGCTGCGCAATCAAATTTTGGATCATTTCCAAGTTTTCCCCAATAACTGCTTGTTGTGCGTCGGTCAAAGTGATTGGTGTTGAGCTATTGAAGTCGAAGAGTTGTGGCAACTCTGTGGAGTTGGATTGGACGGATCCAGAAGTAAGAGCTTTGTAGAGCACGTTGCTGATCATGTTTTTGGCTGGAAGTGGACTGTTGTTTCCAGTCAGTAAATTGTTTACAGTTTTTCCAATTCCGCTCATATCGGCTGGCTTCCCATCTTTGTTCATGCCAAACAAGTCCAAAACTGTTCCAATGAGACCGCCCGGCGCCTGAAAGTTAAAAATAACTTGCTGCTGGACACTATAAAAGCTAATAGAACTTACTCTTGGCTCATCTGTCAGTTCACTTTTGCCATATTCATTGTTATTTTCAGTGGCGCTAGATGAAAGAGTTTCTGAGACGGAAATCGGGTGTCGACGCAAATCGTTGTTAGGTTGAAAACTTCCGTCACTAAATTCAAATTTGCACAATGTTTCAATGTTTCAAACGATTTATTGTTTATGTAGTTGGAATACAATCAACTTACGGAATTTCTGGTCTTGTTTGAATTTTTGGCAACGAGTTTGGTGCTTGGCGAAGAACTTCAGGCTGACGGCTGGCATCCGGGTTGAAGTTTGAGTACGGGAATTTGGGCAGTTCTGGGTAGTTGTTTGGAATGCCGCTAATCGATGATTTCGGAGATCGCTCAACGCCTGCTTTCTCTTCTACGTTCGTGCTCTAAATTTTGAGAATTTACAAAATTTGTTTAACCAAATGTCAACTTACAGCCGATTTTTCATTTTGCTGGAACGAAGTTAAAGGCTTCGAGCCTCCGTTGTTGAGTGAAAAGCCCTGATTGAAGCCTGGAGGTAGTTGGAAGTCGCTATTGGATGGTGGTCCAGAGAAGAACTGCTCAATAGCACGCCCAACTTGAGCAAGGCCGTCATTACCGCCAGCTGCTCCGCCTGTTGGTCCGTTGTATTGAGGCGCAGACACTTCATACGTTTTTTCCGGCTAAAAAGTTCAAGTTAGTCAAAACTCACACTAAAGATCAGGACTCACCAACATTCCAAGGAAGCCTCCAGGAGATCTAAAAGTTTAGATTTAACTTATTTAAACATTTCAATTTAATAAAACATGCCCAATCAATGTGTCAACAAGTTCACGAGCATGGCCGTCGAGTTCAAAGTATTTTTGTAAGTCCGGGGTGACTGTTGGCTTGGCTGCATATTGCCTTGATTGAGGAAATGCAAAGGCATCATTTTGGGCTAGAACTGCACATAACGAACTCAACGCAAACACAATAACGCCAAGCCTATGCATATTGTCTGCAAAAACAGAAGTTAATTAAACGTCGAAACAGAAATTAGTTGTTTAATCGAAAATGCACAAAGCGAAAGAAATTAACAGAGTTTGTGTTTATTTCATTAGACTCAAGAGTTGGGCAGTCGATAAGTGGTGTGGTGAAATGCGTCAGGTAGCCGCGAGTGAAATCCAGCAACAGCTTTCCTGTTATCCGTTTTCCATTTTCGCCCAATCTCGTCGATCCGCCGATGGCACTATGGTGCGCAAATAAGATACCACCTTTGCTGGTGTTTACCACTCTATGCATTCGGCGGATGAACGCGCACGGATTTGCTGGTAGAAATTTGCACATCCCGGCAGTACAAGTAGATGCCCGAACAGACTCCTCTTCGGCGTGAAACTATTCAATGCTTATGCAAATTTGCAACAACGGAAACAGCGGCAACAAAAGGTTAATTGGGCGAACGAAGCGAAAGTGCTTTTGAAATTGGGTTCTTGTTTTGAAGGCACGGATTAGGTGGGAACTGAAAAGGATGAGCGCTATCTTTGCGCAATCAAATTTGTGTGGTTTGAGCGCACGAACAAGCGACTTTAGCTTTGGATTTCTCAAATCCGCGAATATAGGTCAAAGCGTCTTGGCGGTGAGCTAAATTCCTTCCTATCTATGCTTTTCGATTTCATCGTCGACTCATCTCAGAAAAAGTTGCAAATTATTGCTGATGCATTTTGTTTACACATTTATTAAAGTTATCAAGCATTTTACTGACAACAACGTTCAACATCAAATCAAAATGTGTCTATTTAATTTGTGTAACAACTACACTTTTTGAATGTACCGCACAACTAATTACAATACTTACAATAATTACAAGATGCTATTGAAAGTGTTGTGAAGACGTTGTGCACTTCGAATTCGATTATCTTGTCGACTTTTGGCCTCCCTGAGAATTGATAGTCGGTGGGGTTTAAATAAACTTTTTACCACTATCTCTCTGTGCATTTCGAAGACGCCTGTACGTAAGTGCATTGGCTTATCAAACTCTGAGGTGGGGGATTGCAAAACCCCCAGCTGAATTACACATGAACGATTATCACGCAAAGAACGGGTGGTTTTTGAAAATCGAAAACTCCAATCACACCATGTTCTCTCGCTAGTAGACCAAAATGGGACGGTTCGAACTCGTGAAGAGGTTTATAAGCCAGTGATTATGAGCTCCGCCGGACTGTCTCGCTGGATTGCCGTGGCGCCGACTTCGTTCACTTGAACAATGGTTGTTGTTGTTCCTGACCAAATTGAAGAAGCTGTTGTTAGTGCGACATTGGAGCGTCCTATGGCCATCGACGTGACAGCCTACGATCAATGCAAATCCGACGTTCCAAACTTGCCCTGGTTTGGGCTTGATGTTGGAGGAACTCTAACTAAACTGGTCTATTTCGACGTTGATCCAAGTAACTATTTATCGACAGAAGACGACTTGAGGTTAGGCAAACAGATTCGACGCTATTTGTTAAACAATCGTTCCTACGGAGACACCGGTGTAAGAGACGATCATTTGCAATTGAACAATGTTAACATTAACGTATGAATTGCAGTTTATTCCTTTATTCACTCTGCTGTTTAGGGACAAGATGGCAGCATTCATTTTATTAGATTCCCTACAGAAAATATGCTGAACTTCATTCGACTCGTTAAAACAAAAGGATTTACACAATTAGTAAGTTGTTCAACATTCACAGTGGAGTCAATCTTTCTTGTTTTTAGAGCAGCACTGTTTGTGCGACCGGAGGTGGAGCTCACAAATACGCTCTGCAGATTGAAAGTGTAAGTTTTTAACAAAAAGCTATAAACTATGTACGTTTGTTTAGGAACTCAATTTGCCGCTTAACAAGTCTGACGAACTTTCATCGCTAATAAAGGGAATTGAAATCGCAACTGAATGCAATGTAAATGAGTGTTTCTATTACGACTATCCGTTGAAGAATGAAGACAAAGTTGTTTGGTAAGTTTTTAAACACCTCCAAACCCTTCTTATTAAGCGATTTTAGGCGATGGCAAAGTGGTCGTTGTTCCAAAATGGATCACAAATTTGCTAATGTCACAAGTCCGGAAGGGCTTCAATACCCTTATCTTCTCTGCAACGTCGGATCGGGTGTCTCCGTAGTTTTGGTCAAAAGTCGTGACAACTTCCAGCGAGTGTCCGGGTCATCAATTGGAGGAGGCTTCTTCCATGGACTTTGTAGCCTGTTATGCGGAACTGAGAGCTTTGAAGAGGCTATTGAGTTGGCTACAACCGGCGACAACAAAAAGCGTTGACAAATTGGTTGGAGACATATACGGTGGAAGCTACAATAAAATAGGATTGGACGAAAACGTCGTTGCAGCCAGTTTCGGCAAAGCAATCTATGCAGCAGGTCGTGAACAAATGTCTAAAAATGATTTGGCCAGATCCGTCCTCGTCACTTGTACAAATAATCTGGCTTCAATTGCACTCAACTCGGCAAACCAGTACAAAGTCAACCGAATTGTTTTTGTCGGCAACTTCCTTCGAGTGAATCAACTGGCTGCTCGTCTTTTGGCACATGCAATGGACTTCTGGTCAAATGGCACTAAAAAGGCACTGTTCTTGAAACACGAAGGATACTTTGGTGCTATTGGTTGCTTGGAAAACCTGGTTGAAGGCGAAACGCAATAGAAAACGGAGCAAGTGCGCAAAGACTACATTTTCCTCCAGTTGTTCTGTGAACAAACATCATGATCTCTTACTGTACCTATGCTCTTTAAATAACTTATGTGTATTTATAGAATTGGAGTAGCCGAATAAATGCGATTTTAAAAGGTCAAATGCTGATATCAAGATCGGACGCAAACAAACATCGCTATTTTGAGAATCCAAAACAAGGATTGGCCAAAAATGTAGTTGAGCCGGAAAAATACCTACAAAACTCAAATCTCGTGCTGCAAAATGACAACAACTTTCACTTGATGACAATTGAGCTAGAAAAGTGTTGTAAATAATGATGTTTTTGCTTATCGATAGCGAAAAAGCTGCAAATAATTTTTGAGTTTGTTTGAAGCGCTCAAATGTTTATTCAAACTGTTTGTCTAAAAACAATATGATGTCAAATGAATTTGTACTTTCAATTAAACTTCAATTTCTTGCACTTCATTCGTGTCACTTTTTTGTAGCTACAATTTAGAAGAAGAATCTTTTTAATGTTTTTAAAGCTTTGAATGCGGTGATCGTTTAAATCTCGAGCAAATGTCATTTAGCGCATCCAACTCAAAATCAATGCAAACGACGGTGAACAATTCAGCCCATTGTTTTCGAACCGATTTTGCCTGTAAGCAACACTTCAGTCGCCGCACGTGTTTTTTCATATGACCACCTTGCTTGCCGGCGAATTCCCGCGTGTAACTTTAACTAATTGCCCAACTAATTGCGCCTTTATCACAAAACAGTTCGGATCCGGAAAGATATTGTTGCTTTAATCGGAATTAATTTCGTGGGTTGCGTAGTAATTTCGTTTGCTTTTAAACAAGTGTTTACACTTAATGCCGCTCTTTGCCGAAATTCCAGTACACTTTTCTGCGCAAAAAGAACGTTGCTTTGCTGGAATAAGGCCACGGCTCTGAGAGGTTCGCTCCTCGAATTAATTTCTCCATTCGGCTCAAAAGTCAACTTTGCTGTTAAATGAGAAACAAAGCAGTTATGGTTTGATCAAGTTTATCGTCCCACCAACTACTGCCCGTGTGTTGCAGTAAGCAGTGTGAACAAACAAAAAATGCGAGCAAGCAGTTGCCTCACGTGGTCTTTTTCTGTTTTTTTCTTTCGGCGTTCGGCCTTGTTTTCTACTAGCGTTTGGAACGCGATGAGAGTGGCTCTTCCACGAGCTGATCGATTTTCTTGCTTAAATGTATTTGGCGCGCATTCGAGTCTCTGCCTTTTTGCATGTCACCGTTCAATTGATTTTTCGGACAGCGCTTATTGATTTTTCCCTGATAACCGTTTGTTTACATGCTCAGCACGTCCGTTGCTGCTCTCGCTTTACAATAACGCCGCATTCCTTCCCCTTGTTTTTAATTCTCCTGGATTTGGACTAATTGTTATCTGTTTAGCAACCGGCTTTGCGCAAACTTACCGCTAATCAGCATCTTCGGCGATTGTGGTTCTTGGAAATTCCAACGACCCCTTCAGCGGGTTTGTTTATGAGTCAAGCGCGTAACGAACCAACTGAGAGTAGTGATGCTTGTTTTGCACATCCAGCCGATCCAAGCAATCTGAATGATTCAATAAATGTGAGTTTTCTCAGAATTGCTAAATTTGTGCAAAAGCGCCTTCAAGGCGCCTCAAGGCAAAGCTCATTGTTAATGATTGCAGGACGATTATCAACGCACATATCCACTCAGCAATTCAAATTCGCTGAATCGCCAGTTCGGCAATAAACGTCATGGTCCGCGCTCTCGAACTTATGAAGTTGAAATGCCGCTAAGCCAGGTTTGTAGCCAGCAAGTTCAATCGCTACATTTTCCGAATTATAGACCAATATATACGTTAGGGGCTTGCCGCCCAATTTTACGAGCGAGGACCTAAAAGAGTTGTGTTCTAAATTTGGTAGCATTGTGTCGACAAAGGCTGTCGTCGAGCCAGAAACAAATCGCTGCAGAGGTTACGCATTCTGTGATTTTGCCTCTGCTCAAGCCGCTTCTCAAGCACTTTCAGCAATCAATGCCGAAGGAATATACGAAGCAGAAATGGCAAAAGAGATACGCGGAAAAACTGAACGAGTAAGTGCCATGCACACTTTAGTGCAACTCATCTCATTATTTTAGCACCTTGAACAAGATCCTACCAATCTCTACATTGCCAACTTGCCGCGAGACTTCACTGAATCCTCAATTCGTGAGATGTTGTGCCCAGTAAGCTAAACTAGTCTTTATTCACATAACGTTCACATTTAGTATGGCATGGTAATTAGCACTCGTGTTTTGCGTAATCCAGGCAAGTTTATGCCTTAAACTTTACAAATAACACTTTCATAAAACAATTGGCAAATTCAAAAAGCATTCAAGGCAATCAATTTCAATAGTCAGAGTTATTTAAAGAATGCATAAACTTAAAAAATTCTTTTCTGCATTACGAGTTTTGTGTATAATAGACACTTGTTTTAGATGGTACGTCCAGATGCGTTGGATTTGCCCGAATGGAAACCAAGCAGTGCTGTGACCAAATTATTTCGTGCTACAATGGCAAAAAGTTGGACGAGAACGGCGATCCACTGGTTGTGAAGGTAACGGTTTCATGAAATAATTTTGTACAATTTTTAAACAACAGTTTAATTTGATAAGCACATTCGAACAAACAACATCTCTAAAAACACATTCAAAAAATGCGACGAGCAAACTCGTTCGATTTTCTCGACTTTTAGTCAAAGTTTAAATGAATTTAATTGCATTCATGTTTAGCTAGCCGACAGTGGTGCACGCCGTCCAAAACATTCAACTTCTTCAAGCGGCCAAAGCTCTTCGGACGTAAGAAATTTAAAATTAACGAGTTTAAATGCTTGTTTAAATAGATTGTCTACTCAAACTGGCCAACAATGCAGGGCGGTCGCTATTCATACCCCACATCGGGCTACAACGATCAGTTCTCTTTTTCACCTATCCTCTCCAATGGAGGTTTGTTTGAAGCAACTTTTAGCCTTTCTAAACAGCCGTTGCAGGTTTTCAAGTTTATGATCCTTACGGCCAGAATTTGGCCAATGTCACCAACGTTCCAATGGCTATGCCTTATTCAATTTATCAATCGCCGACTCGCCAGCTGCCTTCTCAGCCGCAAGCACCGTCGACTCCTAATCAGCAAATTGTCTATCCACAGCAAGTTCCAATGCAACAACAATCAAATGACTTCTACTCCAAAAACGTCTACAAGCAACAAAACTTCAACGCCTCGGTTTACTACCCGGCCTTTGTTCCTTATGTAAGTCGCTTTTAAAACAACCACTTAATCATCTGCGTTTAGGCTTCGGAATACGTTGTGAATCAGCAGCAGTACGTTCAGTCCCCGGCTTCCTACACTAATGCCAGCATGGTTTCGGGTCAAGATTATAGCTATTCAAACGGAACTGGAACTCCGATCTACGTTGCCGGCCAGTTCTACACAACAAACTTATCGCAACTCCCGGTTCAAATGCCTGAAGGATCAAAGCCGGACAGCTTCACAGGCCCTATGAACTTCTCAAGTGAGCCAGACGACGCCTCAAGTGACAATGCTCGACGTCCAGCGTCCGTCGAAAAGTATGACACTATCGGTGTCTCCACTGGTCAATTTCCACAAGCTAATGTCCGCTCCTACGCTTCGGACACAAAGCTGAACAATTCGTGAGCAAGATGTCTCCGAATTCATTAAGCCCTTTCGTTCAAACGAAAATTAATGAAGTAATAAGTCCCGCTGTAAAAACTCTTCAACTGTTTCAAGTATTTCAAATGTTAACTGAAAAGGAAAAGCGCTTCTGCTAATTTGTATTGCCAAAAAGTTGCCTTTTTATAAGATGTTTCTGCCGCCAAGCGCACCTTTGCTTATTATGTATAGAATTTAGCGATTGTATAGAAAGCAGGTCGTACGTGTATTAGTCTCTTAGCAATTGTAGATGTTCTATTCTTTTTTAAATCAGGTTGGACGTAAGTGTAGATAGACGGAGATACGGTTTGATTTTTTATTCTGTTGCTTGTACACTTATTACCGCAAGTTTCTCCACCTCTTGTGCCTTTTCTTTTCGTGAAACCGAGTGTTCTTAACTCTTTTCAGCTTCCCTGAGCAGGCTTTTCGGAGCGCTATTGGAAGTTTGCTTTTCGGTGATTTCTCTAAATTATTCCCATTAACAAATCGATTTCTAACGACTTCTGAGGCCCATTCTCGTCACTAGTATTGTTTTTGCAATTTTGCCAAATCACCTCAATTTGGCCAAAACGATTTCGCGTGGTTCTTAAAACGATTTACTTTTACTGTTGAATCTAAGTATTGAAAGAGATCTAGTAGCTGGCCTATTGCTGTAAATATTCATCATTGAAGCTTGCGTTTGTTGATTCGTTTCAATGAACTTGTATTAAGTGGAATAAATTTTTAACCAACATTTATTCGCCGTTCACAACACGTCACTTTCTATATCTATAATGTACACATTTCTAACAACAACGATGCTTTACTTCATACAACCTTTGGGAGAACAACGTCAATAATAATTAGATAGTAAAAGAAGACCTGTATCGATCAGCAATACTTTATAACTAGATCAAGAAATCACATGTGAATTAGAGGGCAAAGAGAAATGAGTGCAAGTGAGTTTAACCAATGTTAGATCGGCCCGGCTGGTTGGATAGCGGCTGGATCCATGACTTCGGCTTCCATTTCTTTGCGCAAGTACTCAAACGAGCTTTCCAGGTGTGAGCGTAGCTCCTTGTAAGTAACCAATAAAACGTTGTCGTTGTCGCGTGAAGCTAATTGAACGGCTTCATCGAGTCCACTATCCAACTAAACGAGTGTGAAGATTAAATCGAAGTTTGCAATGATACCTTATTTAAATTTAAAACGATGTGTGCAAGGTCTAAAATTGGCCGTCCAAATGCATCGACTTGATGGAAAATATAGTCGCGGAATAGTTTTAGCATATAACGTTCACTTGTCTCCGACCAATACGGTTCCCTTAAATTGATTTAATTTATGCAAAGTCGCAACTAATTAAGTTACCTGGGCAAACTACGGTCACAAACCGAACACAACATTCCAAGCAGTCGAAACAGTCGTCCATTTTGCAATTCCTTGCACAGGTCATTTTCTAACAGGTCCGAGCGGATTTGCATGTTCTCAATTTGCGAGTAGAAACGTGCACCAATCATAGGCATGATTTCATTTATGGAAGTTCCTCGATTGGGAGCTTGAACGTAGGCGTGACAAAGAACCCTAAAAATTAAATTAACGTGTGCATAAAACTCAAAGCTTACTTGACGACGTTTTTCAAATCGGACGAATAGTGATTGTCAATTTGTTGCGCTGCGTGGGCTACGTTTTCCGGACTTGCTGCTTGAATCGAACCGCTCAAAAGGCCAACTAGAACACTGCCGAAATTCCGTAAATCTTCAATTTGTAGGGCCAAAAGATTGGTGTTGTCACTGAATACATCTCCTATCGCTGATCCGCTAATCAAAAACCTAAACGGCAAAATGATGTATGACGACTTTGTTGAAAATGCCCACCTTCCCGACGAATTTACCAATATTCGGTTAAGGTCGAGACAACGAACAGCCATATTAGCAGCGTGGATTGTTCGAATGGCAGACGAGATTTGGATAATTACTTGCCAAACAAATTGTTCGTTAAGACCGGCGATTCCATTTGACACATATTTGGACTTCAAGCTACCGTTTACGTGATAAAAGTGCTTAGACAAGGGCTCGGCCAACGCTTGGAAGTCATACACAAAAAGCTGGGCTAAAAGAACCAATAAAACAAGCATTGTTTAAAGTCACCTACATGAATCGTTGAAAGCGCGAGTCAAAAGCGTGCTGTGCAATCTTATTAAATTCGAATGCGTCATTCTCGACCAGTTTTCAATCTAAAGCGCTTTTATTGTTTATCAATTGATAAAAAACTTGCTTGTGCTTTGGCGTAAGAATTCATTTGGCGCGCATCTAAATTAAAAGTTAATGCTGATACCAAAACAATTATCGTTATTACTTGTCAGTCTGTGGTTTTGTTAACAATAAGCTGACCAGCTGTGCAGCCATGGGAAATGTTTTCAAAAATGCCTGTTCGTGTTGAATTTAGTTATAATAATAACCTGAAGCGTCTGTTACCGTTGTATCTTACGCATTTCTGGAATTTTAAAACAAGCTTTAATGTTCAACAATTGAACGTGTTTAACAAACTTCAAAGTTTGAGAACTTTGAAGAGCAGTAATTTTATGTTTGTGTGACGTTTAATTATTTTAGATTATTTGTTGTTTCTAGTGGGACATTTTGCGACGCGAAATAATTGCAAGCAATCATCCACATTTAAGTACAAAGAATTGAAATCGGCTAGAAATAAATTCAACACAAGCAGACATTTTTGAAAACATTTCCCATGGCTGCACAGCTGATCATCTTATTCTTAACCTGTGGATGCTATAAGTTGCGCCGTCCAAGGTGCTTACTCCTTTGTACACGTGTTCTATATGATTACCAAAACGCATCGACGGGCTGCCAACCGGGCAAAGATTACGAAAGTGTTCAACGACTTCAGGCAAGTCACTATTCGGCAATGGAAGGCATTGTTGAGCCATTTGTTTTGCCATTAAGCGCTAAACTCTAGCGTATCAAAAAGGTTGATGTTGGATAAACTTACAGCTCGCGAGTCAGCATCGGCAAAGAAACTCTGAAAAATCGAGTTAGAACTGTTAATACTTCTTTTTTACTTGAGTTGAGTTCAAAGCCCGGTGCAGCGTGTCTTCGTTTAAAAGTTGCAACTCCACAAACGGGATATTTTGCTGTAAATGTTAAGTTAACTTTTGGATTTCTGCGTAAATTGTTTAAAAAGGCAAAAATAATTAAGTACACTAATTGCAAGAAGCTCCTCGTTTCTATTGTAGACGGAATTTGGCGACGTTTGAGACGGGTCTATAGAATAGCCCGCATATCCGCTTCCGTAAGGCATGTTTCCATACGGATCTTAAAAATATGAACTTGTTTTAGCTACAGTTTAAACAAACCATCCGCATATCCACCATTTGCTGACAAAGCGTTTGGCTAAATCAAATTGGTCAAACAGTTTAAACTTGAACAAACAAACCTGGTTTGGCGACTGCTGACTTGAAGTCGCTAAAAACGAGGATTTTATTAAAATAGCACACTTTATTCGGTGGCTTGTGTTCAAATTAGTTTATAAACGTACGTCTCCCATTTAAATACTGCGCCAACCTTGAGCCAGACGGCGCTTCTAAACATAAAACAAAACAATGATCTCAATTGAATTAAGTTTACGGCTGGAGTTCTTTTCGTTTCCGTATGTTGCCATTTTTGATAGAATAGGCGAGGTTTAAACCACTAATGCTCGGAGCTGAAGTGTCTAATTGCCGGCTGAAACTTTGTCTTTACTAATTCATGAACACACCAATTCAAATAAAAACTATTGGAACAGGATTAAATTTATACTTTTAGCTCCGTGGCTTTATGCGTCCCGTGTTCAATTTTCGTGGGGCTTTCGACTCGAGACTTGTGTGCGCGCCTGTCAAACTTTAGGCATATGCTTTTTAGCTGTACTTTGATGTTGTTTTTATTCAACACGAATTTATTAGCACTTACTAATTAAACAAATATTTACAGGCATTTGAAAATAAATTATGATCGACCACTTTAATTGATCACTTTAATTTGCGTTTTCTGCCCGAAAACACATAAGGCTCACAATTAGATGTTAGATTGACTTGAAAGGTTCTTGTTTCTGCCTCGACTTCTGGCAAAAGATCAAGTTGTTCTACGATCAGCTTCATAACTTCGTCGACTTTGCTGTGAACGGCAATGTCCGCCTTCTTTTCCTAGAATTGAATAATTAAAATTGAATTGCGTAGTTGTGACATACATGTTTTGTGTGTTGGAGATTGACTGTCACAAATTTACCGCCATTCTTTTTTGGCAGTAATGGCATGTTACAAACCGGCGCTATTTGGAGAGATGTTCCCAAACAAATTGATAAATCGGCTGCTTGTGCAAATTTGTAAGCTATTCCGAATTCTGGTTCTAAAATCACAACTGTGAATAAAGCAGATTACTTTTACTACCCGGCAATTCATCTTCCCAATCCAACAGAAAATCACACTAAGTTTCCTCGACATGGCCGCTGACTAGTTGTTCCTTCACATTGTTTGCCGGTTGGTTTCCGACCAACGCTTTGAATTGGATGAGTTCGAAAGTATTGCCTAAATAGAACAGCATCTTTGGAGCAACTTGCTATCAATCAGTACCTGTTGCATTTATTACACCGCTCAACAAACACATTTCCGTGAACTTCTGCCAACCGATCTAATGGAAATCCAAATCTTGAATGTAGACCGTCGACGTTTTGAGTCAATAAGAATTTTATGTATCCGTGGCGTTCAAGAACTTTTAAAGCTTGATGTGTAAAAGTAGGCAAGGCTTCTTCAAAAGTGCCCAAAATTACCGACTCGTCAACCAAATTTCCAGATTCTTTTTGCTCTTTGCGTTTTTTCTCCAACGTCCATATTCCATTTGGTCCTCGAAAGTCCGGTATTTTAGCAGAAGTGCTAAAACATTTTTCTAATTGTTAACGTTTAATATTAGTTGTTACCTGATTCCTGCGCCCGTATAGGCCATGCAGCATTTGCTTTCTTTTAGCAGTTGTACAATTTGCTTTACTTTGTTCTCGACGTCTTCTTTCAAATCCGCAAATTCAGGCAGACCCAAGACACCTTTGTTGTCGTAATCCGAGAGGAGATCAGCATATTGATGTGACATTTAAAGCAATTAACAGTCTAAATTTATAAATTAGTTCGAAACAACCACAGTTCTAAAAGTATTAAACAGCAACTAATTATGCGCAACAAAAAACAAGTAACAACATTTAAATCTATAACTTTATTCAATAACAACAAAATTTAACAACGACTAGTAACAACGATTTTGTGCAGCATTCTTGAAACGCAGGCAAATACTTCGAATCTGTTTTTTGAACAAATATGCCGGACAACAACGATCAACTGCTTCCAAAAAACTAACTATGTCAGCGGCTTTGCTAAAAATTAAAAATTAGTAAGGTTTTTCTAACAAATAATTTACCTCTGTGTCCACGAATCAAGATCAAAATCTAGCGGACCCATCCAATAAATGCGCTCAAATATGTGCAATGAAAATTGAAGTCTTTCAATCAACTCCAACACTGATAATTTGTTGGATAGAATAAACACCAACTGTGCCAATGCATTGTCGAGTAAGTCCACATCTTTGTACTTGAAATAAGCTAATGGAACTGGAGTCGGCACATCTCTGAATAGTCCGTCAAATAATGCTCTCCAGCTCTTATACCAATTGTACTTTTCGGATTGCATCAGAAGGTTGTAAACTGCGTATAGATTGACATCTAAACAGATGATTAGTAAACGAGCAAGTCAATAAAACCCCCACCGAATCCATAATTTCTTTCTAAGGCGCCATGTAGAACAATATCGAGTGTATTTTGCATAAATTTGGAGTCGTGTTCTGCAAAAAAAGTTAATTAAAAAGTCAACATAAGGCATCTTAATGAAAATTACCTTTCGAAAGTTTGCATATTTTTGTAACTACATCGGTGATGCTCATGTTTGTATGCGTAATGAGAACTGAAACTGTCGTTGCAACTGCAAATGGGCGGAAGATTGTCGGATCTTTGCAAAAATGCAGCCAAAACTAAACAAGTACAGTGTAAAATTAGATTAATTATAAAAACTTACAAATTCATTTGCTTCATCAAAACTATCAGACTGCAATCTTTTGGCATAACTTTTCAAATGGACTTCACAATAGCTAATCAGCTTTTTCGAATGGGTAGCCATCAAAATGCACAACAGACGCTTAAAGTGCTCTACATCTTCATATTGACATTGTTCTTTGATTAAAGCCTAGAATTCAAACAATTAACTTAAACAAAATTTTGTATGAAAACAACCTTTACTGACTTATAAAACCTCCGAATCAAATTTCTTGGCATTCGACTGATTTTCAATTCGTTGTTAGTTTGCTGTTGTTGGAGAAGACTCAATTGCCCGATAACATCGGCCATTGTTAAAACAGAAACGTCGTTTGAAAGGTTTAATTGAGCTGAAATGCTTGCAGACAACTCGTCAACTTCTTGTGCTGAGCTACTTTCAATTTCCGTGTCGCTTTCACCAAAGTCTGAGTCGCTAAAGTTCTATAAATAAAATTACATTTTCAAACCCGAATAATTAACAACTTACACTCCCTTCCTCATCAAAGTCTTTATCATTTGAAGCCGTATTGTTTCCCAATAAATATTCCAACAGCTGATCGTCATTCAATTCTTTATATTTCCCGCCACCTGCTGAATTCAATTCACGTATTTTGCCAAGAATGCGCTTTCTTGCCTTTAAACCAACACCTCTTAACGATATTGTCCATTGCTTCTGGATACGATAGTCTCTAAAAATTGAATTATAAATGTAGTCTTTTAAAAATAACAAACCTTAAGAAACACTCTGATACAATGAACTTAGTCAAATTCAATGAAATGGCACGTTCAAGGACTGCATTACATGCTCGATGAACAACAGTTAAAATATTATCTGAACTCTCAATTCCGACATTTATCCAGTTCACAGCATTCAACAGATCTTCTTTTGTTGTGATCTAAATTTAATTAGTTAAAACAATCAATAAAACTAAACTTACTGAGTCTGGACATCTCTGCACAAAAACCGGAAACAAAATAAAGGCAGATTTTAGATTAGACGAGCTTTTGCTAATGTAAAACTGAATGTGCTGAAAAATAATTTAATTAATCAATTCAAAAAGTGAATGATTACCTTTCCAAGAATCTCCTTTCCAACTGCATAAAATTTGATGGCGTCTTTTACAATGTAACGTAAATTTCCGGTTGAAACATAACCACAAGCATGCAGATAATATAGAGAATTTAAACAACTTGGTCCATCCGTAATTCCAAAGTGTTCAATGAGTTCTGCTTTAATTTTGTACTTCTCAAATATCTTCTCAATTGAATTTCCTCTAAAAAGATGGCAATTAATTTAAAACAAATCAAAACAAACCTTGCAGTCATTCTGTAAGCCCTTGAGATCTTTAAATCCAAAATTCTGTCTTTTAAAAGTATATGGCAGCACAGCAATCAAATTGATTGGCTGAAGATCAACGAAAAATCGCTCGTTGTCGAGAGTTGTGGAAAAAATTAGATTGCTTTGCGCTTGCGCTGCAAAATGTCTAGAAATGGTTTGTTTCTTTTTAAGTTAACTGCTATTTGAGTCCTTTTTTAGATCTGGACTTGAACGACCAAATAGAAGAAGTACGTGAGCTTCTGTACGACATAGTCAAGAAATCAAAATGTGGTGTAGATTCGGTGCTGCTTTCTCAGGAATATGACCGTCAATTTGTTCAAACAGGAATTGCAAGACCTCTTCCGGCAGCATGGTAAGTGACTTGTATTAGCACCTCATAATTTTATGATCAATACTTTATTTTCAGGCTTAGATACGTTAAAGCTGCTGACGAATTTGAAGTGAAACAAGAAGATGGGCAAACAACCATTTCGGTTGTACAACAAGGGCAAATCCAGATTCCTATTTTGAAGGTAGTGGAAGTCTTTGTGAAATTTACACGTTTAAAGCATCTTTTTAGGACTTAAACATATCAAGTGAGCCAGCATCAGTTGTCGAAGAAAAGCCACTTGTAATACCAGAATTGATTGACTTGAAGCCGCTGGGGCTTTCTTCCATGCCAACAACTAAATCGAAAGTCCATGTTTTGAGCGTAACCGATCCGGAGAACATCATGTTCCGACTTAATTCGTGGGACCCCATGCCCGATTATTTATATTCCGCTCTTGCTAAAGATTTTAACGAAGCCAACAAAAACGCAAGTCGAGTTTTGCCCAGCGACGGGTTAATTTGTGTTGCAAAGTTGCCGAACGGATCATGGGAAAGAGTCAAACTAGTCAAGCCAAGTTCATTGAAGAAGGGTTTCTATGTGGTTTATGCTGTAGATGTTGGAAGTAGGTCAATTTGTACAGTTTCTGTCTAAATAACTTTTTCAGTTTATCATTTGACACACGAAAAGAATCTGCAGCCGATTAGTGCAAGTCTGCAAGCATTCAAAAACTTTCTAATCGCCAAATGTAAACTGGCCAAAATAAAGCCGGCAAACAACAACAAATTGTGGTCAAGAGAGGCACAACAGGCTTTAAGCGACTGGCTGAGTGACGCACAAGACACAGAAATTGAGATGGTTCCAAGTGGAGCGTGGAAATTCACCGATGGTCCAACAACGGTTCCATTCATTGAAGCAGAATTGTTTATAAACGGAGAGAATTTGGCAAATAAGTTGATCAATTTGGGCTTTGCCGAACCGTTAAATTAAATAACAAACTAACTACTTTTTGTACAAATTGACGACCCTGTTAATTAATTAATTAGTTGGACGAACGAATATTATTAAATGCGCCTTACATATTTTTAAGTCGAATAAACTTTTATTTAACGGTTGAATTGGCTTTTACGTTCAGTTGAAATTAGACAACTTGACAGCGGACAAGTTTGCTCTTTGAAAATTAAACTTGAAAATTACTGATGTGTTTCGGTTGAAATGTTTCGAAGATTGCTGCATTTGAGGTTATTGAGAGCCTGTCGAAGACTTCCAACATATTCTACTCCTTCAAAGCATCAACAGTATGTAAAGATTCCGCTTGGATTGTTAGCCGGCTCACTATCATTGGGAGTTGCAAGCACATTTTTCTATCAAAAATCCGAGTGTTTGAGTTCAGATGAAGCCGAAAAGCAAACGGTTCCGCGTCGACTTCAACGTTTTCTAAGCTTTGCCAGTGCTGAATTTGATGGCACCGTCTACATGACTCCACAAGATCTTCTCGACAGTTTGGTGTTGGACCAACCACGTGAGCGTGTTTTTCGGAACGTTCTACATGCGAATCAAGTTGACAAATTCTTACGTCTAACGCCAACTCTAAAGAAAGCAGACAAAACATTGTTCAGGAAGCTTGGCCATGACGGAATTATTAGTTATTCCGAGTATTTGTTTCTACTGACTCTGTTGACAAGTGAGTTTAATTTCGATAACTGCGATAAAGTGTTGCTTTAGAATCACAGTCGTCTTTCCGCATTGCATTCGAGATATTTGACGACGACTCTAACCGCCGAATTGACAAGCACGAGTTCTTAAAGGTGATTTTGCAAGCAGACGCCTTAGATGCACATATCAATGTTGTGCTTTAATCATGTTGAGTCGTTGTTTCCGGTTTTCTTTTGGCACTCTATCTGTAAGTGTGTACATGTTTGTATTCTTTAGATCCGATCCCTCATTACATGTGGATTCAATGATAGCATGGAACTCGTCTATAGCGATGTGGGTTTTTTAGCTCAGCTTGTTTGGAAGATCAGTTGACTAGATAGGTTTTGCAACGTTTTGTTAAATTTCGTTTGAGTTGTGCTTTAATTGTTTGGAGTGGCCATATAACACGCGTTTGAACGCTTTATGCACACTTTGTTTGACTTTTCACATCTTTGTTTTTATTCAAGGTTCAAAGTTTAATCAATCTTTTTTAGTTCGAGCAACTTTCAACATCAAAGCCAAAAAGTCCGAACATTAGTGAGTTACACAAAGAAATGAAGACGGTGAGCATTAAGTTCCAACAAATTTAATAATCTTAAATTGTCTAGGCAGTGAGTTTGCCAGAAAATAAGAAACGTCCAGAAACAACTATTCTTGTTCACTTATTTGGCCCAAGAGGCCAGAACTCCTTTGTCATTTGATCAATTCCAGCAGTTCTACCAGAACTTGCAGAACGAACTTGTAGAAATTGAGTTTAACGAATTTGCAAGAGGCAAAAACGACATCACGCTGGTTGACTTCACTCGCTTAATTTTCCGCTACACGACAATAAAGCTTGACGATCAAAGCACATACATTCAAAGAGTAAACGAACGAATGTCAGACGATGAACAGGTACAATTTATCGAATGCATACTTAAAATGACTTTTAATGTTTAGGGAATTTCAAAACAACAATTTGAGCAGTTCTCGCGCTTTCTCAACAACTTGAGCGATTTCAGCCGCGCTGTGAAACTCTACATAAATGCTAATATTCCTGTTTCACAAAGTGAATTTATTCGTGCCGTCAAATGTTCAACTGGCCTTGTTTTGGACGAGCATCTAGTCAACGTCCTGTTCATTATATTCGACAAAAACAATGACGGACAGTTACAATATTCTGAATTTTTGGCAATTATGAATGATCGAGTGAATAGAGGATTTAAGGTAAGCATTTAAATGTGCAGTCAATTCCACGAATTCTGTTTAGAATCAGCAAAAAATATCAGGAACAGGCTGGAAATCATTCAAACGATGTCTACTTAACGAAGTGTTCATAAAATAGTCATTGTTTGTTTGAATTAACTATTTTAAATAGCATAATTGACAGATTTCTAACATAATTGTTGTAAATAAACAAATCTTTATTTTGTTCAACTCTTAAACAATAAATAACAAACGCTAGCCATGCTGTGTTGAACTGGTGCCGGAACTTGCATTTTGCGACGCCGTTGACTGGTTGTTGTTTGAGTTTGGTAGCGTTAGAACAATGAATAGCAGAACAAAGGAGCCGTATAGCACGCAAAAGGCCATAATTAGATTTCTCATTTATCAATAAGAACAAGCAATTTTGTCGAATCACTGTTTCTTGTTCGAACCGAATCTTCTTCACTTGCGTTGCCATAACAACAGCGCCTTAATGATAATCCCAGTAATGAAATTTGACTTTATTCCGAATAGAATTATTGCATTTTGTATTGTAAGGCATGGTGGAATATTTAGCAAGGGGTGGCACAGCCGGTAGCGATAACGGACGATAAGTAAGAGCTGCGATTGCGCACGAGAATAAATAATAACAACAAAGTGTGAAGGCCTCAACAGAACTCAGAAAAACAATGAAAGATATGCCGTAAATAAATACCGTATTGTGTTAAAACAAAGTGATAGCAGCGAAGTTGGCGGAATGACAAAGCCTAATATGCTAAATGCTCAACAGAATAAATACTCTTTAAATTTCCCGTTCGAACTGCCAGCTTCCGTTTGTTCCAAGTCCGTCGCAGTTGACTAGTCCCAATGCGTTGTTTTCTACCGACACACACATATCAAATTTGAGACTTCGAAGTTTTTTGGTCTAAATTGAATAAGCTCTTTGTGATCTCATTAAAATAGATGCTTACTTTTTCGTTGTACTCAAACCTGTGCCACTGACTGATTTTGGAGAGCAGGCACTTTTCCATTTTTATGGTGTATTGCATAGGCAGACCACGAACGCTCAAACAAAGTTCATCTGAACGAATTTCTCCAGCAGTAGTTAAAGACCAAACTTGATTTCCGCCAAGTCCGTGGCAACCGCTTAAACCTGGGGATTGCCCGGTTTTCTTTCCCAACGTGTCCAAGCACAATCCGGAGCCTTCGTTGAAAACCTGCCCAATTGAATAATAATCAGCAGGAATTGGCGATTCCGGATAAACATTCTCCAAATACCACCGGAAGTCTTTGCATTGCAAGTCGCTGCGAAGCTTTAATCGGCTGGACATGTCTCCTAGATTAGAAAGTGATAGAAAAACTCTTTTCAAAAAATACCCGGATCAACGTCTCGAGCACCTAAGTGCACAAATAAGTTAATCAATATCATTCACTCAACACTTACCTGGAACCATTGCGAAGAAGAACTTTTTATAATTATCCATCCAGACATGGGCCGTTCGAGCCGCATTGTGGTAAATGACTTTTGCTGTACCGCCTAAAGGTAACGTTTTGAACTAGGTTGTTTGTGTTTTTATTTACCTGGAAAGGTGTAGGGCGTCTGCTTTCTGAAAATGTGGCCGACTCTTGAACACGGATGAATTTCTGAAATAGAAAATATTAAATGTTGAATCGTCGATGTTGCAAATTTGCATTAAAGAAGTAATACGTGCTCTTTTAAATACTAATTTTAAAAACTTAACTAGCATGCCATTGCACTGCCAAACACGGAACGATATTTCAAGATTTTCGCCACCTGTAAAACATAGTGTTAAGAACAATAAACTTAAAATGCTTTACCCCAGACTTCTTGTCCTTGATCGTAGGATCCAATATCTATGAGAAACAAATTAATTAATGAAGAAATAGAACTTGCCATAAAAGAAGCTGCGGTCAATTGCAAATAAGCCTCCAGCAATGGTGGGCGTTCGAATAGGTGAAGATCTATCGTTGTTTCGACGAGCCATTTCACGTTCGGAGACGGTGTACCCTATAAGAGAAATGCTTGTTTAATTGTTGAAATCAGTTGAAAACTTACATCTAAAGTTCAGATGCCAGTTGAAGCCTAAAAAATTCTTTGTGTATAAGTATGTTTAAACATGCTTCTTCCATTTTTGCAACTACTTGCGTTTTTATTATTCTTTTACTTTAGTTATGGATCTACAACGTCCAAATAGAAAACGCAAATTGAGCGAAGATTTGTTTGGAGATGATATGGATCGGTAAAATATCAAATTTTGTTGCACAATCTTATTTAAATGTTTAGTGACTACCGTGATCAACCTGAACTTGACATTTTGTCAGCGTCTGATCTTGACGACAATCTTATTTTTGATGAAGGACAGGTACATCTAGATTTTATGCTCATGTTTCTAATTTTCACTTTTAGTTGTTTTACGGAAGCGATGGTGATGAAGGAGACAACTATTTAAATTAAAAAGTTAATAACCACACCTCCGTACGTTGAGTCTGATGCAGTAATATACTCGAACGAATCATCTAAACAAGGTGATGAAGTCCGCCATGAACATATTAGCATTAAAACATTATGTGTGTAAAACGTTTTCTAACCTGAAATGACATCGATGATAGGCGCTACAACGACTTTACGATCTTCTGCCACTCTTGAAAGTAACGGCTCCAACCACCCTTTTGTAACTTCAACGTGTGCATCCAAAAACAGCAAAACCTTTCCTTTTGCCATGTCCGATCCCTTAAGACGCGCCCGGATCAAGCCTGAACGTTCTGTCAGATGAACTAAATGAATGGGAATCGGAAAGCGTTTGATGTATTGTTCCAATGGTGCTTTCAAGTAATCTAAACATATAATGCAGTTAAAAACTAATTTAGATTAGAATTGCCTTTCTTTGCATCCGAATAGTCGTCAACAAGAATAATTTCTTCAATAGCATTCAGAGGACTTCTATTTACAATGGAGTGAAGCGTTCGCAAAAGCGCTGACCAGGCCTCGTTGTGAAACACGATAATTATAGAAGTTTTAGGCAGACTTGTAGCATCAATTTGGGCGCCATGGTCTCGGCAGCTTGATGTTCGATAGTCCGGCAATGAACGATTAATTGAAACCATGTCAGAAGCCATCAAGTTGAATTGGTTGATTTTAAACTTTTCGCGCATTTCTTCCTGTTTATCTTCTGGAATTGACACGCCAGCACCCATATCGCCAGGACCGTGCTCGTCAAAACGCAAGTTGCTGAGTAAAGTAGCCAATCGTGCATCCACCTCTGAAAGCTCATGTTTGGGCGTCACTTGAAGTTGCTGGTTGCTGTTGTTTAGGGCGAAAAAGCGTGGATTTCGGTCAAATATTTGCTGTCTAAAATCGGTGTTAATTTGTTCAATCTAATCAAGAAAGAATTCTAAATACCTTTCAACGATAGTGGTTGGCCCCGAGGACAAGTAATAATATATGACGCCTACATAGAAAACAGACCAGCATAGAGATGTTACTACGACTGCCCGTAGAACTTCTGAAATTTGTTGCAAATACACGATTATAAATTTGTTAGTCCTTACCTGGTTTTAACCGCATTTTATTAGACGGCCCAAGTCTAAATGAATCAAATTAAAACTAATTGCAGCAATGTGAAATTAAAATCTCGTCTCGAACAACTAAAATCAGTCAGTAAATAGAATACAGTCGGCAGATTGCGTGCGTTCTTTTCAATCTTTTGCAAATCCACTTGGGAACACGTTGCGGAGATTGTCGCCGCATGTAAAGAAGTGGAATGTGAACAGTGCTGTTTAAAAAACAAACGCATAAAGCCGGCATTGCTTCGGGCAACTTCATTGGCTGCCGAGTGAAAGGCAAATGGATCGTACGCGTTTTTATAAATGTCCCTTTATTAAAGTTGGCAATTGAAAGTGGAGAGTTGACCGGCCCGTGTCATGTTGAGTTGGCCATTTAGTTTCGGAGTTTGCGTTCTATTGTAGTTTTGATTAAAAGCAACACTTTGCATGTTGTAAATCGAAATGATTCACAGCGACGCCAATATTCAAGCAACTATTCTTACTCGATCTATTGTTTTAAACCACATCAAGACACACTGATAAACTTGTTGCAACACATTTATTACTGAAAAATAAATAGCACCCGAACAATTACAACATGCAATAGAGATCGATTATAGAAACTTATTGAGACCATTTTTGGCTAGTTTAGTTACTCAACCTCCGAATCGCTTTCGAAACGCTCAACGTGTGGCGGCAATATTGGACTTGGACATCTATCGTAAATGGTGTAACGAGTATACGTGTTAGGCTTCTTGCTGCATACTTTTCTGGGATATTTTCGCATAACTTCTTCTCTGCTGTGGCGGCCTCGTTGGAGAAGTTCAATTCGCTTTTTGCAAAGGTTGGCTTCTTCTACGATTCTTTCGTTAAGTGCATCTTCGCGCTTTTGAACTGTTTGTATACGTTTGGAGCTTATTTGTGTTCCATCTAAAAAATTAGACAACTACACTTGCATCATGCCATTAAGAACTTACAGTGCGTGTCAGCCGACGGTTTCATGCATTCAAAAGATCCACAGCAGCAATCATAATTTGCTGCATCCCAATATCCTTTGGCATAATCGATCGTAATTTCATTGCCGGCCGAAACTGCGCGGTTGAAGATAAATCCTAGCTGAGGAAATTTCTGGGAGTTTTCCGCGTTCCGTACAAACAGAAATGGAACTAAGCATGGATGGCAAGAGTGGTTCAAGAATCTGGTTGCATTTCCAAAGATTCGTGCATCGACAAATGAGCAGATTTCAAAATTACGTCCTTCGGTGATAGCAAACTTTAATTTTTGAATTAGTTACTAACGTCTGTTATTGTTTTTGAGTGATTTTGTTCAATATTGTTGCATTTTAGTTCAAAAGAGACTTAGAGTAAACCTCAATCAAGATGAGCTAACCAAACGCTATTGTCTGTTATTGTTTTTGATGTTTGCATATAAAAGTTAACATACCTGATATTCCACGTTCGGACCTTAAAATCAAAGTTTTAATTGCTAATTTTGTACACTAGACGGCTTTTAAAACTTACGTTCTTGCTCTTCCATAATTTCTCCGATGTACTCTCCGAAATACTCGCCTCGTGAAGCAAAGTCTTTGATTCGAATGCCAAATCCCTTCTTTTCAAAATAATCGATTTCAAGTCGGAATTGAATCTTTTCGTCGGTCATCCAATTGTTGCAATCCTTTCTACACCCGCATTCTTCACGACACTCAATTAGAATTCGATCCATCGGCTCATCCAAAACGTCTTGAATATTTTTGACTTTTCGATTTTGAAGACGAATTGTAGAACTTTTCCAGCAATAGCAACGAGCAGTATTGCACTCATTCGGTTTGCAATTGCAACATGGTTCCTAAAGATTGAATAGTTTCTTTTTTGATCAAGCATTGCATCTTACTTTGTCTATGTGCTCTGATCGTCGTCTGCACTTGGTCAAATACTTAAAATCCGTATCGACAGTTCGGAAGTCGACATAATTGTACACTGGAAGCTTATATTTCTCTTGGCTTGAACTGATGTCATCGAAAATCTTAAAACGACGGATTTTGTTTACCGTCTCAACCGGACCAGGAGCTTCGGTCTTCTAGAAATTTAAATATTTACTACGCCAATTAGTTAACTCTCACTATTGTAGACGAGCCTGCCAACTGCTGATCCATTTTCTATTAATCTGAAAACAAACTAATTTATTCTGCCGCCGTTCAAAGATATTCTACTTAATTCACACACAATTAGTTACTCCCGCGATCAAAACAATTCATGCGAAAATATCACAACATTTAGTAACCAACATTTAGTAACCAAGATTTATTACTCCACACGATAATAACTAAACAGAATCATAGTTCATGAATGAAATGTAGTCCTTTAATGGAATTCTGGCAGGCCCTTGCGCGACTCACTTCTTCAAGTTCTCGTCCTTTCGCTTCTGCTCACCCTTCAAAGCGTTGTCGACGTACTTGCGAGTGTTGTCCCCATCGGAATCTAAAAGGAGCAATTACTCAAATTTTCAAAGTAATAAACGTACGCTTGTGCTCTGCCTGTTCGGACTTAGTGCGCTTGCCAACGCTGTTAGTCTCCAAATCTTTTCCCTCGTCAAATTCTTTTGCGAGTTGTTCAGCGCTGCTCATTTTGAATCGCTTGGAAGCACTTGGGATAAACTGAAAAATGCAATTATAGTAGAGAAAACAACAAATGCACGCATTAAAAGCAAGATAAACAAGCATTTCTAAACACCGTTTAAATAAAATCACGCGCTACTTATTGTAAAATTCGCTGCAATATTGTTTGACTACCTCTGACAAATTAAATTTTAAACCAAAGACTTCACTCAAACACCTTGAAAATAGCAAAACAATCGGAAAGTTAAAAACGTGACCACTTCGCCCCTAAAAATCGAAAGGCCAAAGTGCCCATTCATCGCTTTGGGATTTTTTAGTTCGGCGCTATGCAGAGCAAAAAAAAGATCACTTGTTTGTTTGAAACACTAAAGATGTTTAAGAAAACACGAAAAAGAAACATTGCACATCAACTTGAAAAGCATTTGTTCGCAGATTTTTCTAGTAAAACGTTCTTTGACCTTTCTCCAGAACTGTTGGCTTTGACTACAGTTACTTAAACGTATTATCGTGCCCAGGTTGGCAATCTCCAATCAAAAATCCCACACATTGTATGTACATTTTATTTACCGACTTAAATAACAAAACACCTCCATAAAAGGAAGAGCTAAAACAATGTCTTTCAAGTAATGAACTACTTCGGACAAAACAATCATGCAACAATGGGCAAAGACACCGTCTGCCGTCAAATCTAGCATTTCCTAGCCGATAACAATCACACCATCTGGCAGAACCGTTTGCAAGTGTTCTAGAACGAGCAGGAGCCGGTTTTAGGCACTTTTAAACTCTACGCGTAAAAATCAACAATTGTTTTGACTATGAATGGACTAGCAAGTCCCGCACGGCTCAAAAACTCTGCTCTGCCAGAACGTAAAGCTTTGAAAGACAATTAAAAACAACAATTAGAGAACATCTAGTGGTGGTGTTTGTAAAAATGATCTTGTTAGAGAGACGTTCATGAATGAAAACGGTCTTTAGCGAACAAATGAACACGAGATTGCAAAACTGGATGCCGGAACATGCGAATGTAATCAAAATTACGGTTAGTTTAGGTTCGAAGTGTTTTAGGCGTATGGCTCTGGCATTCATAGGTAACAACTACAAAGTAACCACATTTAAAGTAATGTACAGCGGTTGAAGATCTAAATTAAGATAAGCAAATGTTCCACTTGTTATGTAGTCGTCGTTAGAGGAGAAGACGGTCAAACAACGAGTGTTCATAAAAGAGACACCGGAGTGAACAGAGAAGAAGTGCAACAAAGAGGCGTTTGTGTGTTTTGGGCAAAAACGTGGTGAATAAATTAGTTTTGGGAGTTTTGCATTCGAAAATTGAGACAAACGCGGCCAGTTAGGCGTTTTAGGGGAAGCTTTTTGAAAGTGTTGAAGTGAAATAAGGAAGAGAAGACCGTACTCGACTACAACAAAAAACACAAGCGAAACATCAAGTTTCGGCAACAAACTCTAACAACAACAACTTATCGCAGGCCAAAGTCTACGTTTAGGGGAACTCACTGCTAGAAAATTTGGCAAAGCATTGAATGCAATGTGTTAAGATCGGCGGAAGTTTGCAACACAACAACGAGAGAGGTTAAAGAAACAATTAGATTGGCAGGCGAGAACCCAACAAAGTTTAACAACTAAACAATATAATAAATTGCGGGTGTCAATTAACTAGGCGACAAGAGTATGTACAAAATTATCAAAATTTTGTTACACAGAACAACAAGGATACAAACCGAACAATTAAACTACAGTGCACATTGTCGAAATGGTGATGCACGTTCTACAACAAGACTCCTAGTTGATGACTCCGATGTGTAGAAAACGATTTAAAGAAACAAGCTGAAATCCGAGAAAGCTGCAACAATACAATTGGCGGGGTTTTGTCTTGGTGTGGAGCTTATGCGCTTTGCTGGTACTTGTACATGTAAAGCCTGTAGTCCTTGCTCGTCAAAACGGCAGAACCATCTTCCATGAGAGCCACATCAAAGCATTGGGCATGTTTGACCTGAAAAGGTGAAGTAAGTTAAGCTCGTTTATCCCTAATTTTGTATTTAAATGCACCCATCTCTTTTTTCGAATTAAAAAATTATACCTTGCTCTCCATTGCGTACAAAAGCTGCCCTTCTTGGTTGAAGACGGTTGCGTTAAAGCCTAAAAGTGTAAATTTACATTCATATCACATTTCCAAAACTCACAATTGTGATTATCGAAGATCACAACCTCTCCGAAGTTGTTGATTCCAACTCCAATTACGTAGTTGGTGACGCCTTCTCCGCCAATTTGGCGCAAGAATTCACCAGAGTAGTTGAACACCTTGACACAATGAGCACGATTGTCGGAGATGAAGATTTCGTTTTTGTCATTCGTACAAATGCCGTTAGGGAATTCAAGATGTTTGGCGCATTTGATGGTTGTTTGGACATTGCCGTACGAGTCAAAGATGATTACGCGCATAACCTAAAAAACAACAAAAGATTATCGTTTCAATCCTATAAAATCAATTACTTTGCATTCAACCACAATGATTCGTCCTTGATTGTCGACACAGACGCCACGTGGATGTTGTAAAATGTTAGCACCGAACTTGCGCAAAAATTGGCCATATTGATTGTAGATTTGGATTTGATGAGTAGGTGAGCGTTCGGTCACGATGAAATCTCCGGTGATGCGATTGACAGCAACACTAAATATAGTGTAAGTTTTTAAAACGATCAAGTTTTCTCACCGATTGGGATATAAAAGCTGCCCATCGCGCTTGCCACACTCTCCAAATTGGAATTTGAACTGTCCGTCTTTGTTGAAGACTTGAATGCGGTGATTGTTTGTGTCAGCAACAATGATGTCATTTTGTGCATTGACGGCAACTCCTGATGGCTCTGTGAATTGACCCTCCATGACTCCAAACTCTCCAAAGCGGCAGTGATAAATCATCTTCTGGCGCTTGATTTGAGAACGGGGTGGGTAAAGTTGAACTTGAAGTTTTTCATCCAAATCGCTTACGGCGTTGGTCAAGCTTCCAAGATCCAAACCACCCGCATTGATCAAACCCAATTCCAAGCCAGAGGACCATTTTTCGTATTGACTGCCGAATGCTTGTCCGGATGAGGCGCTTTCAAGAGCTGAAGCAAGGTAGGACGTGGCTGGAGCACTCGCGCCACCAAAGCTTGGATTGTAGTGATTTGATTGAGGAACAGAGCCCACGGAACTTCCATTGCTGCCAACAAAGCCCAAGTTTTGGCATGAGCTTCCCAAAGCAGAATCGTCATTGCTAGATGGATTGCCACTTGGTGATCCGCGGAACAACTCAGACGACAAGTTTGGACCAAGCGCAGCATCAGCACTGATCCAAGATTCAGGACGCATAGCACTGGCCAAGGAGAAAATGGCTCCGCGAATTTGCGAATGATTGAAGTTCGGTACGTCAATGTCGCTGTTGCCGAACAATTGAGTGTCGGCATTGAAGCTCAGGAAACCTTGAAGGCGAGCATCCAGCAACGGCTAAAAACAACAACTTATCGATGCCGTTTAATGTTTTGTTACCTTGAAGATAAGTATCTCTGTGGGAGTGGAGTATTTCATGAGACGCTCCGTAAACTCGATTGTCTGTGACATTTTCTTGGTCATCTTTTGAACTTCTTTGTCGATTACGGCAATCTAAATGTGCTTATTTAATTGATTGCTATGCAGAACGACAAAATACTTGAAGTTGACGGCAACCAAAGGTGGTTTCAAGGTCCTTCTTCATTGACTTCTGAGCCTCTTGAATGCAGCCAATCATGAACTTGGCGTTCTCGTCAATTTGATTTTGAGCGCGTTGAAGAGAAGTGGTCAAACGTTGTTGGAAGCTGTCGAGCAGACGGAACATGCTGTGCAACTCTACTTGCTTGTGAGTAGCTTCACGGATCAATGTTTCCATCAGAGCCATCTGCGATTCTGCCACCTCTTCGATCAACTCAACATTGTGCATGTTGTGGTCGTTGAGTGTGCATTCTTTGCAAACCTGCAAAACGTTTGATTCAGTTTGTTCGATTTCGCTTGTTTTATAAAACTTACAGCAAAGTTGCAGCTGAGACAGAAGTAACGCAAAGGCTGAGTGCGATGCTCCAAACAGTTGCATTGATTCTTATCAGCCGCCTTTGGCAATTTGAGATCTTCAACTCGGTGGCCTTCTAAAGTTGTTTGCAACCATTAAAATAACATCTATAAGCGACTTACCGAAAACATTCATGAACAGATGAGCACTCTAGAAATGACCGTCAATTTCGCTCCTCATCGAATTCACCCTATCGATTTGGCCCGCAACTTATGAGAGCGTCCTATCAGTCAAGTTAAGCACTAAAAGCGCTTTTTTAAATGTTTGTCTTTGTATTTAATGTTTAACTCGAATGATCGGATTCTCTCGCGTCCACAATTTATAAATCCAAAAGATGTTAACACTCTTTGTGTGTTTGTTTAAAAAAATAATAATAAGGAGGCCAAATCGATGCGGGGACAAATTTAACGAGGAGGCGAAATCAACTAGAACCTTGCAATGAACGCAAAGATTTTGAGCGCAGTCCACACAATAAGCTGAAATTTTGTGCTTTAAGTTAGAAGTTGGAAGGTTTCGAATCAAACCTGTTGCAAGAGCGGAGGATTTACAGCCAGTGCAAATCGGATTGGAAACGGCTTCCGCAGACTCGTTTTCACCTGTTATTGGCGACGGACTTTTGGATACACTGCTCTTTCGACTTTCGGAAGTCTTCTCGTCGTTTGCTTGCGCTTGAACAACAGCATTTTGAAGTCCGTAGTCGCTGAGCAAACCGTCGACCCCAAGTGATGCCGAAATTTGGGTTTCGCCCATGCACTGAGGACAAACAATTCGCTCGTTGTTTTCCAGCTGCTTCTCCAAGCATCTAAAAGCAAGAGTTTACACTTTAACTTAAAAACTGCTGCCTACTCTTTGCAGAAGCTATGGAAGCACGCCAGTACGCGGGGATCTTTGAAGTTTTCGCAGCAAAGAGGGCACTTCACCAACTGTTGAATGTCAACAACCGAAGGCATGCTAACTTGCTCGTCGCCACTTTGGCTTATCAAGTGATGCCGTGCTAAAATGTGCAAGTTGAATCAACTGCAATTTATCGAGCAACTTACCCCAACTGTTCAACATGCTTCCATTTGAAATAGAAACGGGCGGAGGAGTAGGAGCCAGTCCGAAACCAATCGAGCGACCGCTGCCTGCAAATATTAGAAATGTACAACAATATTCAAAAGCTGGAAAAGTATTCAAAGTTGGAAAGGTTGCTTACCAGCAGCGGTCGTCGAAGGCAAACCAGTTGCCTAAACAAAGTTGTTGTAAGTGGTTGAACACAATTAAATGCTTACCGAATCTTTCATAGAGGCTAACAAATTCGAAAATGGGTCAGACTCTGAGCTACCCAATGAATCCGACTCGGAAAGTGTTTCTTCTAAACCCAAGCATTCATGCAAGTTGAATTCTCTCAAACTCACCGAAGTTCCACATCATAACTGTCTGGTCCATAAAGCCTAACCGAAAAATCAACAACAGCAACAAAAGTTCAACAACTGAAACGGAAACAATGATTAGTGGACGGCAGAAAGAACACGCGGCATGTGAATCACGCGCGAACGTCATGCCCCGATCGATTCCCAAACAAAACTACTGCTTCGTGGTGGAGGAAGTCTGGATTTTGTCCTTGTTTGACGAAGACCACACACACGCTTTTTACCCCAAAATGCTGATTAGTTTTTCTTGCTATTTTCAATCAGCGCTGGGGCAAGTGCGAAAAAGATGGGCCGGACGATTGCGGGTTTTCGCTCAGTGAGGGCGCAGCTTGGCTTTTTTCAAGCAAAACTTGTACTTTTAAATAACACTTTGAACGTTTTAAATGTCAAAGTTACAGAGAACGAGTTTTAATCAAGCAATGTTTTCACAAAACTTTTTTGAACTTTCAAAAGAATTTTCGTGTTTGAAAGTTTTTCTTTTAATCTTTTGAAGAGCGCTGTTAAAACAAGTTCAAAGTATTCAAAACACAAACAAACTTTAAAACAGTTCAGAACGCACACAAGACCAAACCTCTGACGCAAACAAATAAAAGCCACAGAGAAAACGTCCACTCCAGGCGTTCATGAACTGTGCACAGATCCAGAAGCAAAGGTCGATCATAGACAGAGAAATTATGCTGATCTAGCAGCCGTTGGGGAATAAGAAAGCTTGCAGCAAGGAAGGGATCACGCGAAATGCTTGTGCGTGCGCCTTCAAAATGCTTAATCAACAGAAGACGAGAATGTGCGGCGGAACTTGAAGAGAAAGCGTGTAGTACACGGCCCGAGAGCCTGTCTTGGCTTCCAAAACTTCCAAACAATTGTTTTTTCTGCTCCAGTGCTTGAATGCAGTAGAGAGTTGCTCGTTCCGGTGCGAAACGGCCCCACAAGCGCCATTCAACTGGTTCTTGCCGGAACAATTATTCAACAACAAAGAAAACTTTCAAAAAAGCGCCTCTTCAACCAACTCTTGCTCCAAGAATGGATATACAAGTTGATCGGAATTTATAATAGAATGACCGCCACTATCTTATCAACTCGTCAATGGCTTTGCCGCAAATGGATCTATTGCACAGCAGGTGGCTAAACTAGGCACATGATTGAGAAAGGAAACAGATAAGGTCGCGCAAGCAACTTGCACATAACACAAAACTTTAAATCAGACCTTTAAATGAAACGTTTAAACGCAAGTATTCAAGATGCAAGTATTCAGATGGATGGCCAAACAATTAGTTTGAAATTGGAGCAAAAAGCATGCAAGCCGAAGACTGATCGATTGGTCGAGAAGCGCTCTCGCTCCAACAACAAACAACTGCACGAAAACAACCAAACAATGCAGAAGAAGAAATGCGCAACGACTATTTTTTGATCTGTGCGCTCTCTTTACTCTCTGCTTGCCTGCAACGCTGCACATCAAGGATTGCCGAACACAAAAATTTGCAAACCAACGTTGCTGAGAGGTTGAAATTTGCGCTGAAAAAAGCGTCTGTGCCGACGAAAAGTTTGATTTGGGTCAATTCCTTTTTTGTGCAGAAATACAACAACGGCGCCTTGTTGCAAATTTGCGCAAACGATGTGCAGGATTTGAAGCGCCATCGATGTGATTTGGGTGGAAAGCGTGCAAAGTGCTCTAAGGCGCCAGCGTGAATTTCTAATTGATTGCCTAAAGTTTGTGGCAAACAGAAAGCCCGGCACAGCGGCCAGATGTTTTTATTGCAGACACTCGGAATGTCTAAAAAGTCTCAATGCAAATAGTTCATGCAAGTAGTTAATGCAAGTAGTTAACGCAAAGACTTTTAAGTTAAGTAATTGATGCGGCGAGTCAACAAAAAATGTCTGTCAAAATAGGGACTTAATCTTTATAGACGAGACGGGCCTAAATCTGTTCCTCTGAGCACGCAAAATAGTTCCGTTTTGGTCATGTCGAAAGCCAAAAATCGGTTAAAATTGAAGGGCAGCTCCACTTGTGCCGAATTTTCCCCAAACAACACGGGAAAAGCGACTGTGTTGGGCCAACGAAGAGCGTAGAAAAAGCAATTGGCTGTGCAGCCGTAGGTCCCTGCCCTTAGGGCGAAACTTCCGCGGACTGCTAGTCAGCATAAAAACAACCGAAGGGAAAGAGTAGAGGTCATTCGAGGCTTAGAGTCACGCGTAAATTTAAGCATGTGATCGCGAGCATTGCAAGTGGCCGGAAATAAACAATTTAGCGTTCGGCACGTTGATTAAAAACAAAGTGACCATTGGCCGGCGATAATTGTTTATAGAACCAGGCGTTTGCAGTGTAAAGCGCTCAAATAAACGAAAACAATCAAACGAGACTCATTTAAACATTAAACTCACTTCTAACAAGTAGTTCTAACCAAATGCTGTAAAATTGAACTCAACGCAGTAAGCTGGAATTGCAACAAAGCACAGTTCGGCTAAATCATGCGCCTAAGCAAAGATTGCGGGACTTGAGAGTGCTGGTCAGAGAAATGCCGCGTAAATCTCTCGACCAGCCCGACGACAACGCACCCTTTACAGTCAGTAGTTTGGAAGGCAGCCGAACTGCATTTTCAAAAGTTTTCCTGCAAAATTAAGCGTCTTCGTTGCTGAAACTTAGTGCCGCTCAATTGTTTTGTTGAGTTGGCATACAGGCGCGTGACTAGCGTCAACTGTTTATAAACGCAGAATTTGCAAAATGAAAACGTGTATCTTCGGAAAGCAGACCGGATATTTGTGAGAAATCAACAAATGAGTAATGCAAATTAAAGCAGATCGCTGGAAGTCAGCAGGAAGGTCTAGCACAAAAAGACAGTGAACGTGTTGGTACGACGAGAAAAAAGTCCAATTGATTTGACTGTGCAGTGAATTGGTCGGAGCGCTACCAAAAGCAAGGGACACAATTAAATCCGCGGATAGACTTGCAGTTGCATCACAGCAATGAAATGCTTTGATTGTTTTACAAACATTATTTTATCGAGTTGTAAAAAGAATAAGTATTGTTTTAGACAGAAACATCAAAGCGCCTACAGAGCAAATTTAAAACTTGCAGTCCCAACAGTGAGTACAGACTGCAAAAAACGGCGCGTCCAGCATTTTCATTCAAGGATGAGCGTTTGGCGGGTGCGCAAGCAAGCAGCGAATTGGCACTGGGTTGAACGAGAGCTTCCCAACTTTGACTTGCAGTTCGCCGGATCACTCTTGGGCCACGTGATATTGTTTATTGCGCACACCCCGAAAAGGGCCTGAAAGTCACGGACAGAATGTTTATGCTTATCAAGTTGAAGATACACCGCCTTGTGTGGTTGTTGTTTACGTGAACAAAAAACACGAGAATGTCTCGACAAAACAAATAAATAGAGTTGGCAGTTTGGCTGCCCGGTTTTCGGTCAAAACAACAAATCTCGCCTCGAGTGCAAATCTGAGGGCATTGTGGGGGGCAAACAAGATAATGAAGTGGTTGCTTTTTTCGCAGTGAAAAATGGCGTAGACTTTCTATTGTTATGGATTTGAATTTAGTCAGTTGTTGAGTTGCGTTGTGGAACGTGCTTTGGATTAGTTTAAAAAGCGAAAACTAAAGTTTAATCGTTTTCAAGCACTAGCACAAATGTTCAGCGAATTAGGTCTTATCAACAAAAGATTATTTCAATGCAAACTTTAATGCAAAAGACGGAATGATTGAGAAATAATTTTCAAGTTATCGCAGTATTTGTTTCTTTCAAAACACTTTACCATTGATTTGATTTAATCAAATTGTGAGTAGAATGGGCTGCGACCACAAGAAAGTGCATTTAAAACGGCGACTAAATTTGCAGTGTCCAGCGGAAAAAGAATTATTAGCGAATCGAGCGGCCAGCGCGACAAAGATTTGAGCTTATTGAGTGGGCACGGGATTAGAAACGCAAAGGAACCAAAGCACACTTGATTGCAATGGACAAAGATCGAAGCCTTTGGTAGCAAATAACCACTAACCGCCGCTGCTTTTGCTTTCCACCGCAACAAAATTTTTATGTAAATGATTTTATAAGTGACGATGATTTGAAAATCAATGTGTGAAGTGCATAGGACGTTTTGTTAAATGTGTAAAGCAAAAGATGAACGTGATTTTAAAATCTTTTCTCAACCTAATAGAAGAACATCAATCTGAATAACGCAACATTCTGCATTGTTTAGCAACTTTAAACATTTATTCATTCAAACAAATAATATGCATAGACTCTTAAAACCGCAAAGCCATTCACCGAATAAACAAGTTATTTTGAAAGCATAGAATTCACAGCAGGCATTCAGTCATGGATTTTGGAGAAGTTGTTCACCGACTAGGTCATTGTATCGGAGCGACGCAACAAGCGAACTGGTCTGTTTTTGTGGCGTTTACGAGGCTCGGCCTCTAAAGTTGCAATTACATATTAGCATGTTTATTAACATGTTTTGAATATGAACTTACCAAGGATTACAGCCCTAAACGAGGAAATGAATAATGTGTTTTTAGCAGATGCTTACCAGTCATAGCTTTTTGTTTTCAATGTTCGAACGTCGTAATAGTCCGGCAACTTGTAAACCTTTCGAACACGTTTCAATCTTTTGTGTGAGTCCTTGGTTGAAATGTCTCTGCAAACGACCGGGTAATAAAACGGAAGCGTTGATCATAAAAACTGACCTAGAAACAATCAAAACGATCAAGTTGAGTTGCCGAATTACTTCAAGCTCGAGACGCCAAAAGCTCGTGCCGAACTCTCCACTGTTTGAGAGTCCAATTGTCCAAGAATAGTTGCATTCGTTGATTCTTTCGAACTTCTTTGTCTGGATAGATTAAATTGCATTTAAAACATTCAAACCAATCAATTTACCGATCCATTCGTTTCTCCTGTGCCTCCGTTGTTAAAAGGCAAGCATATGAAGAAACGATCAGCTAGGAAAGCACCACGAGCAACTCCTTTAAATAAATCATGTGTTTTTCAAATTAACAAACTTTGTCAGTGAACATAAAACCTCTTTTTACTAATTGATTTGTGTTGTCGGCTAATCAAAAGTGGACAGTTGCAACATTTGATTGGCCGTCAAAACATGTGTTCATTTAATTGAAACAGCAAAATTAATGGTTTATGTTCAGACAAGTGTTTTGAGGCAATTTGCTGAGTTTCGTTTAAACAAATGACCTACCTTCTTGACAAAAACTCCAGTCCCAACAGATTGTTTTTGGAAAGGTAATCTCCTCTTCTTCGCCATAAATCCTGAAACCTTTCGCAATAAATCAAAGTTAAGTCTGATAGCAAAGTACGGTAACTTAAACTTACGCATTTCCAAATAAGCTGTTGCTGGAGTCGCTTTTCTTGAACGGAGCCTTTGGAGGTGCAGCTGAGCTTGGGCTTTCCGGCGGTTCTTCATCTGTTGCAGTCGACTGTGATTCGGCTCTACCAAGATTTAACATGACATCGCCTTGTTTGGCGCTCAGATCACTGTCATCCGATGTACTGGCGCGCTGTAGGGTCGGCTTTAGCAAGTTCAGTGGGCCGTTCGCCTCCTCGCCGAACACTTTTCCATTTTCAAGCCGCATTCTTCCTCTTTCACTGTCTGGAACGATTGAAAACAGTCGGCGCCTCTTCAAGTGCGCAGATCGAGTGTGGATTTGCGGGATGGAGCCTAAATTGCTTAGAGTAAGGGCCAAGTTGTGCGCAACGCTTATCACAAGTCCCGACCGCAAAACAACACCGACTAGTATAGATGAAATTTGGAAACAATGAAAAAGTGTCAGGTGAGAGGAGTAAAGTTTCAGAAATTTATTGAGTGAACACAAAGGAACAGCCTCTTTTTATGAACAGATCAAGAACACACTCGATCCGAATTAAGTCTCCAACCAAACAACAAATCGATTGAGTTTTATTAGTGACCATGAGGTTTTTATATGGCAGCATGTGGCCAACTGCTTTTTGGAGACCGAGCCGCCACGTCGCTCAAACTCTGTTTCTTGATCCATGCAGACAAACTTGTTGCCAAGATAGAGTTCCTCCCACTCGCTATTTTTAGACTCGTTTCATGAGCTTGTAATTAAACAATTGTTGAGATTTCGCAGCTATCGGGTTTCGCCAACAGACCCAAAACTATACAACGAACGAGCCGCACGCCAAAAAACGTCGGATAAGTTATGAAAGACTAAAAATAAGCACAAAATTCGAAAACTTCCGGGTGGTCTACCAGCATATTAGTGAATTTAAAAAACAACTGCTGCGACATGAGCGATTGCTTTTTGTATAGTTGTTTTGAGAGCGAAAGGTTTTGAAAAAGTTTGGCTTCAAACAATCATACTTGCAATTAATTATTGTTTACATTCACAAACTTTGCATTTAAACGATGAACTCGTATTATTTAATGCAAAGCTTTAGTTCTGTAATCCGTCGAAAATGTTTATGTTCACAGTCAACTTTTTATTTGCGTTTACATAACCTAAAAACTGAACTTTATCTATTCACAAAAAGCTCTTCATTCAACGAGATCAGGAACAACTTCAATGAGAACTTAACAACGCATTGCAGCGTTTCAATAATTTGTTTTGAGCCTGCCGCAATGCTTCCATTTGGGTTTGTTTGATAAGCGCGGCCTCGTAGACGCGTGAGCAAATAAGGCTTGAATTGGGCTGCCGAGCGGCTCAGCCATCGCCGATCAATTGGAGGGATTTCTGCTACAATCTCTACACATTGCGTATTATACCACGATTATAACGTTCGCCACATTTAAACGAATTGGAACGTTATTGGCCTCCACGGTGAGTGTTTTGATTCGCGAAAAAGCATCCATTGTTTAACTCTGGCCCTCTTCCTATTGTGAATTCTTAACTAGTTCGATGTTCTCGGGCCTCTCATATTGTTTTAGTGTTGGCAACGAACTTGAAATGTTTTCAATTCGAAGCGTGTTTAATTTGTTTAGAGTCACTTTTAAGTTCATAGAATTGAGTTTATTCTTATTTTAAATTTGCAAATCAAAATAGCGCATTTCGATAAACGACTCCAATCAATAGCCAGTTTAAACAAAGAGTTTAAAGAAAGAGCTTAAACGGAAACTTTCCGGCTGACTCGTGTAACACTTACGGGTTTTGTGTCATTTGTTTCACCGACGAGTTCGAGCTTATAAAAAATGTAAATGATCGTGCACGGTTAGCGGATTTTTAATAGTTCATTATGCGTGGTTTGCGTCCACTTTCAACTAATCTCCGTTCATTGATTTAGCCAATTCTCACGTAATGCCGGTGCAGAGATAGCGAACGAGCCAGTCCTTCCTCCTCATTTCGTATTTATTTAAAGCCGAGAAACATGGTGCGACCTAATCCGGCAATCATTAATGTTCTTATTGGCGTAGTAATCGGTCTTTGCATAGCCGTCATTTTCTTGCCCTCCAACTTCAACAACACCGGATATTCAATAAGAACGCCGTTGGTACGTGAACAAAATTCAGATCATCGGCACGATGCACACAACGACGAAGAAGTTGATGACAGTGGAGCGCCTCAACAAGCTATGCATTTTCATGGTGGCAACGGTTCAATTCATCACGGAGGTAATAAATGCTATGAACTCTTAAACCCTAATCACTTTAATTACAGGCGAAGGAGAATTAGCATTGAACATTTCACAACGAGTGAGAATCTTCTGCTGGATATTGACCGGCAAACAAAACCACGATAAGAGAGCCAAGCATGTAAAAGCTACGTGGAGCCGGAGATGCAACAAATATGTATTCATGTCCAGTGAAGACGGTGAGTGAATTTTCGGCACATTTCCAGTTATTATTTTGAATGTTTAGACCCTTCGTTGCCGGCCATTAATTTGAATATTAGTGAAGGACGTGATCACTTGTGGGCAAAGACCAAGTCGGCGTTTAAATATCTCCACGCAAATTACATCAACGATTATGACTGGTTTCTCAAAGCTGACGATGACACGTAACTTACTAACTTTATCAGTCAATTTACACACTTTTGAATTTAGTTATGTGATCATGGAAAACTTGAGATTCCTTCTAATGCCACACAAACCAGACGAGCCTATATTCTTTGGCTGCAAATTTAAACCGTTTACAAAACAAGGTTACATGTCAGGTGGAGCTGGATATGTTCTAAGTCGGGCTGCACTGGATGCATTTGTTACAAAAGCTTTGCCCGACAAAAGCAAGTGCTCGCCAAGTGAAGGAGGCGCTGAAGACGCTGAAATGGGCAAATGTTTGGAGAAAGTTGGTGTTCGAGCTGGCGACTCTAGAGATAGTGAAGGCCATCACAGGTTTTTGCCGTTTGTGCCAGAACACCATTTAACGCCAGGACATGTTGATCCAAGTTTTTGGGTAGTCATTTCATTGAAAGACTTGTCAATTTGACATCATTATGTTTAGTTCTGGCAATACATTTACTACCCCATTGATCAGGGACCTGGATGCTGCAGCGACTACGCAATCTCGTTTCACTACGTTAGTGGTTCGTTGATGTACGTGCTAGAATACTTGGTCTATCATTTAAAGCCTTTCGGCGTCGACACATCGTCATTGGAGAAGTTTGGTCCAAAAGACATGCCTCTACTTTCCAAAGCTTATTTGCTTTCAATCCAGAATATGGGCCAGGTAATTTGTACAACACTTTACTTGTTTTCAATCAACGTTTGCAGGACGACGCTTTCAAGAAGAAAGAAACTGATTTGGTGTCGTTACTATAAAAGTCGAAACGAACGCTCCAATTTTCATGACAATGCTCTTTCATTTTGTTTCTTAATTTTATGCTCTCGCACACCACAATTCTTTACTAAAACTCATAGACGTGCATTCAAGTAGTAACCAGTTTCTGCGCCAAATACAGGTATTCATTCGGTTTAAGCTATTTACCCTTTCCACAAGACGGTTGTTTTGCTTTGTTTACGCAAGCCTTAGATATACAGTTGCCAATCAGACATTCCGAGCAATAATTTCCAATTTAACTTAATTTATGTGCCTACTAGTTAACAAAACAAACTGTAACTTACAAAAGTGTCTTTGAATAAACAGTACATATTGATTGGTCGAATAATGTTAATTTATTAAATTAACTTGCAAACAATATTTACAAAAATGCGATTATGGCCTCAGAGTTTCGAATAACTAGAAGTTTGAGTTAGACCGAAGTATTCGATTAACAAATTCGACTGACGAATTCGATTAAAGACATAACAAAAATGACAGTCCCCAAGTGTTAGGAAACAAAGTGATAAACATGTAAATAGCACCGCGTCAAAACAAGACCCTTTTGGGTAAACTCAAAAACAGTGGAGGAAATAATAAATTAGTCATGTAAAAAGAAACCGTATTCTCATTCAGATGTACAAGTGACGAAAATGACACATAGAAGTCATACTGCATTTTCCATGTAATGCTCTAGTTTTTCGGCCATAAACTTCTCCATAATCTTTGGATAGGTGGCAAGGAAAGATATCGTTCCGTTTCTCAACAAAGATTTCGGAATTTTAGACTTCAAGTCAGAGTTCATGATCCATTCAAATAATGTCTTCTTGTCGGCCAGTTTTGTGATTCGGACAAGATTTGGGCCGTTAATTCCTCTGACGCCGCCACTGCTTTCTTCTGGTTTGTCTTGAGTTGGAATTGAGACATAAACGCAAGTGTAGCTTTCAGCCGGCGCATCGTGGACTACTCGACGAATGTCAATGAAATGCCTAAACAAATAACCTTTATGTGCAGTTGAGATGATTAAAAATTACCTTGGCGAGACATAACCTCCTAGCGCAGAAGTGGATTCGCTATGAACAATGTCTCTTTCAGCATCAAATTTGTATAAATAGTCCATTCTGCCAAGTTGCGGGATTCCACATCTCGACATCACGCCAAGCAGCCAAAAACACAACTCGAGGATCATTTTCAAACTCATGCCGAATATAAAAGCAGTTTTCGTGATTGCGAATCTCGGGCGACTTATTTACAACTTTCCAAGCAGGTGTTTCGCTGGCCATAATAACTACTTGGCGATAAGCACTGTCTAATGTTGCATATGCTGATTGACGAAGAATGCATCCAAAACGAGGCAGATTGATTGTCGGATTCAGGGCAATTTGTGGACTTCGTTCCTCGTCTAAATGCATTTAATAAATATCAAAAAACTCTAAATGTTAATTACCTGTTGTGTATTCCAGCGCAGAACGAAATTCATCATCGGTAGTTGGATGAGCAGTAGCAATCATTCTTCTAAAGAAGTAGAATATTAAAAACGACTAGATGGTGCAAAATACCGTCGATTAAGTCGGTTTGGTCGGAAGAATGAATTCGGAGCTGATGACCTCGAAGAGCTGCCAATAGACACATTGTCGTGTGCTCGACGTTCTCTTGACAGAACTCTAAACGGCATAACCCACAATTCAAACCACGCTGCAGACAAAGAAGCTAACAAAACGACTTGAGCCAGGCCGCCATGATTCTTCTTGAAAAAGAATAGAATTTTGATAACAAGAAATATAGTGCTAATTGATGTTGTGCATGCAACTGGAAGCCAGTGGTCTACTCGAATACATGCATAAAAAGTTAGCAGCATTGCTGTTCGAAACCTAAAAATAAACGATTATTCACATCTATCCATAATAAACAACTTACACTCCCAGCAGAACAATGTCAAATAGATGCTCGGCAAAGAAGTCGCTCGCAAAAATGTTGATTTCATCTAGAAAGATTTGCGGCCAGTCTGCTCCCTTTGACACCTGCAATTAAACAACTAATTTTTCAATGCAAAAGTTAAACATACTGTGCTGATCAGCCATAAAATTGTAATCAATGTGCAGTCAAAACAACAAATGATCACAAATTTTCGTCTGTCTTTCGACATCGGATTGTCAGCTTCGTAGAGGAGTGGATCATGGATACTCGTAGCTTGAACACTGTCGCGATGGCCATTACTGTACGTACTCATTTTAACAATCGGACTCGGCTCGGAGGTGCCACCATAAACAGTCGAGGCGTTGCTGTGCCGGGCGTCAAAGCGCTTTGTGAAAAGTTGCTTGAGAAAATTCCTGAAAACAACGAATTGTTTGTGAACAAGACAAAAATTAACGAATGCGTAATCCTTACATAAATCTATGACCAGGTAGTGTTAAACAATAAACGGTGGAGGTTGTGAAAGAGTTTAGTTTAGTGTTTAGTTCGGTGTTTAGTGTTTTTAGAAAAACTGAGCACAGTCATTCATATAGTTAGTGGACAGACATCTGCACAACAAACAAGCAAGCGGCCGAAAAAGTCGGTTGCACTCTCTATGCTTAGGCGATAAAGCAAGCGTCGCAATTAGCAAAAGCTTATCAATCGCTCAGTTGCCTGCTGAGGGTATTCATGAGTGGTGCTTACTGCATGAGCGGGCCGATTTGGATCAAAGAATCAAAGATCTTTTAAAACAAACAACTAACCTTAGTGTTTTTGAGTTTTGAACTCACTCATGATCAAGCGCAAAGAGCTGGCTGCGCTTTTTGGACTTTATGAACAGAAGAGTCACTGAAAACGAGTAATCAAAAATTGATGAAATTTTAAGACAACTGAATTCGCGCAGACACGTTGTCAATAATTACGGAGTTGGCACGACATCAAATTACATTCATTCTGCACTTATTTTTCGTTGTTTTTTGTTTGTTGGCAAAGGTGACACAAGCTGTGTAAAAACTGTGTGCTGAAAACAAAAATTAGCATGTGAAACGGCTTGTCAAAATAGCGTGCGTCCCAACAGGACTGTTCCTGCGTTGTGGCAGACAGACAAGACCAAAAAATCTGAAATCGTTGTCTGCCCGCCAATCGCGTGGAAATTGAAAATCCTGTACTGGCTTTTCTCATCGGTGTATTTTTGTTGGCGCTCAAATGTCCATAGGCATTTATGAGCTCTCCACGTGACTGCAATTTGCGATAAACTTTCGGTTTTTCTAATTAAAGCATGTTCGCTCTTGTTTTTCTTAGTTAGATCATTCAAATCTTGATCTTTAATATTCCGGCACGCTTTTACGTTATTTAATGTGGTTCTTACTTAGATCTTTAAACTGTTGCAACTTGTTAAAGACTCTTTAGTTTGCTTTGGTTTGAATGTCCGGAGTATACGATGTTTACTTTTGTAATTTAATCTTTTGCATTTAATTATCTAAGTAGTTCGAGTATACGCACGAGTTTATTACGATCGTTCAGCATTAAAAACTTCGAAAACAAACAAGCTTGGTCAAATGTTTTGAGTGTGCTTGAATGCTTTGAGCATGTTTGAAATCAAGTTCTTTAAAAGTTCTTTCGTGAAAACGGTGTACAAACAGCTGCCTTTTTGTCTGTGATTTGCAGCGCGCTTATCGAACCATCCTAGCGCTTTCTCTTTTGTCGTCATCGGTGAACGGGCAATTTTGTGCTTTTTATTGAATTTGGCTGTTTCGGTTGGCGACTGACAGCCCGGACAAGTGTATAATTATTTTATTTTTGGCATTTAATTACCGTTGCTCTTTCGATGATTTCGCAAGTCAGCAGACTCCGTGCCGCGAAAGCATGCACTTTATCACGCACATCTCATATCTCGTGTTTAGAGCTTCAGCACCCGGCCAAAATGGGTGCTGTATTCGAACTTGAGCTAAATGATGTCAGCAATCATAGCGATCAAGACGATGAAATGGACGACACCGAGTACCAGAACATTGCCGACGTGAGTGTTAAGAAAACTTATACAGCTTCTGAACGAAGAATATTTTCAGGGTTTAATAGTTGCACCGCCTGCTAGTTCTTCTTACATGTTAGTTTTTGTTGATAAAACGAACTATTAAATTCTCGATTTTAGTGACAACCCTGAACTGGAGAGCATGTACATTTAACACGCCGTGTTTTTATTAATATCAATTAAATTTAGACAATTGTGTGATAGCAATGTAAACCCTCCAAATACAAAGATCGGACCGGACAGTTTTGAAATATTGAAGGTTTTGGGAAAAGGAGGGTGAGCTAATTGTTTGTGATTAGTTTAAACGTAAACGTTTGTTCTGCAGATATGGGAAAGTGTTTCAAGTTCGGAAGCGTACTGGCATAGATCAAGGGCAAATTTTTGCAATGAAGGTAACAATTATTCTGCATTAACTGTTAAATATCAAAGTTATTGTGTAGGTGATGAAAAAGGCACATGTTATCCGCAATCAAAAAGACGTCTCACACACTAAAGCGGAGAGGAACATCCTGGAAGCGGTGAAGAATCCGTTCATTTGTGACTTGCGTTACGCCTTCCAAACCGGAGGAAAGTTATACCTTATTTTGGAATTCCTAAGTGGCGGAGAGCTGTTCATGCGACTGGAAAAAGAAGGCATCTTTATGGAAGACACGGCTAGTTTTTATTTGGCAGAAATCATCGTTGCCTTGGAGCATTTGCATTCACAGGGAATTATCTACAGGTGCGACACTTATCTTTAACGTTTAATCCAACTTTAATTTCAGAGATCTGAAGCCTGAAAATATTTTGTTGGATGCAACTGGCCATTTAAAGTTGACCGATTTTGGTTTGTGTAAAGAAGAAATTGATGGCGAGCAGAAGACACACACCTTCTGCGGCACGATTGAATATATGGCTCCGGAGATTTTAACACGTGGTGGACATGATCGTTCAGTTGATTGGTGGTCACTAGGAGCACTGGCTTTCGACATGTTGACTGGTATTTATTAGTTAAAATTGATTTAAATGAATTCAAAAAGATTCGTTTTACCTGACGGTTCGGGCGAGCCGGCTCTAAAATAATATTAAAAACATATAACAAACTTTTAAAACTAAACTTAGGTGGACCTCCGTTCATTGCCGACAACAAAAAGAAAACGATTGACAAGATTTTGAAAAGCCGACTAATGTTGCCGCCTTATTTATCAAACGAAGCCAAAGACCTGATCAAGAGATTGTTAAAAAGACGAGTCGATCAACGTTTGGGTGCATGCGACGTCAACGAAATTAAAGCTCATCCGTTCTTCAAAGCAATCGACTGGAACTTGGTCTACAGCCGCGAGTTGGATCCTCCTTTTATACCCTGAAATAGCAAATGAAGACGACACTAGTGCATTTGACAGCAAGTTTACAAAGATGACGCCAGTCGATTCACCGTGTGACTTTGCAATCAGTGTCAATCCCTTTGAAGATAAGTATTTACTCAAAAGCTTCATAACTAACGATCTCACTTTTTAAGCTTCACATATGTTGCTCCGTCTATATTGCGCGACATTTTCCACCACCACGAAGTGCCGACTTTCAGACCAAGATCACCACGCAAACATCATCAAACTTACCAAATGCCGCCACAAGCGTAAGAAGTTGCTGTTTATTCAGAAACAATTAATCAATTCAGGCAGCACACATTTGTTCGAACTAATGGAGTCAACAATCACCATCAGTTCAATAACTATCCAGTAAAGACTCGGGACCTTTCACCAATGGACACTACTTCAAAGTGAGCTTTCAACACCCTATGCATAATCAGTGTATCAATTTAGTCAACATTGATGGCCAACTCCTCTGCAAACAAATACGGTGTCTTGCTGCTTTGCCTTCATACAATAGTGTTCATTCCGGTTCTGCTATTCAGATTATCAAAACAAACGATACGACTCTACGCTTCTTCAAGTGATTTAGTATTTCTGTCCCGGTAAATTCGAAACTTCAAGTCTATCTTTTCCTCTTAATTCATTTCACACAACTTTTAAAAAGTTCAACGCATTTATAGTTCTCATGTTTTGCCGTACGCATAAGTTGTGATTTAGAAAGTCGACCGTATTGTTTGTTGTTGTTTTTGCCTTGAACTGAAAAGACCAAATTATGCGTAGAGTCCTGCCCAAGTGTCTTAAATAATTGCTCATCATCATACGTTGTTATTGTTGTAAAAATGCTTGTTTATAATTTTATTAGTTGTTGAATAAAGTTAATTCCATAGAAAGATTTAAAAGTCGTGCGGGACGGGAACGCAAAAACGAACATCCCGTGGCACCGAGTATTTGCGAAGACTCTCTTGTAAGTGAGCGCCAGATGAAGTACACATGAAAGAGTTCTTTCTGCTCATGATTTTTACGAGTCTTCGACGGAAGGCGGCCGAAGACAGGCAGAAGAGAATGAAGTTGAGCGTCTTAAACAAATCAAATCGAGTTGAACTTTAGTTCGAAAGCGCTACCTTGCCGAAAATAACAAGAAAACCCGTGAATATCGAGACGTTGTACCAAACTCCGGCGTCTTCCGGCCGTTTTTCGTGTCCACGCAAAAAGTTGACTAGCAGGACAATTGCAGACGGAGCCTAGAATTTTGAAAGTTCATTAATTTCAATTTCTAAACTCACTTGTGTTACGACAAACGAGCTTACAACTAAAAACACAACAACAGACACTCTTCTTTCAGCATTGAATTGAGATGTCTAAAAAGTAGAACATGTAAGTTGAACGGTAAAAGAATCCAAAGACCTGGTCAATGCTTCGACGAAACGTCAGTTGTTGATCAGCCACTTCGGCGTTCTTGTCTCGTTTACTCCCATTCTTTTGATACAAACTGTTGTTTTCAATTGTCAGTCGATTGTACATGAGAAAGCTCTGTCTTCTGACAACCATCAGAAGAGCGACGTTTAGCAGGAGAATTATAATGACGGGAATAAAGACAATAAATGTGATGTTTAAGAAGATTGACCAGCGGACATAGGCACGCAAAGTAGGTGATCCGATGTTGTTTCCGGGCCAGCTAAACAAATCAAATAGGTAACTAACATTTCTAACAGTTGCTTACTTCTCCTGAATGTTGAAGCACTTGCTGATAACTTGTGTGTTGTTGCATAACAGTTTAGTCACACAGTGGTGACTCACATTGCTGTAGAAGTTCAATAGCGCGGAAATCAAAACAATCACTCCAATAACATGAACCGTTGTGCACTTCGACCAGTGTGAGCTCGCATGCAGTAATGACCGTATTCCAAGCAAACGTTCTGCCGATACGGCAATAACCAGCCAGATTGTAATGCCAGAAAGGAAGTTGGCCAGCGCAATCAAGTGCATTTTAACGGCGAAGTAGAGGATCCTGAATGCATTGCTCAGGCCAAAAAAGTCGTAGTTGGCAAGTGAATGGGGGATTATGGCGATCAGAAATACAATATCACAGAATGCCATCGCAACAAGTAGTCTATTTGATCTGAAGCAATTAAATTGATCTCAACTTTTGAATAAACTCTAAAGTTGCTTACCGATTATGTGACGATTGGCGAGCTTCCCCGTTCAAAAGGACGATTAAGTTTAGACAGTTGCCCACAATTCCAATTAGACACAGTGGTGGAAATATCAATGTAAAGAATGTGCGTTCCAAATCAGATCCGGACAAGCGCAAGCTCTCGTTTGTGAGGCAGATATCAGATGCAGTTAGGAAGTTTAGAGAAACGGACTGATTATGATTGAATTGATTGCTGTTGCTCGCATAGTGTATATTATGGTGATCCACAACCATGACTTCGCATTTACGTGCTGAAACTCAAACGGAAGTAAGTAGACAAGAATCACAGACGAGTGCTTAGTGAACCCGAACAAAAATCCGTCCGCACTTCCGATTGTATAGTAACACGAAGGCGCAATAAACCACAAAGGAAGATGTTCGAAAACCAGTGCGCTGGCCGAATCGTTTACTGCTTTCCTTATTCGGCCATTTGCGAAAACATACAACTTCAGTGTTTTGGCCGTCGACCGAATTAGATTTGCAACGAGGATAGGAAAGGCGTCCAACCGGCAATCTTTAATTATTTACCCGGATTGTGGACAAACAGGGCGCGTGTATCGAGTCTCAGGGGCAAAACAATCGCATAAGTAAAAACCGATAATCGGCCGGTCTTCAATTGGAAGGCCAAATTCCACAAGTGTCTCGAATTCCAACTTGATTGTTTTTATCGAAATCCGGGGATTTATAATCCGAAAACAAATCGAAGCCGGCAGCGCTAAATAAAATTTCATGTCTATTTGAGTGACGGCCAATTGAAAGAGTGTAGGTGGTGTCATAAAGCTGCTTGATTAATGGACTTTTGAGGAATTTTCGCCGCCACTTCAAGCAGCTGATTTGACCGCCTCGACTGGTCAGGCAAATGTTTTTCTTGAACATCACTCATCCACGAAACGGCACACTTTTTGGTTTGAGAGCTCAACACACGGTTCGGAGAAGTTCCACTTGATTGGCTATGCCAGTGGTTGAACATGAGTAAAAAGATTGATTGCTGCTGCAGGTGTAAAATTAGTATTCATGTTGCATTGTATCTTGAACATTTAAGTTGCCACTGAGGAATAAAGTGCACTAAAAGGTCAACACAAATATCACTCTTGAACAAAAAAGACACTTTCGTTTTTCTCAACAGCTTTTGCTTATTTGCTTTTAAGTTGATTGCGTTAATGTTAGAATTTTAGGAGCAAAACGATTTTGACAAAAATGTAGCAATTACTTGGAATCACTTCAAGCATTTCTATTCATTAACAGTTGTTATTTTGATTGAAATAAATGTTTTATTGAGTAGCGAGTAGATCTTTGCTTTTTAATTTCAGAGTTACGTTGAATTAGTTGAACAAGTAGGTCAATAGTTTATTTGCACGAAAATAACTTATGCAATGACTAGATACATTTACATCTGCTGACTATGCTGCATTGGAGTGTTGAAATTCGTTGCTGCCGGATTTTGCTGATATGGTTGAAAGCTTTGCGGTTGGCCGAGTTGTTGTTGCTGAGGCCACTGACTAGTTTGCTGATTCATCCCAGGTTGTACATTGTTATATTGATATTGCTGTTGTTGGGGAAAAGTTTGACGTTTGCCCAGGACTTAGCTGTCCTAAATTTGCCGGATTCTGCTGTCCAAATTGTGGGGCAGGTGCGAAGAAAGACTGTTGAGATTGCTGATTAGTGACTTGTGAATTTAAAGATTGCCCAAGATGCGGATTCTGTGGCTGATTGAATTGCGGATTCTGTGGCTGATTGAATTGCGGACTTTGTTGTTGTTGATATGGAGAAAAATTGTTTGTCATTGGATTGCCGCCATAGCCCTTAAATAAAACAAGCTTTAAAAAAGTCAAATGAAAAGGACAAACCGTTATTGAAGGATCGACGAGACGTTTATGTCGCTGTAATTTGTTGATGCCTGACACCGTTGGAGCAACATTTGAAGGTGGATCGTTCCATCCGGGTGTGAATGTTGGAGCGTGATGATTCTCCATTAGAATTGAACGTCGTCAGACACTGAAACGTGGACGAACCCGATTTTATGGAGCGCAGTGACAGAAAAGCAAAATCCCACGCGTTCGCTGTGAGAATTTCTGCTACACAGTAATGAAAGTTTAAATATCTAGATAATTAGTGTGTAAGTGTGAAACTTTTATTGTTACTTTTTACAAAAGAAACATTGCATAGAAGTTTGTTGACTAGATTGTCGATACATATTACATTTCCATCAGCATATTATTAGCTTCACGTCATAAATTACGCATCCCAATTTGTCATAATGCTTCTCGAAGCGCACGCATTTTTGATATACTCTTGGATCCAGTCTGCTTTACTCGACAAGTCGCTGAAGACGAGATTTCCGATCATAAGCGTTTGTACAAATTACAACGTCTCCACCATAATAAATCATTGGTTTTTCTTCACTTCGACGATTCCATTCGGTTTAATGCGCAATTCGCTTGCTATCACTAATGTGTTTGGACGGTTTTTGAACGAGTTCCGTTCGCGCACACAAACCTGTTCATTCCGACACCTTAATTAAATGTGTTGGATGGAGGCCGACGCATTAGCCTAATTGCGTCTTTTTCGCCGAGAACAATACCTTAGATATGCTTTGTTGTTCCCGACCTTTGTGACGGAATAAATTTATCATCGACTAACCTCACTACCAGCACACGACTCTAATCAACAAATCGCAATTACACAAAATGAAAAGGTATGGCAGCAGACCTTGAGCATGGGATGAACAAAACGGAGATACACAATTGAACGGAGACAAAAACATGTGACAAAGTGAATTCAAATAGGATTTTTGGCTGTAAGGAAGAACATTCGGAAGAGGTACTTTAATATCGAGGACCAGCCGGATGATGAGTTCCATAGGTGCTGTCGTAATATCTGGAGTCTTTCTGTGACGGCGAGTAGTCCGAATATGGGTAAGGATCGTGATGTCGAGTTTGTGGAGAGTAGTAGTTGGATGGGAGAGTGGTTGATGGGTAAACTCGTGGGTCGTACTGAAAACAAGTGGATATTGACTGTTCATTCAATTCTTTGTTTGTTACCCGATCATCTACTGAAAGTCCATTCTTGCGGTTATGAATGCGCTGGAATTTGGCAACGATAATGAGAAGCAACGAGATCTAAAAGCAGTCATTATTTAAATACCTAAAAGCAATATTTACGTGGAGGCATTGAAGTCCCAAAAAGAAGATTCCGGTTGCAATTCTTGCCAAATATCCCTGAAATATGTGCATTTTAATTAACCTTTCTTATTAAAACTCACGTGGCTGTAAACAAAAATGACAATAACAGAAATGAAGCCGCGAATGATGTCAATTGCCTAAAATTCAAAATTGTTTTTTAATTTCTATAATCAAACACATACCATCAAGAAGATCCAAGGGCTTAAATTGAAGTTTATATTTTAAGTTCCATGCAAAATAATAAAGTTAGTCAGAACTATTCGTTTTTGACTGATAGTTCTAACCAATTTCTAATTCAACGTGGAACTTAAAATAAAAATTACATCAAGAACCACTGGTTGTATGCGCACAATCCAATCAACAAGACAACGCTGGCCAGAACGAGCAAGCTGTAGAGAATGATGTCGAAAAGAAGGTTGATGTAGCGGACTAAAAAAATTATTTAATGTTAACAATTCATGACTTACATCCGGATGCATATTTTAGCTCCTCCGTGTAAAGTCCGAATGAGCAGTGATAAGTTGTTGAATCTTCAATGACAATTGTCGTTTGAGCGGCCGGGTGAAAGGTTATTTTTCTGTCTTCTGCAATTGAATTGTTTGAGTGGTTTTAAAAAGCTATACTGACCAGCATTGATCTTTCCTTGTGCTTCCAATTCGCACGATTGATACTGCAAATCAACATTAGATTAGACTTTAAAATGCATTCTTAAACATGATTTTCTTACTTGAGAGTCATTGCCGTTGGCTGCGTCGGAGAGAGCCCAAATTGCAAGCCCAGCTAGCAATGCATACAAAAACAAAGTGTAAAGAGCAACAAACACGGATCCAATTTGCAGTCCGCAGCAAAGGCAATGCTAAATTGGAATGCTATAGGAACAACAAACTAACACAAAGCTCACCCTGATTTGCACTTCTACTTTGGCCATTACGCCTGGATATTTGAGTAGTTAGTCAACTAATACACAAACGATTACGCGCAAAAATTAACTAGCGATTGAATAAGCACGTCGCGAAGATGATAAGTGTCCGACCTTCAGTCGAATCAACCCGAAAGTGGATAAGCGTCAGCTCGGAAGGCAAAAAACACAAAAGCCGAAGAGTAGAGAGAGCGCATGCAACTATTTCGCGCAACACATCTCTACAACTCACATACCACAACAACAGTCGTCCTCCAGCAGCGCTGAATGTCGGTGAAGTGTGGGTGCCGCCCAATTCTCGCCGAACAACAAGGCGATTTGTTATTGCGCAATTTGAGCCGCCTCCAATTGATTTGATTAGCCGATGCAACAATTATACACTATTTGCTCAAATCCATCCAATTCGAGTCAGTGGAGCAAGTGAGCAAATGACAGATGAGCAACTTGAAGCTCTCGGATTAATTAATATTTATTACGACTGTACACTTCTGGTCGTAATGTTAGTGTAAAGTAATGGTATTGACAAATGCTTTATTTGTTTTTGGGCGTTTTGGAGTTCAAGTTCAACAAACAAATATGACCTAAAGTTTTATTCACATCGATTTAAACAATTAATCAAATTGTAGCGAATTCAAGTTCAACATTTCAATTGCGTTTTGCCAAAGCAACTTGTTCTTTTTCTTTTCGTCAAAGTCTGCATATTCTTCAACAACTTTTCCTGGTTGCAACTCTCCAAGAGGAAACGGATAGTCTGTGCCTAAGCAGATCTTGTCCTAAACAAAAGATTAGCAACATCCTAAAATATGTTTAATACTTCTCCTACACATCCAATCAATTGACGAAGTGCTCCAGTGTCGTGTACCAAGCTATCAGTCTAAAATTGAGCGTGTAGGCAATACTTCCTAATCACAATACTTCCGAAAAGCGCACACCCGTCCGACCAGTCAAGTTAACAACTTAATAAGTTAAAGTAAGTTAGATGTTGTCAACATAACGATTTAACGAAAAGCGCTGTTATGCTCAATTAAGAAGTATTGTGATTAAGAAGTATTGCCTACCCAAAATTGGACCATTGAAATCAAGTGGGTTGATTTTCGTGTCAGTGGCACACAAATCCGGACGTACCTTGAAGCCATGTGAAATTCGACCAGCTAAAGTGGTGGAATTAGATTGAAAATATGCAAATTCTTAACCTATTTGAGGATAACTTCCGGCGCCGTGAGCAAAACAGAACTTTAGCCGAGGGAACTGCTCCAAGATGCCGCCCATCAAAACGCAGGCAATTGCCAAAGCAGTTTCGGAAGGCATCGCTATAAGGGAACAAAAGTTTATTTGCTAAACAATGACCTCTTTTCCCATAACAACCTGAGGACATCTTGCCATTCAATACTCAATTTCCTTTCTTTTGTTTTGTCATTTTAAAAATTCGACTCGTAAACATCATACACGTGGCTTTGGAATGTCAGAGTTTATTTTTGAACGCGGGCTTTCTTTAAAGAAACTTACAAACCAACCACGGCAGCCAGTACTTTCCGGTTCGACCGCTCCAGTTGTCCATCTAGAACTTACAGATTATTGTTTACAGTTTGAATCAACAGAACTCACATCCCAAGGATGCACGAAAATTAACATGTCCAGTTCTTCGGCAGCTTTGTAGATGGGCCAGAAGTGTTCGTGATCAAGGTTCTTTTCGCCCAAATGAGATCCGATCTCCACAGCGCGCATGCCGAGTTCGGTGGCACATCGTCTCAGCTCCTGAATTTCGAGGTTATTAGGTGTTATTTTGGGTAGTCGGGCGAGCGCAAAAAGATTCGGCTAACTTCTGTTTCATCTGAATAATGGTGTATTTGCTTTGTTCGGTGGCGAAAGCCTCAACAACGAAGACTCTTTGTTGTTCTCATGGCCGCGTCAAACGGACATTTTCGACAAGCCGTCTTTTATGATGACAGTTGCTCATGCTGAAAGAATATCTGTTGAATACAACACCACTGACTTGTTTCGACTCTCTCCCCAGACAATAAAGTTGAGTTCCTGCGGTTCGCAGGCACTTTCGGTTCGACGCCTGTGGTTTTGTAGGCACAATTAGTCGACGGTGGGCATCCGAAGCCAGAAGTCACAGGTTGCGAATTGTAATCTTCCGGTCCTTTTCACCTTCGACGGAGTGCCACTTAAAGTGCCATTCATGTCGAGATTGCCCTTTCTAACAACTTGTTATCGGCCGCGTACACTCACTACGCAGCACATGATTCCAATTAATTGGCGCTTGTTCGGCTCATTATTCCGATGGGACGGGTTTCTCAACAACACTTATTGGCGGAAATTGGTGCAAATTGACGTTTTTATTGATGTGTTTGGCCGCTAGATTTGTGGCTATGGAAAGCAAGTTTAGACGCCACTGGCGCGAAAAAGAATCTGAGGCCAAATCTGCCGACCATGATTTCATTCATTGTTTTGCGGAAGAGAATTTGGTTTTTGGCTCGACCGCTGGGGATGCGCCTCTAAACTGTAGTGGCGGACAACTTGCTGGACGAATCGGCCCTTGGGCGTGAATATCGGTGCTGTAATACTGGACGACCGCCCCTCGTCTACCATATTTACGGCTCCATTGCAGCCGAAGCGGGAAACCCGATTTTACTCCAACTAATTATGTTTCACGCTTAATTCTCCGCCGTTTACATCCATAATTTGGACTCTTCTTTCCACCCTGCTTCGTATCGCTCATTCTTCGTGTGTAATTACGAGCTTAAGCGGGCGCCATTTTATAAACTCATTTGTGGCTAATTGGACACCAGCGTTCCAGGTAATTGCGCCTTTTCCAAACATGTACAAAATAGGTCGACAAAGGGCATTTTGGCATTGAATGCGTGCGCTTTCACACCGCTTCTCGCTGGACTGGCTGTCAACGGCCTCAAAGATCGGCTATACGAACTGAGTGAGCTCATGGATGGACAGTGTCCGTCTCTACAATTCTCAACCAACCCACCACGACGACAATGGTACCCGCGTCACAGGGTGTCAGGCCACAGAAGAACATGAGTCTTCTACGACCTGGAGGCCTTCATCACGCTTACTCAGCACATTCCTCCTGCTTCTTTTGCTCATCATTTGCGTCGAAACAACGGATGCCAGGTAGATTTCTATTTTTAAATACGCACATTACACATACTACAAATATGTGCCGTTTTGGAATTTACATTCTCCCCATTCTCTTTATTCGCCTCAAAAATTCTCTCGATTCTCAGCGCCTCAAAGCGCAATCATAGTTTTGGCAACAAAGTTCTATTAAATATTCGTGAATTCGGGATGTATTCGTTTACAGCAAGTCCGGTCGATTCGATCCTCAAAATTTAGTTATTTTTAGTTGTCTGCAACTTTTGAGCGAAAACTTCGAAAAGCAAAGCGTTTTGTAATTAGGTTGCGAAGTACATCTGTAAAGGCTCAGCGAATGCTTTGTGGAATTGTATAATGTCAAATTCTTTAAATTTCCGAGTCCACTTTATTGTTTTCTTTTGAGTGCGCTCCTTGGGGATTTCGGCATAATTCAATGGCTTGTGTTGCCTTCTGTGAAGTTGACGTTTGACTGTGCCGAAATCGAATGAGAATGTAAATTCGCGTTTTGGGCTTCTTCATGGACCGGATATAATTCATCAAAAACACGCACATCTTTTTGCCAAGAACACGTAACGCGTTTCCTTGTTGATTGACAAAATTTACACAATAGTACATCAAACTGCACTAAATTGTGTTCGGTTCGTAGTCTAGCACAAATGTTAAAGTGCAAACAAAACTTTTGCATCTTTTAATTTGAGACAACAAGCAAGAATGTTATTTTACATCAATTAGTGTCATTAGTGTCAGTTAAAAGAGCCAAAGAACTAAAATCTTGTTACATGCAATAATTTGACACTTCTCTCATATTGTCACATTGAGTGCTTTGTGGCCTGCACTTTTGCAAACGGAGACGCTTGCGCGAATGAAGCCAATTATTTTAAAAGATCATCGGTCTCTAACAACTTCCACAAGATTTGGCATTTCCGGGAATGAACAAAAATAGAACTAAGTATAGAGTTTTCAGACGTGCCTTCTTCCGCCGCAACTCAAGACACCTTCGTCGACTGTCTCGCTTATACGACTGGGAAGTAACTGATAACGGTAATTTACGTCCGATTGTAGATGCGAATCGTGTTGAACGGTCGGCGACACCTCGAAGTAGTGAACATTGCTCAAATGATTCGTACATTCTGGAGAAAATTCTACACAAATACAATCCGCACAAGATACCCGGTGGCCATGCAAGTGTTGAGGTGGAAGTTTGGGTACAAGAAATTACGACCATCTCAGACATAACTAGCGATTTCCAGGTAATGCCATTTAAGCCATACGATGTTGTTAACGTCTGAATTTAGCTGGACATTTATATATCAGAGATGTGGCTAGATCCTCTTCTCGACTATTCGTGGATGCAACCTTGTAAATATAATCTAAGTTTAAACAGCGTTCTTCTCGAAAAGCTATGGACTCCAAACTCTTGCTTTATCAACTCGAAGACGGCCGAAATTCACCGCAGTCCGTTTCCGAACATTTTCCTTCTCATTTATGCCAACGGATCGGGTGAGTTGTTGTTTTGCAAGAAGCTGTTTACGTCAGCACACCAAAACGAATCAATTTGCAACAATCTGAGCGTGAAATTACTTTAAAGCGCATTGTTTGGACTTACGTAATATAAAGTGCGCAAAAATCTCATTAAGTGTCTTTGTCGTAAACTCGGTGGACTTGAGGCCGCAAGCTTATTTTAGTTGTTGAGGAAAGAGCACTGTGCAGAATCAAAAACCAAATAGCTAGCTTCCGTGTCCCCATGAGAAAAATGTTTTTGGAAATTTTGTTTGCGATTAGATTAGTTGCCGTTTGCGGCTTTTTTGACAAAGATTGTATTGCACTTAAAAATCGTATGCACTTGTGCTTTTTGAACATTGAAGTCAATATAAACATGAACACTAAAGTCAATTTAAAAGCATTAACAATTTCAGTATGGACAAACTACAGGTTGAAACTTCAAGGACCATGTAAGTAGAATTCTGAATTCAAGAACAAAAACTCTCAAACTTCTTTTAAAGTTTTTTGTTCTTGAATTTGAATATTAAGGCGAGATGGACTTAACACGATTCCCATTCGATAATGTGACCTGCTCATTAACATTTGAAAGCTTCAATTACAACACAGATGAGGTGGAAATGGATTGGTCAGCAATTGGAGTTGCAAAGATGCGCGATCGAATGGAATTGGCAGACTACGAACTGGACAGAATTGAAAAGATCCGAGCAACCGAAGCTTATCCCGCCGGACTATGGCATGAATTGTCCATGAAAGCAAGCTTTTTATATTCTTGTTTTAAAACCAAACAACTTTCAGTTCCACTTCAAACGAAGAGCAGGATGGTATATTCTACAAGCGTACTTGCCGACATACTTGACCATTTTTATATGTAAGCTTTTTGGTCTGGTTGAATCTTAACTGACTTTAACTTTTAGCTTGGATTTCTTTTGTGCTAGGTACAAGTGCTATTCCTGCTCGAACAGTGAGTTTCAATTCTTCGTTGCACTTTATTGTATTAATCTTTAGATGCTTGGTGTGAACTCATTGCTGGCTATGACTTTCCAATTTGGCAACATCATCCGAAATTTGCCTCGCGTCAGTTACGTGAAAGCAATTGACATCTGGCTGTTATCTTGCATGACATTTGTGTTTTGCTCTTTACTTGAACTGGCCTGGGTTGGATATTTGAGTCGCGCAGAAGCCAAACCGTCACCAACAATGCCAACAACTCCTTCTCAGCCAGAAAAATCAACAAACATTGTTGCGCCAATCAAAAACGTTTATCCGCAAAAGATCATTCGTCCACCTCAATACAACGATTCAAGTGGTGGCTTTACAAATCTCCTGCAAAGGTAAAGAGTAAAATGACTTAACACAATTTGGAAAAGCAAGTGTTTTAGACGATTGAACAGTGCAGCTCGCAAACAACAAGACGAAGAAAGTGCTCTGCTTAGACGAACACCTAATGATTATGGCTACATTCCCCCAGGTTACGGCCTGAATGGCAATTTAAAGTCGGCAATGTCTGCTCTTGCGGGCCCATGCGCGTGTCAGTGAGTTATTTTTATTTGATACATTTTGAAGGTTTTATAATGCTCTAGTTACTAAATTAAAACACGTGTTTCAAACATTAATTTTAAACATATGACTCCCAACGTTAAAAGATTAAACTCCTCGTCACTCCGCAGCTAAAAAGAAAAGAACGCATTGCGACTGACTGCTTTACTCCTTATAAGCCATAAAACAAATATTGACATTTAACAAAGAAACAAAACTCAAATTAATAGTATAGTCTTTATTAACAACTTCGGTCAACAACAATAGAATGTTTCGGTCAACAATAATAGAATGTCTAACCAATTGAACGAGATCGCTGTGCAATGAATGTCTTTGGTCGATGACGCAAAAATCGCAAACAGCTTCCATCTTCATGCTTGTAACATGGAACCATGTAGCCTTCTCTTGAAACCGGCACACATTTTGGTTTACATTCACAAAACAGGATGCAATCGCGGATGTGAGCATTACGGGCATTGTTGGTCTTCTTAAGTTCAACAAATAAATGAGACGGGTTGCAGCAGTTCTTAACGTGGCATAAGTGCGAGACTTCCGTCTTTTTGTCTTTCCCAATTTCATTGGTCAGCGGATGAGATTCTGAGCTGAGGCAGACCATACAGCAAGAAACGTACACGTGTGTACTAAATTAAAAATAATTAATACACATAACAAAACCAATTTTTACTTTGCTCCCATACCTACTCTTGGTCGTCCATGGCCTAAACCCTTATTAACAGGCCAGCATCCTTTTGATCGATCTGAAGCAGCAACTGCCAAACAAGCGTTGAACCAACCGCTAGCATTCCATTTACCGTTTTCATATCCAATAATATCGCTGTCTGGAAAGGTCTGATCAATGTAGTAGCATGATTTTTTCAATAATTGAGAGCAAAAGACTTTATTCTCGCCAGAAAGTGCATTGAACTCGTTTCTCTTTGCGATATTTACGAACAAATTGTCTAAACGGTTCAAGTTCAAAATTTCAGATCCATCAGGCACTAAAAGCAAGTGAATTATAAATTGCGGATTAAAATTGCTTACATTCAATCGGATTGTCAAAGAGAGCGTCTTTCAATTGACGGTACCAAATCGGATGTTTTTGAGCATCTGACATCTGTTGGGTTGATTGTTCAACGGCTAAAAGATCAAAATAAGAATGATTTATTGATAAATGTTACTACCTTGTTTCTTCTTTTGTCGAACTTGATATGTTTTATCTTTAACACGTGCTTTGTCAACCTGTCGGCGTCGTCCAATAGCGAAATCGCGAGCAACTTGAAGATCAACACGAGGCTTGCCCAACAAAAATTTGATCAAATCAACGTCCTAAAATAACTAACTAAGAATAATCATTATAACTCCAACTTACTGTTCTTGGAGCGCTCGTCGAATAGCCATGATAGATTGCACGTGGATAAAGCTCAGAGCCCGATCCTTTCAACGCATTCAAGTCAGCAAGTGTGTAGACATTTTCAGGCTCGCCAAAAATAATATTGTCGTCGAGGTCAGACACTGATGAAGTGTCACGTTCGGGCTGATCACGGTAGTCACTAAACACTTAAATAGTTTTATGCAATAAAATTTAATAACTTACCGATCCATATCATCTCCAGATAAATTTTCATCCAATTTACGCTTTCTGTTTAAACTTTTTCGGGTCATCACTAAAACAGAATGAAATGAAAAAGATTGTGAACAGTTTCAAAGGTTAATAAGATGACAAAAAACATAGTTTAAACATTGTGTAAACAAGTGCGCAAATGTCGCTAAAAGAAATTGTCGCAGTGTCTCGAATTTTGTTTTATAGGAATTTTTAAATAGTTAGTCGGTCTCCTATTCCAACCCAGTTAACCGACTATGTCTAAAAACTGTTTGCATAGGCACGAATTGCCCAATTTATAAACTTAAAAACATTTTCACCCGATCGACTCGAATTGATAGCGCAATTCCAAACGAATTAACATGCACTTGCAACGACATAATTTTCGGATTTTGACAAAAAAGGACTTGTTTAGCTCGTCTAAGATTGCGCTCGCAAACAAAGTTTTTGGCGAATCAGTACTATGTTTACGCTTTAACTCGATAATAAACACAAGACTTACGCCTTGCCGCGACCTACGGTGAATACCTGTATTGTGTGCACGAAAATCAACTGAAATGACATAAAAATGAAAAAGCTTGTAAATTAATGTTTGAAACACGCGTTTTAATTGGGTGCGCGACTTTTCACCCCCACCGTTTCATCTCCGGACATTTCGTCTCGGGGGCAAAATGGTCGGGATGAAACGTCCTGTCCCCGTTTTAATTTAGTAACTAGAGCATTATAAAACCTTCAAAATGTATCAAATAAAAACAACTCATCTTTGTCGTAACCCCGGAATTGCACTTCCAATTGATCAAAATGCAACAGGCAACCAGATGTACATGGAGAATCGGTTTGAAGGCCAAATGGACTATTCCATGATGACTACAAGTGAAGATCAAGCAATTCCGCCGCCAAGGAAGCCGGTCATGACAAAGCATGAAAACATTGCGCTGCGCATTGACCGCTATTCTGCGATATTCTTCCCAGCACTGTTTGCGCTGTTCAACATCTTCTATTGGTACCACTACCTTGTGGATCCGTGTCCAACGTCGAGCAATGTAAATCCCTTCTTAGTTTTATTCGTTATTGCTGATCAGCAACAAAATGGAACGACAATCCTCACTGTCCTCTCAATAGACAGATATTCTAAAACGCGTTGTGGAACTCTATCACTTACTGATCTCAACAACTTTCTTCATTCATCATTGGGTATTTTCGTGCGATTTCAAGCACTACGCGAATAATTAAGCTATCAACTTCTACCGATTCACTTGTTTTCGTTTGTTTTTCTTTGTGTGCACGCTCAATTTCTAACTCGAATAAATTTTTACCTTGACAGCCAATTCTGTATTTTGGAGAGGCAGTGTTCCCATTGGAACTAGGCGTTTTGGGTATTGTTTGCATTGAGAATAGATGTCGTCGTTGATGAAGCGGGCAACAACTTCGTTGTCTTCGGCTTTAGCCCAATAATTGAACATAACAGGAACTGTGGAAATAGCTTGAACAGCGATTTTGGAGCGGTCCATGTCTTTGATGCGCTCTTCAACGTCGTAGCAGTTTTTAGTAACAACGCGGAACAGTTTGCCGTCTTTCTACAACAGTTAATCCTTTAACAACAGCATTCGAATTGAAAACTTGCAATCATGTCGGCTCGCCCTTCTGCATCATTTTGTTTCTTTTCAAGTTTAATAAAGCCGGGATATCCGAACTTCTAAAAGTGCACAAATTCAACCAAGTTAACGCGTTGTTTAAACTCCAAACCTTTTCAAAGTCTGGAATGTCATTTGGAAGAACGTGAGCATGGACATCGAATTTGCGCCGGTCACTTGCTAAAGATTTTAAACGTTTTCAACAAAATTAATTCATGCAACAAACAAACCTGCAGTAAACATTTCGCCGTGTTTTTACTTGAACACAAAAGCTTGCAATGAAAGAGCACGCTCATTTTGATTGATAATAGTTGATTTGATCAAAGAATTGCGCAAGTTTCTTTTACACCGACGTTGAGATAAAAGATCACCTCTTTGATTACAAATTAATACATAAACATTTGCTTTAAACATGTGATTCAACAGAATTTATTATTAGACAGAATGAATCACTGATGAAATTTGAACTTTGTTTATAAAACCGTAAAAACGTTCTTTTTCAGTTTAGCAACTAATTAATCATATAATTAGTCCAGTTCCACTGTTCAGTTCAAATGCTTGTGTTGATCAGCTTAAATGTTGCATATTTTAAAAACGCCAGTTATTCAAATATAGCGCCAACACTTTCGGCGACGAACACCCACTGATAATAGTTATCTTGAATTTTGATGACCAAGCAAGTGCGACACTTTCGATTTTTTGCCAAATCGGTCAACAACGTTTAATCTTTTAATTTGTCCAATTTAGTTACAGTAATGCTTCTTGCAAGCTGCTTAGTTCCTTGCACTTTTAAAACAATTTGTTGCTAAAGCCCGTCCAATTTTTACTCGAAACTTTTCCACATTGTTCGCAACTTTTCCCGACAGATCATGAGGGACGGAGCGCGCCAAGAAGACAGGTCAGCTGGAATTATGCATAAAATACACTGCCTACCATTTTTGCATGTGGGGAGCGCCAAGGTAAGCAGCCGGACATGTACAGGCATTCGCCACAGCTAGGCACTCGATGACTGGTCGCAATCAAAACTGACCCTTCACGCCAGCCACTCTCTGCATCGGGGTTTCGGCAACCGCGCTCACTTGGCTTTCTTTTCGTTCCAAATAAGCTTTGTTGCGTTCAGGTGATGAGCTAACTGTGCCCCGAAGACATCATGATCCGACTCTTCCTTTGGTGCTTTGTGTTAGCGCTTGCCGCACACGCCAGCCTAATCCCCTACGGCGAGAGCGAAGGAGATACTGTAAGTTCTTATTGTTCTTCTTTTAACACCAAAACAACTGCTTTTAAATGGTGTTTTCAGTACATTACACACTCAAGTGAAAACACTGCGACAGTTCTAAGCGTTCCATTTGTTTATTTCGAGAACACTTTCACCGATCTTTACATCTCACCAAATGGAGCCATTTCATTCAACGAGGCTTTGCCGCGTAATCCACCGATTTGTTGTGATTTCTATAACTAGTTTTTAGCGGAAGTTGGAACGCTCCAAGAATAAGAACGCTATTGCCATTTATTATGCAAAAACTAAGGGCGGTAACATCTACTACAGGTAAAGACATCACTTGCATTAAGTTACTATTTGAGTTTTCAGAGTGACTAAAAATCCCAAAATAATCAGCGACATGAATGTGAAGTTAATTTCTGCTTTCAAAGAGGCACAAAACTTCCGTGCAACCGAGGCCGTTTTGATCACTTATGAAGATATGACTGCAGACAATGCGGATGGCCTGAATTTGTTTCAAATCGGAATGCTGACAAATGGAACCGAATCATACGTCACTTTGATCTACTCTCGCTTGGATTACTCAGTGTCAGCCGGTCGTTACGCTGAAATGGGATTCTACAGCGGTAATGGAAAGGTGGAGTCTCTATTCAATTCTGGCACGCAAAATGCACAAGAAGTTGCAAAGCTTTCAATGCTAGCCGAAAAGGGAGTCTATTCGTACAAAACAACCTTCTATCCCGAATCAGGAAAGGACATCTTTGCCACTTCAAACGACGACTACGAGTACACAAACGATGATTACGAGAGTCAAGAAGAGCCAGCAAGTAAGTTTACTACTCCAGGAACTTTTAAGTTTCATTGATTGGCTTAGACTGTCCCAAAGATTCGTTCCGCGATAACTGCCCAACCGAGTGCAATTTGGTTCCCGATAGTCGAGGTATTTATTAGACAATGTGCTCTAACATATCTTTCAAGGTTGCAAAATGTGTGTTTGTGGACGTAAACGCAGCAGTGAAGTGGAAGAGAGGCCAACACGAACAGAAACTGGTAACTTGTTTCTATTAATTGGTTCTTTTTAAGTAACTAAACTTTAGAAAGCGGTGACTCTCACGAGCCCGACACGCTTCCTCAACAAATTGTCCCAATTCAATCACGGCATCAACCACCGGCCAGTGATTCAGGTTGCAGTTCAGATGGATCAAGTACTGAAAGTTGTCACGCAGATGGCTTCTGTGAAAGCAATTGCTGCAAGTGCCGAAATGAATACATTGGGAATGGCAAAGATTGTGTTTTGAAAAGTATGATTGTTGAAATCAAGATATAACAAACACTATTGCATTTAGACACTTCAATTCGAGCCACTGGCAAGTTCGAAGGCGTCATTACTGGACAGTCCATTCCAGCCGTTGACTTCTACACATTCATTGACACGTCTGCTGGTCAACAACACACCGCAATCAACGGACTTCCACAGGAGTTGGCATGGAGTTTACAGTTATTGGACGCAATTGGTAACGGAATTGCGTGGCTTTTTGCAAAAGTAGAATCGCCAGATGTTGAAAACGGCTTCCAACTGACAGGTAACAAAACGTATTTAAGTGATCTCGGTAACAACTTTGAATTCAGGCGGCATTTTAAACCGGACTCTGAACATTCATTTGGGCGACAAACACTCAATTGTAATCAAACAAGAGTTTCTTGGTCGTGATGAATCTGGCGCTCTTAAAATCAACATTTTTGTTCGCGGCACACTTCCAGCACTCGATTCGGGCGCTACGGTCACTTTCACCGACTTCGAAGACAAATACACACGCGAAGAAGCTGGATTTTTACGTGCCTACGCCGATCGTCACATTGTGGTGAAGCAAGGAGAGCAAGAAGTCCAACATCGAGTGACAGTTGATCAGCAAATTCGCTACAAAGAATGTCCGTACAGACAGTCGCGCAACAAAGTCGTCATCGTTCGAGTCTCACGCGTCAGTTCAGCGTTTGAACATGGCAAAACACTTCGATTCGGATCTCAAGGTGCTGTTTACAACGAAGAAGATGCACGTAAAATCGCCGAACAAAACAGTGTAAGTTTGAAAGCATGTTATTAATTGATTAGCCTTCACTTTTAGAATCCGTGCATCAATTCTTATCATGTTTGTAACCAACCAAATATGTTCTGTAAGCCAGAAAATGGTCAATATCGATGTGAGTGTGAAGCGGGCTATCAATACTTGCAAGATGACACAGTTGAGCCGAAGTTCCGTTGTGTTGGTGAGTTTTTGTTGACGTTTAAACAAAACTTATTTACTTTTTAGACGCAAATGAATGCTCAAGAAAGCCGTGTCACCGTAATGCTGAATGCGTAAACACAGTTGGAAGTTTTTTGTGTCGTTGTTTGCCGGGCTACATTGGAGATGGAAAAGAATGCAGAAGTAACTTTTAATTTGACATACAAAATCTACTGTATTTTAGGAGATGAAAGTGAAGGAGCCAGCGCAACAAGCGGATGCAGATCTCATTCCGAATGTCATCAAGTGAATTCGAAAAACACAAATAAACTTTTAATTACATACCTTTTAGTGGGGAGAGTGCGTCTTTTCAAATGGCAGTTCGTCTGGATTTTGCAAGTGTCGTGGTTGGTATGTGGGTGAGTTTTTAACAGCTTTAAATCAATTCACTAAGTTTGTGCTTTTCAGGAGACGGCGTGACCAATTGCGGACCTCCACAAGTAAGCTACAACGTTGAACCCAATCAGTACAACGAAGGTTCACGACATCAACATCCAGGTAAATTTAAAATTACATTAATCAAACATTTGCTTCTTTAGTTTCTGTCGAGTCGTGTGAAAAACGCCTCAACTGCCACTTTCATGCTCAATGCGTTGCCACTGGCAGACCAGATCCTCCAGCTTTGTGTCAATGTCGTCACGGATACGAAGGAAACGGTAATTTATTTGAACTGAATAACGATTGCAATACCTATTTTAGGCACTCACTGTGCAAACAAAGACGACTTGGCCCTTCGCTTGCCTACTGACAGCAAAGAATGCACCGATCAATCTGATTGCCACCAATTTGCTCATTGCACGTTCCGAGAAGATCAAAACAAATTCTATTGTTCTTGTTTGCCTGGATATCGCGGAGGTAGCTTTAAACTTCGTTCCACTTTAAACACTCTAAAATTCGGTGTTTTTAGACGGGCACACAACTTGTCTCAAATCAGGTAATTAAAATGTCAAACAAACAAAATAGAATTGAATTCTCTAGAAGAGTGCGACTACACAAATCCGAGTACTTGCGATTCAAATGCTCAATGCCGATTCAGTTCCGAAGCTCAGATTTATCGATGTGAATGCAATAGCGGCTACGTGAAACAAGGCACTGCCTGTGTTGCTGGCAATCAACCACAACCCCAAGAAACTTGCAATGTTAATCCATATGTTTGTCATTCGGACGCCAATTGTGTTCACGACGAGTCTCAAAATCGACATCACTGTGTTTGTAAACACGGAAAAGAAGGTGATGGCTATTCGAATTGTCGAGATGTTCAACAAATCAGCGGATATGGATATACTTCGGCCGGTGAAGATCCAAAACAACCTTTGTTGATTGGACGCGGAATGTCAATTATTCAACGTTCGCCTGGTGCTAATGTTCCTGGCCGTCAAGTAGGTTGTAGAACTCTTTCTCAGTTAATTAAGTGTTTTAGTTCATTGTCGTCCCTTATCAAGTTGTTGTGGACATCTCGTATGACTGCATTACCGATAAAATATTCTGGTCCGACATTGCTGGGCATTCAATTAGGCAAGAAATTAATAACTGTGGATGTTTAAAGTTGTTTTAAATTTAGATCGGCTACAAGCAATGGAACAGACAAACAAGTTGTATTCAGCGAGCGATTGCGTTCACCTGAAGGAATCGCCATTGATTATGCATCTCGTAACATTTATTATACCGACTCAATCAAGGATGAAATTGGAGTTATCTCGTTGGACGGAAAGTATCAAAAAGCACTCTTAACCGAAGGACTTGTCAATCCAAGAGCTTTGACTATTGATTTGGACGGTCGAAAACTATACTACAGGTCTGCTTTGAAAACTAATTTAAAGCATCTTATTGTTTAGTGATTGGCATCGAAGAAATCCTCGAATCGGACGAATTGACTTGGATGGCAAAAACAATCAAGATTTTGTCAAAGATGACATTGGTCTGCCAAACGGATTGGTTTTGCTTCCGAATAGGCGAGAACTTTGTTGGGTTGATGCTGGCAAAAAACAACTGAACTGCATTCGTACCGATGGTACTGCTCGCCGAACTGTTTACGCACCGTTGGAGTATCCATTTGGTTTGACTCACGAGAATGAAGAACGCTTCTACTGGACTGATTGGAAAGACTTCAAAGTGCACTCGATCAGCATTTTCGGATCAGGTTACCAATCGTTTGTTCCAAGCGTTGCAAGTCAAGGAAAAGTCTATGGAATCTTGAGCCTCAATCAAAAATGCCAAGGAAGACAAACTGAATGCTCCAACAATAACGGCGGCTGCCAACACATTTGCGTTCCAGGCCAAAGCGGCGCCACATGTCTTTGTCCAGACAATATTCCGGACATACAGTGTTAGTCAACCTTGTACGCAATCAACTAGTCACCGACCAATAAAATCGGCGCTTTAACTTCAACTGCAATTATAATTTCAAAAAGCACCTCCAAGTCAATGTGTGTATTTATTGAAAGGCTAATAAACTATACAATCAAACTGGCAGGCACTTTACACAAACAATACTGGTTTTGAATGCAAGAAATCACCGCGTCTGAATAAATTATTAATGCTTTGTACACGTTTTAAGTAGATCTGTTAATATTCAAAGAAAAGCCCGGCTCGTTAGATTGACTTCTGTTTACCATTTGATGGACGCCTTGAATGATTCTTAGTGCTTCTTGATAAGATTGGGGTGTTTCGTCTACTGCTGACTGTTTTGCATAGCGATTGAACATGTTTTTGAAGCTACGACCCGATTGTATGTCTGAGCAGACGGAATTGTCAAACAGCGATTCATATCGACCAAGCACGTCTATATGTGCAAGAGAGCCACTAAAAAGTTGCTGTTATTCTTTACACTTTTATGACACTTACGCTTTTCTATTTGGCTCACTTGAATACGCACTGCTACATATTGAAATTCTGTCGTCGTCAAGTGCGGAAGGGAATGTTTCGTCTTGTTGGCTATGACTACAACTTGAAATCGATTCTCTTGTTTGACTTTTTGATATGAAGCCTAAAAATGATTGGTTAAACGTTGATTAGAGTAGTTTAAATACCTGGCCGTTCATAAACTTTCATGTCAATCGAAGAAGCCAGCAAGCCAACATATTCACCAAGCGCTTTTGACTTGGCGAAACTTGGAACAAATCTCGTCTCAAGGATAGCATATGCAGCGTGCTTTGCCCGTTCAAATGTGCTCAATGACGGTGAAACTCCTTTTGTAGAAATGCTTTCTTCAATTTCGTTTCTTATTGTCGGATCAAAATTTAATGAATCGGGCGCCTCAATTTGGAAAAACCGTTTGTAGACAATCATGCATTGTTCCAGAATAGTTGACGGCTCGGCATTTTGCGTTTCTTTGTGAAAGTTCTCAACAGCCAATAAAAATTCCAAAAGGTTGAGACGTCCTTCTGCTTCCATGAACTAAAAACTAGTTATTTGAACAACAACAACACGAAATAAACTTACGTCTGCAAATATCCTCATTATGGGACGATCTTGTAAAATATCAGTCAACTGGAGAAACCCGCCTCTGTATACTTCGACCTTGTGCATAAAATAAAACGGACTAACTAGAAAATCTGCAAAATGCCTAAAACAATAGAATTGTTATCTAACTTGCTAGATAAATAAAGTTACCTGTTTTTAAGCTCATTCACAACTAACTTTTGAGCTTTATCAAAACAGTCAACATCGTTTAAAGAGTCTGGCTCAGAATTCACCACCAAATTCTCTACATTGTTCTGTATATTGACAGGCAACTTGATAAAGTATGGAGAATCGGCAGCAATGTAGTCTTTATAAATGCGTAAGGCATCATTCTTGCGATCTAAACAAGTTATGTAACGATTAAACATGAATATAAAACGATTTACCTATTCCATTTGTACATAATTTAAAGCCTTCTACATGAGTCCAAAATTTAAGCAAATGCGCTTTATCTAAACAAATAATTGAAATCAAGTCAACAAAGTCAAGTCAATAAAAACGAACCTGATTCATCCAAGAATTTCATAAAATACATCATAGCGGAAGAGTTATTAAAAAGGTCATCGAATTCGTGTACCATAGGCAATGCTTCGTTAGACAATAAAAGACCACTAGTTGACGTGCTCTCCTCATTTTGTTCTTGTTGTTCAATTGAAGATTGTTGAAGACTATCTGAAACAAAATGTGTGAATTTAAAATGAGCAAAAAGTCGACTAAAGAGTTGTTTACCTTTCTTCCGAAAACGCGAAAAAATGCTTTGTTTTATGTTCATTTTGTTTATTTGGTTGGAAGTTCATAGAACCGAATAGTTAGTTTAACATTATGTGTGCAATACCCAAAAGTGGTCAATGGAATCCGAGCAACAACAACACTAATTGTCGCTGAATTTACGCATTTGTCGAGAGCGAACCGGCGTCTCTTTTTGAAAGCGCCGCAAGCGAAAAGTCACCGACAGCGCATCCGCAAAAACCACACCTAGAAGAGAATGGCGATAAAACATTTAGCACTTTCTCAAAACAATAGGGGCCGACTTTAACGGAACAGTTTCAGTTTGGTGACTAAGCGTTGTGCGTTTCTCTACTAATTTCTTTATTGCACACTAAAGTTTAATAACAAAAAACAGAAATAATTTATTAACTTAAGGTTTGTTTTGCGTTTAAGGCTAGATAGTGGCGAAGCTGAAGTCATCCGAAGTTATTCCTCATTTCCAGAGAAGTGAATAGGGATAGCCGTTGTATTTTGAACGAAAAACAGAAAGCAGGAGGCTGAAGAAAACAACGACCAATCCGATTCCAAGAAAGACCATGACTGAAATGCTTTTAGTTAAACAATTGAATGTTTCTGTACCTCGACGTTTTCCTTGATCGGCTTTCGATTGAACGTAATCGTTAAGAAGAACCATTCCAATAGAAATTACTGCGTAAAGCGTGAACACAATATAAGTCTCGGCAACCAACTAAACAAATACACCTACTTACATTTGGATAATTTTCAAAACTTGCCTGGAATTGAGTAGATCCATGAATAAAGCTTGTTTCGCGTGTCTGCGGATGTGTCATGAGGAAAGGAGGGCTTCTTATGTGATTCCACATCTGACCGCTTGTAAAGGCAATTGTAGCGACCTAAAGTCGAATCAGCTTAGTTCGAGTTAATTTTTAACTTAATTACCACGCAAATGGCGCCCCAGAAGTTAGAGCTGTACAAGAAATCAAGATTGTCACGACGCATGTAGAGCAAGCCCAAAACCAACATAACAAGAAGCAAAATAACAACAGGTCCGGCGTAATTCGGCTAAAAGAACAACTTTGCTTGAAGCTCATAATTAATAATTCTTAAAAGTTCAACACAAACGGCAAAAACAAATAGTAGGTAAATTACCGGACGTAGAACTCGGATCTAAAATTCAACAGACTTGTTTGATTTGAATCAACAGTTTACGTTAATTTCGGTTCTCTCTTGAATAAACTTTGAAATGGCCTCCGCACCAAAACCCGATCGTTGAAAGTCCATTTGATCATGCTTCTTCTTGGCTCCTTTAGCTGGGAAGTGGAAGATAATCGGGGCACTGTTCAACTCCATAGCTTGGAAAATTTGAGGTGATTCGCCATAATCGACCAATGCGAAGTAAAGTTGTTTGGAGTTTGAAAACCTAAAATCGGTTGATTGACATGAGTGCAAGTTAATAACAATTACTTACATGTAGCGATAAGAATTTGCAACGATTGTATATTCTTCGTAGGCAGCTTTGCAAATCGAGCAACTAAATGTTATTGTTTAATTAATTGCATTCAATCATGCTTAAAATACCCAAATTCCGATCCGAGAGGCTGTGAACATTACTATTATGGAGTAATTGCGTGGAGTTGATTTTACCAAGTTTTTCCAACGTTCAACATTCATGTTCATTACCGGTTTTTTCATCTACAAGTTGGAGGTTCAACAAAGTTTTAAAATTCCAGCAAGTGGAACAAATAATAAACATACCATATTATCTTGCAAAACTTGTACTTTTTGTTCCAAAGCTTTAGACTGCGCAAGGACATTCCCGACCAAAAAACACCAGAGTAGAAGGAAAAGCAGCTGTTCTCGCATCCTGCTAAACACTAATTAATTAGTTGAGAAATTAGTTGATATGAATTTAATTATGAAACGACACGTTGCATTCAAAAATCAAAATAAAATCGAATTAAACCATCAGGATACAAATTTAATTTGACGTGTCCTATGATAACACAATTTTTGATTGATTTTTGTAACCGCAACTGCACGTTTATGCCAAATTAGAGGTTACGTGAAAGTGTGGTTCATCAAACATGTTTAGTGCAAGCACACTCATAATCGCAAAGCAAATTTTAAAAAAGAAATCTTCTTCTATTATTGAATTGTTTCAAATCTTTAATGTTTCTGTGAAAACGTTTCAATTTGCGAAAGCGTTACGTAGTGTTTATGTGCTTCGCATTAAATTATTCTACGAATTCAGTTTGTTCAACGGACAAACATTTGAAACTGATTTATTGCAATTGAAATGTTTTCACATAAACAGTCACTTATTTAAATGCATCAATTTGTGAAAGTACTTTTAGCACAAATTGCTTAATCGTTTGATTGTTCAAAACATCCTTACCAGCAATAGTCATTTCTTGCCACATTCAAATGCACAAAACCGGCGTTTATTAGTTTGTCCTTGAAGAAAATGCGAAAACTTGGAGCGCGTCGCCAAAACAAGCAAATTGCTGTAAACAGGGAGAAGCGCCGGCTGATTTCGCCGATTTTCGTGTAGATGACAAGCTAGATCAAGAACAACATGTTATTCGAAACACTGATACTGGTTTTTGTGGTTTATTCCACCTGTCTTTGGAGAGTAAGTGAAATGAAATTTACGTGTTTAGTTTGTCTTACTGTTTAGAAATGTTTATTGCACATACTATCGAGACATGAATCAAATAACATGTGGCACAGTTACATGCGCAACAAGATCTCCTCCTCAAAAATCAACCGACGACGATATTGTTGATGCAAAGTTGCCGAGGGGATGGTACCGAATAGGTTTCATTTATCAAAAAGCACTTATTTTAATAAACTTTATTTGTAGGTGACTTGACTGTTCGGCATGACGCTGGTTGGTTCAACTTGTACAGACGGCGCGCAACCGGCAGTGGATACTGGGATTTCTACACAAACATTCCAGAAAGAAATTGCATCGGGTACATTTATAAACATCTCTTTTAACTCAATCAAATATTAGTGGATTCGGCCTTCATTCTGGCGAGAACATATCTGGGTCTGTAGCTGTGGAGGACAAGCGGTGTTTCGATCGTTTGATCAATCAAATTGAACGTAAATCGGTAAAATGCTTTTAAGATCTTCTGTTTTGCAACTTCTACTTTGTTGTTAAGTCTCAGTAACTAATTGAACTTCCAGACCGAAGAAAAGTTTGATGTTGTGCAATGCCGTAAATGCATCTTCAATTCTTGCTGGCTGGGCACTCGGATTCTTCCCGATCAACGAACTTATCTCACAAATCTTCGTTCGCATTAACCAAAACTTAGAGCCGTGTTGTTAATTAATGAAAGAATAAACACTGTTTGCCAAACATAAGTGTAATTCACACTAATCTCAAAAAATCAATGTTTGCGAAATGTGACGTTTGTTCATGCGTTTTTCTCATTCAAAAATTCCGTTTATTCAAATAAGTATTCAAATTGATATCTAATAATGGACAAAGAGGCAACTTTAAAGCCAAAGATCCAAAAGCGCAAAATAGACGAAGACGAGCCTACAGGTGAGCTTTTATTGTTTCAACTTTGCTTTATGGCGAGAGTCTTTAGAGAGAAAAATCTACAAGCGACAAGGACTTTCTATTGCGAGCACAAGTGATGAAAACGTTAACGAAACAGAGAATTCTCCTGTGCTTCCAGTCGTCGTCAGTAAAGAAGTTAGAGAGGAGGAAAATGGCTGCGTAATTATTGAGACAAAATTCAAAGGAACCAGCACTACTGATGTTTTCATTTATTTGAATGGAAAGGTGAGATCAACTTCTGTTTTTGTGACGAATATGTTTGTTTTCTTTAGCAATATGACGGTGGCAGCGCAAGATGTGTGCCTGAAGTCACGGAACTCAAAGATTTGGGGCTTTATATGGTTCGAATTACGTTAAAAGTAGGATTTTCGCTGAAGTTTCCAAACACTTTATTCATTTCAGAACGTCACTGTACAAGACAGCGGAAAATACACTATCTTGTTGGTTGATAACAAATACCGTGAAATAGTCGACTACACTGTGAAGATTGACCGTTCATTTGAAAGAGTTTGGTTGACAGAGCCTGCTGCATGTGTGCAATTAGACGACGGAACAATGCGAATGAGGTTTGGCGTCAGATCAACAGTCAACAACAACTTCTCAACTAAATGGCTCCACAACAATGAAGAAATTCCTCAATCGCAATTTACAAGACGTTATACTCAAAAAGTCAACAAACTTAACGACAGCAATAACTTCGAAATTTATTTGGACATAAAACAACCTCTACTTAAAATCAACGCTGGTCAATATCATTGTCAAGTTCAGTCAAAACAGAACACTTTGCGTGCACTATTCAACATTAAATTGGACGACCAGAAGCCGGTGATTGAAAAAGATCCAACAATCGAACTAGAAGACGACTCGAAGACATTGGTTTTAACGGTCGAATACAAGTCAAAACAGAATGTAATTGCACAGTGGCGTCATGAAAGGAACGGCATTTTCATTGACGACGGAAAAGATGATATTTTCGAAATCAACACCAGACCATTAGATGTTCCAACTACTTTTGTGACGCAACTCAAAGTGAAAGTAGGCTTTAAGTTTATGTTCTTTTAATAATTAAATGCATTTTAGAACTTCGACCCACAAACAAGCAGCGGCTTGTATAGTTGTGAGCTGAACAACGAGTGGGGTCTTATGGTAGCTGAGATGAATGTTGAATAATTCCGTGCTCAATTTGTCTATTCAAATTGTTTAATAAAATGTTATAACAGTCTTTGGTGTTCTTTGGCCTTTCAGTATGTAATTTCAAGTTGGCGAAAGGTTTTGATTGCAGCAAAACAAATTCTTCCGCAATTAGACTAAACGTACGATTTCGGCGACGATCGGATGTCCAGCCGTAAGCCACTGATTGATTGTGCATTTGGCGTGTATTCGGGTCATAGTGGTTAGCGCGCTCGGCCCGCGGAATTCTCGATCAACGGGATCTACCTGTGTGTGCCGCTGGAGAAGATGATAAGTCGCCATTTGGGAAATCAAGCGCCAATCGCAACTTGCTGAACTATCTTCGCACCGCGAGCGGCGGCACATTTTATCAGAAGTGTGGTGGGAAGTGTGCAATCTTCGGCGATGCGTTCGTAAACTGTTTTCCTTTTCTGGAATCCCCCATTGTTTCATGGACTTTTTGTAGACGTTCCAAATTAACTTCCTGTCTGTTTATCTAACCTTTGCATTATTCTAGACAGTCTTTGATCGTGTTTAGATAATAATTACTTGAATTGTTGCGTGACATCTTCTAAATGACGTTTATAATGTTTGTTGTTTGAGAATGCCATCGGCAGCGGAGTCGGACAGTCCGCCTTCCACAAAGGCAGATTCGCCTCCGAGGATTCGGCCAACCAGCACACGTGGCATGGATGATGCTTTGCCTCAAACGCCAAAATACAAATCCATGGACAAAATGCTCTATTCATCAGGCGAAACAGCTCCAGCAGATCAACAAAACTCAAGTGAAAGAGAACAAACCGAGCGCGTTTATGTTGATGATGACAGAGAAGATTTGCGCGTCTGTACACTGGTCCCTCGACATAGAACAATTCCACATTTTGTTGTCCCAAACGAGTTTATGAATGGAGGTGAGCTTTGCAAAATGATGATGTTGTTGTTTAACACTTTGTTTGTTTAGCCAATAGAAAGTTCTACCATCTACCCACTTCTCGTTTTATTGAGGGCGTTGTCAAGCCTGCGCTTTTCCATTTAGCAAAAACAGCTAGTCATCGAAAGTTCATTTTTGTGACTTTGCCTATCTTTTTAACCGGAATTGTGTTGATAGCGCCGTTCTACTTTTGGGATCAAATGAAAATCTCAACGCCTTTCAGCAGCTTCATCTCTGGTCCGGACCCAACAAATCCTTCAATTAAAGACATCCGATTGAACAGCCAGAATTTATATTTTAACAGTACCAAACCGGAATTCGATGCTATTCGACGCACTTCACAAGCTGAATTTGGAATTTTGATGTCCACGAGAAATCACTTTACAAACATTATATCAAATTCAACATTGTCAACTTATCAGCAATTGAAACACGAAATTCAGAACATTTCTGTTCTGCATTCGTTTTTGAGTCTCAATGTGAGCTTTTTAAAGAAATGCTTTGAAATAACTTTGTTTAGTGGGATGATATTTGTCGAGAAGATTGTAAAGCCGAAACGCCAATTGTTGAGAGTTTGCAAAAGAAGAAGGTCATCTTAAAGTATCCAGAAGCAGTAATGGCCGATGATCCAGATGGAAAGCGTATTTTCTTTGCCAACTTCTTCGGTGACTTTGAATGGAATGGAGACGGAATAGTCACACGTGCTCGTTCAATTTTAATGAACTTGAAGTTAAAAGAAAACTTGAGCAGCGAAACCTATCGCCTGTTTGAAAGCCGATTGAAAGAATTGGTAAGTTATTTCGAAATTGTTTGTTAATGCCGAAAAATTTAGATTCAATCAAAGCAAGGCAACAACGAGATGCGCTTTCACTTATGGTCTGTCCGGAACTTCATGAAAGATGTTAGTCAGATGTTAACTATTGTGCACTGGCGACTGATTGCATGTGCTGGAATTTTGGTCTTTTGCTGCTTGTTATTCTCCATTCGTGCTGGCGACTCATATCGAGTAAGTTTCTTTTCAGCATTCGGATAATTAAGACTCTTTTTGTTTAGACGCGTCCATTTGTTGGCATTCAAACTGGCATTATCTTGGTTTTATGTCCCGTTATTGGCTACTGCGTTCAGATCAGTGCTGGTGGAGGTCAATTTAATGCGATGGCGTTTCCAGTTTTGTATGTAGTTGTTGCTTGCGGAGTTTTGTTGTTCTTCAGCATGATGCAGACTTGGAATCGTTACTCTTTGGCCGCACTTCATCCGATTGAAAAGCTTGCATTTATCTATTCGTGGGATGGCCCTGTAATGATTCTTTCATTGCTGGTTGTGATTGCAAGTTCAAGTTTGTTTTAGCTGTTGAGTTTAAATGATTATTTTGCGTTTAGTTTGTGTTGCCTTGTTTTCTCAACTTCAATACATGCAAGTTTGCTTCTTTACATTGGCTACTGGACTGACTGCAATATTGGCGTTTGGTTTATTCTATATGACTGTTTGCTGGTTTTGTTCTGGGCGTCGGGAAGCAGAAGGCTTGAAATGGTTAGTTTTAAAATTGGCTATTTAAGTAACTGATTAGATTTTTAGGTTCCAACTAATGAAACAAGGAGACAGAGTTTTCAACGAAAAATGCGTCATTGATTACGACCGAACAACAGCTTCAATCTTGCACGAGAAGATGGCGGACTTGAAGCCTAGCTTTTCACGGCATTGTGGCAAATTTGCAACAAATTCTGGTCTCCGCACCGTAACGATTGTTGCATTCACTTGTTACACAATCTTTGCAATCATCGGTTGTTGCCAGCGTTTGCAAATCAGGATGCATGAAGAAGATTTTGTGGAGACCAATTCGTCAAGTGCGCAGTATTTGCATCGCTACAGACATGCATTCAAAAAATACGAAAACTATTTGGAGCTCGTGTTTGATTCAAACGTTGACTATTATGACAAAGAACAAAGAGCGTTAATGCTTGACTTGCTTACTGGTCCAGTACGAGACCAACATGCAACAAAAACTGTTAGTTGGCTTCTGGAATTCGACAGATTCCAAGACCAAAGCATCTACGATATTAATTCGGACACACTTGTTCCTATTGTCAACTATGTGTTTTTGAACGATCATCAGAAGTTTTCAACGGACATCATCTTCGACAAATTCAAAACACAAATAATCAAAAGCAGATCTTATTTGGAGTTGTCATCAAAAGGCGTTGAAGAAATGTGAGTTTAAGAACTATTTATTTCAGTTAATTCTTTATTTTAGTCAAGACGTGGTCCGCAACTTGTTGGCTAAAGCCGAAAGAGCACGAATACCTCTAAGTATCAAGACACCTCTTGTTTTCTCCCTCCATCACGATCTTCAAATTATGCAGAAATCGCTGATTAATGGCTTGATTCTGCTTCTTTCTGCCAGCATATTCACATTGGTTTTATTCGGCCAACCTTCGATGGCATTGTCCGTTCTTTTCAGTTGTGTTTCGGTTTCACTCGGAGTGTTGGGCTATTCTTCCTATTTACTGATTCCATTAAACGTGGTCACTTTGAATGTTGTTTTGTTAGGCAACATCTTCACGCTGATTACATCACTTCATTTTTGCTACATGTTTGTGAATGCCGGCTTAAAACAACAGAACAGTGTTGCTAGAGTTCAATATGCGTTTCAATGCTCATTGTGGCCAACCATTTTGGCATGCGTTGTTTTGGCCGGTTTGATCTTTCCATTGCCGTTAGCAATTGATGCACCTGTTTTGGTTCACATTTGGAAGACATTTTTGGCCATCTCCGTGTTGACTTTCCTCAACACTTTCTTTGTCTTGCCCGGGTGAGTTTTTAAATGACTTGCTTATTATTAAGTTTCGAGTCTTTTAGAGTCATGATTATTTTCACTGAATACGTTTCAATTATGTGTGGCACTTTCAATCGAGTTTGCACCGAAAATGGATGTTTTGGAGCCGAACAACCAAGTGAGAGCATCTACTTTGTTCCAGCAAACGATTGTCACATGAAAATGATCACTTATGGCAACTATGGGAATGATGGCCTTAGATGGACAACATCGACGCATGATTTTGGGCGCTCCAACAACCACAGCTCCTCCCGAATATGCATTCAAATCTTCATCAATAATGTTCACTTCCGATGGTCTGCCCTATTCGCCAAGACGTGAATGCCGAATCAGAGAGGCCGATAGCCAGGTAATTAAGTTTAAACAAACAACCTTGAAACGTCAATGTTTAGCAAAATTCTCGTCCCGGAAGCACTCGAAACGCCTCCTCTCAACATCAAACGCCTCGTCGAGAACGTCGTTTGAATCAGCAAAAATCGGGCGACAATGACAGTTTGGCCAACGAAGAACAAATTTACGAAGACCCCGATGAATCAATGGTGATCATTAAAAAAACTGTTCCAAGCAATTAACTTAATTTAGACTCTTCCTCACAACAACGCAGCTAATGTTCGAAACATTCGTATTCGTGGATTGCCTCGTGACGAACCAGCTTATCGAGTCGATCACCCGTCTCCGCAAAACTGGCGCCAATACATTTTTGAAAGTCGAGGATACCCTTCAATGCCTTATGTGAGCTCTCCGTCCGGAACTCGAAAATATATGTAAACACGAAACTGCCTCTTTCAATTATCAGGGATTATTTGTATTTCATAATTAATATTGTACAATAAATAGATTTGCTTTTCACACAAAAGACTACTTGTGATTTGACTCTTTCAATTAACTTCAAAGACTTTAAAGTGCAATCAATGAAATTCAAAACTTTGACGTTTTTCCTTGTTTGTTCTCAAACCTTGAACGTTTAGACTGAGGAACAAGCACCCCTATGAAAATGAGCCTATTTATGCCGGAATGTAATGAATCCGTGTGAAGTGCTGGCTAACGTCTTGCTTTGAATTGCTAAACGTGCTCATAAATTTTATGGCATCACGAATTTTTGGCAGAAAGCGGAGTTGTTGAACGGTAAAGGCGCAACATTGTTGTTTCGAAAACGGAAGCCTTTTGTAATGCATAGATCATCATCGTAGGATTATTTTTACCATAAAGAAAAGCCCTTTTTTTTTTAAAAAAAAAACCCCAAAAGGGGGGGAAAACCCCCCCCCCCCCCCCCCCCCCCCCCCCCCCCCTTTTTTTTTTTCCCCCCCAAAAAAATTTTTTTAAAAAAAAAAAAAACCCCCCCCTTTTTTTTTAAAAACCCTTTTTTTTTTTTTTTTTTTTTTTAAAAAAAATTTTTTTTTTTTTTTTTTTTTTTTTTTTTTTTTTTTTTTTTTTTTTTTTTTTTTTTTTTTTTTTTTTTTTTTTTTTTTTTTTTTTTTTTTCCCCCCAAAAAAAAAAAAAAAAAATTTTATATTTTTTTTTTTTTTTTTTTTTTTTTTTTTTTTTTTTTTTTTTTTTTTTTTTTTTTTTAAAAATAAAAAAAAAAAATTTTAAAAAATTTTCCCCCCCCCTTTTTTTTTGGGGGGTTCTTTTTTCCCCCCCCCCCTTTTTTTTTTTTTTTTTTTTCTTTTCTCCTTTTTTTTTTTTTTTTTTTTTTTTTTTTTTTTTTTTTTTTTTTTTTTTTTTTTTTTTTTTTTTTTTTTTTTTTTTTTTTTTTTTTTTTTTTTTTTTTTTTTTTTCCCCCCCCCCCCCCCCCCCCCCCCCCCCCTCTTTTTTTTTTTTTTTTTTTTTTTTTTTTTTTTTTTTTTTTTTTTTTTTTTTTTTTTTTTTTTTTTTTTTTTTTTTTTTTTTTTTTTTTTTTTTTTTTTTCCCCCCCCCCCTTTTTTTTCTTTTTTTTTTTTTTTTTTTTTTTTTTTTTTTTTTTTTTTTTTTTTATATAATTTTTTCCGATTGGAAAAGCGCGCCGAACGTATGTTCAAACAAATGTGGTCCAACAACGTGGCCCATTCACTGCCAAACGCTGTTCATTTGCTTTTTAAGTGTCTTCCGATGCTTGTTCGAATTTGAATAACTTTTATTGTTTAAAATGTTTGTGTGAAAGCGAAATTATTCAAAACGCTAGACATTCCAAAAATATCAACACTTCTAATCAGCATTCGCCTTCGGTCATTTACATTCATTCATTTGCATCCAATTATGTGCATTTCATTTCCGCACAAAACAAGCTAATTATGGGCTAATTATGGGCTAATTATTATTGCTAAATTTACACGCGCACCCAAAGAGACCTCCTTGCCACGTGTTCGTCTACAAATCAGCGCCGTGTTAAGAACAGGAGTGCAAAACGAGTATGACAATTAGAGTCAGTGGCATTTAGGCCTCCGTTTTGCAGTTATTCGCAGACAGCCAGCCAACTGCTTTATTTCAAAATAGGGCGTGGATTTTTCTTTGCCCAACTCTCCACTAGTTCGCGTTTTTCTCTTTTCTATCAACTACTTGCTTGATTTTCGAGTTGCTTCAATTTTGTTTTCAATTTCGATTGTTTCCATGGTTTTTATTACAAAATTCAATTTGGCAACGCCCAATAATTTCAATTATCAAAATGTACATTTTCGCGTTGAACGGCCCACGTGGCCAAAGTGCAGTCGGAGTGTATGAACGGAAGGGACCAGTGGCTGTTATGTAAAAGTTGCAAACGTTTTGACATTTGACGTCACTAACAGACTCCGCCTCACCTCGAGGCCGCATGTTTTGTTTTTTAAGTACGTGCGACCGAAAAGCATGCCCGGAAGATTAAAGTTAGCTTGCGGCCACCGAAAAACCAGGCTACTTATTGCGGCTTTCTTCCTCAAGCGAATTCGATGGCATTTTATTTTAAGAATTCGGCGAATTTTCGTTTGTTTGTCTGCCGGACGCCGTTCCCCCATTGTTTTATTGGCGCCGCCAGCAACTTGCTCTCTAATGCTTTCGCCCATTGTTGCCAAACACAATTGTTTTGACGCGTTTGCTTAATTATTTTCGAGTCTTGTCATTCGATTTTAATGTTCGTTTTTAGTTTGCCAAAATGAACAAACCAATATCAAACTCGACCTCTGAGTCAATGAGTACGCTGCGGATTTGCGATGCAAGCAACACAAATCTTTACAATAACGTGGCATCAACACAGAACATAATTGATGCAGATGAACTGAGTGGGTTGACGAATTTACGCTACACAAGACTCGGCCGTTTTGGCAAAATAATCACAGTAGTGAGTTGATTTTAAAAGTCAAAGTTTTTACAAACAAGTTTTCAGGCGAAAGCTTTCAAATCTCCAGGCATTCTCGTGCTCAGTCCACTTCTCTTGAGTGTTTTGATTGTTCAAGGCAAACCAGAGTACAACTGTTTGTTTTGTGTGCTTTTGATGTCGATCTATTGGATGACTGAGGTCATTCCTCTTCCCATAACTGCGTTATTACCAATCATTCTATTCCCGTTGCTTGGTGTGCTTCCAGCCAAATTAGTTGCTCGTGAATATCTGAATGACACGACCTTTTTGTTCATTGGAGGCTTGATCGTTGCGGTGGCAGTTGAAACTTGCAATCTTCACAATCGACTTGCTCTGAGTGTTTTGAGACTAGTTGGAAGTCAACCAAAATGGATCATGATGGGCTTTATGCTGGCTACTGCATTTCTTTCAATGTTCATCTCGAATACCGCGACAACTGCGATGATGGTGCCTATTTGCACGTCAGTTACCGAACAGCTGATTAAATCCTACAAAGAAGATGCAAAGCCCGAGAACAGCAATCAATTGCTAGAAACAACTCCAACCAGTCAACGCACTAAACTCACAAAAAGAGAGCAACAAGTTGCCAAAGGTCTAATGATCTCCATTTGCTTTGCTGCAAACATTGGAGGAACGGCCACATTGACAGGCACTCCGCCAAATCTTGTGTTAATTGGAGTTTTATCTGCTCTTTATGGAAATGCGGACACAGGAATTCATTATTTATCGTGGATGATGTTTGGATTACCGTTGTAAGTTTTTGGTTGCTTGCCACAAAAGTTAATCCCTTGCATTTAGAATGCTTTTCTGCCTGGTCACATGCTGGGCAATCTTGGTTTTCGTGTTCTTGAAGGACGCGCCTCGGGCATCTGACGGCATCAACAAAATGATGAATGAACGCTACCGTTCTTTGCCAAGTATGCATTTTGCAGAGAAGTCTGTGTTGGCATCGTTCTTCCTTCTTCTATTTATGTGGATTGGACGCGACCCACAAGTTGTACCTGGATTCGGTGCTTATCTTCCAGCTGGCTATTTCACAGATGCAACATCCGCGATGATTATTGCTTTGTTGATGTTTATTTTGCCTGCTGAAATCCCATCAATGCGCCAAATTTTAAATCCGACACTCGAAGACAAAAAGTCTAAAAAGTCGACTCGTTTGATGAACTGGTAAGTTTAGAAGTCTGATCAATTCAACCAACAACTGGTGTTTAGGGAAGTAATGCAATCTAAGTTTCCTTGGGCAGTTGTATTGTTGCTTGGCGGAGGCTTTGCATTGGCTTCTGGAGTTAAAGAAACCGGCCTATCAAATATTATCGGCGAGTCTTTAAGTGGTCTGAACGGATTTCCAACTTTTGTGCTACAAATTATTTGCCTATTTGCAACTATGGTCGTCACAAACGTCTGCTCAAACACCGTCTCGGCTTCAATCTTTCTGCCCATTGTTGCTAATTTGGCTCAAGAAACCGGAGTGAATCCACTGTGTTTAATGCTGATCGTAACGATTGGTTGTTCGTTCGCTTTTGTTCTCCCGGTTGGCACTCCAAGTAACACAATTTGTTTTGCTAGCGGAGTTCTTCGAGTTTCCGATATGGTAATTTGAAATTAGCGTTTATTTATAAACTTTCTGTTTCAGATTGTCGCCGGACTGCTGGTCTCATTAGGAACGCTATTAATCACAGTTATTTATCTAAACACCGGAGCCCTGTTAATCTTCACACTCAATGAAGTTCCAAAATGGGCGGTAATTGGAAACGGAACGACGACGCATTTTTGAATAGCCTTTATTTCTTTTATATGCCTTATTCTTTCGATACTGGTATTTTGGCAGCTTTTCAACAAGACTCTTTAAACCGTTTGAAAAGCTGCCAATTTTGAGATTAGTTAAAATGTCTAATCCAGCAATAACTTATGTTCTTCCTAAAAGCTTTGCTACAACTTCCATGTCGGGTAAAGAGCTTTAATTCAAAAGATTACTTAGCAATTTAAGCGTGCAGCAATTTCTTTCAACCATATCGTTGTTTTGCGTGAGAGTCGTCCTACTAGTAAGCAATCAGAAATCTTTATTAGTTACCATTGAATCGGGTTAGAACAATATGCACAATATTTAAGCACTCAATAAATGCATAATCTCCGCAAGTCTCAGCGAACTGATCTTGTTTTCTTCAGCAACTGTTTATTGCTTTTCGAGGCGGGGCAGTTTTTGTCGGGGAGGTTCGATGATGAGGTCTGAGAGCAGTTTGTCGGCTGCTCACTTACTAAAGTGTTTTGACGAGCAGCCAGAAATCGATTATATTCGACGAACGAATTGGATAAGTCCTGGATCGCATCATCAAGCAGAACATTGTGGGAAGATTGAGTGGCGGTTTCCGCCGATGCGACAGCACTACTACTATTGCATGCGTGTTTTTTGTGTTGTTTTCGGCGATAATGTTTGTGTAACGGTGAAGATTCAACAATGCGTTCCTCCAACTCGAATGCTAAGTCACAGTTGAGCCTTTGTTTTGGAACGAAAATTGGAGATATTTGTCTAAAACGGTGCTTGCTTTCAAGTCATAAAGTCTGTAATACCTGCTGAGTATTGCGTCGAAATCCATGCGTTGCATGTACCTGTGAGCTTTAAATGCGTCAAAACTTGTAATTCTTTTGTCGATGTCGATGTGTAGAAGGCACTTAATGAAAGAAACTAAATCGGAACACCAATTGGCCGGAATCAAATAGGCCTCGTTCATAATCATAGCAAGCATTTGATTCGGAGTTGTGTTTCCACTGAAATCATAAGGTTGGCGTCCACGCAAGCACTCAAAGAACGTTATTCCAAGCGACCAGAAGTCAACCCACAATCCATAGCCATTTATGACGCCTAGATGAGTACCTAAAATTTCAGGGGCCATGTACGGCTTCGTTCCGCTGAACGAGGTAGCTAACGAATTCGGCTCCAGTTTTGTTGCCAAGTTAAAATCAGTCAAATGCTAAAGTCAAAGTTAGTTGAAACAACAAATATTAGGTGGGGAAATAAGTTTCCGAACGTGGACCTTAGTTTTTTTTTTTTTTTTTTATTTTTTTTTTTTTTTTTTTTTTTTTTTTTTACCCCCCCCCCCCTTTTTTTTTTTTTTTTTTTTTTTTTTTTTTTTTTTTTTTTTTTTTTTAAAAAAAAAATTTTTTTTTTTTTTTTTTTTTTTTTTTTTTTTTTTTTTTTTTTTTTTTTTTTTTTTGACAATGCCCCCCCCCCCCCCCCCCCCCCCCCAATATTTGCTTACCACGTGGCCTTTTTCGTCTAAAAGCAAATTAGCAGGCTTTATGTCGCGATGCATAATTTGATGTTGTTGCAAGTAGTCAATAGCCAACGCGATCTCGCAGATGTAAAGCTTCAACCGAGGTTCGCTGAACTTTCCATTTTTAAGGTGGTATTCCAGGTCTCCACCGAGTAGCAAATCACTGACCATAAAAATATAAGACTCATCCTTAAATGTAGCAATTGTTTACAGCGATAAACAAATAAATAAACTTACTTGAAACGTGAAATACAAATTAACGATAAATGTGTGACTTAGTTCTTTTAAGATCTCCAACTCTCGCAAAACATTGTGATTTTTGCAAACTAGTCGACGCTTTGACATATATTTAAGAGCATAGTGTTTCTTCATTGCTTTGTTATAAACAATACAGACTTTCCCAAAGGCGCCTTTCCCAATAGAACGAACCTGCAAAGTGAAAAATAGAAGATAGTTTTAAGAAGTTTTAAGACATACTAGGGAAAAGTCTTCTAGTCGCGTGTTTGATGGGCTGCATGGTCGTTTTGTGTAGCAACAACCCATAGAAATCTTGGATAACTAAACGTTCTTTTAATAGTTGGAAGGCAAACTGAGTTTAAAGAACTCACCGATGCATACGAACGCCACTAGACTGGCTTACTTGAAGCATGTCCACAAAGGATTTGAAGGAATGCCATTCATAGGTGATGCTAGTGTTTGTGTTTACCTCGAAGGGCATTCGTCAAGGGAGTGCGGCTGAAATCCGTTCATGGGGGCTAATAACAGTGGAGAGGACGCAACTGGCCAAGCGGCATGCGTATTAAAGTGCGTAGATTTGAGAGGAATCGTTCTTGAGCGCAATGGCTAAGCGTACTGCGGCTGGACACAAATTTTTCGGTGAGTGGCCAAAGCTGACTTCGCTCGAAAAACAGTACCGGCAAAATCCGGCTTAAAAGCACACAGTTTAGCTAGCTTTTTTAGGGGCCGCACGCCGACGGCAACCCTATAGTTGGTTTCGGCTCGCCTTTTTTGGCTCAACTTATAATGTGCACGCACAATGAATGTCTTTACACATTTAATTCACGTTGGCAGTCTCCATTCCGTACAAATAGCGACTCCAAATTGAATTGAATTTGAGCTGACCATCTTCTGGTGTCAAATGCTGGAGCGGATGGATGTGTCCGGAACGGCGCCTTCGAGTTTCTTCCAATTCAATTCAAGCATGCAAATTCGCTTTGCCACTTTTGATTAAAGTTTTGAGGTCGATTCCGATGCATCAAATTGCTTTCAACTTTTGATTATTTCGACATTTGTGTTTATCGTCAAATATGATCAAACATAATCAATTAACGTCATTTTGCAAACATTAACGAAATCATTAACGCAATTTGATACAGCAGAGCTAATTTTGTCTTTAAAGTGTCCTTAATTAAAACTGAACAAACAAGTAAGTACGTATGTAATCAAATGCCAACTCTCGTGTCAACACATGCGACCGAAAGCTTATCGACCAAACTCTTATCATCAACTTGGAAAGAACTTGACGTAGGGCAAAACCTCGAAAATGCGAAGTAGGCAAAGTTCAGGACGCAAAAAACGCAGTGGCCTTAATTTGTAACCGTCGCCGATTCCCACTGAAAGCCACGAACACACAGTTTAAAACAACACCGTTGCTGAATTCAGTTTCCCGTGTTCAATGGGCTTTTTGTTGTCGAGTGGCCGCTGATTGCAAGGCAAAATCAGGAGACTATTCAAAGTGATGTTTACGCGCCGCCGCACTGCCCTTTTTCTTCGTTCCACGCACGGCTCTTGTGCTTATGTATTTTTTGTTGCTTTTTGCAAGCGCTTCGTTCCGTCTAGCTGTTTGCGCGTCCAAGTAGTTGACTCGAATTTGCGAATTAACGTGCTTTTAATAATCAAAGTTTCCAAAATATCTAATTGATCTAACGTTTTATTCCTTTCAGTGTTGTTGCGCATCATCAAATACAGCTGAACATTGTTGAAATGCTAACTTAAATTAGAAATTCTACGCAATACTGGCAGCTGAAATGGACAAAAGACTTAGTTTAACTCTAAATTTCAACAATGTTCCTCGACAACAGCCGGAGTCGTAAGTTTTGTATTCATGCTACAATTTTTAATTGCTGCCTCGATTTCAGAAATGTTTTGGAAGGAACAACCACACCCGGAGTTTTGGAGTTTTCACTTGGATGTTCATTCAAAGTCTCAGTCAATGATCTTGAGGAGCAGAATGTGATTGGTACTGGAAACTTTGGCGGAGTTGTCACAAGAATGCTGTGCAAAAATACTGGAAATGTTATGGCTGTGAAAGTGAGTTATTTCTTCTAATGCATTGTTATTTTCTGTTTTTAGAAAATTCGCGCTAACGACATCAATGCTGAAGAACGACGAAAAATGTTGCGTGAACTCAAGATAATCGTTGAAACGCAAAATTGCCAAGATATTGTCAAGTTCTACGGTGCTTTGTTTCACGATGGAGAGTGCTGGATTTGCATGGAGATGCTCGACTGCTCATTAGACCAGTTCTATCAAGCCGTTTACAAGAAAAATCTGATTCTACCCGAAGAAGTTATCGGATTTGTCACAACAGGTAGTCATCGTTTGAGTTTATGCGTTTTAAAGTAACTTGGTGATTTAGCTGTCGTCCGTGCTCTTAACTATTTGAAGACAGAACTGAACATTATTCATCGCGACATCAAGCCTTCAAACATTCTCATCGATGGCTCTTCTGGATTTGTGAAGCTGTGTGACTTTGGAATTAGCGGCTACTTAGTTGATTCAATTGCGAAGACACAAGATGTCGGCTGCCAGATTTATGTAAGTTCGAAGAAGCCAAATAGCGCCTATAAAGTTTTTGCGAATTTAGATGGCGCCTGAACGATTGAGTGAACGCAGATATGATATCAGGTCTGACGTTTGGAGCTTGGGCATTTCGTTGGTTGAAATTTGCGTTGGACACTTTCCTTATGTTGGCTGGAAAACTGTGTTTGATCAACTTCAGTCTGTCGTTCATGGGTAACAACTTCAAGTTGAATAGACTTAATAACGTTTTGGTTTCAGTGATCCGCCTTATCTCACAGCAAATGACCATTATTCCGTCGACTTATGCAACTTCGTTAATCAATGCCTTATTAAGGACACAAACAGTCGTCCCAAGTTTGCAGACCTGATGGAATTGACCTTTTTCCAGCGCTACAATTTTGTTGACAACCCAGACTTGATGGACAAAGAACGAAAAAAGTTTGGTGCCTATGTGAGACAATTTGTTCCGTCCTGGAAAGAGTCAAATAGTTGAAAACGCTAGAAACGTGTATATAAAGCAAGGAGCTTCTTCGCCTTCAAACTACGGGCCAACTCTATTGATTGCCTTTTGACACTGTTTAACAAAATTCTATTCTTTAATGTTTATTTACACCATTGATGCCGTGACCAAATAAACAATTTTTGCCGACAACGGAAACGAAACTCCTAATAAATAAACTCAAACGAATAAACACATCTCTTTTTCCGATTGCAATTTGATATTTGCAAGAGACGTGTTCAAAAGTGTTGAAAGTATTTCAAAACATAACATTAGTACTATTTTACAACAAAATACTACAAAGCACTGAAAACAAGTTTTATTGCAATTAGTACTTTCGGTTAGCAATTATTTTTGAGAGATTCCCAATTTGGTGATGGGAAGGTATTTGCAATTTCGTTTATGGACGTTTCTGGAATTTGTTAGCGGAAACACATTGACGTCGGTCGTTTTGCGTGCACTTTCTTGCTTGTGCGTGCAACGAAGACTCACTTTGAGCAGCCAATCAGAAAAGCACACGGGCGCATTTGTGAAATTTATGCGTTGAGGGCTGGGCGTGTGTGCACCCAGTTTCATCATCATTCGTAGCTAGACTCGTTGCTGCTTGCGGCTGCTTTTCCTCCTTGTTTTCGGGTTCCAACTCAGCGCGTCAACCTTTAAAATACTCATTGATTGCAAATGTTTTAGAATCATTGTCGACTGGCGTCACACAATCATGTCGAATAAGGTCTACCTTGTCCAGAAGCACGCTCCCGTCGTTGGACGTATCCACTATCCAACCCGCCAAAGCGTCATTCCACATGTCATCACACCAGTCGTCAGAGTCATTCAGGTACTTGTTATTAGCTTATTTGCCTATGTTATCTTTGTTTGTTCAGAATAAGCCGCCAAAGAATATCCAAGAAGATGTCATTGAGACCGACTTTTTGGATTACGACCAGTCAACCCAGAAGCCTCAGCGCCGTCGCGAACGTCTAAATCATTTGACACAAGAGCAGAAGATGGATCGTCGAAAAATGAAGAATCGTGAAGCTGCACAGAATGCCCGCGACCGCAAGAAAGTCCAAACACATCAAATGGAGCAAAAACTGAAGAAAATGGCTGCTGAACTCCGCCAACTCCGTGCCGAAAACGCCAAATTGCGAGCCCAACTCAACAAGCCACAACAAACTTACATTCCATCAGAATACGAATCAAACGCCGACACTTACACTTCATCTACGCAAGCTATCAGCGAATGCTCATCTAGTTCCTCAAACGTCGAGCCTGCCGCGTTCCGTTTGAACGAGTCCCTGCCGAGGAATCAAGCTATGATGAGTTTTTCGTCGAGACACCAATGTACAACAACAAAGTCTACAGTGCACCAACCGAGGTTTTCCATCAAACCAATGAAGTGTCGGCCTACCCGCAAGAGTTTGTTGTCGAGGAGGAAATCAGCTGGGCTTCCAACGAGTCTTCTCCAAGTGCTTATGCTCCTAACACCCCAATCCAGCAACAACAAGTTGGCACCCAGCTCCCAGTCCACATTATGCAAGATCAAACCGGCGAGTACTACAAACAACTTGCCCAGAGTGACTTCGTCGACGAAATCGGTCGCGAGTGCTGTGAATTGCCAATGTGGAACGACGATCCGTGCTTTGCAAAGGAGGTCGCAGCAGAAGGCGCAACTATTGCACAAGATCAACTTCAAGAGCAAGAGATGATCCCAGCAGACATCGACGATCTATATAACTACATCTGGGCTTCTGGAAACGAGCCTTTCTAATCGAAATTGTCTAATGTGTTCGTAGCGTTTGTGAATTCTTTTGAGATTCGGTTTTCGGACAGCCCCGCTGATGAGAAAACCGCTTTGATAGCTTTCCATTTGTCTCATGCGTTAAACAAATTCCATTGTACAGACTCCCTTCAGATAGTTCCCGATTCATAAATATTTATATCGATCAACGGTGTGTTGTGAATATTAATTAAGTGCATAACAATAAAGTGCATTCGCAAAATTGCTGTCTTCTCGTCTGTACGGTATTGTGCCCAACTGCATTCATAGAACTAATCGAATTCGTCAAATTCATATTGATGCAAACCGAATTGAGGTGCTTTTCGGTTCTGGCTGATTGTGCCCGACGCTATGGCTTCTAAATATGTAATCCGAAACACTGAGTCGTACAAATGCGGAGTCAATTTTTAGTTGCTTTAAAGAGTCCAAAACAAACTTGATTACCGCTCGATTAAAGTAACAAACAATGAGGGAAATAAGAAGTCCATTTAAAGAGGTCAACAACATGTTCAAGATGTCGTGCAAATCGTTGTCTGTGCTGTAAATGTCTAATAACAGATTGACTCCAAAGAGCGGGATCAAAACTAGAAGTGCCCTCAATATCTTTCTGAACAGTTTTGTAAATTCATTTGAAAGTTTGTGTTTAAATTACTTGTAATTGTTTAAGCTTGAGCTGTTCTGGTCGGTTCGCAATTTCTCCAGCAAAAGCCGCAACGTTCCAATTAGAATTGTCATGTTAACCTGAAAATAAACTGTGAATTGTTTTAGTATTAAAACGTACCAGCAAACAAAATGCACAAGGAAGCATAATTAAAGCTTTGATAAGCAAGTTATTTGTTTCCGGTTTACACGACTGATTGTCGAAAAGTTCAATTAGTAAAGCGTATACAACTGTAAATATTCCTGGAATTAACCACGTAAGTAGCATAATCTCGTTTGACAACTCCGACGACAATTGAGCGTTTGTTTGAAACAGTAGCCAGTACAAATGTAAAGCTTCAACTAGCATCCAAGCAAAAGAAGTTAGTTTTAAGTAGGCGTACTGCAAAATGAATAAAATTCTACAAATAAAATGATTTTGGAGGAACAAATAAGCTCCCAAATGAAATGGCGAGAACAGAAGGCCATTAACGACGTACAATGTTGAGCTTAAGAATAAGGATAATAAAAGTTGCCTGTGGATTGAAAATATGTTATAGTTCTTCAAACGTCTAAAAAGATTATGAAGTTTTAGGTTGACTATCTTTAAGATGATGTTAAAAAGTAAAACTTGTGTACCTGTTGCAAGAAATAACCAATAATGCTGGGAATAACGCAATTGCACTTAAACAATAGGCAATAAAGGTCACTAGCAACATCGGTTTCAGCCAAATTTCTTCCTGATGACAATTTGAATAATCAGTTCGCTCTCTTTCAACACCATTAAAGCGCACTCCGTCCCAAGTTCCATCACCTTTACAATGTTTAATTACTGCCTTCTCGCTGTTTTTCAAATTCCAACGTAATCCGAACGCGAAATCTGGACATGATGCACGGATGATTCCTGGCTTTGCTTTTTCAAAACAACTCCAGCCATCCCAAGTTGCTGGACAATGATTTTTAAGCTGAACGTCGAATCTTAAATGATCGTTGCAGCATTTCTCGGCAGTTTTACAGCACTCTTCAACTGTATGCTCAAAGTTATCAGGCAAAGGTGGAATTAGACTTATATTAGAAAGCGGAAGTGTGAATTCTCTAAACAACAACTTCAAACAACGACGAATACGATTAGACAGAACTCACTTATTTGTTGAAAAGTCTAGTAAGTTGTACTTTGTTTGGTTATCAACTTCGCATTTACAGTCTGGCATTCTAGGGTCACAAAGCATCACGCCCTCTTTGCAAACATTCTCTTCTGTGAAGTTGTACGGTGGCTGAGCTAAGAATATCTAAACATAATAACTAGTTGCGTCTCGACATATTTTAAAACAAAACTCACATAGAGCAGACACTGTGTGCAAGCAATTGATCTAAATACATCTATTTCCACTGATTTGCCCAGCGAAGACAAACGGCACGTTTGATTAATAAAACTGGTGTTCATTGCTCGAGAATCATCAAAAATCTACAACAGTTAAGAACAGTTCTACTTTAAAGAATCAATTTGCAGTTCACGCGATCACAAAACAAAAAGACACAAGTTTCATTTTAATTTTGACACAGCTGGAGAAAAAGCAGAACTTGAATCATTTTTTGATTCGTGGAATTTCCATCCTGCGCTGAACGCATTAATCATTAGACGTATTTTTGTTTGCACGTAATCGCGTCCCTCATTTCATGACTGCCTCCGGTGCTCAAAGTCAAAACACATGTACGTTTAAAGTCCTGGAGTTTCTCGAAAAACAACTCCGGCTCATTTTGGCATCTTCGACGGCATTTCGGAGTAATTTCGAGCCAAGAATTGAATTCGCCGGAAGCATCCTGCTAGAATGTAATTTATTTGCTTTCGCGGCCCCTCTAATTCCAGCATAATGAGTGTTTTGGCGGATACGTTCGCAATAAACCGTACCATTAGGCTTATTTGCGGATTTATGTGTTGCGAAAGTGTTGCAATTGTCTATTTCTTGTTGTTTTTGCACTTTAAACTATTTGATCTCTCTTTAATCGTCCGAAAGCAACAATACATTTTATTAGGCAGTTCTGAATAAAAAGGACGATAATATCGTTTGGACATAAATATATCAATTAGAGTTTCATAGAAATTTGCAGGGACACTCGAACTTCAACACTTAGTTCAGACAAACTTTGCATTTAAAGTGTTTGAAGTTTGAGTGGGAGACTAAGATTACAAGACCACCGAATCGCTCGAATTAAACTCATTGAAATCGTGATAGGCTCAGTGGAAGCGCTCGGAATAACTATCACCAGTAGAGAGGAGAGGGGAATGCTTCAACGAATTAGTTAACACCAAAAGCATGGCAGTTACGTTTTAACAACAAAGTCGAAAAGGCCAATAAGTTGGCAGAAATCTGCGCGAAAAGACAAGGTAGTGCACTGGAGAGCATATGTTTGTGCGTGAAGACAATTGAAGACCTGTATTCAGCGGGAGTTCATAAATAAGCAACAACTAATCGACTCCTAATGCAAATGTCACGCGTCCATTGATCCGACGTGTTCGGCTGTGTCCCAGAACTGATTCGGCGATCTGTCTATGTTGTTAAAGTCCTGCCACAGCGCTAAAATCAACTCGCTGGTCATCAGTTCGCCGGCCTAAAAGGGCGAGTCATTAGCCACTAAACTGCCTTAAAGTGTGAATTACATGTGTGGAGATCATCCGGAGCATGAAAATGCCGTCCTTGCGCAGAAATCCGTTTGTGAACTTGCGCAGGCTGACGTCATCGGTCATTGGCTTCCCTGGATGTTCGTTGAGGACGCGTAAGTATTTGCGAATAAAATTGATGCTTTGACTTGGCAAAAACATTGTCCAGACCCAATACGTTGCATTAAACACTGAAGATTGTGTTAAACTATTTTACAGTTTAAATAAACAAACCTGTTATTAGCCCTATGAAAAGGAACCAGAACCTAAAGACATTTATTGAGTTTAAGGATTGCATTTAAGTTGACATACCAAAGGAAGAGATAAATTTTCTCGTTGAACATGTTTATCATTAATACGCACTGGACTGTGTGCCTATAAAGTTAATAAGTAATTAATTATTCATGTTTGGTCCTACCTGTGAATGTTTCCAAGAACACGTACTTCAAACTTAAACAGAATAGATTAGTCATTTAAAGACTTCAAATCAAAGCTTACATCACAAAGTGTTGTACGAGGAAAAAAACCGGTTTCTTCCCAATCTCTGGAGTTCATTAGATTTTTAAGCAACGTGAAACCATAAGCCAAATCGTTTGATCCAAGGATGTAATTCAATAGGAAAAACTGAAGCAACACGTTGGCCGAGTAAAGTGCCTAAATCAAATTAATCAAATGCAGATTGCCTAATCCTTACCTTGATTCCTATATAAAGCATTGTGACATAACAACCACAGTGCCTCCCTATCCTTAAAAATGCTAGTCTATTGTGGCTCTGTCGCTCAATTTGTGTCAACTAAAAGAGTGAAAATCAAAACCAAGAAAAAGACCAAACTTTCTACCTGAACGTCTTCTTCGATATGTCTTGCCATTGTGAAGACTGTTCGTGCTTTTATGTCTTGATCCATGAGACGAGCATCGCAAGCCATCTGTACAAGACCTTGAAGATTGATGCCTGAGTGCCAATAAAGAAGTCCTCGCCAGATGATGCCTAAACATTGAGATTAAAAGAACGCCAATTAAGTTGAAAAACTCACATGGAATGTAGAAGAAGAGAGCTTGAATCGCTAAAAATATTATTCTTAAAAAGATCATCAAATGTAAAGCTTACCGAGGTAAAATGGGACCTGCAACCATTAGAGTAATTTTATTGTGTTTTAAATGCAATCAATTGAAATATGTATTAAAAGAACTCACCCATTGATAGTATCCTTAAAAGATTACGCATGTTAATTAAATTAATTGTATATAATCAACTGATTTTTTAAACGAGTTCTTTAATTTAAACGTACCAATTTGCCGATTCCTGAATTTGAACAAAATTATTTGTATAATTCAAATGTAATCATACCTTCTGTTGTACACTTCTTGTGGAATTTCTTCCTGAAATTTATGAAATTCATGGCCGGATTAGTTGTTTATTGCTTTTAAATTTAGTTACTTCCGTTTTGAAAGAAAATGCAAAAAAGTGTACAGTCCGAAACTCAGTTATTGTTTGCAATTTGCGTATGTTTTCCAGCTGTGAATTGGAATAAGTTTTTGTGGTCCCCCGAGAATTCTACTTTATTGGGCAATTTTCGGACTTAAACATTGACGTAAACATTTTAGCGGCTATACACTTTAAAGGTGACAAAACGGTTACTGATAGTCAAATACTCTTTTTTAAATAAGAGTGACAGAACTTTGTAGTGAAATACTTGTTTTTAAACGTACTTGCACTGGGATCCAGTAAGTGTTTGCTATCCAGCAGTAGTTTTCAGTATATTGCTCCATAGAGTCGGTAAAAGTGGCAGGAACCCAACACTGCAGTTAAAAGTATTGTTAAGGTTCAATAAATTGAAGTGCATACCTGAATGGGAAAGCCCACATATTGTTTGGCAGATACTAATAAGGCAAATGATGCGACTAAACACATCGTATTAACATTATTTTCAAGCACTCAAAACTTACGTATTGTTGTGGTGTAGTAATAACTACAAATAGATTTGTTATCAGAGTTGTTATTAAATTAGAACTCACCTGATTTTATCGACGAAATCATCGTCCATACTAAAAGTATTTGAATGTCTAAAAGCCTTAAATGAGAACTCACCGAGGATAAAGGGCTAAAATTGAAGAAATAAAATGCAGTTAGATCGATTAGTTTCTTACCTCGAAAGGCCGAAGCCAAATAGTAAAGAATCATTGCTGGACCAAATTCTAAAGTACTCGTGTTACCGCAAAACTTACAGAATTAACAACCTTTTTTGTGGCCAGCTCCGTGTGCAGCCCCGTGACCGGTCGCACCGCCACCAACCTAAATGAAGGTAGTAATTAACTTTAAACGCAACAAATATCACAGCAGTTCATTTCAATTTGTTTAATAGCAGATTGCATTGAAAACAATAATTGTTTACATTGTTCGTGGAAAGAAACTTACGTGATGGCCTTCTAGCCTTAGTTGGTGAGAACCGTCTAATAGTTTGTGAGCCTGAAAGTCGGCAACCATTCAGTGAGGCAAGAGTTAAGTGCAAAGATCAGAACTAGCATACCCCCATTTCACTGGTGCATGACAAGAGTTGTGGAATTTTTTGCGCGCCATTCGTGAAGCTCCACTAATAGGGGGTTTGAGGCGCAGGTAGACGCCACTAATTAGCAATTGGCCCTTGAGCCATCTAGATTCGGAGCAACAATGAGCACGGTTATTGGCCAAGTAAGTTTGGGCGCTTCACCGCGAATGAGCTCTTCGCGGCGGGAGGAGTTTGCAGTCCAACTTTTACTGTCCGACTCGCCGAACCTCGACCACGGTTTTCATTTGGTGGTTCTTGACGGGTTTGAAGCAAATCTAAGGACTACTTAATAGGGGCAACTATCGGAAAACTAGCGAAATGGGAAGGACCTTTCCACACACTTTGCTTTCCGCTTGAACTTGAAAAAGAGAAAATTGTTGAGTACTCCTCCTTCTAGACTCAATACAATGAATGTCCAAATAAACCGCCCCACATACCTTGCCGAATTTCATGTTGGTGCGCCTAAGAGGCGGATTCGGCAATTTGACAAAGAGATTCACACGCCCGCCGCTTCACAAATGGCTTTCATTCTCGGTTTTTAATGTTATGTAAAAGACGGATCCGCCGAATTGATGTTTTGGCTTTGGCCGACACCATCTCCAAAATAATGCCATCCTATTCGGCCCTCTGAGCCGAATCAATTACAGGGTTTTGAAATCCGCCTGCTTCGCGCGCAATTAATCGCCCAGTCGATGCCAAAAATGAGGGATTCTTTATTGGCTCTGCACTTCTGATTAATCAAATTGTCTGCAACTCAAAGACTGCTTCTTCGTTTGTCGAGATTTAAAGAAGATTTCCTTCTAAGCCGATTGTCGTTCGAAACACCTGAGCTTGGCTGCAATGTCTTCGTTTATTACATGCGCGCTTGTTCGGCGCTGCTATCGTAACTTAATATGTTGACTTTCGGGTTGTTCTTCTCCTATTTCACGTTGGCCACACGTTTCATGGCGCCGACATGTGCGTTAGAAACCGAACCACTTGTGGCACTTTGAAATTTATCAATTTTTAACAGATTCGTACAAGAGCCGACCAAGAGGGACAGGTCCGGCAACAAGCTCACACTTCTGCAAGTGGACCTTGCAGAGGCGACACGGATTTGGCCGGAAAGGCATCTACTTTGATGACAATTTGCATATTTTAACTAACGTCGGCTTCCTGTCCTCATGCCCTGAGGCGCTGCGAGTCGATTCGTGCCACCATCGGACGAAAGTTAGCAGCCCCACTTCCCGGCAATTTCACATGCTGCTCAAAAAATAAATAAAACGCTTAAACGCAAGGCGCAAGCACAAGTGGGCATTAATAGTTCTGTTGGCCTGAGGAATTCCGCAACAACTGCATAAAAACATTTCAACGTACTTGATATGCGGGGATTGTGTCTAGATGCCTGATCTTCCGCCAAAGTGTCGTTGAATGCTTAAACAAAACTCAATATCAACACCCTACTATCAGCATTCTTTCAACTCGATAATTGCTAATGTGCTTTGATTTCAAACAACTTGAAGTATTTCAAACAGTATTTCGAAGAGTGTTTCGTCAACTTTGAAGTCACAAAATTTCAAGGCAGTTTCAAAACAGTAATGCACCAATGAGTGGAATGCGAGCTTTTGTGAAAACAAAAAAGACCTGATGATGTGACGGGTAAAAGAGGGACGAAGGCCTTTGATATGAAGAGAGAAGGGCTGCCTGTGGATTGTAGGAACGTCGATGAAGTGCTGATTGAGGTCGTTTGGGCAGAGAACGAGGCGAAAGTGCAGCTCGGTAAGTGAATGGATCGTGTCTAAATGTGGTCAGCAGTGAAGAATGTGGCTGTGAAGATGCTTCAGAGAGACGGTTTCTTAATGGAATGCTAAAGGTGTTGGCTCGGTTGGAGTATTGGGGAAACAGTGTGGCTTGTTTGGCGGTGCCGTTCAGTTCCTGAGCAAATTGGTGATCGGCGAGTCCGTTTCTGATGTGAATCGCGACGACTCCCGACTATTGTTCCAGAGCTTCGCAGAAATTAACTGATCATGGCAGTTCGGAGCGCAAGACTGGCTGTAGGCAGTGGAGTGGAGATGACCGAAAAGTTTAGAGTTTTGTCGGCAAAAAAGGCCAGAAATCCACAAGTTCTTGCATGAGAAGAGGGACAAAACTAAAACTATTTTTGAATTACGACGGAAGTGGAGAATGAAACGCGCGAAATTAAAATGTGCATAAGTAATGGATCAAAATAATTGTAACAGCAACAAAATGGTACGCAACAAAAAACAATGCAGTTAAATCAATTAACTCAACTCAGCAATCAACGAACAACAAATGCAAATTATTCCAGACAAGCGATTTGTAACTTGAGCTGTTGAGTCACTCAACGGCGACAATAATGCGTAATTTGCAAGAGCGTAAGTTGCAAAGAGCATTAGCTTCTCGACGCCTACCATTTCCATCATTTGCGTGCTGGAGCTAAATGCACTAGACAAGCTGGGACGTTCGAGCGCAGAGATTCAGATGCTGGTTGACAAGCAGGCCGGAACCTCTACCCGACGCCAAACGACTACTCTAACGAGCAATGAGCCGTTTGGAATTGGTGTTGAAGCGCCAAGGGAAGTGCCGGCAAGTTGCAATTTAGACATTGCTTCGGGGTTAACAAAATTACGCAGCGATTGGCGCCAACTACACAAAGTGGCCGGATCCCAACTTATGCAACTGCCAAGAAACAATAAATCCGCAATGAGTCATAAACACCGGACGGTGGAGGATTGCCGAAACAGTGCAGAACGTAAAGTCAGGTAAAAAGCGGCAAATTTGCTGTTTGCGCCGCGTTAATAGTTCAGAACCGTTCAAGCAAAAAACTTCCAATGACTAATGCTTCTGTGGCCGTGAAATTGGCAAATCGCCGCTTGCTGGTAATTTAAAAATCCGGCACGAATTTTTAATGTCGAATTAACTGTCGGCACCCAAACCCAACTTGTAAGTCATTCCAGGGCGCGTAATAGTTGGCGGGAAATCGCGGCACTCAACCTGTCTCGAAGCAATGACACTGGCCTTTTTCATGAAAAATAACAGGAAAACAAGTGCACATAATTAGGCTGTCTCGAAATGCTTGCAAGTCAAAGTCTAAAAATGCTAGAAACAAATTGTCAACTAACTCATCTTTTAATTGTGTAGTTTAGATACTTTAGCAATAAGCTTTAAAATTCAAAGTGTCGTTATAATAGAGACCAGCAGCTCGCGCCTTTGTCGTGTTCAGTCAAAGCCTCAACACCACAACCCGCGCCCCCCACGGCCCGGGGTCCCGCCCCGGCGGCCACCAAAGAACGAGGGCCGGCCCAACCACCGCCACACAGCCCAAGCGCCCCCAAACGCCGCGGCCCCACCACAGCCCGGCACCAAAAAATAAACGTCCGGGAGAACTCCGGATCCATTTAAAAGTTCTTAAAGTCCCATGCTTTCTTCTCTCTCTTCTTCTCTACTTTTAATGTTTTCAATCTCGAAATGCTAGAAACAAATTGTCAACTAATCAACTAGTCGTTTAAGTGAAGAATTAGAATATATTGTGCAGACATTTTTGTAAAAAGCAACGTGTATTGAGGAGACGTAATTCAAGCGCAACGCATCCACCTAATAAAACAAATATTGAAATGACGCGGCCCTCAAATCCCAACAAGCCTAATCATTTTAATAGTGAAATATAAGCGGTTGGGATCGGCTGCGGGTGGATTTGTTGCGGCCAATGCATGGAAGAAGGGGCTATGAGGAAATTCGCCGAGGTCCAAACCGACCAGCTTTTTGATTGATCCGTGGCCAAAAATTAACTGCCTGCTGACACGACCACAACGTGTGTTAACTAGCAAACTGCCAACCAGAAACCGCAGATTCTTGCTCGCTCCTCCTAGTATTAATAATGAGCAGCAGTGGATCGAGCGCCGAAATCTACCCAGTCCTGTGGCCCTCCGGAGACAAATGCAAACAGCCGCAGAGCAAATAGATGTTCGCTCGAAATCAAATCCAAACGAGTCCAAATCAACGAACTCCTTAAAGCGAGGCTCAATTGTCAAACAAATGGAAAAGGTAGGCGATCGAAAAGCAACAACTAAACAACATTGCAATTCGACTACAAACAAACTAGTTACGCATTCAAGCCACCAACAAATGAACTAACAAACGAGTCTTGAACTAAAAAGCCAAAAAAGGTAAGAAAAGCACAAAACAGTCTGGCAAATACAACTGAGAATTTTACGCCAATAGTTCGGTTGCGGAAAGACCCGATGAATAAATTACCTCTGAGTTTGTTTATTTTGAGCCCAAGGAAGGAAAAGACAACTTTTGGCACTAAAATTCGGAAACTTATCCAGCTGGGCCGCCGCTGATTTGCACGAGCAAATAAATGGCCACCTTTACGCACCGCTTCCAGCATTTAGACAAAAAGATTTGGCCTTCTTCCTCCGACGATTTCTGGCGCCGATTCGCAATTTGATTATGCAAATCACGCACGATGCCCACGCCGACTGATTCGGCAGCCAACTTTTATCTGTTACTCTGTTTTGCATTCAGCCCTTCCACTATTTGACACTTCATTGACACTCAATTAGCACATTAACGCTGTTCGAAAGATTCGAAAATAAATCAAAGCACAGTTAGCAATCAAACCAATTCGAGCCAAGCATGTAAAGAATGCACGTAAAGAATGCATGAAACTAGTGTGTTGAACCTACTCGTGTGTTTTTGTACATTCAAAGCGGCTTCAGATACGACCTTTCGAGTGCGTCGAGTGTTGTGGCAGTTGATCGACTTGATTCTGGTCGTTTTGTGATGAGGGCAAACTCCGAAGATCGTCATGAAGTGCGCTGGCTGGGCATCCAGTCCGTTTATTCTACTCGACTCGGGTCGACTTCTAGAGCAAACTGTCGCCAGGTAGAGCATTCAGTTTATGACTAGTTGGCAAACGAGCATTTAAATGCGAAATTCATGTTCACCACTACAACCTATTCGGCCACTTAATTGCCAATTTGGAGGTTTTAAAGCCGGATAACATGCCGCTTTTGCGGGGAAGTTCAATGAAAGACAATTGTTGACTTGAGGCTGAAAGTTAAATTGTGAACAAACGAAACAGTCAAAACTCACTAATTATTGAATAAGGCACACCGATTCGTTATTGTCCAAGTTGTTTGCGATGTAGAAGACTAAAAAAGAACGTAAAACTCCGATCTAAACGAACCCGCAAGCACGGATATGGAACGAACAAATCCCATGTGAAACCTCTAAAATCTGTGCTGCAAAGTTAATTGGAAAGACCTTTGTACTCTCACGAGGCTTTAAGGTAACGAGTCGTTAGTGCATTAAAATGATGTTTTATCGACAGTTTTTGGAACTTGCTCTCGACAATTTAGCAAGCGCCAAATAATCTTTTTGGCTAATCCCCAAACGGAATTGAAAAATTGAAAAAATGAAAAGAATGGTTAATTGTCTTCTTCTGTCAAAGTGTTTTTTATTAAAGATAGGTCTCATTTGGTCAATTAGAGTTGTTATTAATTGGAGCGCAACAAGCATGCCGAAAAGCGGCTTTTTGGAAGTGGTCAATTAAAATCGCATTAACGGCCACTTCGGAAGGGAATTCAAAAACAGAGGCGGTCTAAAATGAGCGCTCATGATGTAGCTTAAGTCAAGTTGGCCACGTCGGCCATTGCTCATACGAATGGAAGGCACGGCATATGGTCTCGAGTTGATTTTGGCTTCCGTCGAGGCGATAAGCGGCGCCTACTCAATTATGCAGATTAGGTTGATTCGGCGTCGCTTCGAGCTGCCGAAACGTAAAGCCCAAACCGTGAATGGAAACAAAAGCCGAGTGGAGCAGTCCCAACTGTTAAGTGATTATTTGGTTCAAAAGGCTGATGGCATCACTGTCCAAACAGCCTTCCGCTCGGGGTCAGCGGATAAGTGCATTCGTCGGCTATTTAGAAGAGTTGCTTTTTGGCGGCGCTTTCAAGTTGTGATGTTGGCCGGTACAATGGCTTGCTTATCCGTTGCGCAGTCTACGGCTTCTTTTGTGGCCAAAAGGCTTTCAGTCTGCAGGTCCGCGTCGTTCTCTTCATCGACGCCTTATAACAGTCGCTGTCACCCGAGGACGTTATCGGCGGATATGTTAGCCGTATTGTCGGCCCTTCTTTTGTTTCAGCAGATTCCGGCATGACTGGTAGTCGACAAATGTCGTGATTCCCAACAAATCGTTTGCTAATGCCGCCTGACAGCTCTCCATATGTCCATTCGCTGCGGATTATTATGTTTTTGTTTGTTCTTCTTGTTCCCGAATAAGATGTCATCAAAAATTTCTCGCGCACTCTTTCGCATGCACCACGTTACTTTGGGACAGCAAAACATTCTGATCAGTCAACAAAGTTAACAACTTGTTGATCATTACAAACTGTGTTTAAATTGCAAACTGTGTTGAAATTGAGTTATTTAACCGACCTCTTGTGGTTGCTTCTCCGACTCATTGGACGATGGCTCTCCATTATCAGATTCACTATCCTCGGCTGTCCACATGGGCCCATGAGATTTGGTCACAACAATTCATAGGAACAGTCGTCGCGATTTCCACTTAGACTTCATTATTGTTGAGTTGTACGAAACGACCATCGTATTTGCTGAATGATGGATTTGCTCTAAAAATAGAACGATCACAACTTTTAAAACTTTATAAGAAGTGAACACTGTAAATAAACATTATAAATAAAACTTACTTAAATTAATATCAAGGAGTTGTTTAAAGAAGTGTAGAAAGTGTTGTAGAAATAAGTGTAACAAACTTAGCAAGTGTTGTAGAAGGCGTTGAAAGTCAAACAAAAGCAAGAGTTGTTTTAAAGTCGAAATAAACGTGGGAAAGTTTCCGCCGTCAAAATCAGTAATGACAAACCACTTTCTTTGTCGAAGTTCTTGAGTTTTGCGTGTTGGAGTCGATAACAGGCGGCAACTTAAATCTGCAATTTGGAGAGCTGATGAGACAAACCGTTTGGAGACATCAAAGATGGAGCCGTTCCACAAAATGAAACCACTATCTACAAAATCTATTCGAAAAAGACAGTCGAGCTTTGACATCAAAAATGAGAAAAATTGCGAAAACAAACTTTTACGCAAAACTTCCGTTGTATTGTGATAATCGATTAAACAGTTACCGTTTTTGATCCGTCCGAATTGAGCAGTACATGCATCACAAGAAGGAACACAAGCCACAACGACAAATACCCGAATGACAAGTTAATGATTAAAACAACACAAAAAGACATCGAAACACATTTTCGCAACCACACCGCTAATCCAAACAAAAAGTAAAAACGACTAATTCCGGTTGTGGATCGGGCACAACTTGGTTTCGATTGCAATGTCCAAATTGGGTTAAAACTTGCCGTACAGGCCCAATAAGTAATGGGCGCTGTTGAGCGCTATCATTGCTTTAACAGAGCTTCGGCATTCCCCTGTGGATTGTGTGGATCGAGAAGAGCCGGAGCCGCCGAGGTAATTACATTATTTTTTCATTAGCCGATAAAACAAACCGCCGCGGCCAATTACTTGTGTGTTCAGGCGTAAGTTTCGAAACCCATCAATTTCTTGTCGCTAATTGCTTTCGTGTAATTTTTCACCCAACTCAACTTATGCAAATCTGGAAGACCTGTGTTGACTGCACACGGTTCTTTGGCATGTCATTTGTTTTTTAGAAGTTGATGAGCGGTCGTTAAGTGCACGAGGCAAGTAATTTGGAATTTATAAATTTCATGAAGCGTAAAGAGCGGATGCGAAGTGGCCGTAGTTCTCGAAAACATTACGTAGAAAAGCTGAAGTTTTCAAGCAGTCTGCTGTCTGCTAATGATGGATCCGTGAGGGACATAATTTGTGGTCTATAGATTCGAGTTTTTGGCATGCGCGTTTACAGTTTTTTGCGCTCCACGTTTTTAGACTTTGAATTCCGAATACTCTTTTAAACACTTTTCTATTTAGTGCAACAATGAATCAGATGCAATTATTTGGCAACCAAGGAGGACTTTGTTGTTGGGATTTTATGCGTTTAGAGGTTTGTCAGTTTAAATATACTGTAAAGCTTCTAATAGAAGCGCGTAGTGTTGCCGCAAGACCAAGACTTTTGGTTGTAAATTGTTATTTGTGCCGCATATGCTCGGATAAAATTAGTGGAGAAGACTACTTTACGGAAGAGGGGCTAAATAACTTGGATAAATGGCTAATTGAGTGAAGAACACCCTCGAATAAACAGGTCGAAAAATTCGGTCTTGCAACAACTAAAACTATCAACTTTATTTTGTTTTTAGACCGGAGCATTTCTTGTTCTTTACTTTGATCTGGCATGTTTGGTGGGCCAACTGGCTTATATGGCAGCATCAATAATGATTCAATGTTGCACTATTTACAATTTAATTTGGTTTCTATGTTGCATGATACAAGCAGTTCTGTGTGTCATTCTTTTCCGAGCAATAAGCAACCGGCATTTGAGTCTACTAAAATTATATATTGCAATTGGAATTGCTGGACGAGCAATTATTCTGGGTGTTTGGGTAGTAATTATCTTAGTTGAAGGCTTCGGTGAGTTTCTAAACAAATAATTGTTGCAATATGCATTTAGGCAAGAAAGCACCGTTTTATGACAACGGCCAATTGGTTTTGATTGGTTTCTTGATCTTCTGCCTCTTTGCTATTTGTTTCTGCGGAGTTGTTTTGTTTCGTTGCCTCGCTTATTTCAAACAACTGCACGAAAAGGCGAACAAGTGTCCACAGTATCGGCAAATTAAATTGTGTCCACACAAGGTAAAGAGAATTTGCACAAATGAATACAAAAACTAATCCGCTCTGCATTGGAGAATAATTATTATTACAAACTTCTTTATTCGGCACAGTTTATTGAGTACAAATTTGCAGGATCACATGCACCGAGAGAACTCAGGACTTCTTTCAACCAGCACCTCAAATAATCAAAACTTTCTCCTCCACGAGCTGGATCTGGAGAAATTGCATGATGCGGACTCAGGGGCTAAGTACTGACCTTTATGCTGTTGTGCCGTTATGTTCAATCCCAACCAAAATAAACCCACGCGTACTTTGTTGTTTTCGGACAGCGAGAGAGAATAAAGCCTCAAATGATTATAAACGTCTGCGTCAACAGTTTCTTGTTTTTGTTTTCTTTGTTTATGCAGTTCTATGTGTGGCGAACGCTCCGATGCTCAAAGCCATCTAGAAAACTAATAATAATCAGCATTTCGAAATGTTGCGTTTCAACAACAAAAATAGTACGTAACGTGTAGTAGTAATGTAATTGTGAACTGCAACCGCATATTAAAATCATATGTGTTTTCGAAACAGCACAGAGTGCTCAATTATTTCGGGGCGTCAGCGGGGCGAATTTTCAAAAATCAACTTGGCGTCCAAAAGGTCTTTTTCTTTCGCCACAGTGTTTTCCCGTCATTGTCGAAGCAGCAAAGCGAATTAGAAGAGCAAGATCCCAAGCAAGCAAACAACAACTGGTGCGTGTGCCACGACAAGCCAGCCCCTTTCTATGTTCTTTCGGGGCGCCTTGCATAAGAGTGCATATTTTGCTTTCCTTCCGTTCACTGCGCGCACTCCTCGAAAGGCTCTGTGTTTTTCGTACTTTGCTCTCGGCTCCTGCACACGGCCGTCGCTGCTGATTTTTCCTTTCGCTCTTTGTGCAGCCGATCCAGTGCACAGGCGAAGGCTATTTTGCTTTTTTGCAGGCTCTTGCGACGACGCCAACGGCGAGAGATGTTTTTATGTTTGTACTGCGCATTCGGCTGAAGCGAAACCTCGTCCACGGTTCTTCACCTAGTCAGCCAACATTTTGCCATTTTTCTATCAACCGGTTCGCTGATGCTGATTAATACTCAACATAGCTACTTTATCCCACATTTCATTCATATTTGTCGACCAAAGTCTGCGACGGCTGAGTTTTAGGGCGAAATTTTCTGATCCGAAGTGTGTCGCGTGTTGCTTCAATGTGGCCGAAGCTAATCTACTGATTGATGCGTGATTGTTTCGTTTCTATAGACATTAACTATGTACACATAGCTGGACTCAACTCGAGGAGATTCGTTCGCGTAGTCTCGCCAGTTCCAGAATGAGCCGAGTTGTTTGGAACAATTGGTAGGCTTTTGAAACTGATTGTTACCGTAGTCGGAAGTATCCGCGCCATCGAGCTCTTTTTCGCGTGCTTTCGTGAAGTCAATTCGTTTAAATCCAAAATCACTTCAACATATGAGCAGGATCAGCTCCCGGTGTGCACACTCTTGAAATTCTATGTTCGCATGAGTTTTGTGTAAGGTGATTTTTGAGCGGTGAGAACGCACAAATGGAGTTGATTTTGCTTTCGAGCGTGTTTGTTGTTTATCGACCTGCGTGTTATTAGATGAACTGCTCTTTGCTTCTCTGCAGCAAACAGTGGCTCACCAAGTTGTGTATTTCGCGTTGTTTTGCGCCTTTCTGACCAACCGAACATTTGGCAAAAAAGACAGCTTGATTCTGCTGATAAACAACAGTTAAACAATGGTCAGCAGAGCGCTTACGTTGTTGTTTATTTCCTTTGTTAAATAGGATCGAATACGCAAAAGTTTCAAGTTTGTGAAAGAAAAAGTCATTTAATTAATTTGAAAGCTATCAAAATTGCGCGTTCTCTTGCGTATTCATCCAGTGATGTTGAAGTGCCGCGGATAGCGACGTCTATTGTTCTTCATTGTGTCACGGAAATGCCAACACTTTCTTTGAGTTATTATCCCTGCGAAATCCTTTGGCATTTTCGTGGCCGAAAGCATTGTGGAATTAGCGAGTTAGGTTGCGCTCCGTTTTGTAGAACCAATAAACGGAATATTGTTTGTCTAAGAACTGAACGCATGCTTGAGAGAATCACATTATTTAGCTCATTTTTAGTGCTTTTGGTGGCATCCCTGCAAGAGAGGAAGATCTTCAAAAGTGCCAGCCGCCTTGAAAGCTCACTCTGACAAAATGGACCCTTCCGTCTACATTTTACCCAACAATCAATATAATAAGGTAACTTCAAAGTTAAAGAACCTCTTCATGTTTCTTTCCAGCAAATTGTGAATGCAAGCGCGTTAGCTTCCAACCCAGCAGCCCTTATGCAACAGCCACAATATGTCGCGATGCCTCAGAATCCGATGCTACAGAACGTGACTTTGTTGAATAGTGTCCAGAATGGATTGGGCATTCAAGGATTGGCTCCTAAACCGCTTGTCAATGTTCAACCTCAGCACTTCCAGCCCCAGCAAACCACCCAGAACGCAAACACAATAAACAATTTGATCAATTTTGCAAATCCGGCAATGGTTGCAGCAAGTACTGCGGTTCCGTTCACTACAGCTGCTCAAAGCTTAGATGCCAATGGCTATTTACAACTTGCGCACTCCGACTATCAGACTGGGAATTATGCACTGGCCGAAAAACATTGTCACACTGTTTTGGGAAGTGATCCACAGAATGTTAGCGCATTACTGTTACTCTCTTCTATCTACTTTCAATTAAAGAATTACGACAAGTAAGAGAGATTCAAATTATTACTTTTAATGCTTTTATTTAGATCAATGCATTATTCCAGCCTTGCAACGAGGATTAACAGCTCATGTGCGGAGGCATATTCAAATATTGGTAACTGCTTAAAAGAGAAGGGAGATGCCTGCTGCTGCTTTGGAAAACTACAAATTGGCTGTTCAACTTAAACCGGACTTCATTGATGGTTACATAAATTTGGCTGCTGCGTTGGTTGCATATGGAGATTTGGATCAAGCTGTGACGGCGTATTTGAACGCTCTTCAGTACAATCCAGAACTTTATTGTGTCCGCAACGATCTTGGAAATCTATTTAAAGCAATGGGGCGCTTCGAAGAGGCCAAAGTTTGTTACTTGAAAGCTATCGAAACTCAGGTAATAAATTATATTCGAACTTTATTCGTTTTACTATCTGAACTCTTTAGCCGCACTTCTCGATTGCCTGGTCAAATCTTGGATGCGTATTTAATGCTCAAAATGAAACTTGGCTTGCCATTCATCACTTCGAGAAAGCAATTACATTGGATCCGACATTCCTTGATGCACTAATAAATTTGGGCAATGTAAACTTCAATTGAATAATAAACAATATAAGTTAATTTAGGTGTTGAAAGAAGCCAGAATATTTGACCGTGCCGTTTCTGCTTATCTCCGGGCTTTGGCATTGCAGCCTAATCACTCAGTTGTTCATGGAAACTTAGCGTGCGTTTACTACGAGCAGGGCAAAATTGACTTGGCTATTGAAACTTACAAACGTGCAATTGAACTGCAGCCGAATTTCCCAGGTAAGGCATTTCAACTGTATAAAGAACTAGTAAAGAACAATTCTCAAAAGTCAACTAAACAAACTATTTTATTATTTTAATGAATTGTAACCAAAACCTAATTTCAGATGCTTATTGGTGCGTTCGAAAAGTTCCCGGATGGCCTATTTTCACAGACTCATTTAATAAACTGGCTGGTGAAACTAACATCTAGAAGTTTGTGTCAAGGGTCTAATCTTTAAATGAGTCGATTTTCATAACTTTGCATCTTGTTATGCAAAAGTTAGTTAAGCATTTGTTTCTTTTGAAGTCAAAGGCCTCTTCATGTGCTAGTCCATTGAGTAATAATACTTACACTATATAATTGATGTGCCGGAGTTTAAGCGTTTGACATAAACTTCTAAAAATATCGTTAGTTTCAGCAGCTATCTCATTAAATCAGTCTGTGGAAACAGGCCATCCGGGAACTTTCCTAACACACAATATAGTAATCTCGCCAACGCTTTGAAAGAAAAGGGACTTGTCACGGAGGCCGAAAATGCGTACAACAAAGCTTTGGAATTGTGTCCAACCCATGCTGATTCACAGAATAATTTGGCCAACATAAAACGAGAACAAGGTAAATTGATTGAAGCTGTTAATTGAAAGCAAACCGATTCTAGGCAAAATCGAAGAAGCTACACAGTTGTATCGAAAAGCACTCGAAATCTTCCCGGAATTCGCCGCAGCCCATTCAAATCTAGCTTCAATTCTTCAACAACAAGGTCATTTGCATAAAGCGGTCGAACACTACCAGAAAGCAATTGCAATCAGTCCTGCTTTTGCCGACGCCTTTTCAAATCTCGGTAATTGCTTGAAAGAGTTGGGAGACGTTTCGGGTGCTCTGCAATGCTACACTCGCGCAATTTCAATCAATCCGGGATTCGCAGATGCCCACAGTAATCTGGGTTCAATCCACAAAGACAGCGGCGATATTCCGAATGCCATTCAATCCTACCAAACTGCATTGAGGCTAAAAACTGATTTCCCAGATGCTTTTTGCAATTTGAGCCATTGCCTGCAAATTGTTTGTGATTGGTCGGATTATGACGCTAGAATGATAAAGATTGTGAACTTAGTTGAAGAACAACTGAAGAAAAAGCGACTTCCATCTGTTCACCCACATCACTCAATGCTTTATCCTCTAACACACGAACAAAGGACTGGAATTGCAGCCAAACATGCTCAACTCTGTATTGAAAAGATTAGCGTTCTACACAAAGCTCCGTACAACCACGTGAAATTGTTAAGCAACGGTCAGAGACTAAGAATCGGTTATGTTTCAAGCGACTTTGGAAAGTAAGTGTTTCTTAATAGGCTATTTAATAATGTTTGAATAATTTCAGCCATCCAACGAGTCATCTTATGCAAAGCATTCCAGGACTGCACGACAGATCCAAGGTTGAAATTTTCTGCTACGCGCTTTCTGTGAATGACGGCACCAACTTCCGGCAAAAGCTCATGAAAGAATCTGAACATTTTGTTGATTTGAGTCAAGTTCCGTGCAATGGCGATGCAGCTGACAGAATATACAACGACGGAATTCACATTTTGATTAACATGAACGGGTACACAAAAGGTGCTAGAAACGAAATCTTTGCTCTACGGCCCGCGCCAATTCAAGTTATGTGGCTTGGTTATCCTGGAACATCTGGAGCGCCTTTTATGGACTATATCATTACTGACGAAGTTACCTCTCCGCCCGCTTTGGCTTATGCGTACAGTGAAAAACTAGCCTACATGCCACACACTTTCTTTATTGGCGATCATCAACAAATGCTTAAACATCTAACGGAGCGAGTCATCTTAACGGACAAAAATTCTGGCAACGGAGAACCTCATCGTGACAATGCTACAGTTGTGAATGGAACGAATCTGCAGCCACTTTTGGACAAAGCCGAAGTCAAGCCATTGATTCGCGAAACAGAAGTTTCGTGCGGTCCCGAAAAGACTGAAAAGAATGTGACTGTTGTTTTGCCTGTCGCTGAGGTAAATACTTTTAAACAATGCATTCATTAACTCATACTGTTTAAATAGATTCCAACCACATTGCCCGTTCAACAAATGATAGGAAGCGGTCTAATTGCAGCATCGGTTGAAGGTGTAGCCGTCCAAAATGGTCTAACAACGCTAAATCAAACTCATGTCAAAGCTGCCACTGGAGAAGAAGTTCCGCAAACAATTCTTGTGACGTCTCGACAACAATATGGTAAGTTTCGTGTTTAAAACGTGCAGAATAGCCGCGCGCTCTTTTGCGGAGCGCCGAATAAAGTTAGTTCAATTAACAAAAATGTTTATAGGTTTGCCGGAAGATGCCATTGTTTACTGCAACTTCAATCAACTGTATAAAATTGATCCAACAACGCTTGAAAACTGGGTTCAAATTCTTAAACGAGTACCAAAGTCTGTTTTGTGGCTCTTGAGATTTCCTTTCCACGGAGAGTTAAATGTTCAGAAGTTCTGCCTTGAAAGAGGAATTGAAGCCGGACGTGTTATTTTCTCGAATGTTGCTGCAAAAGAAGAACATGTGCGAAGAGGTCAGTTGGCTGATGTTTGTCTTGACACTCCATTATGTAACGGTCACACGACTGGAATGGACATATTGTGGACTGGAACTCCGATGATTACGCTTCCTTTGGAAACTTTGGCTTCACGCGTTGCTTCGAGTCAACTCTGCGCGTTGGGATGTCCAGAATTGGTTGCCAAAGACCGCGATGACTATGTTCAAATTGCTGTCAAATTGGGAACAGACTCTGATTAGTAAGCACTAATTCAAACTATCCAATAACAACTATCAATTTTAGTTTGGCTAAGATCCGAGCAAAGGTATGGCAAGCAAGAACAACATCTACGCTCTTCAATGTAAAGCAGTACTGCACAGACATTGAGAACTTGTACGAGAAGCTCTGGTCGCGACACGAAAAAGGACTTGCGCCTGATCACATCACCAATTAATAACTACTGTTAGAATCCGGTGCACACTAAAACTATCGGTACATCCTCCTCACATTTTAAGTTATTCACATTAGGAAGAGGTTTGATTATCACCTGAATTTTCCGACTTTCTGTGTCGTTCACTGCACTTTGTACAATACCTTTTTGTTGGATGATTTGAAATCATATTTCCTTGTTATGCCGGTCTGCATTCAGACTACTTGACGCTTTTTGTTAACTAAGTTGTGATAATTGTGTTGAAATTATGTACATATTGAATAAAATGATTGGAACAACTCGACTGTGTTAAAACTTTTATTTACCTTTAAAGCACAAGTTGCAATTAAAGCAATGAGAAGACCCGCTTGAAGATGAGAGTTATTGTGGCCATTATAAGGCAACTAAAGTAATGAAAACACTGTGAAAAGCACGAGAATAAATACCAATACTAGCATATTTACATTTGGGCAAGAAGATTTGTAAACCCGAATAGCGAATGAGCAAATCTCATCAGTTAAACAATAGGATTAAAAAGTCTAAAGATGTCAAAACTATTATCGTCAATCTGAAAAATCTAAACATGTGTTGAGACTCTGGAGGCCGCTCTGTTATCCGGCAACAAAATATTATCTGCAGTTGGGGTGTCAACTTCAGGCAAGGTTTCCAATGGCGCCACATTTAATTGTCTGACTGCAAAGTTGTTTCGATTTGGATTGTAGACCGGGACACAGATCTCTTGATTCACTAAAATGTGTTGCTTTGCTAGTTTTGATTCTGAATATAACTTACTTATTGGAGAATTGTAGCCGCTGAATGTTGAGCTTGGATTTCCATTGTTGTCATTTGGAGAGTATTCCATCGTGTTGTTGTAGCCGTATGGTTGTTGATAATAGCCATAAACTGGAGGTGGCAAGAAGTCCAAATCGGGATTGTTCTGCGGAATACTGATGTAATCTTTGTGCAACAATTCGCTAGATGAATCTAATGGCGGACTTGTAGCATACATGGAATCACTAAATCGATATTATTAGAAATTTGCGCAAAGTGTGTTGAAAAGGTATAAAAACATACTGGAACACTTCAGTAAAGTATGGCTGAGGATCGTGATCCAAGGCTTCACAACGAACAGTAACATCACTACAGTCTGAAAGTATTCAAAAATCATATCAATTAACTAACAAAGAATAGCTTACCACTAAACTTTGATGGCTTCAAATTGTCTCTTCGTGTACAACATCCTTGTCTTTTAGATGATCTATTACAGCAGCAGCAACAACTTCGAACACAGCAGATGAGAATCAACAAGAAGATGAGTCCAAATAAGCCAGCCCAAATGTACCACGGCACGTGTGAAACGTAAATGAAAGCAGTTTTTCCTAAAAAGAATAAAATGATCGGTTTCAAAGGCAGAAATGACTTACTGGCTTTAATCAGAAATGTCTGCTCAACTACTTCGACTGTTGATGAACGAGATCCAAATTCATTCCATGCTGTACAGTTGTAAACTCCTATATATAAAGAAATTAGTGCAAAGAAGCAACTGGAAAGATTACCGTAGTCAGCCGGCTTGATTTGGTCAATACTCAATCGACTTTCAATGCCAAATTCTCTACTAAACTCTCGAAGTGTAAAGCGATTTTGATCAACACTTGTGTAGTCGATTAATTTGCCATTCTTGAACCAAGAAATTCTATTGGCGTTCGGCTTTGAATGCACCTGAAAACAACGAAGTAAAGAAATTGTTTCGCAAACAAAAAGTTTTCAGATTTGATTACAAGCAAAATAATGCACAGCTGGCGTCTTTTTATTGTCAAAAGAATGTTTGTTCTTAAATTGTTTGTTTGTTGTTTGTAAACATACATCACAACTCAATAGAACTTTGCTGCTGCTCAAATATCCCGGCTCATTTAGTGAAACGACGGGAGGTCCTGAAATTGTTGATTTATTTCAAAAATGCCGTTCTTTGGATTACCTTTGATGTGAAGTGAGTGTGTAAGTTTTGAAGACGCAAATCCTTTACTGCTTGCAACACATTCGTATTGACCAATATTTCGCATACTTACGGAATCAAGTGTTAAACTAAAAGCAAAGAGATTTATATTTAACTATAATTTAAAGCTTACGTGTGCCCTTTGGCCAGTATGTCGTCTTTGCTTGAAGCACCTGCCCGATACCACAAAATTCTTGGAGCTGGGTTGCCGATAGCTTCACAGTGAAAACTAACAGACTCTCCAGCATGTACGACGCGAGTTTGAGCAGTTGACATTAAACGCGGAGCAACTAAAGCATCAAACTTTGCTGAATTTAAAAGACACTGAAGAACTCACATTTGACTGTCAAATTAGCAGTTGCTTTTGTTAACCCAACCGAGTTACGAGCCAGGCACGAGATTTGTGTCAAATGATCTTCCATTTTCAACTTTTCAACAACTGCGGTTTGAGCATTCGTTGCCTTCAGTCTGTCTTCCATTCCCTGCCAAGAAACGGACAAATCTTGTCTCGGCTTTGCATCAACCAAACATCGAAAAACTGCTCGACCGCCTTCAGTCAAATCGCTGGCGTTTTCATCCAATTGAACTTGCACTTTTGGCTTGTAGCGTACGGAAAGACCAGCACTTGCAACTCTTGATTTGCCTTCGTATGTGGGATGCAAAGCAATGCAAGACAAGTAACGACCGTCATCTTCCTTCGATGGAACAAAGTCAATCTCGCTAATTGATGTGTAGAAACCGTTTCCGTCATCTTGAATGACTTCTTGTGATGAAAATTCAAATGTTTTTTGACCGCGTATTGGCATAACTAAAACTTGTTTTGTTTGCTTTAAAGAGAGCAAAGAACTACCTCCGATTTCCTTCAAGATGTCTGAAGCGTTGTTCAAATAACTGGCAATTCGAGTTGCTTGCGGATCTAATGAGACCACCCAAACGAGTCGACTTGCTGGGCGACCTAGAAAATAATAATGCTTTGATTTACTTTACTGTTCAACCCGATGCAAGCTTACCAATTTTTGACATGCACTTTACTCGAACTGGTGCGTCTTCATTTGCTTTAATTGAGTCTTGTGCATCGCCCAAAGTAGGATTCATTGGTTCGGCTATTACAGAGAGTCTTGCCGGTGCACTGACTTGGTTTGGATTGTCATTATTGGCCCACAAAATTTGGCACTCATAAGCTCCGTCGTCGTCAACTGACACATTTTCAATTTCCAAGTTATATTCGCCTTTGCTGATTGTTCCGACCATTGAGTATCTTTTAAAGTGCGGAATTTTGCGATCTGTGCCCAACCCGAAGCCATCTTTTGTCCAAAGAACGCCTCCGACCTGAAACCGATGGTGTCAACATCAAATCAATCATTTGCGCACTCTATTGCTAATCCGGGCCAGAAAATGCGGCTTGGTTGCAAAGGTCAAGCGCGTAATTCGGCCTATTAGCAATAAACAAATGCCGAGTGCATAAACAATCAAATTTAAAACAAACCTGATCTGCAACTTGACATCTCAAAAGAGCGGTTTGACCAACTCTAACTGTTGTGTTTACGGGTCCATGAAGGATCCGTTGAATTGCTGTAACGCTGTGGAGGCACCATATAAATGCTAGTAACCTCAGTAGAAGTTTGAATGAATGCATAGCACTCTGCTGAAACAACAAATTATTAATGACGACAACAAATTATGAGTTAAATGAGGCGAGAGTCTTTAAATGGGATTGGCGCGAATTGTTGACGGCAATCTTTCGAGACAAATTGTTTGGCCTTTTGGAAATGAGTAAACAAGAGCACCGACAATATTTGTCTTGTTCGCTCCCTAACGAAATTCACAAGTTCCCTGAATGGACAGTACACGGTAGGAGTCCGTTAAGAGCAAATATACTGCGTGCCTATTGCCAAAGAGTGACCACAACAATAGTCAGGATAGTGTGTCCGTTTATGGCATACGGCGATTGCAAATTCCCACTAGTTGAGGCTCGCGTGTATATGGGATAAATTGGTAAGCCTTCCGCGAAACAACGAAAGGATTAGGGAGTTCGGAAGGCCTCCGGTCGAGCCGATAAAATGCGCTCTTGAGGACCGATGGCGCGTACCTGCCGCAATTCGAGTAATGCTTGGCCATCTCGTCTTCAACAACACATGCTCATCATTTTATTCGCCGTTTCGGCTTTCCTCTTCATAACCGCGCCTCAGGAAACAACAAAGTGGGGTCAACCCGCAACAAACAAAAGACCACTCAATTGCCTCCTCGATTGCTCATCCCGACTCATAATCACGCAAGATGACCAGCCACGCAACAAATCAAACGCCAATCAAATCTCTAAGTCAAGTGGATACGTGTTTTTTAAACCTTTACTGGTCACTCCCAACAAGAAACTTACGAACTTGACAAAGAAATTCCAGAATTGAAAGTTTCGCTTTTTACGCCAAAATAATAAACTCTTTACTTCTGCGCGAATAGACACGAAAGATAATTTAATTTGTAGAACAACGTGTTGATGCAGAGAAATTGGTTTTCGCGCATTTTCGGAGAATTGGCCACACGTAGGCTGGAAACTTTCGGACATATTATTCCGCTCGCTTATGAATGAGCAAACGTTGCGGCGAAAGAGAAATGATTGTAAACGAAGGCCACAACCTTCTGTTCAGCAGCTTGGCTAGTTGTTCAATCTGTGCGACGGAAGCATAAAAATTATCTCCTATCAGCGCCATAACGAGTCGGCATTCTTTATGGCATTTTACGAGTATTCCGATTTGTGGTTGGGAATGCCAATTTGTTTCGGGGAGGTGTGAGTATCGTGAATACATATGGTGGTCAGTCAAGGAGGCCATATTGCTTGCGCATCTCACCTAATTTACGGCTATGACGCAACGTTTGCACGACCGCAATTGGCCAGATTGACAAATTGAATGAATGAATCGGATAAATTGGAGGTCAACACGCAAGCAGCGCCAAAGCGGCTTTATGAATAAAATCAAACAAATGTCAATCAGCAATAAAGAGTGTTCAAAAATGATTTGCTTCAATTTAAAAGCACACTGTAAATCAGAATTGTAGGGGTTTTTGGAAGTCCCCAATGACCGAAGGCAATGACTGAAGATAAACGATGCTTCAGCGGATCATAAGTCGAGAACGGCGTTTAAACTTGTGCAAAGTGCTGACGGCCACTCGGGTCCACATCTTCAGCTAGCAATAAACAGATAAATGACACGGGTTTGGCGCTGAAAGCAGAGGGCATTCGCAGGCGCTAAATGTCCGGCCAACTCTTTTTTCGCTACTGATTGGAGTCATCGGGTGGTGAATGCCCTTGAGGAAAATTAGCGATTGCCCAGTTCAATGGCAACAAGCCAAAACATCGGGTTTGTCTTTGAAACGCAAATGTTGCATTTTGGTTTGAAGATTGTTGTGGACAAACGAAAGCGGTGGACAAATTGGCTGCTTGGATCAAAAGTTAGAAGTGATAAATCCAAAAAACAATCGTTTTCAATGTAGGTGCTGGTCGAGGTGACTGCCATAAATTGTCATTTTAGGAGAGGAACAGCCTCGGCCTCTGGCTAATAAGTGTCGAGCGGGCAAGCAATTAATATTAGGATCGGGACGCCTCTTCTGACACAATAAAGAAGCGACAAACAAAATCAGCGCCGTTGACATCTAATTTATGGCTTGTGAACAAAGGCCGAGCGCAAAAGTGAGAAATTTTAGTAAACTGACCAACTTGGCTTAACGAGTCCCGCGCAGCACAAAGTTGCGCGTTTCCGTTTTTCCGATGGCCCGATTCAATTTGTTGTTGAATAGAGGCTTATTAGAAACTTAGGGAATTTGCGCCACTTGCGCGAACACAAACCAATTGCTGGCATGATGAGCTCAACCACTTTCGGCCAATTATTTCGAACAGACCCAACTTCTGCGCACATTAAATGGACTTGTCGCTTCTTGTTTCAACCAAAACTTTAGGCAAAACTTCAAGCAAAGTAGTCGAGTCACATAATGAAAGAAAATTGTTGCGGCAATTTCGGCATTGTTTTGTATCGTTTGACACAAAATAGTGCACACAACAAAAGAGTAACAACATTTGCAAGAACAAATCGGCATCTCACTTTTGCCTCACATTCGGAATAATGGAAAGCCGTTAATGAAATTTGCAACGTGCCTCCTAACGCGCATCTACAAAAATCAGCTTAAAAGCTTTTGTTTCGAAAAAACTAGAAGGAGCAGATGTCAAACGCTTGCAAATAATAACGCTAAAGAATTAAATGCAAAACTTATAACAATTTCATAATTCAAAAAGGCGGATCTTTTAACTGTGTTACGCAACAAAAGAAAGGCCCATAAACTGGGAATAAGCGATAATTAGCTCAATTTGTTTGGCCGAGGGTCATTTGTCTGCTCACCAGGCACCCTATTAACAACACTGTCAACGACGACAAAAATAGCTGCTTTCGAGGCGGCATAGCCAAATTGAAGAAGCCATTAGCGCAAACAAAACCTGATTAACTGTGTTGCGCTGCTGCGCGTGCCGCCTCAACAAAGCGAAGTATAATCCTCGTCGAAAATATTAAATTTCACACCGGTCAAAAAACAATTGGATCAGAAAGATGTGCCAAAAAGAAAGTTTAATGTTTTCTTTTGCCGAATAAACAATCACATTTTCGGGAGGCAAATGAATGATCGCGGCATAAATGTAAGGCTCTCGATGCACAGCTGCATAGCTATCAACAGCCAGCGTCGTTTGCTTGCGACTCAAATTTATGGGCAAACTCTTCGAATATTAACTGTCTTCAGAACTTGATTTGAATGTTTGATTTGAATATAAAAAGCACACAAACGAAGACTTCGCGAAAGTTGAGTAAAGGCCAAAAAACGCATCCATTTTTGTGCTCACTGATTCCCTGTGGAGCAATCCTGTAACTGTGCCAAGCCTGACACACAACGCACGCGCATGGTTTTTTGCCGCTTGAAACTTTTTGAAATTTATATGTCAGAGAGTTTGCTTCCGGGCCTATCAAAGTTTGGTTTAGGGTGTGCTGGATAATTGCCGAATGGGATTTTTGTTGTCGAGTGGCTCCATCTGTACCTTGTAATGCTTGGATCGTTTGCGCACTCTTGTTGAAGTGTGGTAAAAGCGCCGAGATTTGCGGGCCTTCAATTGGCAAATTGGTCTGGCGCCACTCGTTAAACCAGCGGATTAGAAGCTTGCCGATTATTCAAGACTTGTTGACAAATTGCCCAGATTCGTGTTACACGAGTAATTTGTTGCAGCGAACAAACAGATTGGCGGCAAATTGATGAAGACAAGCCGTATAATCAGCACGTTTACGCTGGATGCTTTTGGAATGCAATGATGCTTAGATTGTAATCATTTGATTTGTAAAGGCGGATTATTAATAACAGGAAAGTAGTGATGAATCAATAAACGAACTAATCAATTACAGTTTTGAGAAAGTCTGTTTAACAGTCAACGAATGCACTTTTGATATAAAACATCAAACTAAATAGAAAAAGCAGATGACCAATGCAAATTGGGACATGGATCGAAATGATTGCGTTCGAAGTGGCCGTGATTTGTGCAGCCATGCGAGCGGAATGGCGTCGGATGATCGCCCATGAACGTGTTTTGCAAATTGTTCATTCGGTTGCCCTGGCTGCTAATTATGCTCGGAATAAGGTGCTTGGTCCAAGGTGTTCCGTTCCGGCCTAATTCCCGCAGCGACGACAAAGTCCTTACGGTCTAATAATTGTGGCTAACGGCTCCAATTACTAAATGAGTTGGACTTAAATTCTTCAAATTTTAATGAGCAGTAAAATGTCTTTATTCTTCTAAGTATTACATGTTTAGAAACAACAATCACAATTATCTGAAACATTTAAACTTTTCAAACATCAAATATGCGCACTCAAACGTTGTTAGATTTCTAAAAGCTTTCAACAAATGCAAACATAGTTCCTAAAGTTGTTTCGACTCGGATAGTTTAGTTATGGCACTAAAATCAACCGCTTGCAATAATAAAATATGTTAGAACATGTATTTGAATGTTTTAAATGTTAAAGTCTTTCAACAACTTTTGAAGATTCAATAACTTATTCGAGCTGTAACTTTTAGATTGTGTTTGCAGCAATGTTGTAAGACTTTTAAACATCCATTTCATTGCTTAATTTGAGTTTTAATGTTTAGATTATGTTTACAGACCGTTAAATCAACTTTAAAAACATCACATAAAAGAGTAAATGCACCGATGTAATAAAACAAATTGAAGCATTTGAATACTTGTAAACAGAAAATAACTAATTGCATAAATGAAATGTTGATGTTTGAGGACACTTAACAAAGAACCATTCCATCCTTTCAAGCAGCGTACGGATTTTGATGGAATTATTTGCAAAAATTGAAATCGAGTTGACAGTTAAAGAACTTGGAATATTCCTGCAAACGTTCAAAAGGAGTTGACCAAACAACAAAACATCTTTGATACATTTTGGAATTGCTTTTCAATCTTTTAAAAGCGACACTTAACATCCTAATGTTCTAACTTTTAAAACTTGCTGGATTAAATTGTTCGTTATGATTTCCGTTACTTAAAATTTTAAGTATTTTTGAGATGTTGGCAGTTCTAAAAGTTAAAAGTGAGTTGGTCAAACAACAAAATATCTTTTATTTATTCACACATTCAACAAAGATCAACAAAGATAAAAAGTGCAAAAGGGCGTTCACCACCTGCCTTTCCAACAACGTCTCCGATTGAAGTACAGAGCAGGCTCGCCAGTGCTTAACTTGACTGATCGGACGGGAAGTCGTGAGTTCACTGAGATGTGGGAGAACACATTTGCTAGCATTAAGAGCTGGCTTTTGTGCTGACTGCACACCTTCATTGAATGCTTTAAAAACATTTTCAGGTTCTTCGCTGTCGGATCTGCTTTTATAATTCGAATTAATTGCAAGTTAACTTCCATAACACTCTAATAGAACGACATGTCGCTCTATTTTTCAACTATTCCATCAGAGTGTCGTTAAATTAAAGGTTTTACGGTATCTCGAAAACAAGTCCAGCAAATGTTAAAAGCGCCAACTTGGCAAGTTAAAGTGCTTGGGGAATCGACAAAAAATAGCATTGAATAAGTTTGTTGGGGATGCCAAATCGATTAAGTAACAACGGGTTACGGTAATTACTCAACTGTTTTATTGTTTGAATGAAGTGTTAGTCAATTTAGAAGAATGACTACAGTAATGTAATTTGAAACACAAAATAACACACACATTTATTCTGCCAAAATAACACCGCAAAAATCAATAAATGCACTCCGCTTTTCGTTCATTTTTATTTACAAAGACATTTAGAAACATTCAAAAACTATGGCTTCTCCCGGCAACTCTGATTTAGAGATATTTGAGTCCGATTATTCTAACTTCGTCAGCGATCAAATCAACAGTCTATTGAATGAAGAAAGAACCAAGAACGAAGAATTAAGTCAGGTCGATGAATTGAAAATTGCCATTGAGTTCTGCAAAAACTATCTCTCCGACACAAGCTCCGTTGACGATGCAAGACGAGTCGAAGTTATGGATAAATTGGTTGAATTGCGCTTGGAACTTGTCCATATTCAGGTAATTTTGAAGGCATTTCCCGCAAATCTGAAGTCCGTTTGTTAAAGACCAATTTCTTTTAAATTAAAGTGACCATAAATAATCTCAAAGAACTCGTGTCTAACACAATAGTGAAAAACTTAAAAGTCTTTGCCTGAACTTGATTAATTAATGTTTATTAGGACTGTTTGGCAAAAGGCGAAATGATCGAAAGAACTAAACGCTACAAAGGGCATATTTTCGTTGTTCAACCGGCTCAGGGACGCAATCCTTACTGTGACATTTGTCTTCAAACAATTTGGAGAGTAGCCCAAAGATGGCGTCGATGTTCAGGTATTAAATTGAATATTAGTTATTTAAAGTCATTTCAATTTTAGTTTGCGGAATGCGTTCTCATGATAAATGCCTTGAAGAAGCAACTAGACCATGTGCCGGATTGATAATAAAGCAAAAGAACTTTGCATTAAATTTGGATATTTGCCCCGAAGTCGGTTTGTTGGCCCAAGAATATAAATGCCACGAGTGTACTGCTCCAATAGGTTTCGGTAAATTTATTCAACTATTTCGCAGTTATATTAAACTTTAATGTTTAGGCAAAGACGGAATAAGTGAAGCCCGGATTTGTGACTATACCGGTCGATATTACTGCACGAAATGCCACTGGAATGATTTATCTTACATTCCAGCACGTCTGGTTAGAAACTTCGACTCCGTAAAGCGTCCTATTTGCCGTGCAACGAAACAGCTTTTAACTCTAGTTGAGCACAAACCTATAATTAACCTCGCCAAAGCAAATCCAGCCTTGTTTACTTACGTCAATGGTCTGAAGAAAATACACCATATTCGCACAAAAATCATGTTTATGAAATGCTATTTTATGTCTTGCAAGGTAAACAAACAATTTGTATCAGAGCTTTTAAACACTTTTTGCAGAAAGGCTCGAAAGCTTCGAATCCTTCAGTACCTGGCCCGTTATCAGCATTTTGTGGAAACAGATTACATGTGGAGCATGCTGGATTTGGTTCAAACTGCAAGTGGCACGATGGTACAAGAAGTTGAGTCTATTTTCAACATCTTCCTTATTCACATCACAAAAGAGTGCGAAACTTGCAAGGGAAAAGCGTTTATTTGTGAGTTGTGCCGAGTTAACAAAGTTATTTTTCCATTCGATGACGAAGTCTCAATTTGCAAAACCTGTTTGGCCGTATTCCACGCAAACTGTTTTGGCCGCGTTAGTAAAAGATGTCCACGTTGTTTGAGGCGTTGCAATCGCAACAATGTTTCTGCGATAGAAGAGGACGGCCGGTCTATTCAAGAAAAGACGGCGGACAGTAGCACTGCTGCTCAACAATAGATTTGCATTACTCACCCGATATGACATATCAATGCTTTGTGCTTGTTTTTAGATCAAACTTCTGAATAAATTGTTGCTCAAACTTTGCAGTTTTGAAATGAAAAGAATTGTTCAACTGATTGGCTTTCTGTTTGTTGTTGATTCTTATTTTATTGAATCGGACTGCAGTCAGAGATATTGCGTTAGTCAAAGCTCTTCTGGACTTGCAATTAGTGTTAGCTCGTCTTATGCTTTGGAAGCAACAGAGATCGGTTTATGTAACGTTTAGTATTCATGTTTTAATAAGTTGCGATTGCTTTAGCATTTCCAGACAACGACTTTTACATATTTTTGAGATCGAAAAAGTGTACACGAAAGTCAAATAACAAAACTGGGTAATTATTGAAGACCTTTAATGGCAGATTTCACAATTTAGCCTTTTCAGAATTCGACAAGCATTGTAATGTAGTGTTTAATCTCGAACTTCTTCACACGCATCCAATTCAAAACTTGCAATCGTTGCGGTTCGACAAAATTTGTTGGCTAAATTCTGTTCAATATGGTTATTGTTTGGACGTGCCGAGCGAGTGGAGACAGAGTGTTCAACTAGTTAACAATCGGTTCTGTCTCAACACAAAGTCGGAAATTGCGCCGGAGTTGCTTGACGAAGTTGCAATGCTTTATGATCAATTAGATGATTCCAAACAATATGTTCAGTTTTTAAACAATTCACTGAATCGTGCTCTTCATTTGTACAAAGGAACCGAGATGGCAAACAAGCAAATTCAAACGTATGTTTAAGTAGATTGTAATTTTAATTCATTTGATGTTTAGTCAATTGGACAAAGCAGATCGAGAAAGCAAAACATGCAATTCGAACTTGAACAAAACAGTCAGTTTGAATCGTCTGCGAAGTCGGCAAATACTAAAGTGCGCCGCTCAGTTGGAACGTCTTCAAGAACTGAAAATAGACAGTTTTAAAAGTGCATTGGAAGAACTGTACAGCAATTTTATAAACACGATCAATAATTTATAGACGCTTTAAATAAACATTTGTTACAGTGTTTGAAGTTTCAAATTCGTTTCGCTTTTGGCATTTTTGGCGTGTCGTTTCAGTCGTTGTTTACAATAAATATGGCCATTTTAGTTAGCGCATGCTTCTTCTTTCGCAATTTCCTTATTGACTTGTTTCTTCTGCTATGTTCTAGTCAAGAGTTCAGATGAGTCAGGAAATGTAAGTTGTTTGTCTTTCAATACAAACGTTTATTTCAATGAGCAATAATTGATTTTTAGTCAGCCCACACCGATCACAACAAATCACAAAGATTTGATAACGCATGTGGAGTTGAGTGCTGACGGAATATTTTTGGCGACCGCTTCTCTAGACAAAGTAATCAACATATACAGGCGGAAAAGCAAACAAGATCAGTGGGAAGCGGTAGAGTCGCTGAAAAGCCACGGTGCATACATAACCAAATGCCGTTTTTGTCATCCCTTCCGTGGCCGGATATTAGCTTCTGGGTCTTTTGACACGAAAATTCACATTTTCCAAGAAGAAGGTCGGTTTTAATTATGTAATGCAGTTTGCTATTTTAAAAACGTTTGCAGAAGGATATTCATGGAAAAGACGAGCAGTATTGCATTGCAGCAGTTCAGCTGTTATAGATCTCCAATTCTGTCCGTATTACCTCCAAAACATGCTTCTGGCGGCTTGCACTTCTTTTGGACATATTTTGATCTATGAAGCGCCTGATCCATTAAATATAGTGTTAGTGTTTTTGAGTTTGAAGCACTCAAATCGTTCATTTTAGTAGTTGGAATCAATTGCATGACGTAGAATTCGGGTCTAATCTTCGACTATCAACATTAAGCTGGGATCGAAATCGTTTCATCAATCACCCGTACCTTGCTGTCGGCTCAAATGATTCGAATGCACCGCCGGAAAGTCGATTAGTTTTATTTGAAGTTGATTTCAACAAGCAGTACGCATTTAATCGCCTTTCTTTAACCGAAACTACTCTTTAGAATGCTCGTTGAACAAATGCATTTTGACTTGGATTCGGAGGAAGAACAAGTAAAATGTGTGGCCTTTGCACCGTCATCCTCCTCTTTATATAGTCGAGTAGCTGCTGCAACACGATTCCTTGTGTACATTTATGCCATAATGTATCAAAAGTCGGAAGAGACTAACAAATATCACGTAAAAGATCAGCCAGTTCTTATTGGAAAATTGGAAGACGAGTCAGCAAACAACTTCGAGATTGTTTCTTTGTTGTGGAACAATCAAGGAAACTCAGTAAGTGTGCAATACAACGATGGAAGGATTTTTATTTACCAACGTAAGTTGGATTGGAAGCACAGCTAATGATAATTATTCGTTGTTTAGAAACATTTAACAACTGCTGGAAGCGAATATCAATTGTATCCATTCGAGACGATCTGCCAAATCAAATTGCTGATTAATTGTTATATTTTAATACGGGTGTTTAAATATAAACTATGTTGAATGTAAATAACTTTAAATGGTTTCATACCTCTGTATCTAATAAACGATGTCTTTCTTGTTTGTTGATCAGTTTAACGATTAGATTGATAATGCGGCTTTCGCGCACCAGATATCAATTTTTGATCTAGAATCGTACAGAAACATTCCGAAACACTAGGAAGCGTTTATAAATAGGGTTCCGAACGCTTTCTACAGTTGACCTTTAAGTGCATCTTTCGTAAATATAATTTATCTCGTCGCTTCTTGTTGGTGCTGGTTGGGTGTAATAATTTTTGTGGTCATTGCCTGCAATTGCGTTCTTTCGCTTGTTGCGTTGATATATAGCGTTGCGCTCTTGCTTTTATTTTAACGCTTTTGTTTTGCAGCAACAATGGCGAAATTTAACCCGAAGCTTCAAGAAGCAATTGACTTGTATTTGTCGTGGGAGAAGGTTTGTCATTTAATTGCCTGCAAATTTACATGTTTCAATTTTAGAACGACAAAGCATTAAAGGAGGCTCGCGAATTTGTTGAAAGCGCTGACGTTACTGAATTGGAAAAATGGTTTTGTGGAGACAAGCTTGCGTTTGGAACTGCGGGCGTTCGTGTTCGAATGGCTCCAGGCTTTTCGGCCTTAAATCACTTGACTGTTGTTCAGTTGTCTCATGGCCTGGCGCATTATTTGAAGCAAGTGAAGCCGAACAAGTCGTTGAGTATTGTGATCGGATATGATGGTCGCCATCGATCTGAATTCTTTGCCAAAGACGCAGCATCTGTTTTTATCCGTAACGGCATCAGTGTTCACTTGTTTTCAAAAGTTGTTCCAACACCGGTTGTCTCGTTTGCTACTCCGTTTTTGAATTGTGATGCTGGATTGTAAGTGTTTGATTAGTTTACTATAAGTCTTGCTTTCAAGGATGATCACCGCTTCCCACAATCCAAAACAAGACAACGGCTACAAAGCATATTGGGACAACGGAGCTCAAATCATTGCACCTCATGATGTTTCTATTTGCAAATTGGCATTTGATGGAAAGCAACCAAATCCCGATTATTTTGATTGGTCTGTTGTGGATGGAAATGTGAAGAATGCAAACTATGTCCTGGACGAGTACGTAAAGAGCGAGTCAAAGCTCTGTCGTTATCCCAAACAAAATGCCGACACTAAATTGAAGATCACTTATTCGGCTTTCCACGGAGTTGGTTACGAATCGTCAATGATGATGTTTAAAGCATTCGGATTTAAAGAGAATTCAATTGTTCCTGTTAAGGTTACTTAAAAAGTACATTTCTAAATAAAAGCATTTCTTTTAAGGAGCAATGCAAACCAAATCCGGACTTTCCAACTGTGCCAAATCCCAACCCCGAAGAAGGTTTGCGTGTTTTGAAACTTTGCCTGGAAGTGGCCGAGAAGAACCAATCTACAATTGCGCTGGTTAATGATCCTGATGCGGATCGCATCCAAGTTGCTGAAAGACAAGATGAGTAAGTGTCTTTAAACCGCATAAAAAATGTAACCAGTGTTTAAAATTTGCAGTGGAAAGTGGCGTGCTTTTACTGGAAACGAAATGGGAGTTATTCTTGTTTGGTGGACTTGGTTGCACTGGAGAGCTGAAAACAAAGATGCAGATTTGAGCAATGTCTACATTTTGAACAGTGCAGTTTCATCTCAATTCGCAAAAACATTGGCAAACATCGAAGGTAACAACTTTACTGTGTGCTTAAATAGTATTTACAACTTTGAACTCTAGGATTTCAACAAGATGTTGCTTTAACGGGTTTCAAGTGGATCGGCAACTTGGCTCATAAATTGCGTTCCGAAGGCAACTTGGTGATTCTTGGATGGGAAGAATCAATTGGATACATGCCAGGCACAACTTTGGACAAAGATGGAGTTAGCGTTGCAGCTATTTTTGCCGAGATTGCAAATTACTTGCACGAGCGCAACCTCAAAATTTCGGATCAGCTGTTTGAGATTTTCAAGAAGTAAGTGTCAACAATATATGTTATTATTTAAGTTGTGAATTTTAGATACGGCTTTCATTTGACTCGCAATTCATATTACATCGTCCCAACAAAAGACACCATCAAAGCTGTTTTCGAGAAACGCAGTCGCAATCCACCAAAAACTATCAATTCAATTAACGTAAAAGATGTCCGAGACTTGACTGTTTATGCAACTACTAAAACTTCGGTAAACATCACTTTAATGGAATTCATTAAATGTTGATTCCAGAACTTGCCTTCATCGTCAACTTCACCAATGATTACTTATACGTTGGAAAGTGGCAGTATTATTACTTTGCGTGCAAGTGGAACTGAACCGAAATTGAAGTATTATATTGAGTTGATTTCCGAGCCAGGAGTTGACCGACAGTAAGTTGTTTAAGCCTTTTAAAAACTAGCCTTTACTAATAAAATTCCAACCTTCAGAAACGTCCAAAAAGTCTACGATCAATTGGACATTCTCGAACAAGCCGTTGTAAAAGAGTTGTTGGAGCCGGAAGAGTTCAAGCTGATTCCACGCGAGAAATAATCAAAAAGATATTTGTCAGAGTTCTATTAGCCGTAGAGTTAGTTAATTTGATTATTCCAGACTTTCAGCATCTAACATGTCACTTATTTTCAACGAATAAACTGTTAACATTTGAATTCTGTTTTCGTGAATGAGTGTGAATTTTCAACCGAATTGTTGAGTTGTGGCGTTTTATTTCATGGTGGAGTAATAATTTTGCGACGTGGACACACCTTTTGATTGCAGTGGATTTTTCGTCTTTAACGCGTGTTTCTTGTTTTTGTTTCCACGAAATCATTTTGAAGAATTTAGATGGCTGCGCAAGAAATTCAATTGCCACCTACAAACTTGAGTACGAGTGTTGAAATTGCTTCAAGTCCGCATGATCCTTCTTCGTCTACAGTTCAAGCAGATATAGTCCAGAATACGACTGCGAATACAAGTTCCAATGCTAGTGATGTAAAAACGACAATGAATACGAGTTTTCCGTCTCCAGGTTCTGCAATCAAAGCAAGTTCGCCGCGTACTCAACAATATACAGCAAAAAGAGTTTTTAAGGTTTGTTTTTTCTATTCAATTCTATTTATTCTTCTTATTTCAGATTATCATAATTGGAGATGCTAACGTGGGAAAAACATCTTTGTCTTATCGATTCTGCACTGGAAAGTTCCCAACACAGTTGAGCGCAACAATTGGTGTGGACTTTAGAGAAAAAACACTTGTCATGGAGAACGGTGAGTCCTCTCAACTGAATGTCTAATAATCAAACATGTTTAGAATTAATTCGGGTTCAACTATGGGACACAGCAGGACAAGAACGCTACAGACAATCAATTGTTGCACATTATTATCGAAATGTTCATGCTGTCGTGTTGGTTTATGATGTAAATTCTCCGGCCTCATTTAACAGCCTTCCAATTTGGATAAATGAATGCAAGAAGCACGTATCTGCAGCGAACATTCCGTACATTTTAATTGGCAACAAATGCGACGTCAGTGCAGATAGTGGACGAGTTAAAACAGATATTGCTCAGGTTTGAAAACTTGTTTAAAATTATCTCATGCACTTGTGTTTTTAGACTTTTGCTGACAAGAATGATCTAGTATTCTTTGAAACGTCTGCTCTGTCTGATTCTGCTTGCCATATAGACTCAATTTTAATGACTTTGGTCATGAAACTCCAACAAAACAAGTCAATGCACGTACAAACCGAAGAGGAACGAGCTTCAAAGGCGCAAACTCTTTTACTAAAAGCCAACGATGCAAAAGCATTAGACGACTCGTCGGAGGGTTGGTGCTGTTGAATGTCACTTATAATTTCTTTCATTTGCAATATTCATTTACAATGTGTACACTAGTCTCAAATAAATAGTCACAACTTGTCACAACCTTTTCAAATAAGTTTATTATTACCAACAATACCCGTTTCCAAATTGAAGCAAAAATGCCGACCGAGATGAAAATAGTTGCGTATAGGAGAAAATGAGGAAAGAAGTGAAAAGCTGCTTATAATTAAAGTCATTTGAGGTTTTTGATGAGCTTGCTTTGAATAACATTGTTTAAACAACTAGACAAAAGCTTCTAATTAAAAAGATTGCTTGTATTTACATGCAGAAAGAAGCAAGACCGGGCTAATTTAGAAATAAATTATTTAAATGCTGTCTCTTCCGCTGTCTTCACATGTGGCATTTCTAATAGCCACATATCTTTCATCTCGGCCCGTATTGTACAGATGAGTTGTTCCGAGGCAAACACCGAATGGAGATTGATCGGAGTGATCACTTGGAGAGACACAGACCAAATTTTCGAGCGGTTTAGTTGGAGTGTATGGAACACTGACCATTCGAGTTCTGCAAGCGTAGTTCTTCCATGGCAAGTCGTAGCTAAAACACTTGATTATTAGAAACTCAAATGTTAAAAACTTACTGTGATTCCGTATCTTGTGTTGAAGGAGATGAGCTAGTGTCCAAACGTCGCAGCTTTGTTTGCAACTCTCGGTTCAGTTTACACGTACAAACAAAGGCAACAATGGCAAACAATGCAACAGCCGTACTAAAAGCGCATCCAATAATGAGGAGTGTAGAGGAAGAAATAATTGGCAGCCCAACTTCTTCGTCAATGATCATCGAAGATTGTTCAATCACACACCACGGACAAGTTTTTACGTGAACACTGATGCGAAGTTTGGCTTTAAAGCACTTTCCTTGTAGAATTATTTCAGCAGAGTCTTTCTCGTGGATCTAAAGCAGAATCAGTTAATATTACTAGATTAAACAAAGCTTACCGTGTGATTGAATATTTTGTTGAGTGCAGTTAAAGGTGAACTGTCACACGCTCGTGGAAAATGGAAAGTAGGATCTTTACCGCTGATCTCCGACTGTATTGCAAAACTGTCCAAATGCGATGTGATGATTGGAGAACTGACTATCCTGTCAAAGATTCCGTTCTGTGGAGTCGCATCGAGTTGAATAGACGAACTGATCACATTTGTGTCCACTTTCAGCGTTTGTTGGATTTTTGGGTTTTTACAAATGTCCGACAAACAGGATTGTTCCACGTTGAATGTCTGCAACTCGACAACCAGCCATCTAACGGGATTAGCACTGACCAAACATGATAAAAGTAAGGAATTGAGTAGGAGAAGCCTGAGGACACTCATCGGGTCTGCAATTGTGCAAATTTGTGCAATTTGTAAGGCAATAAGAATGCGAAATGGCGGCGCGGATGTTTGAGAAAGGAACACGGCATTTAACTTAACGCAGAATGTGGCGGAACAGCGCACTAAAACAAGCAATAGATTTTAGTCGAGCCGCTTAATTTTCCAATCAGATAAGGCGCAAACGGAAGCCTACCCAAACTTGACTATACTCCAAAAGAAAATGTTCGCCGACAATTTGTCAGGATTTGCAAGTAGCCATTCATTAATAATGTATGAGCCAATTACAACACAAAAATTCAGCTGGACACCGAAACAGTTATTAAAGGTGCAAAATGTCGAGATTGCATTTCAAGACTTTGTGCGCGGCTGGGCATCATAGAAAGTTTGCCTAGATTTTGCCGCAAATGAAAATCAGCCATTTGATCCGCTTTGCACACTCAGCAAGAGTCGGAGTTTATTTAGCGGCGCGTGTGCCGAACACCATAAACAAACAAATAATTGCTATCTTGCGTCGGCCTAATTAATGGTCAGTCATAAGCGATTTACGACTTGTCAATTTATCGAAAACGCTTAGCATAACAAAGTGAGTAATCGGGACTGAAAACTACAAATCGTTTTGGACGAAGGCTTTGCGGAACTGGCAGCGGCGCTGTTCAAATGCCGGATTGACTGGCCCAACTGATTGTACAAAGCAAAGTGCACACTTAAGTCCGTTGATTTGAACCAACAGGCGCGCACCTCTTTGTCGGCAAGAGAGGAAGTCGAGTACGGTGCCTTTAAGCAAGCTAATGAATTACTGACTCAATTTGATTGTTTAAAGTCATTGAAAGGCCCGTTGAAAGTAAAACTAAGCACGTCAAGTCATTTTGAACAATTGAGAGAGTGGACAATGAAAATGACCAAGAAAACATCTGTGCAACGGCAAATAGTGAAAATCGGCGCGCGCATAACAAAACTCTGCTATTAACCAACAAAAACTTGGCTTTGTTTTGTGGCTGCCGACAGAATACCTACACTGACTAGGTGTTTTAGGCATTGTTTTGCTATGCCGAAAACGGCTACTTTTCACGGCTCTTGAGTTTGTTTCCAACCAACCGCAAAAACGAAACAAAAAGGAAGCAAGCAAGCATTAGTTGAGATTTGCTTCTTTAAACAACAACTTGAAACCCTCAAAAGTGATTGAACTAACAAACAAGTTGAAGAAAGTTAACGACAAATTTACAACATGTGCTGAAACAAATTGTTGTGGTCGAAACAAAGAAATGAGTGATTAGCCGAAGCGAGATTTATGATCGAAGCCACATGTGCGCCAAACGACACCTTCTTTGTCGGCCAAAAATTGCGACAGCGCGATAGAATGCAAATTGGAGCTTATGCAATGCTCATAATTAAAGGACAGCAAATAAGCAAACTGACACGCGTGTGCATTAATTCAATTTCGAATGCGCTGACTCATTTTGATTAGAGAGACAACGATCGGTTGTGAGAAAAACACTTCTGTTTTTCTGCCAATTGCACAGCAAATTTGCTGTGTGTTGCGGTGTAAATTTGCACATTAACGGACAGTCTGGAGAGAACTTTCAAAAAACGAGTGTAACAATCCGTCTCTAAATCCACAAATCCAATTGAGCAAAAAACAATCGAAGTGGACATTCGAGTACTGGTCAGCGACGCTTGTAAGCCTGGAAACGATTATCCTTTTCACCTCAAAGCGACCCAATTTGTTTTGTGACCACTCAAGCAAACTAACTGGCATCGAAACAGTTTGCGCGTTGCAAACCGATATCCTTTAAAACTGTTTCGGAAACTGTCCGTTGTGGCCAGGTATGCAATAGCAACACGTCAAAAGCCTCTCCTAAGGGTCACAACCAAAGCCAATTGTCAAGTGGCCGATTGCGCGGTTACAATTCAAGAAGTGATGGCCGGAGAATGAAACACTTTCAACAAAGCCTTCAACAAAACACCCTCAACAAGTCTCACGCAAACAGATTTAATTCGAAAGTGTGGGAATTTTTGACTGGAGACCAAGTTGCAAAAGCCGTCAACAGCCAATAAACGTGTTCGTCTAGAAAAATCAACAAAAGCAGATTGCAAGCAAAGTCAAAAACCGGAGGACACCCGCTGTGAACGCAGCTCCATGACAAAGAAGTGAAAAATGACTAATTTTGGACGGATCAACTCCGCATAAGCAAATCTATCACGCTACCAAACAGCCGGATGCCTTTTTGACTATTCGACCATTTGAGGAAATTTATGACCTCGAGCGTATGTTGCGGTCCAATCGCTAATTAATAAGCCTTGTTCATGAAGCAAGAACTAAACAAGAGCCAAAGCGACTCAAATAGAACAAAAAGTTCACATTGCTGCTTGCGCACAAATCCGTTCTGCCAACAAACAGCTATCGTGCAAAGTTCGGATTTGGCGCGTTAGGCCGTTAGTGCTAAAAACTATAATTCAATGCAGCGAATAGAAACGGTCATTCGGGCACAATTCATTTTGCCAACAATAATCAAAAGGATGGACAATGGACGGACAGGGTGTCAGTTTTTGGATTCGATAAAAGAGCGCATCAACTTTCAATTCAACGGCCATGCGTGTCACTTTGTACGCTCAATTAATTGTCATTAAGGAGGATGTGGCCACTTGAGGTGCGCAAAAACGGTTTCACTTGCGCCGGAATTTAAACTTTTCTGTAACAATACGGCTGAGCGGACACTTCAACGAAAAAGCAACTATTTGTGTATTTAAATTCGAGTTGGGCAAACAGAAGGAGCGCAAACTTCTCTTCTAATTTCACAGATTAAAAGCGCCACTTTCGCATCGAATGCTAGAAAGAGACTGTGCAGAACGGGCCTGTTGCATTCAGCGTCCACTGACACCCGTCATTGTTTTAAATTGGCAGGAAATCGTCAAATGGCCTGCAACCGTTTCGTTTGATGGATTCGAAAATGATCCAACTGTTTTGTTGAGGGGCAGATGAGCAACGCGCTATAAAAAACACACTCGAAGTGTTGAGCAAAATGGCAATAGTCGAAAAGAGAAGCGCTGTGTGGAATTCAAATTACGAGGAAATTGAATAAAGAAGTCAACAGTATGGGAAGTTGCTGTCGAGAATCAAGGCTAAACTTACGGAAGGTGTATACAGTGGCGCAAATTGCTCCAAGGTGTTAATTATGGGATGTCAATGAATGGTGGCAATTGTTCTCGCTCGACGATTTTCCGGATGGACACAAGGTTAAATCGAGTAGATTGTTTGGCGACTTAGGTTTGGAACCGAATGTGCTGGCATTCAATTTCTATGAATAGGAAGTGTGCCTTCGCGAACGTCATGAAAATAATCCGTCTATTGTTGCGGCGTTTTAAACTTTAAAATATGAATTGTGTTGCACTACAAAGCATACAACCAAACAGTAGCGCAACAGCTATCAATTAAGATCAGAATCACCGCTTCGACGACAGTTGACGCTTAATCTTGACTATACAAGTATGCGCAAGGGAATTACAGGCGGCAATTATAGCCATAAAGTGAGCAGTGTGCCACCATAAAGCGCTTTAAGTTAGCGGATCAAATCCTTGGAGGTCCCTTGGTAGAATTGGCGGCTCATCAAAAGTCTCGGGATTGACAAAACAATTGAAATCAAAAGTGGATGAGGACAGTAGAGATTGCGTGCTCTAAATGAAAGCATGCCACAAATTCCGTGGAGCAAGCGCATCCTCTCATAACACCACTGACTTGACATCTCAAATTTCAAAAAATTTGCGCAGATACTTATTTATGCATTTCACGCCATTGGCGCTGGGCCGGCTTTGACTGTTTTTAATTTGGCTATTGAATTTCATTCAAGTGCTACTAATCAAACAACGAGCCAACTGAAAAGGTGTTAGATTCCGTACAGTTTGATCATCTTTTACAACAATTTGAACTGTAAATTGACTTTTAAAAACTTTATCAATCAAAGTGTTTAAACAAATTAATTCAATTGCAAACATTACTCACAACCGGACATTTCCAGCCAGCGCATATTCTTATTTAAATAAGACGTGGGCTATAAGCAGCCGGCTTACATGCAGAACGTAGAACGCAAACTGCGCCACTGCTGACGTTTAATTGATCTCGGCACGTCCTGCTAGACAGTCCTTATTTTGTAGCTTGGTCGGATTCCGGGTCTTACTATTGAATCGAGATGCCGCCAAAAGGAAAGCAAGATTTGAAGAAGCTGGAAAATGAGCGTCTTACAGGTAAGTCCACAAATGTCTAATCAAATTCCACGTCTTCGTTTTTTCAGCACTGGTGATGGAGTTGTTGAAAGAAGAGGAAAACAAGTATTGTGCCGATTGTGAGGCAAAGCAGCCTAGATGGGCAGCTTGGAATCTGGGTGTATTCTTGTGTATCCGGTGTGCAGGCTTGCATCGCAATCTCGGAGTCCATATTTCAAAGGTTTGCTTTTAATTGGAATTTTAACTCAGTTGGTTCTTAGGTTAAATCCGTCAGTTTGGACACGTGGTTGCCTGAACAAGTTCAATCAATGCGTGTGATGGGAAATGCCAAAGCAAAAGTAAATATATTTAATGTCTTTTTATAATTTGATTGTTTAGGCTGTTTACGAAGCCGAACTTCCGAATGTCTTCCGGCGGCCACAAACTGACCAAGCGCTGGAGCATTTCATTCGAGCCAAATACGATGCGAAACGCTACATTCTCAAAGGCTGGTCTCCACCCCGTGTAGACATAAACGATCTTCCTCCGTTGACTGATCCGCAAGGTAAGAACGCTTAATTTGCCTTTTTAATAACTTCAAAGCGTTTCAGCGAAAAACACAACAACAGCAAAGAAGTTTTTGCCGGTCGGCGAAAACAACTCAGCACCAAAAGCTCAACCAAAAGCGGAGTCTCCCAAAAAAGAAGCTTCTTTAGTTGATTTGTTTGACTCAAGTCCGACTCAAAATGTAAGTGTTAGTAGTTCAAACAACTGCGAGTACTGCATAATTTAGACAAACAACACATCGTCTGCAGGAGGCCAAACCGATCTTTTCGCACTCAATGCAAGTTCACCGGTCAAAAAAGCTCAAAATGACGACAACCTGGATGACTTATTCGGCTCATTTGCTTCGGCTCCAAACACAGTTCCGCAAAGCACTTTAACTAATTCATTTGCGGAAACAAAGCAAGTTGACCAAATCTCCAGCGGCCTGGATTCGCTTGATTTTAATGCTCCGCCTAAAGGTAAGCACTATCTACAAAGCATTTTAAATTGAATGGCCTGTTTAGTTATGAACAACGATGATATCATGGCTCTCTACAGTCAGCCATCTCCTTTCGGACAAATGCCTCCGCAACAAAACACACAGTCTGCACAACCTACGCAACAAATGCAAAACAGTCAGTTCTATATGCCCACTTCTGGATTCCCAACTGCTCAACCCAACATTATGTCGATGTCACAACCTGCTGGCTTCACGCAATATCCAGCCGCACAAAACTGGGCCAACGACGGTTTCTCTTCAATGGCATCAACTCAAAACGTAAATCAAGCTCCAGCTTTCTCGTCGCCACCAGCTCAACAAAAGTCAGCTTCTTCGGCCTTCGATGACTTGTTTGCAACAGCCACTGCTCATTTCTCCACCGTTCCTGCAAGTAACTCACAGAACAACTTCACACAAAAGGTACAAACTCCAGCTACTACCACAACGGCCGCACATCAAGATTTGGAGTCTTTGTTTATGTAAAAACATTGAACAAGCACGAAATTCTAGTCGAGGCATTTCGCGCAAATTTCTAGCATCACTCTACTACATCCACATTCGTTCATTTGTCTCTTTCGAAAGTTGTGTCAAATTCTGTGTCTACTGAATCTTTCACTTGTTCAGCTAAAGTTTGCAATTATTGTGTTGTATGCAAATTTACATTATAGTTTATCTCGGTGGTTCGTGTATACATAAATTATTGTTAAATTCGGAGTTGGTCGGACTTTGTTGCGGTTTAAAGCCGTTTTCATATAGCAATCAGAAATCGTCTCATGCACAGCCAATTGGTTATTTGAGAGCGGAGAAGAAGCCTATGAAGAATGATTTGCCAAAAATAAGCAAGCGTCGTTTCCAGGGAGACCCTGACTAATCTTCGGAGGAACAAGCACGTTTGGCTGGGATTAACTGGCGCTGTGAATTTTCGAGATCGCGTTTGCTCTTCAAACACGCGACTTCATGAATAGTTGAAATAGGAGAACATGTCACTCAACAAAGACTATTTTAAACAGTGGTTACCGTTCGACTACTTGAGAACCTTGGTGGACTCGGCCAGCAACGCTTGGGTTGACTTCTGGAAAAGCGACTTGGCTCGTGAGTTGACGAAACCTTATGTTCTGAAGTTATTTGGATTGTCTGCATTGCTTGGCGCTGTCATTCCCATTGTTGCGATGCTTGTCTGGCGAATGTTCAGTAAACGCGGAAATGACACAAGTAAGAACCTCCGTTTAACTTACAAACTCAAGTTTCTATCATTTCTGTTTAGACAGTTATGAAAAAGTTGACGAGCAGTCAATCGGAAGCTTCAATTCAAAGGCATGTTTTTCATTGCATTTATGATTACGTATTAAGTTTAGGTTCTCGACAGCATTCAAAGCAAGCGCAAATTGAAAGAAACGGTTCATGAAGATTTTGATTCAATTCCGCCCAAAGAAAGTGAACAGAAAGAACAGTCGAAGAACAAGAAACGACATTCAAAGGGCGCCAATAAAGATAGTGACAAGGCAGAATCAAGTGCTCCAAATACTTCATCAAATGAAAAGAAGAAGCACAAGGAGAAGTCCAAGAAGGCGGCCAAGAACAAAGAATCTGAATTGAATGAAACTCGTCTAAACGCTCCCACCAGTTTCAACTCTGAAGACTTCAAACTTAACGAGGAAGAAATCAGCGAACTCTCTCACATGGAACTGCATGGAAAACTTAAATCAGCAACATTAAGAGCCCGTGCCGACCAGCTTGAAGGAAAGATGACCGCTGAGGAACGTGAAAGGGTAGGAAGAACAAACTTTAAAGCAAACTGTAACGATTGTTTTTAAAGGAAAGCATGTTGAAGATGCAACAACTAGAAGGCATCTTTAAACTCATGCAAGATCAAGGTTCCAAATTCGGCATTGATAGCAAAGAAGAGCTAATGGATCAGTTCAAAATATACAGCTCGTAATTCCGATTGCTTTACTTACTTGTGTAAATAACTTATTTGTGGTCAATAAACGGTCAAAACAATGTTTACTTTGCAAACAGTCTAAAAATACAAAACAAGATTACGCACATCATTACTGATCCAATTATCGCCTTTGTTCTCAACGAAGGCTCGTCGTTCTGGGACTCTGGCTCAGCATTTAAACTTGTTGTAGATTTTGAAGCGGCTAAAAAGTCCGTAGAACTCGGCTCACTAAAACGTTAAAGGAATATTGAAAGTGTATTCAAAAACTCAAATTTGTACGTAAGTGTTCAATTTAACCATTTGAAGAAGACGGTAAATTAGTTAAAAGACAGCAAACAAGTGCTAACTTTTGGGCACAAAGTTTCCGGCAAGTTCCCATATAAATTTAGTTCCACTTGTGCTCACTTGTTTTCCCAATCAATCAATGTGATAATCGAGTTGACAAGCCCGCTTCCACAAAACACTTTACTTTGTTGCACAGTAATTTGCTTGGTGCGGAATTTGTTGTCCGCCTCGAGGTACAGAGAAACAACATGTCGCAATTGGATTTTCAACGAGATGAGTAATTGAGGGATTATTATGCAAGCCACCAATAATCATTCTATTAGTCAGTAGTAATAAACGCTGTCATTAGCCTGTTAACCAAATGAACAGCTGTTTGGCAAGGTGGCTCGCACCGGGCGGCAAGCTCTCTTCGTCGTTGCTGATCGCGGCCAAGGCACGTCTTATGAATCACACTCTCCGAAGGAACAATAAAGTCTGCTGCCCGACATCCTCTTGGAACTTGTCGCACTTCGACAACCGGAGATTGCATAAACTTGCCCAGATTCCTCCGCTTTTTTACACTGTTTCCGGTTGTGGAATTTGGCGGATTTGAGACACGAAACCTTTTCGGATTTGAACTCGTGCAAAATTTGAGATTGGATATTTGAACCGGCAATGTGTTCCTGTAGCAATTTTGGTTTCGGTAGACATGTGATTGGTTTATTTGTTTTTGTTTACGCGTTCAAACATTTGGCCTAAATTTTGCGTGGCCTTTTTTGTTATCAACTTGGTCAATTCAAATTACTTGTTTTAGATGACGACACTATTGTCTTTTTTATGCAATGAACCTCTCATATCTGCGTGTAATCCTCGGCGTAACACGCAGACAAGCGACAACGAATACCTACTAGATTCTGAGTCATGGGAAGCACCAATTCCAAGCAAATCGAGCGTCGAGTCTTTGAAAAGCCAATGCGCCTTAAAAGATCATCCAAATGTTTATCGTCAACCGACGTTTCAGCGTTTGATTGTAAGCTTTCAAAGAAATGTGTTTAAAAACAATTGTGTGCTTTAGAGTTTAATGAATGCATTGAATCCGTTAAAGAAAGACCCGAACGAGCAAGCATTTCAAGACTCACAAAGACCAAAACTTTCTGCTTCACAGACCGTTAGTTTTGCTGCCAATACGCCAACTGGGTCTTGCAATCCGGCAATGCTCACCAAAGAAGACTATGAAATCAGACATTTTGCATTCGTCGACATCAATCCCGGCGGAAAGCCTTTGTTCATCTGTGATGCAAAACATTCGGATCGCAGCAAATGGTTTGCCAAGAAAACTGCACAAAGCTTTGATGTTGCTTTGCGCCGTCGTAGATCACTTTCATGCGCTCGAATGAATAGACGAGCTTTCAGCTTAAACAAAATGGCCGAGTTGGATGCGTCAGCAAAAAGAGCAGCTTACAGCCGGCAACGCGCTAACCGACGTCCAGAATCTTCATTTATCGGTAAGTGTAAAATATGCTTTAACACACGTTGTGATTGTTTAGATGCCAAAACTTACAATGGGCGTCCACTGTTTTACGCGTTTGAAGAGGATCCAAACATGGACACAAGTGATTTAGTTGCTTTGGAATGGAACCAGTTTGTCTTTAAATCAACTTCAATAAACAAATTTGCTTTCAGTCCGGCAAGAGGCGTTTTTGAACTTTCTTGCTTTGAATCTACGTGCCCTCCTCGTCCGCCAAAGTTTAGAACTTTTAATGGATCGCCAAGCTCGCGAACGTATGTCAACGAAATCAAAGCACCTCCACGTCCTCCCAAAAGCTAATCAACTTTATTAGTTAATTTAACCGATCTCATTACAGGTTATTTAAATAACCGTGCAAATTCAAAGACACTCTAATTACAATATTCTATTTATTTGATACAAATGTTTGTAAAAACCGTTGAACATTCCGCATTGTTAAAAAAGATATTTCGCCGAATAAACTATTTGAAGACTGAGTTTATTGAATAAAAATCAAAAGCTAGCCGAAAGAAATCAAAACAATGCATATTTATTACTCTCTGCTCGTTATTTCGTTCCTCAATGTTGCCACTTGTGTCGAGTCATTTTGAACGGTTCTTAAGTCACGGCAAACCCCCCGAATAGCAACTTGCTTTGGCGGGCATCTGGATTCACAACGTTTCACTATTTTTCCGCCAACAACACGCCTGACTTGAACTTGTCCGTTCGGACAGTGTCCTAAATGATTAAATTAATCAAGTGTTGCAATTTGTATTATTGCCTCGTTTTTTGAGCTTTCTATTAAATGTTGATGATGACCCAGAACTACAACATTGATAGTTGCCACTGTTCACGTTTGCAAGACAATTGTAGCCGTCTGGAGATTCCTTAGCATTAGTGTTAAATAAGCGTTAACTTACTTGGACAAGAATTAATGCCTTCGGGACTGCATTGCACGGGTGCTCCAACTGAAGGAAACAGAAGTGCATCCCCGGTTGGACAACCATAAGCGCCTGGCAAACCTTAACAACAAGAATGGCATTTAAAATAACGTAGAATGCATACCGGATCCTTCTTTGCTGCAACAATAATAATTTTTGCCGCGTTTCGAAAAAACACAGTGAAATTTGTTGGGACAAACAGTTGATGTGCAAGTTTGAGGTATTCCATTTAATATATACGGCTCGCCTTTGTCGCAGATTTCATTACGACCTCCAGGAGCTCCAATTGAAGACATGACGGACATTGAATCTGTGGGACCTGTACTTACAATGTTGGCTATTTGGTTGATTTTTGTGATTATGTTGTCGCCGTTGTCCGTTCCGCCACCTGGAAGGCCAATAAACCCACCAGGACCATTGTTTCTTCCACAGCAAATGTTCTTCTTCAGCGATGGACTGAACTGACAAGCAAACAAACGTGGACATGAACCCTTTTTGGACGGAGAACAAAAACGAAGTTTCTTTGTTCTATAAAAGTGCTTTTAAACAGAGTCTACATGTTGTCTGTTTACCTTGGCTCCATGTAGGGTATTTGATCCGCAAGAGGACAAAATGTTGGTTGGCCGCCGCTTTCTCTGCTCTCCAAACTGTTTTTCGGTCTTTGTATTTTCTAAACATCCGCAATGTTAAAAAGAACAATTAACTTTCATTACTTTGATGCAGATTCCGTCTGATTCTTCAAACCCTTCTGGACACTGACAACTTCCATCCGTGCAACTAGATCCGCCTTGACATTGAGCATCGTTTTCACAAGATTCTCCAATTTTGACTCGCTTCAAACAAACTCCGCCAATTCGAATTTCGTTTTCTTCACAAGCTGAAAAGACATATCGAATAGTTTGTTTGTTGATTAAAGCAGTTTGTTAATCACGTCAAACAACAATAAAGAAGCACCAACCTTTAACGCACATTCCTTCAATCTCTTCAAACCCTGGACCGCAAACACATTTGCTTTCACTGCACGTAGCCGTTTCCGGACATTGTAAAGGAGAAATGCAAGATTCACCCAATCCTGCTTTGTTCAAGCACACTCCATCAACGTTAACTTGGTTTTCAGCACAAACTGTTAAGAAATGTTAGTCGGCACAAGAAATTGATTGAGAAAACTTACTCGTCACTCCAGTCGTGCAACAAATCTGCATTCCATTTATTGTTCTCTGGCATGAAAATCCGCTTGGACAAGTGCTTTGGCCAATTGCACAAGTTTGAGGTTCACCGCTGATGCCGATAAAAGCAACTTGGTCATTCGGGCATCCACCGTCCATGCCACAACATTGAAATTGGTTGTTGGTGGTTGAGAATTGACAGAAGTAACCGACTGGACAGTTCTGAGCTGCTGCTGTGCACACTTTTGGAGAGTTTGTCAACGGGTCTCTGAACGCAACTGAAACAACGGTGGATTAGGCTGATAATTCAGCGGAACGCCAATTTTTACTTGAATAATATGTATACTTGAAATCCAGAGTTTAACATTTTGTTAAAAAAAGCTCCCGATTTAAACGCGTATTGTTAAACCACATAACTATTTTACACCCAAAATCATCAAACCAAAAATCAATTATATTCGTGGTTTATTCAACAAATAACTAATCGCTTCATAACAATATTGCTTAACAATTATTGACCGTTCGTGATAAAGAATACGCGCTCATCAGAATATGCATATGTGCTAACTTCTTGCCTGTTGACTTTTCGCTTATTTCTCCAAACGTTATATCCGTCATAAGATCTGAATTCACTGTAGTTCAAATTATCAATGACTAAACAGCGATTGCCAACACGATTCTCTGCAAATACGGCTTCTTCAATTGGTCTAAAAACAAAGAAGATTATAAATTTAAAAAATCAATACAAACCTAACGTTGAATAATGGGGCAACTGCTTGTTGATTCTGTTGAATATGAACACGACGTTCACGTTCAATAACAACTAAAACATTACCTAATTACAAAAACCAAATTCCAAGAACCTACCCTCTTGAAAACAATCTTCTCCGCAAACGCATTCATTTAAGTTCGAATCATTGCGGCATGGAAGCAACTGACCATCACGAACAAACAAGCATTGAGGAACACATTGACAAGTTGACACACTTCCAACCTTAAAACATTGATTTCGTCGGTCATTTGAAGTTGCTGGCTCTGGAACGATGTGCTTGTCGTTAATGCAGTCTGGATTGTTGCATAAATGGGATGCGTGATTTCCTTTCAATGCTTGAGAACCGTACTTGAAAAAACAGACAATTCTAGCTGAAGCGAAATTACTGTTAAAAAATAAACTATTACGTTTGCTAAAAATAAAAATCAATACTTAGAAGAAGTGCCAATACATGGTCGTTTTGAGATGTCAGTACGCTGTGCATCTTCTCTTACAATCCAGCACCCATTTGGAACAATTTCTTCAATTGACTTAGCCAATTTAACAAAACTATGTAAATGCACAGCCCATGAAAAGTTCAGTTTTGATTCGGGATCAACTTCGAATGCTTGTGACTCATGACACATCAAAAAATAGTGGTGGAATACCCGTTTTTGAAGAACTGTCAGGTTGTTCCAACCCAACAAACCTTTCTGCTGCTCGGCCAACGACTGCATTGAAAGAATTAAACATTCAGATTAAAACTTATCAAACTTTAAAAACTAACCATTGTAGTTGAGGTAGTCAACAGATCGTTGAGGCAAATCTTCAGCTAACCAACGTTCAATCACTTTCTCTTCTTCGCCTTGACCAATGTGCTCATCTTCGAACTGAATATTTGCAGATGGCCAAATGATTGCAGTCTAAAACAACTAACTAAATCAGTTTAATAACTAAAAGCTTACGAGAGCTCTGTCACGCTCTGCCAATGCCAAGTCGCGTTCTGCTAATGCCTGGTCACGTTCCAATCTTATTTGATCAAATTGAGCTAACAACTCATCCATTTGATTGCTGAAACACGAAAAATAAATAAGCTATCAAAAACGGGAAAAGGATACTTTCCAAAATTTTCGGGAAGTGTCTATCACTCTCAAAAACAATCATTAAATGATGGAAAAAGAATGACAGAAATTTTATTCACTTAAACCTTCTGGACTCGTCTAACAAAGCTCAATCTTAAGATCAAGCTTAAGATTGAAGTTTGAGCTTGAGATTGAAGTTTGAGCTTTGTTAGTTTTTAAAAGCAGATTGGCGAATGAGCGACTCAATTTTGAGAGACTCATTCGCCAGTCTGTTGCTTGCGGTGTTCGCAAAAGAATACTCGAGAGTAAAAAAACACTCGTTTTGAAAAACTCACAACGCGTATTGTTTAATACTCCTTTTCAAATAAACGTTGGGGTGTTTTTTAATACTCTTTTCCAAACAAACAATTGGGGTATCTTTTAATCAGAGTTCGCAAATCAACATGTTTAATAAGAACTTTAAGTTTTAGACTATCCCTAATACATTCAGTTTTTATAACTCAAATCTACTTCTTTTTTGCCTGTTTTAAACTTGACCGCTACTTATCACTCAGTGTTAAAGCTTTTGTTCAAGAAATTACATTGTAGTTATTTCCATTCTATTAACAACATCTCGTTTTTAGAAGTGTTTCCGTGTATTTGTGTTAAAAAAGTTTATATTGTCAAAATGACAATATTTAGGAAAATTATCCAGTCAATCAATTAGTTGAAGTTTGATCTAACTGTCAAAAATATATGGAACATAGTCGATGTTAAGAATGTTTCTTTTGTTTAATCAAAACTATTCAAACCAACCCGTTCGTTAGAGCTTGGCAAAATGAAGAGAACGTTGGTAGTTGATTTTGAAGAAAGTTCCACCACGTTAAGAGCAGTCATGTTTAAGTTGTTAACATTATGTCTTTAAAAACACTTATTAAAAAGCTTTAAAGAATACATTTTTGATTTGATGAATTAGTCAATTGAATTAAATTGAGTAGAATAATGAGAACAGTCAGTTTAGTGTGTTTTTAAAGTTTAAACTTCTTATATAATAATTACAATCGATACTTTTTCAAAGCAATGCTAAAACAACATAAAAATGCTTTGAAAAGGAGTATTAAACAATACGCGTTGTGAGTTTTTCAAAACGAGTGTTTTTTTACTCTCGAGTATTCTTTTGCGAACTCTGGTATCTATCTAAATAGATGTAATTGAGCGATGTGTATGTGAAGATGAGACCTTGTGAATTTGGACATCCCATTGCGGCCATGCTAAAATGCACTTGACAGGTTAAACTTGCATGAATAACTTGATGTAATGATATCTGTACTTTTAGTTGTTCCTCACTCAAAATGTTTAAAAATATGATTTTACCTTTTTGGAGATGTAACTGCAGTTGCACCACAACATTGGTATCTAAACAACGTGTTCAAATTACTGTGTTTAAAACTTACCTTTGATTGGACAAAGACCACTGACAAGAATAGCCAGTAGGACAGGGCGCATTTGGCGGATTGAAAGGATCACAAGTAGCAATTTGATTATCTTTCATGTACACGTATTCCTAAAATCATATTAGAACTTGTCTGAAACGTTTTTAACATACTCCTGGCGGACAAGACTCCGAAACGCTAATTACGTCTCCTTTGCAACAAAAGCCGGTTGTGAACTCTTAAATAAGTTTTCAATCAATAAGTTAAGCAAGAACAAATTAATCAAACCTGTTTGTGTGCTTTGACAGGTGAAGCCGTTTGGACACGTAATAAAAGCGCCGACTGTGCATGATCTTGGCATTTGAGTGTTTTCTTCAATAAAGAAATCAGCTTTGTTAGGACATAAGTAACTAGCTGAGCAGCAGTGTCCTTGAAAGGCTCCAGGAATGTCGGATTGGCAGCTAAACAACACAACTTACTTTATTGTTCAAATAACTAAAAGCTTACGTATAAGTAGACGGACATTGACTGTTGCTGCTAATTGTGCATCTAACAGGATTTTTAGACGAAGAATCACGATACAGGGCTTTGCCTTTTGGACACAAATCTCCAGAGATCGAAGCACAACAATAGTAACGATTCTTCTGTGCGTTGAAGCGGCACAAATAACCTCCTGGACACGAACCTAAAATTTAACCGACTCAATAAATAATGTCTTTTAAACAATAGCAGACCATCAACGTTAATAAGACATTCACGAACACTCATGTCAGCCGCATTCACATAGGCTTTCTCGGCTGTAAGTTTTAAACAATTACTTCTTAAAATAAACAATTACATACTTTCTGGGCAAACATCCCTAAAATTATAACATTAAATAGTGTATGAAACATTTCTTTTTTCAGTCTCGTTTTTCTCAGTTATTAGCTACTCTGTTCAAAAATGGTGAGCTACTTATTTAACTTAACGTTTATTATTGTTTGTGTTTGGAAGACTCAATTATCATCAAAAGATCACACAATTGAGTGGCTTCGTAATCGGTTGAAGGTTTGTTTTCAAGGTTGCCTGATTTGAATTCTAATGGTCATTTTTAGGCGCGTGAAAACGAATTGAACAAATTGCAAGTAAGTGCTTTAAGGACATTTTGATGGATATAATTGAACGATAGGTGTGTTAGAAGAGTTGAGATTTCAGAACTGGGACATAGTTTTAATGAATGTTAACAATCAAAAACGCTCACATGTTAGTTGCGCCACAACAAACGCTATTTGTTGAAAGCGGATCGTATGTGCAAATGAAGTTGGCCGGACATGAATTGGACAGAGCAGCATTGCATTCATAGGGCAAGTTTGTGTTTGGATTCACATAAGCAACATCTCCGGGAGTGCAAGCAGCAGATAGACAAAAGTTATTGCATCGTTCCATTGTTGCAAAGTTGTTTAAATTTCCACTACATCCGTTGTATGTGAATTGCGTGCATTCTTTTGTGACAATGTTGAAGTAATATCTTGATGCAGCTGACGAACTGCATGAACTTCCTTGTTGTGGCGGCAGAGAACAAATATATGCCCTTGTGGGACAACAACGATTCACAATGCTGTTTCCAGATGTAACGCTTGTGCACTCGTGAGTTGATGGACACGAGTTTGTCGTCGAACACACCATTAGTTGCCCAAATTCATTACGTTCCGGAATTCCACCATTCGGACAACCGCCAACTCCGCAATAAGATTCACAATCATCTCGAGTGGCAAAATTGTTACTAAAACGAGTTTGTTTCACGTTTCCTTAAACAAAAACAACTCTTACCTGTTACCGTCACACCCGTTATATTGAAAGCTTTCACATTCTTGTGTTTGTGAGTTGTAAAAGTAACGATACGAAGAGCCAGATCCACAAGTCACTCCTTTGTTTGCAGACAAACTGCATGTGTATGCCTAAATTCAATTCAAGTGTCAATTTAATGACTAGTCAACTTGCTTTGCTCGGACAACAACCATAAACATAACCGTCAAAGTAGCATTCAAAGTTTGTTGGACACGCGCTTCCAGTGCCAGTATTTGAGCAGACAAAGTAGTTGCCTTGATAGTCTTTATAGGCGTCGCCTTGGGGACATTGCGGTTCAGCTGAACATTTTGGTTTGAATTGCTTCACAAAATAAGAACTTACGAATGATGTTTTCGCATGTGTTCTGAAGTAGAAACAAAAAAGTCATTAAAATGCTTTTCTAAAACTTACTTGACATTCCAATAAAGTTTCAAACTGAAAAGTAACTCTAAAGATGCTACGAAGTTAAAAGCCTTACATTGTTATCATTGCCTTGGCACCCTGTGTAATCAAACAGTTCGCAGGCACGCGTGATTGCATTGTACCAATAACGCCGAACACTTTGTTTACAATCACCCAAACGAAGCGGTTGCGAACAAATTGATTGAGGTCTAAAATTCAAAGTGTTCGAAATCTTTGTGGCAAAACTAACCTCGGACAACAAACATTGAAATCAGTCTCACACGAGTGAGTAGAAGGACAATCGTTTGATGTTTGACAGCGCTGATTGTTTGAGCCAATTTTGAGAGGCGTTCCATAATTGCATTGAAGTTTGGCGCAAAACAATTCACATTCAGCGGAACTTTTGAAATTGTTATAATTGCCTAACGCACCACTGAAACAAATCAACTTGATTATTAATGTTTTTATAGAAAGTTACTTGTATGTGAATCCAACACAACGGCCTTGCTCCGGATCGTAATAATATCTAAAATTTAAGTTGCAAATAAAAGCAGAGGTTATTTTACCGCGAAGAATGAGCATAATTTGATGTGTACGTTCGCTTCATGTAAACACCCGCATCAAAGTTTGTAGATCTTTGATGATCGCTTGGCCGTCCTCCTGAATTTGAGCAAATACTTGAAACTGTTGGACAACAAAGTTGCATCGATCCTACTGCAGTACATTCAAAATTGTTAGCACATGAGCTTGCAGTTTGGCAATTATTGACCGGCTCGTCTTCGTTTTGCTGGGAACCTGCTCTGTAATTTGGAGGGTTTTTAAACAATGTTTGCATGTTTTGGCAAGTATAGCATAGTGTTTAATTATTACCTGTATTGAGGTGAACCTCGTTTGCAAGCTAAACAAAACTATTGAAAGTTCAATCCCTAATTCACTTACTGTCTCGACAATATGACTCGCAATGTTCTAAAAGCTTGTTTGATTTCCACAAATAAGTGAACATTTACCGCGAGTTTTGAAGTTGTTCGGAGATTGCATGTCTACTTCTACCCATGGATCCCACCTTAAATTGAAAAATCATTTGTTTAAGCAACATAATGATCATAAAAACTTACATAAACTGCTCACAAGTTGACGTAACAGCGTTAAACCACCAACGAGGCCGAACACCTGCTGGCGCCGCAGCACCACTGTCTGCTTCTCTTTTGGGTTGAATGCAAGCAAACGCTAAAGAGTTGTTTTAAATGTTATGTGCCAGGTTTTATAATTTTGTTTTCACTTTTGCGGTCATTTCATTCTTTCGGTTCATTTTCTGCATTGATCGTGACCGTTTTTTAGACTCTTGCGACTGTTTGCACAAATCGCCTATTCATAACCGCAGACGTTCAGTCACTCGCAAAAGTTGTTAAAAATGGCCGCTTGAAGTAGGACGCGCACGTTTAGCTCGCAAGATAGTTGAAGCTACTTTTGAAACTTTGCACAGAAATTGCAGCATTCATAAATAAACAAACCTCTATTGGGACAACAAATTCCATCTGAACCCGGATGAATATCGTAAACTCCTTCCATTGCCGCCTTTACATTTGACATGGCCTGTGGAATAGATACTAAATGCAGAATTACTACTTGAACAAACTATATTCTTACTGCAATCATAAATATCCGCAATGTAAATTCCATTTCCTGAATTGTATGGTTCTTGTCCTAAAGTTTAAAAACTATATTGTCTTTTCACATTTAAACTAACCGTAAACACAAGCGCCCCCGCCATTGGCCATAAAATTCGTGTAATCCGTGCTTGAAGCCGTACAAAACTGTAAAGGATTAATGTGCTCGCCCATTTGAACTTCTTGATCATCTGGATCAGTCATCGCAACGTTGCGTAACTGTGAAACAGGCATAGTTAATAAATCGTCATCATATTCAGGCAACGGACATTTTGGGACCTAAACAAAACAAGTAATTTGTAGTTTGAAGCATGACAATTACCGGATCTCCATCTTCACCGGAATTCAAAATGCAAACAACTCCGTCTCTTGTCTTCGACATAACGTAGTGGATGCCATTCACATCTTCTGGGCACTCACAACGATTCTTTTCACACCTACTTTCCGGCCAAACAGAACTGCACTGTTCAGGATATTGACATCCACTTTCACCTGGATTTTTTTCTAAAATTCAGAAGTCATTTAAATAAGCAAGCTGTCAAATTACTCAAATAGCAATATCCTTGAATGGCCACAAAATTTGAAAGACATGTGCAAGTTCCAGTTGAACAAAACATGCCGGCCAAACAATCCGTATTGAACGAGCAAAAATCTCCAACACGTCCAGAACCGGACACGCCTTGACGCTTGTAACGTGAGTTTGGCCGTTTGCATCGACCATTAATAAACATTTCATTAGGCGCACAAGCTCTTTGCGCATACAAGCCTCGTTTCAAATCACATTCCAAATAAATATGCTCGTGGATTTCTGTCCGACTAAACAAACTATCTTAAAGCAAACATTTCAGTTTGAAAGACTCACTTTGTTAATAAGTCACAATAAAGAGATTCCATGTTTTCAAAATCAGTGCACGGATCACCTATCCTATTTAGTCTGCATGTCTCGCATGTGCTCCCAATTTCACAAATACGTAAATTTGATTCTAGAACGTGGCCTTTATTCTGCAAATAAAAGCAAAGATCTACCTGCTTGCGTAATTACAATTTGTAGGAGGAACAGTACGAATTTCATCCGTCTATCAAATCGCATTGTAAGTGAGGTCTTTAGTTGTGCAAGAAAAAAACAACATGCGTTTTTGTTGTGAGTGCCAAGTTTTGTGATCAGTGTCGTTCAGCAAATTGGATCATTTCAAGTGAACAAAAATCTAAAATGATGGACTTGATAGATGTAAGTAACCACTACACGCTCTTGACCAAAAAAAACCACAAAGGACACAAGTTCAAAACACTAGCCGGCTAGTTGTCGGCGTGCGTTAAGTCAAGTGGTTTCGAGCTCACAAAACAATTAATAGCGAGAACTTGTTACTGCGTCGTGTTAAGTTATAATCAAATTGTGTCAAATCCGCGCGTTTTCAACAAATAAACAATACATAAATTTACACAAAACCCGATAATGGGATAATGAGTTGGCGGTTTGGAGTTTGTAATTGTTGCGCAAGTCTCCGATTGCACATGGAATACGCGTTCTATACAGCCGACTGTACATATTGTGCTAAGTTGGCCGTCGGGACTTTAACCCGATTTGGTTCGATCCGCTGGATGTGTGTGATCCGATTTTTAGGATCCGATCGCAGCCTCTCAGTTGTTTGCTCTTCATAAAGAATCTAGGTAAACTAGGGTAGACGAGCGTCCAAACACGCTTGAAAGGAAACAACTAGTGCAATTTAAACATCGTTCATTTAAACATTTATTCAAGTTTTGTGCCAAATCAAACAATAATGTCACATATGCAGATCAAATTAATCTCCGACAACACTAGTCAAGCAAACAAAAAGCTCTCAGACAGAAAGAATTTTTCGGAGAAGTCTGGCATAACGAATTAAAAATCAACACGGGTTTTGTTCGAAATTTCTAGATAAGGCCATATGATCGAGTTTCTGCTTTTCAAAACACTTATTCTTAAACCTTTTTAATTATATTTTCAGATTGAAAATGCCGAAGTCAAAAAAGAAAAACAAGTCAAAGGAGAGGAAGCCGTTGGATTCAATCGAAGAAGAGGCTGCAAATCAAGATTCTTCACGTTTTCATCACGACTCTCCAACGAATTCAATAACGGCTGCCGAGATCTTCAGCAATAGCTCGCCTAAATTGTTCCGTCTACCAACACCAACCAACAACTATGATTATACAAACAATGCGACATCTCCTCACACATCGGCTAGTTCAGCTCCGCTTCATCGGCCGAAAAACTACCCAAAATCCGACTTCACTCAAGAGATCTATTTAAACACCTTCAATTTGACCAATCCACCGCATGAGACTCCCAGAGTTAAAGTTTGGCGTCTAGACGATGCGGCAAGTGTCACTAAAATTTTAATTGAAAACAACAGATTTAAACAAATTGAAAGCATGTTCCGCAATTATGTCAGCAGATATGCAGAGCCAAAAGACGACCTGACATCGCCATCCGACAATAAAGAGTAGGCAGAATAAGTTCAATAACTAACTCAAACTGCTTTTTTCAGAAAACAAAAGATCAACAGACTCGACTCGCAAGTCAGCTTCTTAAACTCTGGCAGTCAAAATGAAGACGTTCGTTTTGTTGTGGGGACAAAGAACAATATAAGTCTCTATGAACTCATCTACGAATACAAAAGCACCAGACCACGCATCCAGTTCATGACCAGTAGGCAAATTCCATATGTCTACGATTCGGATTTTACATGTCGTTGTATGGCAGTTGACAACTCAAAAGAAAACAGAATAGCATTGGGATTGGACAGTGGAGACATATTTTGTAAGTTTGTTTGTTGAAAGATGCATTCGAATGCGGACTTTATTTAGTAACAAGTGCGCCAGCAAACAATGAATTTAACTTCTCGACGAGTTTCCACATCAAAATGCGTCAAAATTTGGACTCAATTGTTGGCCTTGCATTTGACAAAACTACAAACAGCCAGAGTTATTTGAGTTGCGGTTATGAAAGGCAAGTTCTTAAAATTCTGTTAGCGACAAACTTTATACTTTTAGAGGCAGAGAAACCGAACACTTTGTCAGCTTGTATGATGTCAATCAAGGCAAAGATTTGATTCTTGACCGGGGTGTCTCAGAAAAGATCCTTGGAATGCAGTTTTTGAGGTAAGCACATTTGCATATTGTTTTAAAGCTCTGTTCAATTTACAGCACTGATCTTGCCGTGATGATGTTGAACTGCACAAACAGTATTCGCTTCATGGACATTAGAGAAAGAAGCGGATTCGCGTCAATAATGAACTTGTCAACGTCTCTGCAGGAAGTTGCAATTGAGCCCTACAACAATGTGCAGTTTGTCGGTTCAATCAACAATGAGTTGAAAGTATTTGACAGAAGATTTTTGTCCAAAGCGTTATACGACTTTAAAATCGGGGTAAGCTTTTTCAGTAAACTATTTCTTTATTTGAATTCTTAGCCGAACTCATTCAACATCAGTCATCTGGAATGGAATCCGAATCGCTTTGGAAACATCACTTGCGGTTCTTCATCTCATAGCATTTTGTACGAATTGGACATTTTGCCTACGCCAACATACGCCCATCATTTTCTGGGAAACAAAATCAACGAGCCGCAAGAAGCAATTGTTAAAGAATATGCACACAAGTTTTCGTATGGTTTGGAGAAAATTGTAAGTTTTGTTCTAAGTTGAAGCGTTAATCAATTTAAACTGCTTAGGGCACACCGCTTTCAAATGTAAGACACTTTGCGTGGTGCCACCAAAAGCCGAATATGCTTGTTGCGACATCTTGCTGCACACGCGATACAGAAGTTGATTCTGCCGACTGGGTTCAAGTCAAAGCGGTTACAGTTGAGAATAGCCGTCGAGTAGTTTCTGTTCCGCCAGACAATTCTATTATTTATTCCGACGGCAGTGGCTTCAACCAAATTAAAATCAAGCCACGCATGCAACAAAAGAAGCAACTGATTCCGTACGCCAACCGATCCGACAACAATTTTGATCAACTAAACGCAGAACAAACTCTAGCAATCAAACAAGAAAAGCTCGAGTTGCTAAACAAACTTCATCTTGTTAAGGCAAAGCCGACATTTGAATTGAAGCCCGAAGAAATTGACTTGCTGTTTGAATTAGAGCAACGTGAAACGGGCTTTTTGAATGAGAAAATTGACTATGATCACTTTGAAAGCAAGCCGGAAGAAGTTCAACGACACATTCCGTTTTTGTCCAACAAAAAGCCCATCCAGCCGCCTGTCAACAAATCACTCCAATTGTGGTTTACCCGATCCGACATTACAATGATAGCAGTTACGCGTGCCAAACTTGGATATGGATTTGCCACCACGCCGGGCTCAGCCAAAGGTTAGTTTTAACACTTTAATGTGTTTAATGAGTTTTGTTTTAGCGCTTATTGAGAATTCTTACTATTCAATTCGCGATCAACCAAACGAAATCGACTGTTTGAAGAATTGCTGGAAAATGCTGGCCAGAATTTATTCATCAAACAACAGTTCAAGTTTGTTGGCCCGTTATGGCACAGTGTTCCCAGGAGTTCGGAGGATGGCCCACAAATTGACGGCTTCGGAACTCGGGTTTAAAGACGACAAAATCACATTCAGAAACAAGTATTATGCAAGTGAGCGTCGAGACGACATTTTACGCTTAATAGGATGGGTTCCGTTGGAAGATCGGTTGAATTTGGCTATTAAACTTGAAAGACTGATGAGCACTCACAACCTTAGATCCAAAACCCGTGTTGCGACAATGGCTATGTTCTATTTACAAGGATCGATCAGGTTTGTTTACAGGTATAGAATTGATTGATCTTTTCACTTTCAGCAAAATGTATTTGGAAAAAACGGCACTTTATTTGGAAACCACCGATTGTGCAATTCGTTATTCAGCTTCGACTATCCAGAGCTATCAGCAAATGATTAAGAAGATGCTGGACGTCATTGAGCAAAATGATGGAATCAAAATTAAGAACTTTGAAAAGTTGCTGGATGAGATTGTTGATCCATATCTCAACGCGATGTTGATTTTCCTAGGCCGTCGACAATTTAATTACAATTATCCACAAAGACGCATTATGTCTACAGATGTAAGTTTAGTCGTTGAATTGTAATAATTTGTCTGTTTTAAGGCAATTCGCTTAGAAGACCGTTTGGCGATTGCATGCATTCATTTGGACGACGAATCTTTCCGCCATTCACTGAAAAGCTTGACCCGATCATTGCAAAAAAGTCACGATCCGCTTTCGGTTTTGCTGATTAGCGGTCTTGACGATCACCGTTACGCACATTTGGCTCTTCATTCCTATTTGAGACAAACAAATGATGTTCAAACAACTGCTTTAATATTATGCGCAGGAAACTGCTTCAGACGCTCAAAGATCTGGGAAACGTATGACATGAGGAAGCCTGTAATTTTGAGAATTCATCAAGCTATGTAAGTGCAAGGAGCCTTCAGCGCCAACTTAAACAAACTCTAACTATTTATTTGTTTAGTGCAAGCAATGCGTTGAGAAACACACGCAAATATTCCCTCCAGATAGTTTGCTCTTATTTGGAATTTTTACAAGCAAGCAACTTAACACTTCAAAAGTCGTTCATTATGACATTTTTGAGGAAGAAACTTGACTTTCCTAAAAACGATCAAATCCAAGCTGGCCGAACACAGGTATTAAATGCGCCTCAAACAAATTGCATAATCTTTTAATTTTCAGGGCTTGATTGCTTGTAATTTTTGTGGAAAGCCCATCCTTCCGTTCATTGGGTGTGACAGTGCAGCTGACCCATTGCTGGCCCATTTAAAAATGAATGCCGGACGAAAGAACATGTCCGTAGCTCAAACGCTTCAAATTGCCGAAATTGAACGTCGGAAGATTTTGCCCAAATCTAGAGGGTAATTTTTAATTGGAATGATGTATTTTATAAGCCTTTAGGTGCCCGCACTGTGGACGACCGCTTCCCAGATGTCTGATATGCAAAAGAACCTGTATTCAACAACAAGACAACTTAACAAACGTTCAAATGAATGATTGGTTTATTTGGTGCAGTCAATGTGCTCACGGAGGTCATCTAAGTCATCTGAAAAATTGGTTTTCCGTCAATCAACTATGTCCAGCAGGTATTAATAATGTTTATTCGAGACATTTTGAAACGTTGAATTGCATTTTAGCTGAGTGTCGATGTGCCTGCCCGAAAGTTGACAACGTTTTTAACACTGACTTAATCAGAATGAGCATTCAAGAAAAGTCGGAAAGTTCATTTTTCATAAATGGATTTAATGTCAACATCTTGAGTGCTACCGTTGAAACTGGTTTTCGAAGTCGGCACAGCAGTGAGCAGGACAAAATGCGATTAATTCGACGTTTGTACAGAAGTCCAAGACAATCAAGTTCAACGCTCGATGTTCTATATAGGCGTGGAAGTAATGACAGTGGCATACCTTTAAATATGGCAAATCCGCTAAAGTCAATTTGTGCTTTGAAAAATTCAAATCAACAAAGTCTAATTGGCTCCGAGTCCAACTTGATCAGCGAACATGCATCAAATTCAACCAAAAACATTAATTACTCCAGCAACCACATCGGCAGACAGAGTCTTGAAGGATCAGCATCTACTGAAACAAAACGTACACCTGAAGAAGCAAGTCAGAACTCACAAGAACCGCAATGGAATATTCTGCCGGAAGCTGTGAAAAATTCAAACGCCATACGCAAACTTCTTCAAAATCAAGGCACCAACCAACAAAGTGCTAGTCAAACTTCCAACAACTCTCAGTTCAAAACTTCTGAAGATGAGCAGAGCAAACGCAACTTAATAACAACTTCCGACAATGTTAGTGAAATTTCAAGGAATCAACGCCGTCAACATATAAAGCTTGTGCCCAAAAAGCAAAACAACTTGATCCGCTCTCAATATACTACTAAGTTGAAAGACCGTATCGATTACGCCAGCAACAATTCGGCATCTGACGCCAACAAATGGATAATCAACAGTCGAGACAGTATTGGTCGACAAACAGCAACACAAGTTAAAGTCAGCATCGACAGTGCAAAAGAAACCGAAAACGAACCGTCAAGTTCTCAAGTTTTGGAAAACAACATTCGCTTTAATCAACAAACGGTCTTGCTGCCAGCTCCCGAACAATCACTTGCATTGTTATCAAATTCACAAGCTCTACAACAACTTATATCGACTCAGCTTTTCAAAGCAAGCGTTGCAGATGAACGGTTTGTCTTTAATTGCTGTTTGATAAATTTAACAATTTACAGGGTCAGCAATGAATTGAGAGAGAAGAGAATCGTTGCTCAGCTTCTAAAGGATCAATTTGCAAAAGAAACGTCACGCAAAAACATTCGAGAACGTCGAAAACTAATGAGACGCAGAACAGAAAAGCCTAAACGTCTACGAAGTCGTCCATTGTCGCAGTCAAGCAGCAATTACTTCAGCTTTGATCAGTACGGCTCCGTCGATCTTAACAGTGACAGCGACAGTAATGCAGGAGATAGCGAAGATACAAAAGAAGTTGCCAAATTGTGTGAAAAGGTGGAAGAGAATTGCAGACAAGAAGAACTTGAAATCAGCAAGTTGCGTGAACACGGATTCTACGATCTCAGCAGTCTTGCTAGTGCCTTAAAGGAAGCTGAAGAGAAGAGAAAACGCAACGTAAAGAAGGGTCCTAAGCGTGTAAGAATTAGGTATGTGAACTTTCAACTACTCTATATATAAAAGTACTTATTTAAGAACAACGCCTGATGTTCGAGTTGCAACTCCAGCGCTCGAAGCTCGTAAACTTGCTGCATCAAACGAGTTAAATTCCAGACAACGCAAAAACAGCTCAAAAATGGTGCCAACTCATTTGAGACACGAATCGGGCAGCAAGAAAGTGCGTAAGACTTCGTCCGAACGAAAAGGCGGTGTTCGCAGAACAAAATAATATCACTAGTCTTCATAATTATCGACAAATTAGCCAATTTGCCATGTTCCATAAATTATTCTATCAAAGCGTGTCTATCAAGTGCCTTCAAAAATATCCTACTCCTCATTTTAATTTACATCTTTTATTGCCTATTTGTCATTCTTTAATCTGAGAGTTTTATTGTTTGTACAAAATTGCAAGTGCCTTTAATGAATAATAAATCTTTATTGTAACAACTTAACAGTCAACAATCACCTAACCGGAGAATAGTAAAAACTATTAACAACTACTTGGCCTTCGTACTCTTCGGCACCGAGTGAGATATCAATCTTTTCACTGCGTCATTGATCATTTCAACCAGCTGTTTGCTCATTCTCTTTATCTCATGCATGTCGGGAAACATTTCCTAAAAGCAAACATTGAAAAGATGGTTGATAATCTAAGATTACCGGATAGCGATATCCCAACCACATGTAAGCGTTCAGCATGTCAAACAATTCTTCCAACATTACAATTCCAGATGCCAATTTCGGAGGTTCAGGTGGCCACAAAAGTGTCTGAGCAAACCATTCTGCAGTAAGCGGTTGGCCAGTTGAGAAACGCTTGGCCATCTTGCGGAACCATGCTAAGCATCTCTTCTGATCTGGCTTTATAGGTACTGTGCAAAACGTGTAACGAACTTTCAATGGCAAATCATAACTATCAATTGCTTCAGCCAAACCGCGAACCTGTTCGCCTGAGCAAAGAAAGAACTCATCAGTTATTTTGCAAAATTGAATAAAGATGTCCAGCAAATTGACAAAAGTAGCATTCGGAATATAATTAGCAAACATTTCCAATTGTTCGTAAGTGGGAAAAATTCCAGCTGTTTGCATATCTTCAACTGGTTGGCTTAAAATGTCTGTAAGCAATCCAAGGTCTTCATTTCGCATAGTTGTCACCTAAATTCAAAACACATTATAAGTACAAAAATAATCAACATACCACACCATCCGAGTATTTAGTTCCAAAACGTCCTGCTCGCCCAGCAATTTGTAAAGCATGATAATTCGGAATAAGCTGATTGCCACTTCTGACAAGTGAATAAAAGATAATCCTAAATAAAAATGTAATCAGTGGATAATTTGTCAAAGCACACCTCTTGATGTTTAAATTAAGTCCCATACCAACGGCATCAGTAGCCACCAAAACTTTGATCGGATTATCAGGATCGTTGAATTTTGCTGCTTGCTCAAGTTTGGTTTCGGGCGGTAACGCTCCATAAATAATTGCAAACATAACATGTCGTTGCTCTAATTGTTTTGCAATAGCCATCAAATCTTTGCGTGAAAAACACACTACGCAATCGCCATCCTAAAATAATAAAATCAATATCAGACTTTCAAATAATAAAAGCCTACATCGACATTGTTTAGCTTCCAAGAGCATGCGTACTAATCGTGTACGGAGACATTCGTTGATAAACCTGAACTTGCACGTGCTCACCAATAGGATCCAATAATTTTCGACAGATTTCAATTGCAGCAGGTTCGCCACACAGATGCACCTAAACAAAAACAAATTATTCACCCTAAATTTTGAAAGTACCTCTTCGGCTGCAACACCCAACAGCGCTCTTGTCCATGCCCATCCTCGCTGATCGTCTCGTAGCATCTGGACTTCATCAATCACGGCCACTTCAACCTGAAGTTCAAGTGAAAGCATCTCAACTGTTGAAGATAAATGATTTGAAGGATTCATATTGTTAACAGCAAATTGTCGATCTTCACCCGTCACTAAATCACATGGAACACCAGCCTCATTAGTTCTTCGAAAAACTTCAGATGCAAGCAATCGTAACGGACCACAATAAATACCAGTCTTAGCTTCCATAAATCGTTGAAGTGCATTGTAAGTTTTTCCACTGTTTGTTGGACCTAAAATCAATTTTAAACATATTTTAGTCACAAAAGCGCTGTTTACCCGAATGAAAAATGATTTTTCGATGAATTGACCGTGCTTCTGGATACCAGCTTTGAGGTTGCGACAAATCAGAAATCAATTTCATATCGTCCAGCGACTCCAAATGAGGATACAGAGATTGAGCATGTGCAAAAAAGTACGGAAAGAGCAGATCCACGCTATGATTAAAATTCTTGATGTCGGAGAAAATTACACGTAATTCAGGCTTCAAAGACGGCAAATCCAAGCAGTACATTCGAAAAGAATTGTAGATTGACATGAAAAATCGTTCGCTGATTCCTTTCTTCTTTGCTTCTTCTCGGACCATTGATTGTCGGCAAAACTTGTCCAAAATTGCTGATACCTCGTCCTTTTTCAACGGAACAGACTCGTTAAACTCAGACATCTCAGCCGTCACGTTAGATTTATTGCGTTTAATACTCATAGGCTTAATCAATTGTTCTATTGGCTTTGGTTGTTCTTTTCGAACTGGGGGCTTTGTGGCTCCTTTCCTCTAAATTGAAACTTGTTTAAATCAAAACAACCGAGCCGACTTACCGTGTCGAGATCAGATTTATTTCGAATAGAAGACAGATAACGGCTACATCGTGCCACATTTGAGCTTCTTGCTTGCAATAATCGAAGAATCATGAACCCGCACTTAATAAATGAATTTGTCTAGAAAGCTTCTAAAAACTTCTCAAAAAATGATTTTGAAAAATTCACACAACAACAAAGTACAACTTTCGATTTCAGTAAGCTTGCTTTGTTTTCCAATGCATTCAAACAAGCGAATAACTTGTAAGTTTCATTAAATACTCGCAAAACAAAGCTTAACAGAGTGGTGATAACATCACTTAAAACCGCATACATAAACGACAAATCAATAAAACTTTTATTAATATAACTTTTTATTTATTACGTACACAAACGCTTTAAAAGTCGAGTACCCGCTTAATTTGCTAATAATAGACTGTGTTGTCTTTGGTGACAATAAATAAACTATAGGAATGAAGATCATCAATTAGAGAGCAAAAACAAGGCGTTTGATTAGAATTTCAAATGGTAGTGACTGTTTTGTTTTGGCATTCGAAAAGTTGTTTGGCAGTTTCTAATTGTAACAACATTTGTTTGATGGGAGCGTTCGAAAAGTTGATATTTCAAAGAAGAATGGACAAATCATAAGTGTAAGATTATTGCCTAATAGAAAGTTTTGTATAAAAAGCAGTCATGAATCAAAAGTGCATTATTGCTAAAGTTGCAACAAAATTGAGCTTATGAACCTTGATTCATTTGATGAGACCCAAAGAAGACTACAGACTAGCAAAATTCAATGAAAGCACGTGGCACCGAGACGCTGCTTAACAATAACTAAACGTCGTGGATTTTTCCGCCCTCCTTCACTTCACAGTAAAGAAGCCAAAGTCGTTTGGATAGTTCGTAGCATGATAACTCGCCGGCGTGGGTTGAAACCATTCGCAAGAGGAAAACACCGTCATGATGTAGAAAATTATGCACAAAACGCCGCAACGATTGAGAGTCGACCATTTTGTAGCCCTCAATGCCTGTTAGATATTTTCCGACGAAATTAAGTTGCCTAAACGAATTCAATTAACCGCTGCAACCAATTGGGCCGAGTTACCTGCTTGGCACAATTGAAATAAAGATCCAATACATTAGAGAACAAAATGTTGCAACTCCTAATATGACGTACCAACACCAAAGAAATAAGAAAATCTTCTCGTTAAACAAGTTGATCATCTGAAAACGTGTAAGTTTTGTTTTCGATTCTCCATTTACATTATAGAATAAGTAAACTCACAAGAACACATTGAACTGTATGTCTATGCACGTTGCCTAGTACTTTTACGTCAAACTAAAACAAAAGTAATTAATGATCGAACAGCATCAAAGTGCTATTAAAACTTACGTCGCAGAGCGTAACTCTAAAACAAATAACTTTTGTAATTGATTTCAACGATTAGAATTACCTTGGAAAGTTTCCACTTTCTGTCCATTCTCTTCCGTTCATGATGTCTCGAAGAACCTGTATTCCATAGAAGTTTTCTCTAGCTCCGAGAAAAGCGTTCAGGAGTAGAATTTGAAGAAAAACATTTATTGTATAGAGCATTTTGATCGTGATGTACAAAACTAAAAACTGTTCGTACAAGCGACTATTTAAGTCAAAACTCACTTGTTACTGATGCACCGCTACTCCTTGTGCAAATTATAAAGTTTAACAATTTGAGCTTCTTTGTTCCAAGCTAAAAATAGACATTTGTTTTTCGAAAAGCATTTATGCTTACTTGATTCTTCACGTGTATTGCTTCTTGAATGTTGCTTGCCATGGATCGGAAAGCACGATCACGCGCTGAAATTATTGGTTAGTTTCAGTTAAATTACAGACATTCACTTACTTTCGTGATCTAACATTCTAGACTCGCAAGCCATGTTCACGATTGACTGAACGTGAATTCCTGTTTGCCACGTCAAAAATCTCCATACAATTGTTGGGACGTAGAAGAAAAGGGCTTCTAGTGCCTATAAATGTCAGCGATAGAAGTTGCCAAACTTTGAATAGAAACTCACCAAGACAAAAGGAACCCACTAAACATTCAATTGTTACATCTGTTCATTTGAGTTTGCATATTTAAAGAAAGCTTTTATGTGAAATCAAATGAATAGATGTGACAACTTGCCTGGTAGTAGCCGATCTATGCGAGATAAGTCAGATGTGTGAAATTATTCAAACCGAGGATATATTCCGTCCCTTTTAACACAAGTAACAACGTTTAAAAGTACGATCCACATTTAATATTTTAGAGCGTTAAAAGAGCTTGTCCTCAGTTTTGAATAACCTCACACGTCTCTAACCTGTCTATTCTCCTAAAACAAATTAGGTTAGTTATAGCAGAAGAATCAAAGAACATACGCGTTCCGACGTCTGTGCTGGAATATATTCACCGAGTGGAAGGAAGTAGGTGTTCTGAATCCAGCAGTAGTTTTCTGTGTATTGCTCCATAGAGTCGGTAAAAGTGGCAGGAACCCAACACTAAATTGAGCTTATTATTAAAAGTTGTAAGTCGTATGCTTACTTGAATCGGGCTGCCAACATATTGTTTACCGGTCACTAAGATTGCAAACACAATGATAATACTTGTTGTATAGTAATAACTAAAGACGAGATGTTATTAGCGCCAGTCAACGAAAACTTACTTCAGTTTATCAATAATATCATCGTCGACGTGAAATTGAATAGATTTAACAGCAGAAGTGAAATAATAGAGAAGCATTCCTAAAAAGACGTTAATTCTTAAAAGTCCATCAAGACTTGCCTCCACCGCCTCCGTGAGCCCCCGCCGTCTTTCTGGATTAATGCACCACTTTAGGTCTCGGGTCACTGTTAGAAGTGACCAACGAGACCAGGTGCTAACCTGACAGATAAAAAATGATGTGAAGGCAAGGCACGTGGGCCCGAAGTCGCGCGAACTAGTGGAATGTCGTTGAAGACGTCAAAACTTGGTAAGGCAGTGGACAGTCGAGTTTGAAATTGAGGTGTCCGAATCTTTCAAATTCAACCAACTAGCTGGCCATTAGGTCAGGCATTTTGTCTATCATATCTGACATCTTTGAACTTCATTGCATTTGAAATGGGCATTGGTGGACAAATGGCAGCACTTAAATCATAACCCGCTTATTAGTGAAAGAACATTGATTGGATCGGATCTGAAAAGAAACCTGTAAGTTGTTCTGCAGTTAAATGGAAAGTAGCACGGAAATCGAGTGAGATTTGCGCAAATCGACAAACAAGTAAACTATATTACGCGTGCATGTGTCCAATCTTTAAAAACTAACACACTGGGCGCTGATCAGCCATCAATGACCACCTGTCAGTGGAAGTACTCATCGGCACAGGCCACTAAGTTGCTGGCAATGCAAGCGAGCCGGAGACAAAATCGATGCCGGAAGATAGATGGATGTGGCGGCTGTTCCAGCGCCTTATATTGGCGCATGGGGATTTAAAGTTTGGGGATTTCTGGCCGACTTCAAAGCGCCCGCAAGTTTGAGATGACCTCAGCAACCGCCAGCGCTGGTAGCTCAAAAAACACAAGACGGCGATTAGGGAGGCGAGAAATTTACACGGTATCCACAAACACCTGTTGAGTTTCCCAAAATACTCACATGTTTGACGCAAAATGCGCGTAGCAGCAATGCAAAGAGGAAGTTTAATGAGTGCAAGTGACGAAGATGCCGAAAAAGCAGTGATTTTTAAAAATGCGTAGACGGCGCGTAATTAGCCGGTTCAACAGCCAGGAGAGATTTTTGGTGCTGGCTGTCAATGAACTTTGCCGCATTGTAAACAAAGTTGCCAGCCCTGTCGTCGTAGGCATTGTCTTCGGCGCCGCAAACGAAGAAGATAGCCGTAGAAGAAAACCCACATTGAAAATTGAGGAGACGAAAAAATGTTGAAAATTTCCTTGCCGCGATTCCCACACTTGGCGCAGCAGCGTTTGGTTTTCCCGTGTTGGTTGACGGCACAACTATGCATAGGAAAAGCGCGGCCCTAGCAGGAAAGGTTCTGGACACTGCACGTCTATCAACATATTCATCATATTTTGTTGGAAGCCTTCCGAATGTGGTAATACACCGCAGGACAATCATATTTTATCAGCGCCTCCGCAATAGAACGCTTCGTAGTTGGAAACTCACAAAAGCGCTCACCAATCAAACAATCTTCAAGCAATCAAACAGTCTTTAAGTAATGATTCAAAAATACAAAGGGTGAAATTGTAACTATAAATCGGCACTTACTACACTTAAATGGACTTTTCCATGGACTTTTCCAAAAAATTCCAACATCGTTTGTACGCGAGTGGACATGCCGTGTTAGGGACGATAATTGTAAACAAAAAGTGGTAGCGGCCATTCGGCAGTCTCCAATCAAAGCGAATATTAAACGGACTCAAAAGACAAATTGAAATTCAAGACAGATGTTAATTATTGGAGTTGGTTGACTGCTCGAAACTCCTAGCAACAGCCGAAATTCCTCAAACTTGCCGCAAACAAATTGCTCGTTTTCCTACTTACCTAATTAACACCAGACACGCAAAATTGCACGAAGTTTGCGTGTGAGTTGCTTGCAACTCAGAGACTAAGTACAGTAAAGAGCAGTGTTTCTTGATTCGTGGCTCGTTTCGGAGAAGCTTCACAAAAGTATGCTTGAGCGAAAAACTGGTTGAAAAGTCAAAACGGCAGGCGAATTTGGCGATAAGTAAGCAGTAGAAAATAAGGCTGACTTGAAGTGGGGCCACCAAGTGTTATGCTTGCTTGGCACGCGTTTATTGACTTTCCAAGTTGGCTTCGGGACCTTTGGTGTTATTCCTGTGAACCTTTGTGGGTCGAACAATGGACGTTTAGCCCAAACTCCTTATAGTACAAGCGGCGCAAACTGGATGTGCTGTTGGGGCCGCCGACCAGTCAATTGCAGTTATTTTTAAACACTTCCGGGCCATGCTCATAAACTTGCCGGGTGCGAATAATAACCGACTGGAGTTTGCACATTTGCCTACTGCTACAATTATGCTAGCGACAATTGCAAAAACTCGAAAAATGACGCCAGCAGTTAATGTGGTCTTCGTGGATCGAATGAAATTCGAAGTGGTTTATAAACGGCGGAGCCACGAAGGGAGTCGCAACGAAAGTGTTGTGAAATTTGAGTTGAGACCTAAGTTCGGCTTTGTTTGAGTCGCTTGGCATGCATAAATTTACCGCCCTCGAGTGGACACAACTTGCATTGTATAATTGGATGTGACGATTCTTGGGAAATAAATGAAAACGTTCGCTTTACAAACTGAAGACAATTTGAGAAGTTTTGTGCAAAAGTATCGTATGCAAAAAGAGGATAATGGACAAAGGTCCATTGAGTGTGAAGAAACGGCCGCGCCTTTCATGCACCCGTAATTATCTGGGATTGCTTATTGGTTGAGTTAGCACTACTGTGAACTACCTCTTATTCGGTTATTTGGAGATTACTGTTAAACTTCGAGCTCAAAGAAGTTTGTACAATTTTGCATACGATTTTGCAAACTTCAAAAACTTGGGAAATCCAAAAAAGTGCTCAAAATAATGTTTGTTGAAATGCATATCGGTTGTCATGAAAAACCAATAATTGAATGTGATGTGGAGCGGAGCCACCTTGCAAATATGCGCCTGCGCCGCTATGCTGGCCAAACTCTACAATTCTTGGCCAGAGACTGCGCAAAACTTAATTTGATGTACAAATTTGCCACAAACGGTGGTTCTTGTTTTCCGCTCCGACGCCTTGTAGTGCGCGGGCCAATTTCTTTTTGCCGACCTAATCGTATAAAGCGTCATGCAAGTTTTGGCTTGGTAGAAAACGTTTGCTAAATTTGCATAGGCCCCTTTAAGTGGACCTCTGCACTGATTTACAAACAAAGAAAATTGGATTTCGTTCATCTGAGAAGAACGTTCAAAACCGGCTGGATTCAGAAAACGTTGCTGCCATGAATGGGGTAAAATACGGACAATTAGTTGTTCTTGGACGCTAACAAAACCGGCCGCAAATGGACCGAGCAAACGATAAATAAATGCATACAAATGAGTAGAAACGGCAAAGCTGCTAGCGGTTTGTGTTGAAGAGCCCTTTAATGGCATTGCAACGATGATTCCTTTAACAGTTAGTTGACAGGTCCGCCGGCCTTTTCCGCTAAGAAGAATTCGACGCCGTGCAGGCAATGGAGAAGGCTAGTTGGCGTCTCGAATAAGGATGCGCAATATATATCATCCTTAACTCGGATGCATTGTTGCGTCTTTCAGTTTTGTCGAGGCTCAGAGATTAAATTGTCACAACAATCGCATAAAATAGCACGATTCGGTCAAGTCGCACAGAATGTGCAACATAAACGTGTGTTGAATCGAAAGCCATATTTAACAGTAATAAAGCAGCTTGAGTTGGGCGTTTTGTAACAACGGTTGACTCAAAATAAACAGATGTTATGGCTGGTTGGACGCGCATACGGCTTATCAAGTCTCCCCAAGGCCGAATCCGAAATGCGCAAAACCTCGGGGGACGAGTGAGTCAAATGGTTTTATAGGTCGGCCCAAAGATTGCCCGGCTTTTGGCTCTTGGTTCGATTCATTGTTTTGGCCATTCCAACAGCAATTAATTATGCGAAAAAGCGTTGACCGAAGCCACTATTTACATACAAAACTTGCAACTTCGTACATATAAAATTTGCAACTTGTGTAAATGCTGATTAACAGTTGTTAGCTAGATGCTTGAACTTCTTCAAAACCTAACATGAAAGTGAATTACGTCATTGCTTTGAACCAAGCAGAAAACCCAACAACATAAAACTGTCATAGTAACACGCCTAGACAAACATGTTTATTGTCCGTGTTTTAAAGGGGGTTATTTGTGTTCCAACAACGCTTGTCTATTTCGAGTTGAATTTTGAACAGTTTTGTTGTTTTCTCGACTTTTTGAGCTCTGATTTTCATTTCCAACATCCATTTTAAGTTTTTCAGCAAGATGAGCAACGTTGAGTTTTTTGACCTGCGTTCAAAGTCCAAAACTCCTGTAAATGCGTCGCCAAAGCCTCCGTCAACTGCGTCAACATTGCCCGAAATACATTCTGTTCGTCGTTCAAGTTCCAGAAATAAGCACAGACGCAGAAGACACAAATCTTCGTCCAAGCCGCGCTGCCGTGAGCCTAATTGTGAAATCTGTAGAATTTTGAAAGAAGACTTCGAAAACGAATGGATCCGACCCAAACCAGCTGAGGAAGTTGAAGGCAAAGAAGAGCCGCCTGATAGATTTCCATTGACGCGAGTTGGCCTGGACCCGGCGCGTTACATATTTGATAAAAAGACTTCGCAATTAGATGCCACAATCAACTTGCTCTCACAGATTTTGGATGAGCGTTTGCAAGCCGAACGGTTAGTCTTAAGAATCAAATCATCAATTCAAAATGTGTTTAGTTATCGAGAAGCTCGAGAAATAAGTCAAACTGTTCGTGAATTGATCGACAAGCGTCAACGTGCCGACCGTTTATTGTTGGAGCGAAGAGCAAATTTGACCGACTTGGCACGAGCACAAGAACTTAAAAACGAATACGATGAATTGATCTTCAAAGCCGTCGATATGGGCCAAATTCGTAAACACCTCACTCAACAACAAGCATCCACAATAGAGAAGCTAAAACATTTTTAAACAACTCATTTAAATTGAGTCTAATTAACTAAACAAAGAGAGTGTTTTGTAGTCATTCGTTTAGTCGCCCTTTGAATAAACTGACTTTTATTTGAACACTTTCCGACAAGTTTTCACAATCAATAAATCATTGATCTGGCGGTTTCTCCTTTAATAGTGCGCATCTTGCCAATTAGTTGAGCTGCAAGAGTTTGGCAATCTTTGTTTAGCAGCGCCCCTAAAACAACTAGGGACCAAGAGAATGCAACGGCGCAAAGCAATTCGGCCGAGGATCGGCGTGAGAATGTGTGGATGAGGCGCTGGGCGGAGATCTGATCGCAAAATTTTAGGGCTCCAAGATCGAATGTCCGCAAAATAGATGGGAAGATACGGTCTCGATCGGATCGTTGTTTATCCGGCTATTCGATTGGGAAATTAGTTGTTGCAATTGACTCATCATGGCTGGCAAGGCTCGCAATCGGCATCGCAATATGGATTCTTTGCAAGTTCAGCGTGAGCGCGCAAACAAACGTGAGAGAGAGAGAACAAAGGTAAGCTTTAACTAATTTAATTGATCGTGACCGTTTTGATTCTAGTCGTTGAATTCTGCTTACATTGAGCTTCGTCAAAAAATTCCCTCACTTCCATCCGACAAAACCTCAAAAATTCACACATTGCGGGTCACCATTGAGTACATTCACTTTCTACATGAAGTAAGTTAACTACTCAAATTGCTTCTCTATAACTACTGTTTAAGATGGCTTACAATCAGAACAACATTTTGAATCGCATGGACTTGACGCTTTATGAAGACAATCAAATTAATCTTCCTGCTACGTTTAACAGCTGGCGAACCTACATAAGTCAAAAATGGCACACAAAGCTTCTCAAACAACAACAAAAGCGTCAACAATACCAGCAAGATTTGAATAATCATCCACAAATGCAGCCAATCATTGATCCTTCTCACTTGCTTGATCCTTCTCACTTGCTTGATTGCTCAACAAGTAAAGGTAGTTTCAAACTTTAAGTTCTTTGAGTATTTACTTCAGTAATTTTAGTCAGTTACTGTCCCGCCGAATTTCCCATGTTCATAAACGCCGAATGCTCAAAAGCAGCCGACTTCATGCCGAAGCCAAAAGACAAGAAGGTCAAGTCCGAAACCGAAGAGTGTTTTTACACAGTTGATCGATTTGGCTACGGTTTTGCGGACCCGAGCATATCCTTGAACTGCGCACTGGGCCAAGCCATCACACAAACTCATTTGTGACAACGTGCCTCTACAAAAACTCAAAGTCGTCGGCCGGTGTGCAAAAAGTTGATGAATTTGGCGGTCTTTTCAATTAACTTTTGCATCACTTGATCAATAACATTTACCAAAGTTGTACTATAACGTTAAACATGACTAATGCAGTTTCTCCAATAAACCTTCTATTCTTGTCCATTAATGTTTATGTAGGGCGTCAAATGAGTAGTAAATGTTGTCCGGAAATTTGATACGCGCTCTTCGGTCTGATTTATTGCGCGTATTAGTGTTATCGAGTTAAATTGCTTTTGGACGGCTTAGGTTTTGAAAGTCGACTAAAAACTTTGTTTTGTGATCACGCGAAGGCATTGTTTAGATGGAGTTTGGGTGCCAATTCTCGTTCCTCTCGCCAAATAAAAATCAAACAAATTCGATTGAGCGGCCAACACATATTGGTTCCAGATGTGGATCTATGCCAAATTTATGCGGGATCTGCACGAAAACACTCTTTATTTTAGCAATATTAAAGAAGTTGAGCGTTTGATATCTAAGGACCGAAAGTGGCTTTTACTACTCTTTTTATCAGCAATTTACTAATGCAAAATCAATGAGTAAAGGCTTTTCTTTGCTGTTAAACGACACCAACTCGGAATGGCTTTTGATGCATCATGCGTTCTTCTTTGCTCAACTTGTCAATGATTCCATAGAGCTTTGCACAATCGCTAACAGAATCAAGAGTAAAGCAAGGCTTCAATGAAGTGTGGATCTTAAAATAAAAGTAAATGATTAAATGTTGATTTAACTCACCAACTCTAAGCCTGCAACTTTAATTTTCTCGCATTCTTCCAAAACACAGAAAACAAGTTTCAACAAAGATCCATTAGAAATTCCACTTGCGGCCAACGACAAATCACACTTCAAACCATTTCCTCCCAATTTTAGATGACATTCAGTCTTTGAAGCAATTTTGAATTTCTCTTTTGCTGTTGCCACAAGATTTTTCACAACCACAGCACCAAATTCACTGAATTGCTTTGTCTCGTTATTCTAAATATGTAAATATTATATGCAAATAATTATCAAGAAACTTACGTGTTCAACACTGAATGCTAACTTCGGTCGATCATTAGGACGCTTCGTTGCTACAGCCTTTGATGCAATCAACGTCAACGTATCGCCTTTCTTAATTTGATCTGCAATTTGTTTCTTTGCATTCAACTTGTTGCTACCGAGCTTGAGATAACATCTGCAACTCTTGTCAATGTCAAAATGCTCTTTGATTCGCACCAAAGCATTTGAAAGTTTGCAGCTCTCGTCAAATTTCTTCAACGGCTCATCCGCCTAAAAAAGTTATAAACAAGCGTTTTAATCAAACAAAACTTACGTAATCTACGTAGAACTTGACCATCTCGACCTCTGATTAACAACAAATAAAAGGTGATCAAAAAGTGCAAAAAGAATTTTTGAAATTCTATAGAAGCATGTCTTTCGATAAATCAAATTGTCTGTTTGATTAAACAGTTTGCGTGTTTTAAAAAATTAATCAAATAGAATATTTAACATTCTGAAGCCAAATACGCGAAGGACCTAATCAAGCTTTAGTTTTGTTTCCTCATTTGCTGGGCAAATATTTTGAGTAGAGCTTCCGTCGAGTTTTTAAATGCAACGATTACAAGCAAACATATTCAGCAACCAGTACCCACGGTTAGTATTTACAGAGCAATCAAATTCGATATCAAAGCACTAAAAATACAACTTGACACGGAACGCTCATCAACAATCAAATTTCTCATCGAGAAAGCCAAAATGCGTGGCTTTCTATGTTCCCACCGCAAAACATGCGTGAGTCAATAATTTTCTTCGACATGCGTTTGCGCGTTTATCATATTGAACTTTGGTCCCTTTTTAATCATATTCATTATAAACAGCTCTGTTTGCTGCTTGCTCGCCGAGCTTTGATCCTCTAATTAAGAATTCTGAATAACTCTGAGTTTTAGCCACGAGATGGCTGACGAAGAGACAAACGACGATCGAGCGTTGGTCGAGCGCCGAGAAAGGCGCGAAGGCGATGTCATCTCCGTCAACAGGGCAATTTTAACCTTGAGTAAATCCATGTTCAATGCTGGATGCTTCTCTTTGCCATATGCTTGGAAGCTGGGCGGCAAATGGTTAGACTTTTTGGCCAACTTGCAACTTCAATGTTTACTTTAGGGCTGCATTTATTCTGACCTTCGTTATTGCGGGCCTTAACTGGTATGGAAACCACATTCTTGTTCGCTCGTCACAGCATTTAGCCAAAAGGTTTGCTTTAAACGTTCCAATTGTGAAAAAGCTTTGTTTTCAGATCTGGAGTTCCTTCCTTAGACTATGGTCACTTTGCAAAACGAGTTTTTGACTATTCTACGAGTCCTTTTCTGCGCCAGCACAGCAAAAAGTTTATGTACTTTGTCAATTGTGCGATTCTTGGCTACCAGCTTGGAATGTGCTCAGTGGCCATTTTGTTTATTGCCGACAACATGAACAATTTGCTCGGCACCTACATTGACGCAACGGATCACAACAAAACGTTGATATTTGCCACAGTTGCATTGGTCTTTATTTTGACTACGAACATGTTCACCGAGATGCGGATAGTTTCGATCTTTGCAATGTTTTCGGCGGTCTTCTTTGTTTTGGGCGCAGTAGTCATAATGCAATACACAATTCAACAACCTAGTCATTGGGACAAACTGCCTGCGGTTACGGATTTCAAAGGCGTTATCCTTTTCGTCGGTATGGCAATGTAAGTAGACATTTAAAAGTTCTTAGCTTAAAAGAAGGTGATTTTAGGTATGCATTTGAAGGTCAAACAATGATCTTGCCCATTGAAAACAAGTTGGAACACCCACAAGATTTCTTGGACAACTTTGGCGTCTTGCCGACCACAATGACTTTGTGCACTCTTTTCATGACAGCATTAGGTTTCTTTGGCTATAACGGGTTTGTTTATTACTAGTCATGAAGCAAAATTGAACAAGCATTTTAGATTCGGCGATTTGACCAAACCAACAATTACGATGAACGTTCCAAAAGAAGGTTTTTACTCCGTAATCAATGTTTGCTTGATGATTCAAGCAACCCTTGGCCATTCTATTGCCTTATATGTTGTGTTTGATATGTTCTGGAAAGGATTCAACCGCAAATTTACGCTCAGATTTCCTAATGTCCACAAACAAGTTTGTCAAAACATTTCGGATTATTTTTATTCGGTTTTTTAGATTGTCGACAAGGGCTTTAGATGCTTTTGGGTTATGGTGACATTTGGAATGGCCGTGATGATTCCTGTAAGTTTTACCATTCATTGAAGATCTTATTTTAAACGTGTTATTTTTAGAAGCTAGAGTTGTTGATTCCTTTGGTTGGTGTTACGTCGGGTACATTGTGTGCATTAATTTTCCCTCCGTTTCTTCAAATGGTGACATTCTGGGCTGACTGGAAGGTAAAAGAACAATTCCGCATCAATTGTTATAAAACGCTTCTAATTTCAGGTCTCAATGACTCCACGACAACGAGTTTTGAAAATTATCTTGAACTGCTTTGTAATGTCCATCGGATTTTTCGCAATTGTAGCAGGCTTGTACAGCAACATCTACGAAATTATCCAGTCATTTACAAACCGCTTCTAGTGCCAATGCTTTCCACGCATTTAATTGCCTTTACAAATTCCAACATCGTGCTTTATTTATTCACAGACTTTTAACATTTCATTTAACTCATCAATTTGTATACGAGTAACAAAGTAGCTGTAATTTATTTGTGCTATCGTATAACGCGGTTCAATAAAGACTTGTAACGTCAAATTTTGTTTTGTTCTGAAACTGTTTTTAAAACAAAAATTATTTGCAGTGTGCGTTTTTCGATTTTTGTTTCTGACTTTTCAACGTTGATATTTGAGTTACTAGCAATTCTAATTGCTTATTTTAGGCAAAAATGGATGACGTAATAAGCAACTTGCGGGACAAGACAGTTCAGGCATCTATCAAGAGTCTTATGATTTACAGGTAATTGTTTAGATGCTTTTCGGTTATAGCTTGTTTTTAACTTTAGCATCACGATCCTTGTTCTGCCGCTATCAAGCATGTTTGTGTTGAAGCGCGTTCTTTTCGAGGACTACTTTGGATATTCAAGCTCTCAGTCGATGATGTATTCAGCCATTGTTGCAGTTGTGTTGGTGCATGTAATTTTGGTGTTCTGGATCATCAGTGCGACGGCTGACGAACGCACGAAGAAGAAGGAAGATTAATCTTAACTTATGTAAGTAGTTTATTGTGCCAAATAAATTCAATCTAATACTTGTCGGTTATTTTGCAGTGTTTTTGTAGAGTTTTGAATGTCATTTTTATGAGCGTTGTAAACTCTTTTTGCGCCAAAGGGCATTTTGTATTCGAGCAAATGTTTGTGAATTCGAAAAGTGTTATCAGTCGGCGTCAGATTAAGGTTTTAGACAAAGGTTTTACAGTCTTTTTAGTTGTACTTGTGAGTACTGATTAGACGTTCATGTGCTTATAAAACTGTGGTCGGTGCTCAAATTTTGATAATTCTCCACTATCATTTTGAAATATGAACAATTTTATTCGACTCTCCTTCTTTTATTATGGCAGTTTTTGGTTTTTATATCTTCTAATGCTAGTTTTGCAACTTTTAACGACTCCGTCGATCACTGAATTTTTAAACTATTGCGGTTCTGAATCTCTATCACCTGAAGTGAGTAGTATTCCCGTAACTCGACGTTGGTAACATTCAAATTCACTTAGTCATGTACATTATATGATTGTAAATAGTTTATTGTGTCAAATAAATTAAGATTACTTTAATGTCGGATGTTTAAAGCATTAATGAATTAATTATATTCGGCCATTCCAGGCGCAATTGGCGCTCCTGGAATATGTTCACAGTTAAATGTCAGCGGATTTGGACGGAACGGAAAACAGCAGCATCTGCAGACTTTGACTTTCTTTCCGTAATTGTCGCTTCTGAAAAATAAGAATACACTTAAAGAATCTGTAAATTTTCTTGCTTTGTTTGAGTTGTGCATCTATACCAATCAAGTTCGATAATATGCTTTTGAAACTCGGGTTCAATGCTCGACAAATCTACTTTGTTTGACGGCCATAATTGACATTCATTTCCGTTCTCTTTGAGCAAATCGTAATCGACTTCGCAAGCTTCAGTTTGGTCGTATCCATGCAGATCTTTTCTATTGCAAACCTTCTCACTGACATAAAAGGGCATAATGGCTCTCCCTCCGGGAATTCTAAAGTTCAATAATTATAATTAAGTTGATAAGATAGAGTGCATTACTCGAATGGTGAGACATTACATCTTTGTGGGCCGCCGAACCCACAGCTCTGTCTAAAACAGTTTAAGTTTTCGCATTCTGTTTTTTGATTAAAAACTCACTTGTAACTGCAAATTCCACACGGGCGTTTGTTCTTCATGACGTTCAGAAAATAGTCGAAGAAGCTGTTCAATGCTAAACTTTCAAGTTGTGTAACTAAAACGAATATTTTCATTTCAATACCTTTTTCATAGCGAGCACCAACGAACTTAAAAAACCAATGAGACCTGCAAGCTCCGCTAAGTTGTTCCAAATAAGGCTTTCGAGTTACACTATTAGGCCACACGCAGCTTCTTCCCCAGGAACTCCACGATGAACAATCGTTGGTACGAGACAAGTTCGATGAGTAAACTGCAGCCAGTTGAGCATTTCCTTGAACGACAATTTATTTAAGAAACAAAAAAGTGCATACCAATTGAGAAGAAAACAGCTACAGTGGCCAAAAATAACAGTTTAGACGTCATCTTAAAATTTCAAACCAATTGAACTGTGAGCGTTTAATAATCGCGTTTAGTCGTTCTTACGCTCCCGTTTAATGACCTACATTGAAAGTGATGAGCAGTAGTTGTAAAGCAGCGATTGAAATTTGTTGACCCATTTGTTGATTTAAAACAGCTCACGCTTCCTCAATCCGCAAAAACCACTTCAACACCTTTAATACATTTATTCCAGTTAATTTAAAGCATTTGATTGGAGCGGAAATACTAATTATGGCATTCAGACTTTAATTGGAACTAGTCGACTTATTGCAATTTGAAACAAACTCGTAATCAAACAATAGGTAGCAATGAGGTGATGATATGTGAAGACAATGAAAGAGCTAAAGTTGCTGAAGAATAACAGAGTTTTTCAAAATGTACGAAGGAGGTTGGAACGGATCATCAAAATTGTTCATAGCTTTGAAGTCTTCTTCGTTGTCCAGTTTTTCTTCAACATTTTGGGTTGCAATAATTTCAGACGACGACAGACTGTCGCTTGAAAATGTATCCGGAAACGGTAGATCGGAAGCTGTGGCCAACGAAAACGTGTAAAGCTCATTGGTTGGACAAATTGGATGACTTGGTTCGTTGTACTTTAATGGCGCCACAACATCAACTGGCCGATGAATTAGTTCATGTCGGTAAGGTTCATTCATTGGCGGCGCAGTTGGAACGGGCATTAGCAGACTAGAAGTATCAAAATATTCAATGCCAACTCGAATTGCTAGCTTACCTTGTTGGCGGATGATGCATCATGCTTGGAACTACGTGACTTGCAGGCTCAGGCATTTTGTTAATAAAGGTTGGAAACTGTGGAGCGACAGACAACGAATGAAAGACAACTGGTTGAGTTTCCAAACTTAACTTCTTTGTCGGTACATTGTAGTCAATAGCCCACTCACAAGGACGTTTAATTGGTTGCTAAACAATCAATAAAGTGTTCTGAGTTACTAAAATTTCAAACATACCAAGCGATCGATTGTTTCCAAATTTGTCGCATTGTTGCAACGCTTCTTTGCACACAAAGCTCCGGGCATGTACCGGTTATTGAAAAATCTAAACACCAAATGCTTACAGTTCAATTACAAATTGCTCACTTTTTGTCCATGCAAACCAAACAGCTTTGGCAGTCGGCAACTCGGCAGTCTTCGCAAGTTTTACAGCCGCTGCGTGCTTTGAAGCCAGGTGTATCTCGCTGAAACGTAATAGATGCTTTAATTTATGCATTTGAAAATAACCTGTAAGCGGTTCTCCAACACTCGTAAACAACGTCTCTCGATACAAGACTGTTTTTTAACACCCGGTCCACCAAATTGCGGGCTGTCCATACAACTGAAAACATCAAATTATTGTGAATAATTAACCAATTCAGACTCACTAATTACACTGTCCACAAGCTTTACGCTTACAACCTTAAAAAGTTTAAATGTTAATTCAAGAGGTTATTTCGAAAGAAGCACAAACCATCGCAAATTCCGCATCTAAAAATGCAATTTAGTAAAAGTTGTTTGAATCTTTTGGATACTCACCGCTGGCTTCTGTTCAAGCTGATTGTTGTTGAGGAAGATGATGGAGTTGTTGGCGTAGCCGATGTAGAAGCAGGTGTTTGTTGTCTGAAATATGGCATTGGAGGCATAGGGTTGAGAGCGCGAAAAGGCGGCTGAAGAGAATAAAAGCCGTGTTGCGGAGGCATTGATGGAGGTAGGAAATTTGCAGCTGTTGGTCCATTTTGCACAAAGTCGGAGCTTGCCATCGTCGAGCTAAACAAGTTGAATAAATCGAAAAGTTCATCGGAAAGTTTAAAGCAACAGAATTGAAACGAGTGCGCAAACGAATATTATTAATTTAAAGAGCAAGAACACGCAAAGTCCAGCAAAAGCAAACGTATAAATGTTTGAAAACAACGTCCGCAACTGCAAAAGCGTAAATTCGATACGGTACACAAAATAGAAGGCACACACATAAACTGTAACATTTAACGCCTAAGCCGAAACCTCCTCCCATTCACTGACTAATATTTATTCGTCACACGGCAACGGAATAGTTGATTATTAACGTGTAACATAATATTAAGTGGAAAAATGCAACCCAACGCGCCTTTCGCATTTCAAACCGAATTCGATATTGTTGGCAAACAAGCGCTCGAAATTATTAATTAGGTAGTCAGCGACGACCTAGTCTCCTCGAATCGTTTAAAGTCGACGGTTCCAGTAGACACGAGCACAATGGAGTCGGTGTTTCGAGGCGAAAACTCGAAGAACAAATTAAGTCTTTGTTGAACCGATTGTTTGTTTGGATTATGCAACAACAGCGCAACACACATTCCCTTTCAATAAAAATCACTCGCCGGTAAGAAACAAATCCGCTGGACACGAAACGCGACTTGATCAAAACTTGAAATGCACTTGTGTTGGAGCGCAAGAAATCGAAAACAATGAACATTCAAGAGTGAAAAGATCACCGTTGTAAGTAGCACTCAACTCGATATCTCCACTACTTCAAATACGGAGTATGCAAATTGTGCAATCAAAAGCCAATTTGATTGAAGCAAACGCGGAATTTGGGCCCGCTGAGTTGAGTCAGCCAATAAGCCGAGAAATGCTTAGTTTGCGAAATGCCAGCCACAGCGAGTCATGAGGGCCCAATCAAAAACAATCATAGCCTCAATATTGTTTTCAAATAACTAGCTCCAAATGCTAGTCACAAACAGGGATGCAAATCGAATCGAAAGCAATGACAGATTCGAAGGGCAAGCGACAGAATCTGAAATAAATCCAAAGAAGTTGCGTTAAAATCACCATTCAGCAGTCTACTTGTTTATTGCAATGCACATAAATCAAGAATAACGAGCTACTTACAACATTCTCGCCAGCTAGCAAATTTCTATAAGAGTGCGTTAGTTGGAGCGCTCTTCAAAGCACTTCGCACAGACAATGAACAGTTTTGGGACAATAATCCCGACAAAAGATGAATGAGGCAATCAAACGCTTATTATTAATGCGTGCAAGAAGGAAGACAACTGGCAAGCGCGCAAATGCCAATTTCGATAACAATGGAGGTCAATCAGAGAGCGCGCGAAATCCTTTTCACCTAATTTGAGCGGAAGCGACAAATGAAACAACGACGATTTATAAAGTGATTCGAGGAACAACAAAAGACTCAAATCCGCAAACAATCAAGACCTGATTGCTCCTAGGCGGAAACACGAAAAGAACACAAAACAAATAACTAGAACCACACAGCTGTTGGATAAGAAAACAATCGTAAACCCAATTTTATTCATACTCGAATCATAAACACGAGCCAGCTGCTTTCCTGAATGCGCACCCAGTTGACAGTCCAATTGAGTTTCCCTTAATGGTCTCGGTCAAATGGCAATTAATGCGGAGTCGTTCGTCCGACTTCCCAACAACACAATCAAGCAAGCGATTAAACAGGCCTTTTAGTATGTTTGCTAGTTTTCGGATTTTGTCAGGTTTGTTGATTGCAGCAGGCGGAGATGAAACAAAGTAATAAATCCTGTCCATCAGCTGGCCGAAACACCGGACATAAAGGCACAAGAAACCACCGCTAACAGGCCGGTTCCTTTCAAGTTGCAAACGAAAGCAAGTCATTCAGGTACGAAGCGAAAGAAACGACTGCATCAACTCCAAACGGAGTGTCATCCACTTGAAAGTCGAACAAAAACACGGACTTTGAGGGCGCTTTGCGTCTAAAACAGCCCTTTCTTCTGCGGTGGCGTCCACTAATAATTGCAACTTTTAATCAAAACAAAGCGCCCCTCCCTTTCAACAACACAAATCGACAGCAATCAAAAGCGCGAGCACAGCGGCTCGAGTGTGGCCGTGGAACGTGCTCGAATTCATAAAGCCATAAATTACAAACATAAAGTTTCATGCTAAATTTCCAATATGTTTAGATGGAGCGTTTGTGAATGAAAGAGAAACGCCATTTATTGACTCTCAACAAAATGAGCCATAAAATATGTGGCTTTCCCTACGCACTTGCACAGAACATTTCCAATGGACTTGTCTCATTGAACTTGAAGGGCTGTAATTTCAAGTAACCACACGAACTTTTCATTGCAAGATGATTGATTGCATGCCGTTTTCGGCTGATCATTCTATAAAGTTGCACTTGAGTGAAATTTGTTGGGATTATTGTAGTCAGTAAACTGGATGTGTTCAAGTCGGCTGACCGATGATGTGTGTGCTTGCGACGACTATACAATTTAAATGCAATTAGTATTGGATTGGAAATTGCCGGCTTTGTCTTACGCCCGCGTGATTGTATTTGGATGTTTCGAGTCATGCTCCTTTGAAATTTGCATAGCCATTAAATCGTCCCTGGAGCTTCCACCATCGTAAACAAACATTTGTTAAAGTTTGGCGGCTCCAGTCACATTGTCTTTTGGTGCCTTGGTGGTCAGTCTCTGGGGAGGAATGGCGCTCTAAAGCCGAGTGATGCGCACGGCCAGTCAAGAGTTGTTCGTTTAATTTTGGCGTCTACGTCTTCGGATTTCGTGTTCTGTTCGTTCACTTTGTTTGATTAAAAGTGTGATAAGCGTGCGTGCCGACAAAATAGACTCCTACATAAAGACCAAATATCGCCACAATCGAATTTATTTCACCGAACTCTATGCAAGATTAGCTTCTTGTTCTTTGACGTTCGCGTTCTGTCCATTGTTTATCCTGAAACTATTTGTTTACGTTAAGTGTTTAAGTTCCGCTTTTCACACTCGTTTGCATATTTTGCATATTTGACGTGTTCTGTCTAAACAATGAAAAGTTGCGGATTTTTAGCCGAAATGCACTCAATTACTGCTGATCATCAAGAATGTATGGGCATCTTGCCGCACCACAAAAGTTCCCAACGAGTAGTTGCTTATACGAGAACACAGATTGGGATGCCCATGGCGGTGAGTTTCCAGCAATTAAATGCGCGTTTAATAGTCGTCTTTCAGGTACAAACGTTAGAAAAGCCGGTCGTTCTTAGTGTAGCGCCTAAACAGATCATAACGGAGCAAGGAGCCGAAGAAGCTCGCCAAAAGTTTACTCAACTCAACGCTCACTGACTTCGATAGATGTGTTCTTTCAGAAACTTGCCATTGATTTGTAGTAATAATTTTCAAGAATAAACAAATATGTACAGACATTACAGTTTGAAATGTCTACCCGTTAAGCCGAAAGCAATCAGCGCCTTCTAAAAATAGTTCCGTCTTATTAAATTTGACTGGAACGCGCGTTTTTTACGTACAAATCGGAGGGGCGCTAAGTATAAGCAAATAACTGATTAAACTGTCCGTTGACCGCGCACTTTTCAATATCCACTGGCCATTTTGCTTTTGTTTGCGCAACAAATTCCGTCAATTTGAACGTAAACGTTGCTTGATCTAAGTTATGTCTAATTAAATTCGTATTGTTGAAGATGCCTTTTGAACTTCAAGTGTTCGACATTTCTTTTGTTACTCATCCAACTGCTTTCCATCTCAACCTATTCAATGATTATTCCGGACACACGTTTAAATGTTTTGATGCGAGACAAGGAACTTAGATTGGCGGTCAAAACAGTAGAGCCATATAATCGAGGAAGATTGTATAAGATTGGCAGGACAATGGATGGTCATTCAATCATTCCAATTATGTGCATTGGTAATTACTGTAGCTTCCATGTTCACTTTAAATAAGTGTGTTTAGCTGACAACGATGAAGAGTCTCCAAGTCCAACAGAAAAAGGAACTTATGTGAGTCCTTCGATTAGAGGGATACCTAATTTATAATTTGGTAAGTATTTGAAAGTTATCACTTCTTGAATAATGTTGTTGAGTTTAGATGACTTTGAATTTCACAATTGCTTGGGAGTCGTTTTATAACTATACTAGTCATCTTAACTACGAGGGACGCGGTTTGGAGTTGAGTGATTTGAAAGTCTATGACGGTAAATTGCTGGCCGTTGACGATAAGACTGGTGTGATTTTTCGAATGACCAACAAAATTGCAATTCCGTGGGTCATCCAGGCAGACGGCAACGGATTTGACAATAAGACGTTCAAATCTGAATGGCTTGCAATTAAAGATGAAGAACTGTACGTTGGCGGTTATGGAAAAGAGTATACAGGTGATTTAAAACACTTTATAAAACCTATTTTTAAACTTAGATCCTGTTGGAAACTATATGAATGACAAACCTTTGTGGATTAAAGTTGTGAACAGGTTTGGTCAACTGCGAAACGTCTACTTTGGTCGAGAATTCAAAGGTTCTTTATTTACATTGATGCTTTACAACAAACACTTTAAGCAATGCGTGCTGGAATCGGCATCACCTTTCCTGGCTACATGATTTTCGAGTCTGCACAGTGGTCGGAAGTTTTTCAACGCTGGTTCTTCCTCACGAGAAAAGCAAGTTACGAGCCTTACAACGAAAAAGAAGATCACATGCGAGGCAGCAACTATTTGATTATTGCTGACGAGTCGTTTAAGATCTTCAAGTATGTTCGTGTTGGCAATGAACAGTTAACTAGAGGGTTCTCAGCGTTCCAGTTTATTCCAGATAAGTGCTTAAAGTCTCTGTTTTTATACATTTGTTGTTTAGGCTCGAATGACCAGTTGATGATTGCTTTGAAGACGGAAGAACTCGAAGGAATGCCTTTGGCTACATATGTTTTGATTTTCAAGTAACTTTACTTGTAATTGAAAACACTTAAATAATACACATTTAGCATCGACGGAGTTGTTTTCTTGGAGGAAAAAGTGCCCGGAGACAACAAATATGAAGGACTTGAATTCTTTGACTGGCTAACTAACTGGAAGTATAAAAATCCGTGATCTATAAATAAATTTAAGTTGTTTTTTGGCTATGTTTACGTGCAGTTGACAATACTATTAATATATGTATGCGTAAAGGACAGCACAACCACCCACACTGCAAACACCGCTGGCGAGCCAGGAGAACGCGTCCGGAAAAGATCCATTGAGCTGCTATTGGGCCCGATCAGTAGTGTGGCCGAAAGGATGATGGGCGCCTAATCAGAGAGAAGATCCCGCTATTTGCGTTTGTTTCCGGCGCTCCACGTCTGGATCTTCTCCCTAGGTTGTTCCTTTTTACGTACACTCTCTTCAATCCAACCGATTGGCAAAACCCAAACAGTTGTGATTGTTGTTTTGGGCATTGGACCTCGTCGATTATCACCGGTTCGCATGAGCGTCCAGCAGATGCCCTAATTGTTTTTTGTTCAGTCCGCTTTTTCGTCTGCTTTGTTGGTCGGTGAGTTTTGGGTCACTTTATTGCTTAACTCTTAAGCTTTGCAGCCCAACTCTTCTAGTCAAAATGAATATTGTCCGTCAATCCAAATTTCGGCATGTTTTCTGCAAGCCCTTGAAGCATGAAGATTGCATGAGCGATATTCGCATTACTGAAATTACTTGGGACTCGCTCTTCGGTAACTAAAACTCGATTTATTGAATTCATTAACTGTTTGCAGCCGATGTCAATCCCAAGTTTATTGCCATTATCAACAAAGGATCAGGAGGCCCATTTCTGGTCATTCCTGTCAACAAAATTGGACGCATTGCTCAAGACTTGCCCTTTGTTGATGCTCACAAAGCTCCTTGCTTGGAAGTTCGTTGGTCGCCTTTCAATGATCACATTATTGCAAGCTGTTCAGAAGTAAGCAAACAATGTTGAACTGCAATTCAAACAAGATGTATTTTAGGACACCACAGCAAAGGTTTGGCTGATTCCTCAGCATGGGCTGAATCGCACTTTGTCTGAGCCAGTCGTGGAGTTGAGTCATGAAAAGAGAGTCAACACACTGGAATGGCATCCAGTAAGTTTGACGTTTATAGATTATTAACTAATGAACTCGAATTTAGACGGCCAACAATATTCTTTTTACAGCTGGCGGAGAAAACATCATATTGGTTTGGAACGTAGGCACCGGTGAAGCTCTGTTGGAGATTGCTGGCCACCCCGATCAGATTTGGTCCATTTCTTTTAACTACGACGGATCTCGATTTGTCACTACTTGCAAAGATCGTCAAATTCGAGTTTTGGATTCGCATTCTGGCTCTGTTTTGTCTCAAGGAGAAGGCCACGAAGGCATTCGTCCACAACGTGCCATTTTCGTTAAAGACGACAAAATCTTCACTACTGGCTTTACCAAACGCTCTGAACGGTTGTATGCTTTGCGCTCTCAAGACAATCTCTCTGTTCCAATTATCCAAGACGAGTTAGACACCAGCAATGGAGTTTTGTTCCCAATGTACGATGAAGACTCTAGTTTGCTCTATTTGGCCGGCAAAGGCGGATCAGCCATTTTGTACTACGAAATCAACGATGATCCGCCCTACGTTCACTACATTAATACGTACAACACTAACGAGCCACAAAGAGGTTCGGCATTTAGTTAAACAAAAAAAATGTTAATTGACGTTTTTAGGAATTGCGTTCATGCCGAAAAGGGGTTTGAATGCCGTTCAAAATGAAATTGCAAGGTTAGTTTGTTGAAAAGTTTATTGGAAAAGGTCGATGTTTCCGTGAATTGTTTTGAGCAAACTACGTTTTTGGAATTCAGTTACTAAGAAGTTTAGCTCGCAAATGAAGTTTTAGCAAAAAAGTGAGCAAAGCGCGCAAATTTATTCCGGAAAAACATCGAATTGAGTTTATTTCATGCGTGTGCAGGTTCCGGCTAGTAAAACCACAAAACATGTTTAGAATCTACAAAGTAACTACGAAGGGCATTGTTGATGTCTTGCAGTTCTATGTGCCCAGAAAGTCTGATCTTTGGCAGTCTGACCTTTATCCAGACACACGCTCAACTGAGCCGGCTTTGACTGCCGACGAGTTTGCCGAAGTAAGTTTGAAGTTCCGCTTTTTAAATTTCATCTTTTCTATAGGGCAAGAACGCTCCTCCAAAATTGGTACCAGTAAATCCGGACGCTGCAATTCAATCCAAGCCTAAAATTAACGTTGCCAAAAAGGCGAACATCCTCAACCAGCTTCCGCATACAAATACTCAAGAAGCGCCTGCTCAACGGCCACAACAAGAACAGCCTCGCGCCCAACCACAACAGCAAAGAGCTCCTCCAAAAATCGACGACGACATGGGCATTGTACGTATTGAACAACAAGCGCCCCGTACTCAACAACAGCAAGCTCCGCGCCAAGAACAAGAAGCTTCAAATCCGATGATCCCAAGACAACAAGTGCAGCTTAAAAGTCGTGAGCGCCACGATGATGGAGGGCCTCAAAGTTCCGGACAAAGACGTGCAGCAGCTGAATTGGGTAATTAAAACTATTGTTTTAACACACAAATCGTAATTTTAGATCGAATTCGACGTGAACAAAACCGAACTGCCGATCCAACTCCTGAAGAACGTGAAAGTGTTTCGTCTAGACCTCCGGCTTCTGTTGTTACGCGTAAGCCAAGCAATACTTCTAATCCACCCGAAGAATCCAGCTCATTGGAGGAAACATTAGAGCGCATTAAAGGTGTCTTGCGGCAGCACGAACGACGGATCCGAATGCTTGAAGAATTCATTGCTGAAGCCCAGATGGGAAATGCTTTTAATATGTAGAAGTATCCGGATTTGCCTATTCTAATGAGATTTACTGTCCAAAAAATGGTTGCAAAACATTTTCAAAGAAGTTCATTCGTTTGACTGCTTACATTTTCAAACAATTTTTGTGCAACTTATTACACTATTTTTATAGATCTTTTGTCAGCTGATTGAGATTATTTAGAAAGTAGATTTAAATTGTTCATTTGTGCTAGTTGATTGTAATTGACTATTTTATTAAACAGAATAAATACACTTTTTATTGATGTGGATAAGAGTGCAGGATTAATAATGTGAGAGACAGTGCGCCTAATCGTTTTATTGAAGAGCTCGAGGTTGTTTGCGCCATACTGCTGCGTTGCCTCCACGCACCCGACGGAACATTGCCGACTGAGAGGAGTCGTAACAAAAGCGAACAGTTTGCCGGACACAAGCAAGGTTTGAGCAAAGATTGCTGAGGCCAGCTCTTCCCGTTGAGACAAGTCGCGCCGATGACGACTCTTCGAATTGCCGGTAGCTTTGTTGCATGAACAGTTCTGTGCATCTTGGCCATGTTTGAGATCCTTATTTCAACAGCCAACAGCAATCGAGCATTAAATTCGTTATTTGTGTGTCCAGTCCAGCATGTCATTGTGTGGGGGCGCAGATCGACGGTCAAGTCTGCGTTCTCTCGGCTCTATGAGGAGTACCGGCAGATTTCAGTGTTTTTTGCAAAATTCAGCATTAGTCAGGCTGTGCGTCTCGCCGGTCTTTTTGCCTGCTTGCTTTCAATGTTCTTGCGTTCCTCATAATTTAAACTATTCTTAACTCAGTCGTTCTCACAGAGCAGCTTTATTGTTTAATTCTCCTAATCAAACTCTTTCGAATAGTTCGCATGTGAATTTGCGTGTATTGGCGGGATTTATAAAAGCCTGTTCATTCTTTTGATTGTTTAGCTAAAATGGCGGACAACGAAATGGACGCCGATCAAACAAACGAAATGGATCAAGATGAAGTGGATTCAAATGCCGAAGACGAAAGTTTGCAAGACGCCGAAACATCCGGCGCCTATGGTAATCATTCAAGAATTCATAAACATGACGTGATGTCTTGTGATTTTCAGAAAAGAGCGAAACGAGCAAGTCTCGAAAGAAGAAGAAAGGAAGACGTTCGGCCAAGAAAACCAAAACTCAAAAAGAAGCCGTACCAAATCCGGACGTTCACTCACTGGAAGAAATCTGTCAAATGTTGAGCATCAACGACATCAACATTGACTACAGTGAAAAGGACTTCGAAGAGATCACGAATGCCAAAGTAATTTTACTCTGCTTTATAGCATCAAACTATTCAATGCTTTCAGAGCTACACCAGCAAATTTCGTGTGCGCTTCCAAGACGTAAATCCAAATGTGAACGCAACCAAAATGCAGCCGTATGTCATCGCAAAATATCGAGAGTTTCTTGAGTCGGCTAAAGACTACAAGGCTAAAGCTGCAGCAACTCCAGTCAAAGAATCTTCAAGAGATAACAAAGATGCAAAAGTCCCGCCGCTGAAGGTTCGTTTGTCTACTCGCAAGAAGAAGCGTAATCAAGACGACGCTGACAGTGATCATGAATTCGAACAGATTCTCAAAGCTCATGAACGGCAACTGGATGAAGAAGAGAAAGCCAAGGAGGAGCGCAAATCTAAACGTGCAGCAGCCGTTGCTGCTAAAAAGGCAACCAAAAAGGTCGAAGATGTAAATAAATGACTTAAATTGCTAACTTTTAAATACTATTTGATTTAGATTGAACATCAAGATTATTGTGAAGCTTGCCAACAAGGCGGAGAGATTCTGTTGTGTGACACATGTCCAAGAGCTTATCATCTTGTTTGTTTGGAATTGACCGAAACGCCTGAAGGGGAATGGCGATGTAGTCACTGTGAAGAACAAGGTGTTCAACAAAAGGAGCCGGTTGAGCAGAAACGTGGAAACGATGAATTTTGCAAGGCGTGTGGTGAACTTGGAAACATGCTTTGCTGCGATACTTGTCCATCTTCTTTCCACACCTATTGCTTGGATCCTCCACTCATCGAACTTCCACCTCAAGACGAAAACTGGTCGTGTCCACGTTGTTTGGCTCCTCAGCCACGCAACAAGCCGGAAAAATTCATTACTTGGCGTTGGAAGTACTTTGGATATCCGGAACCAGTTGACGAAGCAGATTTGCTGAAAGAAGGCGAAAACGAAGAAGAAATTGACCAAGATCGAAAAGATCGATTGATGTTGAAACCGCCACGCAAACTGGAGCCAAGACGTGAACGCGAGTTGTTTGTGAAGTGGAAATACGTAAGTCATCCAGTGATTTAACAAGTAGCATATTTTGCATTTAGATGAGTTATTGGCATTGTGAGTGGATTCCGGAGTACATTATTGAAATTTACTACCCGCAAAGTTTGCGCATGTTCTGGCGCAAGGTAAATTCAGTGCAAGCATAGCTGTTCTTTATTCTAAAATATTCAGGTTGATCCGGAGCATCCTCCAGAAGTTGAAGATTTGCCAAGCAAGCACACGGAGAACGACCCACTCGGCCTTGAGCATCGCTTCTATCGTTACGGCATAAAGCCGGAATGGCTTCAAATTCATCGCATCATCAACCACTCACAGTTCACCAAGAATCAATTTGACTATTTGATCAAATGGCGCGAACTCGTTTACGAGCAAGCAACCTGGGAGAGTGACGATAATCAAATTCCTAATCTCGACGAGGCTATCTTCAAGTATTGGACTCATCGAGAGCGCATGATCGGCGAAACTATTCCAAAACACGTTGCCAAACGTATCAACGCCTACCGTGCCGAAAATCATTTGTCTAGTTTGGAGGATGAGAAAAAGAAGAGAAAGGAACACAAAGGTTCGCATCCAGATGTAAGTACTTCTCAATTTAATCAATATTTATGCTGCTTGTTTAGCCAAAGAAGAAGTACGAACAACAACCGGACTACATCACCGAAACGGGCGGAAAGTTGCATCCCTATCAGCTGGAAGGCATCAATTGGCTTCGGCATTCTTGGTCTCAACAAACTGACGTTATTTTGGCCGGTAATTTTAAACAACTGTGTTGCTTGCACTCACAAAACCTATTTAGATGAAATGGGCTTGGGCAAAACTATCCAGTCCATGGTGTTCTTGTACAGCTTGTTGAAAGAAGGCCACTCAAAAGGACCATTTTTGGTTGCGGCACCTCTCTCGACATTGATCAATTGGGAAAGAGAAGCTGAGTTTTGGGCGCCAGACTTCTATGTAGTCACTTACATTGGCGACAAAGAATCAAGAACTGTGATCCGCGAACATGAATTCTCATTTGCTGACGGAGCAATCAAGGGCGGACCGAAAGCAACTCGAATCAAGAGTGACCAAGGAATCAAGTAAGCATACTTGCTGCTAGTCTTCTAAACATCTAAACAAACATTTTAAGATTCCACGTTTTGTTAACATCTTATGAATTGATCAACATGGACAAAGCAACACTGTCAAGCATAAACTGGGAATGCCTTGTTGTCGACGAAGCTCACCGTTTGAAAAACAATCAATCTCTGTTCTTCCGTAATTTGCGTGAATACCGAATTAACTACCGTTTGTTGTTGACTGGTACGCCATTGCAAAACAATTTGGAAGAACTTTTCCATTTGTTGAACTTCTTGAGTCCAGAACGCTTCAAGTGAGTTTTAAAATGATTTTAAAGAGATGTTAATTAACAATTTTAGCGACCTTAACGACTTTACTCGAGAATTTTCTGAAATCTCAAAGGAAGATCAAATTCAAAAGCTGCACACAATGCTTGGTCCTCACATGCTTCGTCGTTTAAAGGCTGATGTGCTGACTGGGATGCCGTCCAAGAGTGAATTGATTGTGCGTGTCGAATTGAGTCCTATGCAGAAGTAATGACTATCAACTTTTAACAGATCGCTAATCATATTTGTTTTAGGAAGTACTACAAAAACATTTTGACCAGAAACTTTGAAGCTTTGTCAGTCAAAAGCGGTGGAAGTCAAATTTCTTTGGTCAACATCATTATGGAATTGAAAAAGTGCTGTAACCATCCCTACTTGTTCACAAAAGCAAGCATTGAGGCGCCGAAGTTACAAAATGGAATGTATGAAGGAGCAGCATTGGTTAGAGCTTCCGGAAAGTTCATGCTAATGCAAAAAATGCTTCGAAAATTGAAAGATGGCGGTCATCGTGTTTTGATTTTCTCTCAGATGACAAGAATGTTGGACATCATGGAAGATTTGTGCGAAAACGAAGGTTATCGTTACGAGCGTATTGATGGTTCAATTACTGGTCAACTGAGACAAGACGCCATTGATCGTTTCAACGGTAAGTTTTTATTGCTTTAATGCATGTATTTGACAATTTACAACTTTTAGCTCCAAATGCTCAGCAATTTGTGTTCTTGTTGTCTACTCGTGCTGGTGGTCTTGGAATCAACTTGGCAACTGCAGACACTGTCATCATTTATGATTCAGATTGGGTAAGTTGTTATTCAAGTGTTTGCACGTTTAACGTGTATCTTTTAGAATCCTCACGCAGATACCCAAGCTTACTCTCGCGCTCATCGTATTGGTCAAAAAAGCAAAGTGCTCATTTATCGTTTTGTCACTCGCAACTCTGTCGAAGAGCGAATTACATCAGTTGCCAAAAAGAAGATGCTTTTGACTCATTTGGTTGTCCGTGCAGGAATTGGCCAAAAAGGCCCGTCTATGTCTAAAACAGAACTTGATGATGTGTTGCGCTGGGGAACAGAAGAGTTGTTCAAAGAGGATGAAGGAACTTCCGACGAGAAAAAGAACAACGAGCACGAAATCATTTGGTAAGAATATTTCAATTTGTGCAATTGATAATGTGTTTACTTTCAGGGATGACGACGCTGTAGACGGTAAGAATCAGACAACGTAGGCTTTTAACTTAAAGCATATTTGATTTTTAGCTTTACTTGACCGCACTACTGGCGAACAACCAAAAGTCGAAGGTGAAAAGAAAGATTGGACAAACGAATATCTGAGCTCGTTCAAAGTTGCTCAATATGTCACCAAAGAAACGGAAGAAAGTGATGATGAGGTAAGTTCTTGCTTTTTGGAGCAAACTATATTTTCATATTTTTAGGACACTGAAGTTCTTCAAGAAGAAGACACAACTGAACAAGATCCGGTAGTTTTAAATGTTAGCGAGATTAATAATGCTTATTTTATTTTTAGGATTATTGGGAGAAACTGCTTCGTCATCACTACGAACAAGAGCAAGAAGTTGAGTCACAACAACTGGGCAAAGGCAAACGCGTTCGTCGACAAGTCAATTATGCTTCTGAACAAATGCAATCTGACTGGACTTCGTTGGCTGCTGGCAATGACGAAGATCTTGATGACTCGTTTTCCGAAGGCTCCAACCAATCAAATGCAAGTGGAGACGAAGAATTCGACAATGCAAGAGATGAACGCCGAAAGAAACGTGGTGACGAAAAATTGCCTCCATTGTTGGCCAGAGTCAATGGACAAATCGAAGTTTTGGGCTTCAGTCCTCGTCAACGCAAAGCTTTTTTGAATGCCGTTCTTCGTTGGGGTAAGTACTTAGAAATAACTATTCAGCAAACAAACGTTGATTTCAGGAATGCCTCCACAAGATGCCTATCAAAGTCAATGGCTTGTGCGTGACATCAAAAACAAAAATGAGCGAACCTTTAAAGCCTACTCTGCCTTGTTATTGCGTCATCTTTGTGAGCCTGGCGGCGAGAATCAAGAAACCTTCGCTGACGGAGTTCCACGCGAAGGCTTAAACAGACACATGGTTTTGGGCAGAATCGGCATTATGTCGTTAATTCGTCGAAAGGTCCAAGAATTTGAAAGCGTCAACGGAGAATGGTCGATGCTTGAAGTGAAAGAACAATTGGCCAATTTGAACGCCGACAAGATCGCCGAAGCACTGGCAATTCATTCGGACAGCGCGAGTCGTGATGCTACTCCAGCAACTCCATCTGGTGCCGAAGACGTCGAAATGAAGGAAGAAGAGTCGAACGACAAAATGGAAGTCGACGAAACAAAGTCAAAAGACGAACAGGCCGAAACAACTGATAAGCCGGTCGAAGAGAAAGAAGCTGAAGTCAAAGAAAAAGAGAAGGAAACCAAAAAGTCCGAACCTAAGCAAAAGTTCATGTTCAACATAGCTGACGGCGGTTACTCCGAACTTCACACTTTGTGGATCAACGAAGAAAAAGCGGCTGTTGGTGGCAAAGAGTCTGAGATTTGGAATCGACGTCACGACTACTGGCTTTTGGCCGGCGTTGCTCTTCACGGCTATGCTCGTTATGCCGACATCATCAACGACTTGCATTTTGCAATCATCAACAAACCGTTTGAAGGTGAACAAACCAAGTCCAACTTCATTGAGATCAAAAACAAGTTCTTGCAACGTCGCTTCAAACTTCTTGAACAAGCTTTAACTTATGAGGAACAACTGAGACGCGCCGCTCATTTGAATATTTCGAAGAAGCTGGGTGAAGATCCAAATGACGCAACCGTCCCACCTCAAACAAATCCGTTGCTTGGAGAACGTGACACAACCGGAATGTTGAACGAACGCTTTGCTGAACTGGAATGCCACGCAGACTCTCATCAAAACTTGACTAAAGACAACGCACAAGGACACAAAGGATCAGGACTGGTTCTACAAAAGATCCTTACGCACTTGGAAGGTCTTCTCAATGAAATGAAGAACGATATAGGGCGATTGCCTGTTTCGTTGTCGAGACAAAAGACGGTTACTGAACGTTTGAATATGACTGAGAAAACGTAATTAATTAGTTGAATTCAATTTAAAACACTTCCTTGTTTAGAATCTTGAGTCGTCTCATCAACAAGGCCGCAAGCGATGCACAAAAAGAAAGCCCAATTCCGCCGCCAGGACCTTTCATTAATCCGCAGCCAAATTGCAACTTTACCGAAATTCAGCCTCCGTTTGCAAGTGTCAAATTTAGCAACAAAGCTGCCGACGAAAAGACAGCCGAAAAAGGAGACTCAAACGGCAAAGTTAAAGAAGAACAAAATGGCGAAGAAATTAAAGGTGGGCTCTGCATAAAGCACCACTAATCAAAATGTTTGTTTAGAAGGCCAAACCGAAGCTGAAGCCAACGGTTCTTCAAACGAAAAAGAGCCGGAGCCTATGGAAACTGATGTGGCTGACGCAGGTGAAGCACACAAAAATGGCGTCGAAAAGGCGGAAGAAGCTCCCCTCGCGGCCAGTAATTAAACTATTTGGTTGTTTTTCTCATGTTGTGGTGGTTTTTGTTTGATCTCCGGATGTTGTTTTATTCAATATAAGCAAAATTCAGTCTTTAATTTAAGCGTTGTTCAAGTTGTCACTTGTTGTGAACTAATTTATTGTATTTATTATGTTAATGTAACCACATACCGTTTAAATAAATTTGATTCGGAGCTTTTATCGGATTGTTTTTGACTTTTATAATATGTACTTTTAAAGCAAAAAAGCTTTCAAAAGATTCGCATATAGCAAAATGCAACAACTTGACTCAACGCCACTGCTAACTGTTTGGCGCATTCTTTCCCGTTCAAATTTGTTTATGCCAAAACTGAGCGTGCCGCCAAATCAAAAGTCTGTTTTGAGTTGTTTTCATGCAAATTCCAATCAAAACAAATGTAAGTGTTTTTATTCATTTCTATGATTCTTTGTATCTATTATTTTTAGGAAGCAAACTCGCCAAAATGCTGATGTTACTCCGCGTCGTTGGTCTGCTCCTCAACACTTAGCCGGCGTCTCCTTCAAATTAGACTCGATTCTTGATGAAAGCACTGTGGAAACCAGCAGAAATTTATCTTCAGCAACTGATCAACGTGAACTGAACGATTCAACAAAGCATAAATTTATCGATTGCCTTGAAGATTACTGCAGCACCATCTTGCAAACACGAAGAGAAAAATTTGTTGATTTGAAAGACTTCAAAGAGCAGGCAAGTGTTTACTGACTTATTTTCTAATCAAGCATTATTGATCATTGTAGGAATTTACTGTTACACTTGATGAGTTGGAAGAAGCGAAGCGAAATGCTGAACGAATTGCAAAAGTGACTGATCATGCCGGTATTGCCACTGTTCACGTAAACGATGCAATTGAAGCGGGTGTTCTGGCCTTTGCTGAATCGCAAGTCTTGACACGCAAAATGACTCGTCAGCTGCAAAACACCTACAATTTGGAGCCAGATTTGTTGTTATATGAAGGAGTACCCGAAAAGTGTGTGTCTAAATTTGCAAATCGTGTGCGACTAGAACGTGACAGTCAAATTGTTGAAGCGTATGTGGACTTCAAGACCGAGTTGAAAACCAAGCACGGAGTTTTAGAACGTGTAGAAACTATTCAAAAGCTTGGTAAGCGCCGATTAGTTATTAGGCTTTCAATACAGTAATCATTGATCTTTTCTAGACAAAATGAACGAATTGCCTGAGTTAAAACGCCTACGGAACCGTGAAAACAACTCTGATGACGCCACGCGTCCTCAAAGAAGACGTCCAAACAGTTCAGCTGACTCGACTGCCTTTCAAGACGCCCCCAAGTGTTTTACGAAAGAAATTCAACCCATTGGACTATAACAATGTACGTTCTCTGCAAAACACATCTACATCATTGTCAAATTTTAGATTATGGACGGCTTTCTAGACGACCAGGCTCGCGTATTCGTCGAAGACAATCAAATGTTAGCCAAACGACGGAAGACACTAGTTCCTACGCAGCTTTTTAACTAACAGTTTCACTTAAAGTCTGTTTTGCATCCTTGCTGCCAATTTAATACCTCATTTATTCGTTGATCGTGTACAAACTTAATCTGTAAAGCTTTAATTCCCCGTAATGCAAATTGTTTAAGTGTTTCTCTAATTAATGTCTGACCAATTTGCTCTCAGTAAATACAAACCGTGACAGAATAAATTTATTGAGAAACACATTCCGTACACATATATTAGTGTTTATTGGTGTCAATGAAGGAGAGAGGCATCTGTTGGTCTGTCGGCTAAATAAGTTGTGAATGGGGTTTAGAAGCCGCCGAAGTCGTTTGGCATTTGGAATCCGCCGATCATGCCGCGTGCACCAGCTCGTTTGCCAAATCTTGGTGGCCCTCTCGGGCGAGCAGCTTTCTTCCACATTAACATTTGTTGGTCATCGAAATCGTACAGATCTAGAAACATTGCATTCAAATTAAACGTTTGAGAGTGTTTAGTTGTTTTTAAACATTAGCAATTTTTGCTTCTCTTCTTTTAGTGACCAGCAAAATGTTTGAAAGCAGTATGCGCGTAAAACGATAATTAAGTTAAAAGAATGGCCATTTTGTTTGGAGGAATGCAACTAAATTGCAGTGTAGGCGTCTTTGCATGCCTGTTGCACGCACTCCGAAGATGTCCATTCACAAAATAATGCAATTGGTTTTCACAACAACATGCACAGCCATTTTTTAGTTCAAATAACCCAATAAAACATCTTTTACACTCGACTCAATACGGCATGTTTTGACGTAACCTTTAGTGAATGCACCGAATGTGTTGGAATTCAGTACGTTAAAGAATTTCTCAAACGGTTAGCCGTCTCATTTTAATTATAAATGGGTTGCATGTCCAAGACTCCAAACCGTCCAGCTGAGTTTTAGTTGAGAAGTTGCGGTCGAAAAAACTTATTATTGACGACTAATCGTAATCAAGTTCTCACGCCATTAGAATAAACTCACTTCTCCGCAAATAACTGTATTGTTTTGAATTGTTTTGAAAAGTTTGCCTACAAACAGAGGGAGTCTAATGAATAGTGTTGCATTCACATATAGCGTCAACTATAGTATTCGAAACAGTTTTATTATAAGTGACGAATTTGTTACAAACTTGTTGACAGCTTATTCGAGTCGGCTACAGATTACGGTTAAATAACCTAGCAAGGAACCAGGCCTTCTAGATTATTGAACACTAATCTCATTCGTCTGCCCACTGTGGCCACCAAGTTTAACAAACAACAAGTGTTTTTCTTCAAAACGTATGAGTTTCCGATCTTAAGCTTAAATCCGCTCTTGACACGGAATTAAATCTAGGCGCTAATCTAAGATGATTGCGGCCTAGAATGATTTGGGCGTCACAGGCAATTTGCTGCACTTTCAAGTGAATAACAAGAACTTGGATCTTTGGAAATGTTTGTTATCGCAAAGTTCAAAGCTAAATTTAGCCAAAATAATCTCCGTAAGTAATACCTTGCTGTGCAGAAGCACCGATGGCTAGGAGAGCAACGATCAAAAGAACCAAAGTGGCAACCAAGCGCTTCATTTTATAGTAGTTGTGGGACCTGAAATCAAAAATGTGAGTTAAACTCAAAAACCCGCGCTTATATATCAAACTCCAGCTTTAAATGACGCAAGATCACGCGCAGTCGAATAAACAAAATGACTATTTTGGGCCGTGGAAGCCACTTGAAATAGCATATTTTATAAGCGCTAATGGGTCGAACGTCTCCTTGAACGCAATTAGAGTGTACGGTTTCAGGCGACTGCTCCGTCTTAGACGACCCGTACGTTTGTCGACTAAAAGGAGGAAACCGAAGAGTGGATACAGATCTCTTTGGTCGACGAGAGACACGCCCATTTTGAATGCATAAGAAATGGGCCGGGACTTTGAAGCGTTACAGTAGGTCAAGTGACTTCTTGTCTTGGTCTATTTACGTCGGCCAAGTATGTATTAAGTTTCGCGTTCCCCTTCCACGAAACCATTCTTAACCGAAACGAAGCTCATCATCTGCTAAGAACTTTGTCGCCTAAAAACAATAACACATTAAAGTAATTAGAGTGTTCGGCCAAGCGCACGCGCAACTTTTGCTTCTGGCTAAACCAACAAATTAGTTTTGCGGATTAGACGTGCAAGTGGATTAATGATGCTGTAAATTTGGTAATGATGTCGTCTACGTAAGTTGCATGCTGAATTTAAAAGTGCGTCAAACTTGGACCTCTGCTTTTGTTTGACACTCAAATAAGTATATGCATTGGAGTTTGTGAACATTTTTTGAAACACTTCGAATTGTTGCAATTCAAAAATGCATGTTGAAACAACAAAATACACAAAGTAATTGAAGGCCATTAAAATAGCTAATTTTATGCTACTGAATATTGTTCGCAGTAGCAATTTAATCATTACAGTACATGCATAAGTTTAACCCCGTTTGATTAACGTCCAATTTCACAGGCTGAGTGAGCCGTTTCCAGTGCAAGCGCAAGTCCCGTCTCGCGCATTTCAACCCTATGCTTCCGTTGTGTGATCGAGTGTTCCAGGCGCGCCATGATTACGCACAGTCAGTTTTTGCACTGGCTGGTTGGCGCAAACGACGCAGTCAGCAGTACGTGCTCTGCTCACAAAACGAAATACACAAAAAGTTCGTTCTTCTTTTCGAAAGGGCCACGCGTGCGCAAGTTTGCTCTCTTTTTTTACGCTGCCATCAACCCTGGTTTCTGCCAATTCGTTGTTTGTCAAGTCGCTGGCAGCAGTTAAGCGTCTACAACAACGCACTACTGATAACTCCACTGTTTGTGCTAATTGAACTTTAATTACCCAGTTATTGTTTACTTTGTTTAAGTTGTTTAATGGGTTGTTAACTTCTTGTTTGTCTTTGATTTATTGGAAACTATGTGAGCATAACTTTGACCTTTAATTACATAAACATAACAGACATCAAATAAAAGATAATTTAATTGTTTCAACTTTTAATTATAAAAGTTTATCACTAATTGATTGTCTATTTAAGTCTAAATCCGTATAGCTTGATCCAATTAATGTGATGTAAAGGCGAGATAAGTACAATGTTTGGACACTTATTAATCAGTTGAATAGTTTTTACAAGTTTAAAAAACAATCTTTTAATTATTTAAACAAAGTATTGCAATATAGTTTGACAGCTCTAGTTTTAACTTTCCCTAATTTTTGCGTCCAATTTTCCGCGGAGCCAAACTTTTGGATTAAGTGCGCCAAGCCTCACATGCAAATAATCACTCCAATTCGAAGGCAGCTTTCATTAGGCGCGCAAAAAATGGACAGAATTGCGGCGTTGGCCGCCAGCGGATACACTTTCTAAAAAATGCACTACACTTTGGCAAAACTATGCGTTTGGGCACATGCGTTGCTTGGGCACATTGAAAGTGCAAGCTATTCTAACGCGCCTAACTCACCGCGCTCCAGAATTCAATATTGTCAGTTTTTATTGAGTGCCTGCTTGCTTTGAGTCTAAAAGACTCGTTGCGTAGTCTTGAATCGCAACAACTATTTTGACTAACTTAAAGAAGTTATTTAAGAACAATCATTATTCTTAACCGTTTGTCTTAATTTATTAGTGTCATAACGACAAATTTTAAACCAAAAATGCTTGCCTGTCAACTGTTAAGTAACACTCATATCGGCTGTTTTAATTTCGTTGATTGCGTCTGTGGACAAGAATTTGTGTTGACTATGGGTGGCGCCAACGGGGCTTTTCAGTGCAACGCATTTGGCTTTCATCTCTAGTAGAAGAGACGCGCGTCCAAAAGATTTGCCGCCGTGCATAGTTCTTTTTTGTTGGCCACCGGCGCACGCATTGCGCTACTTGGCAAAATCCGTGGCCCTTTTCACTAGCCTAATAATTGTAGGCTTTGATTTCTACACGCTATCCGGCCATGTAATCTTCCTTTAAATAAAAGGAGTCGCATTTGCTATAATTTGCCGCCAGTTTCAAGTTTATCTCATTTTGCAACATAACGCATCCGCTCTGTCCTTAGTCAATTTAAGTGTCTAGGCTTCAAATTGTAGTTGTAGTTTTTTGGCTTTTCACCTGCTAACACCCACATAGCATGCCTTAATTAAAACGTCGATGGTTCAGCAAACGCCGAGAAATGCTATTGGGCATAAAAGGGGGCCAACGCAAAGGCGGAAGACAAAAAATGAGAGCGCAAAACGCTGCGCTGTCCTAGACTGCATGCCAACAGCGCTAATTTCATTCGCCTTCGGCTCATTCCTCCGCACTACTCGACTGCTTACTATTGATCTTCACCTTTTAGTATGTCGGGCAAAGCCTCCTCCTACAACTTGAGTTTGATCGCAGCCTACCGAAAACATAATCTACTTTATGACAATCGTCACCGCGACTACAAAGTCCAAAACCCAACCAAAGAGGCCTGGAGCAATGTTTCCACTGTGTGCAACTCGACACGTAAGCTTCAAACAAGTTTGTTGGCAAACTGTAACCTTTGAGTTTCAGCTGACGAATGCCGAAGTCGATGGAAGGCACTGAGAGATCGTTTCATCAAGGAGCGCAAAAAGAAGAACAGCAATTCCAATTACAAAGTTGCATGGCCATTGTACAAGTAAGACTTTCGTGCTTCGAATCAAATCGATTGTTTTTTAGCAAAATGAGTTTTCTGGAGCCTTTTATTGAGAACACCTTTTCGCGCAATAAGAAAGATATCCGCTCTGGCTTTTCTAGACTTGCCTCATCATTAGGCGTCAATGGAGATGTGTCACGTAAAACAATTGATAACGTTGTTCAGTTGTTGGTTAGAGAAGCACAGTCTTCAAATACAATGGTGCCGAGAACAACTATCATACCTGACGTTGACATGCCATTAGTTCTTCCAAGTAAACGCTCAGAAAACGGAGAACACACAACTTCTGAGTAAGTTTTTACACTAAACGACTCTAATGTTATAAATGCCTTAGTGATCCGAACGAGCTTGAACAATTCTACTTAAAGTTGATTCGTGAAGTCAAGAAACATCAATTACTATATGATTCTTCTAGTTCTTTGTACAGAGTTGCGTCAGCGAGAAATAGAGTTTGGGATGAAATCGCTGAAAACTTTGAATCTTTTGGTGAAGGATATAGTTGTGAGTCAAGTTGTTTGTAAGTTTGCAAATAACAAATAAACTTTTAGCAAGTGAGTTGAGAACTAAATGGCGGTCCATCCGGGACAGGTACATTCGAGAAAGACGACTTTATAAAGGTAATCGCATAAACAGTTTTGTATTTAAAATTCAAAGACTCTGTTTAGAAAGCATACAAGAAGGCAATGCAAAGTTCCCAAAATGGGCTTTGTATCCGGAGTTTGCTTTTCTGGATTTCTACGTCGATCAAAGCATGCCGCGTACTTACCAGAACATGGAAAACAATAATGACACGGAAAGTGTGCATTCGGAGGACAATCGCGAAAACGACAACGGAAATGATGGAAACGATTTCAATATGATAAATGAGAGTCCGGAAGCGGACCAGTCGTCACAGAGTTCCTCATCTTCGACTCCGTCGACAAGCACTGGTCCAAGCCAGCCAAACGTTTCTGTTTTGCAGCTACTCCAACGAATAATGCAGAATGCAGAGAATCAACAACGTTGGCCAAGTGCGGATAATTCGAATCTGTCCAACATTTTCAATCAACAGCCAAACAACAATTCAGCTCTGGATTTAAACAGCACAATAATGAGTAAACACATTTAAAAGTACACAATTATATTAGCTTGACGTTCTTTAGAAAACCTGTCAGTTCTCATGCAAAATCCAAACTTTCGATTCCGTAACGGACACATCCAAAACAACATCAGTTCAGTCGGAGACGGGATTACTGAAGTTATTGGCGAACTCAAAACATGTCTCACCAAACTGACAAACCTTTCAAACGATTTAAATGAAAATGGTTTGGAGTATTCGTTTGGAAAATACGTGGCAGCCGAGCTGATCAAAACTCCAGAACCAAAAAGAAGTGAACTTAGACGCTCGATTATGTCGTTGTTGAATGAAAGTAAACTTCGAACTGCAAGTCCAAATGTTTCAAGCAGTTGAACGTTGTTGTCAATCATCTTCACCCGTGTTTAGTCATTTAAATAGTAGTTAATAATTGAATACGCCTTTCTCAGGTTTTATGTGCTGTTTTTAGACAAAACAGCATGCTTGCTTTATTTCTTGTTTGCATTTGCTTCCTTGCATTAAAATAGTCAATTTCTTATTACCCGTGAACTGAAGAATTCTAACTCATTCATATAACTAAATTACCTCTTTTTTTGCAGCTGTTCTTTGCTTGTTTTGATGCTTTTGATTGCTTATTGTTTACTTTTAGAGCTTTTCTAACATAATCAGTCGGTGTTCTTTTATTTATCACAGCTATGCATTATCATTTTCTAGGATGAATTTGCGTTTAAGTCATTTAATCCGGTCAAGTGTATTTAGTGAATAAATCAGTAAAGTCTTATTGGGCAATCATTATTGTCAAGCTTGATCAACAATAAACTCGGGAATGTGTGGATTATAAATCTACAATAGCAGGTATTGGCATTTGAGCGCCGAGCTGCGTGTTGGAAAAGACGCCAACTCTTTGGGGGTAACTTGCGACAAGCAGAAAATAAAACGCGCCAAAACTAAGTGTCCTTGGACAGGCGCTGAGAGAGTGCGTAGCACAAAGAATTTATGTAGGGCGCGGCAGAGACGCACAACCCATTCTCAGTGTTTGCTTGCGGTCTGCCGTTGTAAAGCTTGTCGGGAGCCAAAGGCCTCTTCGCGTAGTGCCGGTCCAATCGATATGGTTTTGTAGCAGGCCTTGTCCAAGCTTCAGCTTCATTCGCTTTGTTGCGTTCCTTTCGATTTCAAATTTTTGTTTTTTGAGTTTTCAGAAAAGTCAACACCACTTTAAACGTCCCTATTTCTTGAGATTACCTGCGTTTTTGAGATTAAAAATGCTCAAATTTTGATTGAACAGTGTGATTTTTGAGGCGTTTTGTTGAAATTGTTGATTGGCCTTCAAAACTTACTTATCAAAAGGCATGCAGACTTATTTTTCGTGTATAGATCGTTTGATTCTTGCAAGAATTTCGACAAACCATGAAGTGTTTGCGTTTTAATAATCTTTCAACTTAAAACGCGTTTGGAACACAAACATTTTAGAGTTTGTTGAAAGAGTCGAGTATATTTAAACATTTACATAGAATTGAATACTTTTTTGCAGTGCTAACGAATTTCCAATGAAATGGATAGCGCTCGAGCCATGGTCAGTGATTATGCGCGTTCCGGCTCCGGAAGCGGCTCATCCACATCATCGACCAAATATACACAGAAACGCCAACGACTGGAGCAAATAACGCACAGTTTGGAGTAAGTCCAGTTCTAGTTGATTCATTCATCAAGCGTCGTTGTTTTAGAGAGCCGGCCAGAACCAGGAACAGTGTCAGCTCCTCTCGTTCATCAAATCAGCGCTCTTCCAACAACAAGCAATCGTCAAGTGGCAACAGTAGAAGCAACAAACGTCAGCCATCGTCTTCAAGTCAGTCAAGAGCCAAAGACGAAAAGCCAAACGCCGTCAAGACTCGTTCAAAGAATGCTGAAGAAGAGGAGCAGTCGAATGCAAAGCCAGATAGCCAGCAACACTGCATTGTCTGCAAACGAGGTGTCCGCAACACACGCGATCTAAGGCACTGTCAAAAGTGCAAAAAGTGCTCGCACGCCACCTGCAACAGCGGCTTTGTCCTCCTCGATACACAAAATGCATACCTTTGTTCGGATTGTGCCAAGAAGGAGAAATTAGCTTCACCAACACACTCCAGCAACAACAATACCACACTTCCGGCAGAATCTAACCCGGTTGAAGAAGAAGAGTTTGCTGTTGTGTCAGACGAAGAGACAAATCGACCTTCTTGCTCTCAAAGCGTTCAAACGTCCGAAGACGAGCTGACATCGACAGCCAATCAACAATCGGAGAATGCAAAAAATGCGCCAGCAACGGGCCCACAAGATAACTCAATTGCTTCAAATGTACAGGCACGGAAGCGGAATCGCCGAACGCGCACCCGATCATCTCCGCAGCAACAAACTGCAATAATAGCTGTTCGTTCCAATTCAAGTGCATCCGAAGAGCAATCTAGCCCAGTTGGCAGCAAGTTGTTAAAAACCAGAATCTCTGGATCTCCGTCCTCAAGTTCAATTGGCATCTCAATGACAACAGCTGAGCCTTCAAATGATGCTCCATCTGAAGTGTCGCTCTCTCCAGAAAGTGTTCCAGAAGTCGCCAAAATAAGTGAAGAAAGCCAAGCAGCAAAGCCGTAAGTTTTCTCCAAACAATAAAGCAATGTTTTAAATTAATTGATTGTTTAGGACATCACAACGATCGCGCAAAGGAGAAGGAAATGGAAAACGAAGTCGAGGACCAGGTCAAAAGAAACCCACCTCAACAAATCGCACCGGCCCTACAATGAGAACAAGATTTGCCGGACAGCCGACTCCAAATATTGCTCAAGTTTCAACCATCTACTCAATGTACGAAAGAACTGGCAAAACAAATCGTGGACGCAAAAGTGGAAAAGGAAAAGGTGGAAGCCGTGGCGGTCGACGAGGCAAAGTTCTTCCAACCATCAACAAGTCGAGAAGCAGACAAGTTCAATCAACAAGTGGATTTGGCCAAAATTCGATCGACAACGGCGATGCTCAAGACCGACTTAGATCGCACGATGAAAATGACTATGTCCGAACACCGATTGTTACCTGTTGTACAAACAAATTCATGGACTCCGTGCCGCTGTGCATTATTTGTGGAAGCGTTGGGCAAGACACGGAAGCTGCCAATGCTGACATGTGCAAGTTGTGCCCAAAGCTATCATATCTTTTGCATCAATTCCCGGCCAAATAGCACTATTTTGGAGCGCGGTTGGAGATGTCTAGACTGTAGCAGTAAGTTCTAAAGAATGCTAATTTGACTTCAACAAACAACTAATCTTCTCTTGCTTAATGTTTTGTTTTTAGTATGCGAAGAATGCGGAACAGACAAAGACGAACCAAACATTATAATTTGTGAAGAATGCGACATATCATTTCATGTAAGAGTTGAGTAGTGTTTAATTGCTTATCGCCCTGTTTAGATTTACTGCCTTGAACCCAAATTAACTCAAATTCCAAACGGTCCGTGGCGTTGCAAATGGTAATAACTTGTAGATTTTCCGAGTTTAATTAACATTTGCAGGTGCGCTACTTGTTCTCGATGCAAAAATCAAGTTCAATCTGGCTTGGATTTGTCGACACTTGAAGGCTTTTGTGAGACATGCTACTCGTTGAGAAAGTGCCCCAAATGCACAACTTTGTATGAAGCAGGCGATCTCTTGGTCAAGTGTCAACACTGCATAAGATGGTTCCATGCACGATGTGAAGATCTGATGACTGAAGAGCAAGTTGAAACGGCATCTGAAAATGCTTTCCGTTGCACATTTTGTCGACCAAAGATGAATACTGGCTGTGAGTTTCATTAAACTAGTTATAAGTGTTTTTCAATCTTTGTATTCATTTTAGACGAAAACTCATCTCTAATCATAGACAACGTGATGATCAGCCGCAATACTCTTGACTGTGTTGGAACGCTACGCCGACCAAATATGAATATAACATTCAGTGATGGCGCTTTCCGTCCAGTCCCAGTCGATACAGGTAATTCTTATAATGTCGTTGCAGCTAATCAACCGGTTTTAATTCCAGAAGACTATGATGACGATTTTGATGCGCCGTTTTCACGAGGTGGCAGAGGACGTGGAGGACCTGGCCGGCGCGTTCTTAAACTTGGAGTTGGTGGATTCCATGTACGAATGCCCAGACAAAGACTGCCTGCAAACACTCCGGACGAAAAAGACAAAGAAATCGCGTTTCCAAGTAATCAAGCTGAAGAAGAAGATCCGAACAGTGGTGTTCAAAACACGCCTGGCAAAACGAATGCGCCGTCCTCGAAGACCTCGTCGGCCAAAACTTGAAGAATCCTATCCAGCTGCGATTCAAGAAGCTTTCTTTGGTATTCAGCCAGTAGACAGCAAGTCACTTGTGGACGTTGTTGTTGATGAGCCGGTGTTGGGCGAGCACTACAATGTAAAAATGGAAGACAAAACACGAAATCTCGGCTGTGAACTCAGTGATCAAGCAGCTGATGCAATCCGAATAGACGATTTGGGTCTTTTTGGCGACCTTCTCGACGACAACATGGGAATTGACTTTGACTTATCTTTGCTCATGGACGAAGGCGAGAACATGAATGCAGCTTCAACAATTGATGGCGGCTTCAATTCTGGTGGCACTGGATTGCCTGGAGCTTTTGGCGACGATAAACACCAATTTGATGGCAATTTCATGCATGACGAACAAGAAAACAATGCCGAAGAAGACAGCGATATGACAAACGAACAATTCCATGCACAAATGGAGCAAAGCCACGAAAAGCAAAAGCAAATCCAACAACAAGCGCGACTTCAAATGGGATCTTCCAGTCAGCCGAATGGCAAAAACGGAACCGAAAATGGAGCAAAAGCCATAGCCAACTTGTCCGAGAAAATCAATCAAGCAACGCGAGCTTGGGAGGTTTGTAGTTTCTAACTTAAACAACTCTTTAACTTAAACAATTGAAGATCGATGAACCACTTGGAACTAAAGCTACAAAAGCTGCCGTTTTGTTTGCCAACATCGAGCACGACTACTTGAAAGAAAAGTTTCCACTGTGGAGCGATCGTGTAAAGCGCATCAACAATTTGTGGCGAAGAGCCGACTCCGATACACGAGAAAAGTACGTAAAGAAGGCTAGAGAAAATCGCGCCGATGTGCCAAAACGACGCACTAGACGTACAGATTCTAAAGCTCAAATTGGCGGCTCCATGGAGGATCTCGAAGAAGGTTCACAAGACAGCAATCATTCGCATCTAGATCATGTAGGAGAACCACGCAATGAGGCGCAGAAGTTGCAAGAGCCGAGAGCTAGTTTCAGTGCAGAACAAGTATAACTAAAATGATTAATTCACAGAAAGAAATACAACTTTGTTTTAGACAATGTATCCAAACGCCAATCAGCAATTCAAGCTTGCAACTCCTCGACAATCTATTGATGGGACATTTGAATGGAATGCCGATTCCTCCAAACGCCGCTCAAATTCCAATTGGAATGCGTCCAATGCTCGATCCAAAAATGCATCAAAATCGTCCAGACAACCTGAAGGAGGTCAGATCAGCAAGTTTGGGCCAAGAACGTATGCCCGTACAAACACCAGCAATTAGTGCGACCGAGTGGGAACACTACAGAATTTTGCGTGAAAAGAACAGCCTGTTGAACGATCAACGTGCCAAGATAGACGAAGAGTTGATTAAATACCGCAAAGTGAAGAAAAACTCAAAAGCAAAGTTGCGCTCGTTGTGTCGAAATCAAGAAGCAACGCAAATGAATCCAATGCGTGTTGGCTACACAAACGCCGATATTGTTGAAGCAGAAAGACGTGTAGAAACTGTGACTCAAAACATCGCTGATCAACAAGCTCTAATGGACCAATGCAAGCAAGAACAAAAAGAGGTGACGGCGCAAATCCAAAGCTTTGAAACACGCTATCATTTGAATCCGGCCACAACTCCTATGCCAATGACTCCGGGACCTGATGCTCATCCGCAAATGCCTTTCCCCTCCACAACACTCCCAGCAAATGATGTATCCACAACAGCCAACTCCAAATCTCTCTTCACCGCCATATTCGTTCGGTCCGCCCGGAAACATGACTCCAGCATTCGCGCCACCTTTTAAACAAACCAACTTTTATGGAATGGATCCAACAGAAGGCTTTGGTCTTAATTCATTTTATCCATCTTCAAGTGGGATCCGACTCGCCAACTTCAACAACTTCCAAGCTGCATCACCTGTTATGTCAAATCCGGCTTCTCCACTACGACCAACATCTTCGGCGTCTACAGAAGTTCCAAAGTCAAGTAGAGGTCGAAAGAGAAGAAGACCAGCTGAAGAAATTCGAACACCCAAAATGGGCAACGTTGTTTACAATTCTTTGACTGATCCGCTTGAACGCGAAATCTACAGCGTACGTATTCTCCAATTTAAATCAAGTGTTTTAATACATTCAATTTCCAGGTTGTCGATTTACTCGTTGGATGGGTTGAAGCAGCTGTGGACAGTGGAAATGAAACATTGTTCAGTAAACTGCCAACAATGCGCACTTCAAATCTGCAAAGTGATCCGGAAACAAGTATGCATTAAAATATAACAACAATAAACCTTCCTTTTTAGTGAGTGACACAAAAGCTAAGCGCCGACGGAATATTGTTAGAAAGCCGCCGAACCAAGACGCAAACGAGTATGAAGCATTTGTCGAGAAGCTGCAAAATCAACTAAAACTTTGTCCAATGCCCGCTTTGACTTACGAGCAGTCTTCGTTTATTGACACGAGTTTGCCGCACTTTACCGATATGACTTATTTGCAACAAGAAATCGGTAATTAACTTAATTTTTGGCATAAATAACACGCCGTTTAGGCCATGAATTTGTTGCGGGTAGCGAAATCGAAGACTATCATCTGACTTTCATGCCCGATTACTATGCCAATGTTGAAAAGCAAACGACATTCGATCAAAACTCACTCTATCCGCCTCCAATGAGCAAAATCTACGAAGACACCACTATTGAAGAGTTGGAAGCTTCCGAAGAACCGGTTCAAAGTCAAATCGAAGGATCGGCAAACGAAAGCGGTCAAATTGAAGTCAAAAGAGAAGTTTTGAATGAAGAAGAAACAATAACCAAAACATCCGAATCAACAAACCCTCCATTAGTTGAGTCGACTGCAAATGAAAGCCAACAGAAGTCGCCAGTAAACGAAGTGCAAAAAATTGAAGCCGGTGAAGAAAAGCCGAGCAGAGATGAACCGATCAATCCAGCAGATCTGGATCATTATGATCTGTTTTGGCGGGATGTCACATCTGATGAAGTCGGAAATGTCTGCTGTATACCTCAAATGTACAAACCTAACAATGACACTTACGAGTTTCCAATTCCTCCGCACTGGTCGATTTTTAAAGCGCAGAAAACTCGCCATTTGGATCATCGTTATGCAATTACTTTGACAATTGAGAACGTGAACTTCGACGAAAAGGTGCTGAACGAACTGAAAGCCATAATCGAAAACCCGAATGATTTGGAGATCATTGAAAAAACACCGCCGCCCGAGTCTCCTCAGCAAATCAAAGAAGAGCCGATTGAAGAAATTGCAGAAAGCGTGGTCGATCAAATGTGTCGTCACTGTGATGGTCTGATCAAAAACAGCCGTATTGCTGAAATTCTCTCAAAGTTTGGAGCTGGAACACAAGAAGATGTGAGTGTTAAAGGCAACTTTTATAACTCAAGTTCTTTATTTCAGGATGAACTCAACACATTCTGTTCCTTGACTTGCTATTTGACATTTATGGCCGAAACAAACACGCCAATTGCACCCGAGCTTTATAAACACGCTGGCCGTTTTGTTGAAGAGTCTATAGTTGAGCAACTGACTCAATCGGAATCTGCAGTTAAAAGGAGCGAGTTAATGGTAAGTGTTTGTGTTTAAAACTAGCTGCTAACTAATATGTCTTTAGCCTGCTGAACATGAACTTAAACTAAATTTGACTGGCGGAACTTCAAATGCAAGCTTAACACGCACTTCAACGACCAATTTGCTGTCGCCGATTGATGTCTACTTTGATCCGAACTACTATTCATTTGGCTACGAACCAGCCTCCTTCTCCAATGAATTGCCGTTGCGTGTTTGTGACTTGCCTCCACTTGGTCACAACAATAAGTCGGTTTTGACGGATGGTGAATACAAATGGAAAGGTTTTGGCTGGCAAGTCTACGATGATCAGTTGATTTTGTCGTTCAAAAAGGTCCAAGAAGACATTCATCAGGTTTGAAAGAATTTATTGAGTTTTAAAAGTTCGTTTGTTTAGAAATTGATTGCCGTCAAAGATCAATGTGCAGATCGAAATCGCATTTATCGTCATGAAGACACCCGAGTTTGCGCTTTTTGTGGTAAAGTTGGAGACGGAGATCAGGATGTAGTCGGTCGTTTGCTGAACATTGACGCCAATAAGTGGGTTCACGTAAATTGTGCTCTTTGGTCCGCTGAAGTCTACGAAAACGAGAACGGCGTGTTGAAGAATGTCGACGTAGCACTAAAGAGTGCTCAAACAGTGCATTGCAAAGTTTGTCAACGAGTTGGTGCATCTCTAAAGTGCTATAAGCATGCGTGCGAGAACAACAAGTGAGTATTACAGCTCTTACATTTTATTCAGAGAATGGTGGTTGACAAGTCTTGTAAACCTAAAATAATTAAAACCAAAGTGCTATTCCTTTATGGACAACATAGTCTTACGATGATGATTTTAGATCGTTCTATCACTTGCCGTGCGCCAAAGAAGCAAATGCAAAGTTTGGCAAAGATAAGCTCTTTTTCTGCCCAAATCACGGTAAGTTGTTTAAACCTTGCATCTCTAATCAGTTCGATTTATAGAAATTCGACCCGAAGTCTGCATGAAAAAGTTGGGAGCACTGCGACGAATTTGCATTGAACGTGAAGAAACTCAATTGTTGGCCAAAGTGTTCAATCATTCCTATCCTACTGAGATGAGTCTTCGAGTTGGAAGCATGATTTTCCGGAATATTGGTCAGTTGTCGCCGGAACAAGTTAAAGAATTTCCACAGCGAGGAACACATCTATCCAGTGGGCTACCACATTACTCGGATCTTTTGGTCGCCAATCAACTCTAGAGAACTGAGTCGTTATGAGTGCACAATAAGTGATGATGACGGTCAACCAATGTTCCATGTTCAGTTGATAGAAAATTATTCAAAGCTGTGCTCAGACCGGACAATGGCCGGTGCGTGGAATGACATCTTCCAAAGCGTGAAGCGTATTCGTAACAAGGAAATGCTGCAATTTTACCCAGAGTTGATGAATGCCTCGGCTTTATTCGGACTGCAAGAGCCTACTATCACCAAAATTGCCGAAAGTCTGCCTGGAGTTGACCAAATGTTTAAGTACTCATTGAGTCACGAAAACTCACCACTGCTTGATTTGCCTTTGGCCGTCAATCCGACTGGGTGTGCTCGCTGTGAACCTCGATCTCGTGCTTTGATTAAGCATCGTAACAGCCGACCGTTGATCACGCAAAGTCCGCGTAAAAAGATGCAAATTCCTACAAATAACGAATTTACACCAGAAATCATCTCAAGAGAGGCACGGCGAAGTAAGTAAAAGTTTTACTTCGTTTTTATTTCGGCTCGACTCGTTAAACAACTAATTTTTAGCACGAAGCCAACGTTGCATATTCACAACTGCGTTTGGTGACGAAAGTTATGCCCAGCTGATGCGCCGCTCAGGAATCACAGAAAGCATGCTAACCGCGTCTCACGTTCGTTATGATACTGCTTCCTTGCACAACGCTCATTCACAGTACAGAAAGATGAAGCAAGAGTGGCGAAAATATGTTTACTTGGGACGCTCTGGCATTCAAGGACTCGGATTGTTTGCAAAAATGGATCTCGATATGAACACAATGAGTAAGCATTTAAGAAGAATGTAATTTGTATATAAACTTGTTTTAGTTATCGAGTATTTGGGCGAGGTAATTCGAAGCGAGTTGGGCGAAGTGCGTGAAAAGAAATACTTGTCGCAAAACAGAGGGATCTATATGTTCCGAATTGATGAAGAGTACATAGGTAAGCTATTTTTAACACAAATGTTGTTAATTTTCTCTTCGTTTTAGTTGACGCGACAATGACTGGAGGGCTTGCAAGATATGTCAATCATTCGTGTAAGTTTTTCATTGCTTTGGAATCTCTAATTATGTTTTTACAGGCGATCCTAACTGCACAACGGTTTGTGTTTTTAATTTTATTGGAACTGCTAAATTTCTTGCATTTAAAAAGTCACTGAAAACTTTAAAACATTTCAGAAGATTCTGCAATATAACGAAGAGAAGAAGATCGTCATTATTGCAAACAGACCAATCAAAGCTGGCGAAGAACTCACTTACGAATACAATTTTGAATTGGAAGACAATGACGACAAGATTGCTTGTTTGTGTGGAGCTCCGAACTGCGTTAAAGTGAGTTTATTGCACAAACTGTATTCAAATCATGTTTAAACAATGAGTTTTAGTGGATGAATTAACTCAAGCTCGGAAACGCCGAACACTACCGACCAAATCAACTGCTTTCAATGTTTTCTGATCATTTTCAAGTTATTTTGCATTATTCTCCTTTCTTCAAGGACATTGGCCTTACAACAATCTTCAGGTTATTTGCGCGAAAGAGTTGTATACAAATTTCTATCTAATTTATTCTGATCTTGAGGACCTTCAGTGTTTTCAGTCTTTTGCCGACGGGTTGTCTCTGTTCTCCCATTTGTTTAAGTTGCGCGAAAGCAATATTTAGTTTCTGTCGCGGTACAATTAACTAGTTCAACTATCACAAGCATTTAAGTGTTCGCCTGAGTGCTACCAATTGCCTTTGTTTTGTCATAATCGTGATTGTGCAGGCCTTATACACGCAAATTTAATTAAATAAACCAGGACTGTTGTTAATGCGCGCCAACTAGCTAATATTTTCTTTGAATAGCAAAAGCAATTTCAAGTGTCTTTTTTGTGTCGGATCTCTTTTAGAAATGTTGCGTACTATGTAATAATTACTAAACATTTAATAAACGCAATATAAAGAATGTTTGTTGGCAATTGATTTAAACTCGAATTTAAGATTAGCTCGAAGATGCAGCCATTATTAAGTGAAAGTGGAGCGGATGCGCAAAATCGGGTCACTTGATGGCCATATGACACGCGTTTAATTCGCGGTAGCGCATCAAAAAACAAACATCTCCTCGTCGTCGCCGATTTGATACTTCTCGAATCAAGTGTTGCAAACTCATTCTCGCACACTTTTCATTCATGTTACTTTTGATCTGCTTTAAATGAACGGTCGAGCTCACTTTTTATGCTTAATGAGTTTGTTAAATTTTGTGGACAAAACAAATGCTGGCCACTGTTATGTTTGTTCAAATGTTGAATCTATTCGATTATTGCCTAAAATACAAGACAGCGAGTGGAAGGCCTGGCTTAAAAATTTGAGTTCCGAACCACAAACAGATGATTGCTTGGATGATTTTACAGTATATCTTAATTTATTCACAAAATAACACTATATTGCTAAATTTAGTCTGAATATGCTCTTCGGTCTGGAGTTAAATCACAACATTGTCATAATGGAGCATGCTTAAAAATGACTATCAGCGAAAAGTCAGGTAGCTTTTATTCGAAAAATCTTAGTTTGAATATTCTATTTAGGAGGAACATACATTTGGCGCTCATGTCTAAACAACTCAGCAGAACTTGTACGCAGTGACTGTACAGAAATTAGCACAAAACAAGGAACAATGAATATTTGTACATGTTTCGGCCACTTATGCAACACATCATCAAGCACATTCTTATCTACTTTCGCTTACATAATTCCAATTATTTTTGTAATAATTTATTAACAGTAAAGCTCTATGGCAGAACCGATATTAGACAACAAATACCAAGGCAATTAAGTGTATTGTATGGAATTGAAAGAAGAAACGTATCATTTGTCTTTCTTTGTCTCAGCTTTCTGTTCTTCGGCAGGCGCCGCCTCAATTGCATTCTGTTGTTCTTCAGGCTCGCCTTCTGGATGCTCCAAACTTGTGCCGTATTCGTTCACACGCTTAGGATCAACACGATAAGCCCATCGCTGATACAAGTAGACAATGAATATCAAATCGTCGCGGAAACATCCAATTCGGTACATTGCTGTAAAAGATAGCATTAAATAAATAGAAGATAAAACAATGCTTACTTGGCATTCGAATCACAAAGGCGAAAAGATCGTCAATGAACGTGTTAATGAACTTGTAGGTCAACATTCTCCATGGCAAGTGGGCAACAGATTTCTAGAAACAAGATCATTAAATAAGTCGTGAATCAAAAACACTCACCAACTTATAGTTTATGAACAATTGTGGAGTCATCTAAAATTGAATTTTAGAAAGAAAATACACCGATCAATATCTAACCATAATGAAGCCAGTTGTTAGCAGGAATCCATATGCTGTAGAAAGAATAAAGCTGTACCAGCCTCGCTGCTCGTCATACATTAAGGAATAGATGGCGTAACAGACCAAAAGAGGAAACATGAGCCATGAAAGGTATTTGAAAGCGAGTTCATCGTACTGCTTCGTCGAAGATTCAACATAAGAGCCTTTGTCACTGAATCGAATTTTAGGGAAGATGCCCAAAAACTTTTCATCATAGATCACTTCAACATTCATGCATTTCGGAATCTTCCACATTTCAATCAGCAATCCAACACCAATAGAGATCTTGATGACAAACGAAGAATCATTATCACAAATGTACAAAAAGACGATTGTTGACTGGAACACATTGAAAAGAACGGAACGAACTGACAATCCCTCCATGGACTTTCTGTTCTTCCAAAACTGAATGTCGTTCTTGAAAGCCAAAAACTCAAACACTGTATGTGCCAACGAAACAAGCACAGTGACCGCCAATAAGTATGGATTAGTCTCCAACAAAGCTTGCTTGATGGTGTCTTGATCATCGCCATCATGTTCTTCTTCACCACCCATTGCATTCAACATCTGAGACCATTTGGCTTGATTCTGAAAATGATTAAATAAGCAGTTGCTACAAATGAATTGCGTTTACCTGCTGAGAAGCATAGAGCTGCCATTTGAACAAACTAAGAGGTGCATACGTAATTGTGAGATTCAATTCTTTGACCGTCTCATTGATAGGGAAATACTCGCTGCCCAAATTCCAGTAATTGTTGAAGAAAAGCACGGGATAATACTTGTTAGTCTCTGGATGAAATTTGACATACTGATCCAAAGGACTCGGAATTTGACCTGAATTCAAACATTTTTAGGGTTGCAATTAGTCAAATCACCTTTAGTCCATGCTGTGTAGTCGTTAACAAGATTGACAGTCAAATTAGGATGGAAGTAATTCAACGTCTCATACTTCATAACAGCTGCCTTTTTCTGATCTTCTTCAGTCTGCTCAGTTTTGCCGGTCAACAAATTTTGCGTCAACTTGTAGTGTTTCTTCTTGAATTTGTTCAAACGGAACGCACCATGAATAACCTAAATTTGAAGATAAAACAACTTTCTTCAGAAAAGAAAGCTTACCTCAGAGCCTGCATAATTTGATTGACGCGGATTGGGTGACTTGCCTGACTTCAAGAAAAATGCATGCAAATAATAAGACTGATTTTGAAGCAAAGCTGCCGGCGTTTTGAATGACAACGACTTGACACGAGAACCATCGTTGTTTTCTCCAGATTCCCAATCGCCATATCTCAATCCTAAACAGTAAGTTAAAATATAGGCTCAAATAGAGAATAAAAACGTGCCTTTTTCAGACCACACCAAAGCATCTGCATTGTCAAAATCTCGAAAGACATTTTCGTTTGGAGATAAATAGAAGTAAAAATCAAATAAAGTATTAGGAGCATAGAGATTCGTTGAAGGTTGATAGGCACGACCGTCTCCACCCGTATAGTTGCTGTTGGGACCCGCATTGTTCTGTCCAAAGAAGCTTCGGATGGCGCCCATCATAATCCAGAAGAACAGCATTCGCATCGCCATCGACTTTATAGTTTCGAACATGCTGAACTGCTGTTGCTAAACGTCAAGTAATAAGATTAGATCAAGCAACGAAAATTGAGTTGAATTCAAAAAAGTTTGTGCTTTGAATGATTTTGTGCGTTTTTGAAGTTATTATTTTTGAATCGTATTGTGAGCTTACATTTTCTGGATTTGGATTTGCGGCGACTCCATCTCCGCCTGCCACTAAAGGCTGATTATCAGCCATCTGTCTAAAATTAAATTTTTAAACAATGATGACAATAATATGTTACACGTATCGAAGATTTCAAAATATAGGGTATCCTTTTAGAATCTCTATCCAAAACTTATGCACATTTTTAACGAGCCTTAAACTAAAAACGCTTTTTGAAAACTTCAACTTAGGAGTTAGTTGAACAAATCTCAACAATTACTCAACAAACAAGGCAATTCGGTTAGAAAACGTTGAACAACCTTTGTGCTCTTGAAAAACGATAAAAGACCTCGAAAATTGCGCCATGTGTGTTTTGGTAAAAATGACACCCGTCTGTCTCCTTCGTGTCTAAACAGCCCAATTTATCCCGCGTATTTTTGATCAATCGTGCGACTTGCAATCGCCTTTCAATGTTTGTCCGTTATTTGCCTTTCATTTAATTGTTGATTTTTCGTAAATTCACTTGAGCTGCTTTTAAATTGGCATTTTTCTGTCCGAATTGACCAGTGCGTGGGAAGTATCGACTGACCTTAAACCCGTATTTCGAGACGAGCTTAATCCAATCGAAAAATTCGGGTGACGTAAAGATGCAGGCGCAGACAGTCAATATAGGCAACGGGCGCGAGCTTCACTTTTTACCACTCGCCAATCGTTTGTTTCCATATTTGAAAGGAAGTTTCGGTGCTTATTAGATGGAAATTGTACGGGCGTCAATTATCAGTATAGAGTCTGTATGGGCGCTCGTCCGCCGTGATTGTAATATTTGTTTTCCCGACTTGAACCTATTTTTCTCGAAATTCATCCAATTTCTTGGTCACTGTGTTTTTGTGGAACGCGTCGATAAGAACGTTTGAAGTCTGAAGTTGCGAATATTGGCGCGTAATTTGAAAGTCACGAGAGTGTTTTCGATGCATAAAATCGTTTCATTTCAGAACCATTCCGATGCTGCACCTCTCATATAGGTTTTGAATTTTTGTTTGACTATGTCAAGAGGTAAACATCGTTTTCGTGAATTTTCAACACTCTTGGTTTAGATTTAACGTGCAACGAATCCCTTGCCGAGGATGGCGGGAATAATTTTTCGGTATATTTAAACAAAGTTTATACAAATATTTAACTTCTCTGTTTTCAGCCAAATCAAGGCCGATTTAATCAAACACAGCAGCTTTTCTCAAACGTAATTTTTGTCTTTTGAGTAGAATTTATTGAATGTTCTGTTTTAGTCAACTAATCAGTCGTTAGTTTTGCTTCGAGACCAACTTATGCAGCAACAACAACTTCAAAGCCAAGCCCATTCGAATCAAATCGCATCGTTGGTGCGTTCTTTTTGCATTTTAAACTCAATTCACTTGTTTCAAAATTATTTTCCCTCATGTTTCAGTTACGAACACAGCAAGGCTTAAGTGTTGAGTCGTTGGGTAGTCAGTTAAATCAAGCAAATCCTACGTCGATGGCCGATAACTCATCTTTGCTTGCCCAACTGCAACTCCTTCAACAACACAATCAGCAACAACAAAGACAGGCTCAACTTTCCATGCTAACGCAGTCCTCCAATTTTTATGGAAACGTTTCGTCGAGTGCATCAGCGCTTAACAATCTTGGATTGCAGTCAGCAGCAGGCAGCGTTGACCAACAAAGCCGTCTAAATAGCATCCAACAATTGGCTTCGGCGTTGGGACTTCAAGTGCCCGGTGCACAGAGCGTACAAAACGAGTACGACACGCTACTAAATCAGCTATTGCACCAAGTTCAAGCACCGCAACAATTACAAAACGCACAGTCCGTCATAGCCAATGCACAAGCTCTCCAACAAAACAATTTAACACAAGCAGCCAAGACCGTCTTCAATTGAACAACAGTTGCTATCAAGGCTATTGGGTGGAAGAAATCCCAGCGTTGGAGGAACTAACAATGCACAGTTATTGTTGCAACAACAATTGGCCGAGATTCTTCAGTCGCCTCAATTGCTGCAAGTTGCACGTGAATTGACTGAACAGCACAGCTCTCCTCAAAGTCAACAAACTCAATTCCAAAAGCAAGAACTGCGACAAACGGTCAGCTATCCCAGCCAAAATCAACAAACTTCCGACGCCCTTCAACAATATCTGCAAAGAATTGCTGCTCAGTGTGGAGTCACTCTGCCCGAAAGTCAATTTGCCGGTCAGCAAGCAGCCACTCAAGGTGCACAACTGTCTAGCGTTCCGGCTTCAATTCATCAAACATCGTTGGCTTCACAAATTCAACACTTGAACAGTCACGCACAACAGAGTTTCGTTTCTCAAGCAAACAGTTTGTTAAACAACCTACAAAGTGCCTACATGCTTCAACACGACTCTCAAACACCTCAACAGCAACAACAATTTGACCAGCACTTAACTCAGCCAAACACAAGTAGAGCGTCTGGAACATCGCCAAGAATATTGAAAAGAAGTCGTCCTTCCTCGTCTACGCCAGGAGCAGCTTCGGTGAACAGTTTGAGTGCGTCGCAACAACGTCTTTTGGCCGACTGTACAGTTGAAGAACTGAAGCAGAAACAATCGGAGTTGGTCAAAAGCTCAATGCAGTTAGATGGTGCTTCTACTACTCAACAACAAGACTTGCTTTTGGAAGAGTATCGGCGAATTCAGCGACTGATTGACTTAAAAACTGCCCAAAATCACGAGCGAAATGGAAGCAACTACCAAAACGAGCGTTCGCGTTTGAATGAAGAACAGTTTTTGCAAGACAAACTGATCAATGCTGGCAACTCTTACCAATCTCAAGCGCATCTAAATCCCAGTGATCCGCGTTTTATATCAAACATTCCTACGTTGGCGGCGTTTCGACAGGTGCCTGGACAAGATATTTTTGAACATATGCCTAAAAAGCGGTTAAAGCAAGAAAAGCAAGTGGACAAGAATGCAACGCCGTTGGGAACTCAGCGAAAACAAGGCAAATCCGCAGAGGTAATACAAACCGTTAAACTCATTTGATTGGCATTTAATTCACATGTTTAGGCGCAAATTCAGAACAAAAAGAGTCCGCAGAAGAGCGCTTACATGTCGAAAAAGTTTCAAAACGGCTCCAGCAACTATGCGAATCAGCAGTTCAGCGAAACGATCACACTTGATGAAGACTTTGAAAACTTCGGACGACAGGCCAACAGTTCTTTACCGCGTAAGCGGGGAAGGTAATTACAATTTAAAAGTATATTTCGACAAAATGGTTATTAAATTTAAGGCCTCGGGCAACGGTGCATGACAGACAACTTGGTTTTAAACAAGGATTGCCTATTGAAAACAAAGACTCGCCGACAAGAACAATTTTGCACGATGCTGTGGACATCTTCTTAAAGCCAGCACCGTCAGACTCAACTCTTGACAGATCAAGTAAAGCTTTTAAACTTGAAGTATCCAACTAAAATCAATGTTTAGCCGAATCGCCGGTCACAATGCCGCGCAAACGATTTAGTCGAAAAATAAGAGAAAACGAGCAATTGCTGTCGAAGATCAACAGTTTGGCTGTAGCTGTCAGCATAACAAGTCCTCATGATTCTGATCTGTTGTCGCCAGATCGACTTTCTTCGTCTGAAAAGGAAGTGGCAATGAGCAAAAAAGACAAAATGAAATTCAACATCAAATCGGCAGAAACTCAACAGTCAATCAAGGAGTTTAGAGACAAACACCCGGAGCTTGGTGATTTGACGGACTTGGAAGTGTGCGGTGTCCAGTCAATAATGGAATCAATAGGCAGTCAATACGTAAGCAACTTTCACACTTACAACGACTATAGAAACCTTTTAGTCAACTGATCCGGTACGTGCACAAAAGAACAAAGCTATTTTGGAGAAGTTTGTTGCCAGTTCGTTGTCAGGCGGACCCAACTTTTGGAATTTGCTTCATCGGATACCCAGGAAAATGTTGCCGAATGAACTGCAAATTGTCGACCATGTTTTCAATCAACAGCATTTGTTAGACCTGGCGAAAGTAAGAATTGTGTTCTTTAAATTGTTCGTCAAATTGTTCAAATTTAGGTTGATATGCTCACTGAATATGCAGCAAATAAGCACGCTTCGACAAGATCTCGTCCACTGTTCAGAGATGCATTTGATGCAAACGAACGGAAGAACGTCCAGTCAATGGCCATGCATTTGTCGTTTGCGCTGCGTCGAATGGACTTTGTCAAAGATTTCATTTACGAATCAACAATGGTGCGCTTAATGAACGACGAGTACAAGCAATTGCGTGGAGATAGCTATCCAAAAGAGCTGTTCATAGATGAGCCTAGTGTCTACAATCGCATAAGCAAGCAGTACGGACAAGTGCCGCCAGAAAGCTCGAGATCGTTGAATTGTGCCGAAGTGGAATGCAAATTGTTGAATCAAATGTATCGATATAGATCACAGTTCTTCAATGAAGTCCACAAACGACCATTTGCTTTGACGCCGCAAAAGAAAGTGACTCCCGATCAGCTGATAATCCAAAACATGGACATAAGCAAGACTTTGTTTAACATTGTTGAGTCGGTCTCCACGTAAGTTTTTTGTGACTTGCATTGTTAAATGTTTTATTTTAGAGAAAAGCCGTATGTCACATTCGAGCAGGAAACTCAAGCATACCTCCACGACATCTATCCTACAGCAGAAGATCACCAGAGATTATCGTTCAAAACCGGTGAACACGTGGAGAGTGATCGTACAATTTGTAAGCATTTCAATCAGCAACATCAAATAACCAGTAAAACGTTTTTAGTTGATCCAAATGCTAAGCAAACTGTAATTTTGAAAGCCAAGCAATCGACAAGTGAAGTTGAAGAGTTGAAACAACGGCTGCAATCACATTTGAACTCCAATTTCAACGAACTACTCAAATTACACGACGCAGTTTATAAAATTCGGTGTAGGGCCATTGAATTGCATCGTGATGACTTTAACCATTTAATTACGTCTGTCCAACGTTCAGTTAGCAGCAAATCGGGTAGAAGAAGCACGTCCGTTGAGCCTCCAATGCTTCCAACTGACAGCGTTCCTTTGTTTAATCGGCGAAGATCAAGAAGTTTGGACATTGGCATTCGCTCTCGTGTTGTTAACTCTGTTGGAGTGCGTTATGTGCCGTGTCCACCATTAAATGATTCTGGATATGCCGAGTTGATGCAATCTCAAGGCAAGAAATCTTCAACTAGCTCTTTAAACATTCTTAGTTTAGAAAAAGAACCGACTGTGGATGAAAGTTCAACAGAATCTGGACCCAAAGAGTATCACGAATACTGGAAAGGAAGACGGCTTTTCAACGCTGGCAGAACGTTTTGCGGCTTTGTTGCAGGAACGCCAACACCTGATAGCTGCTCTCATCAAACTAACACTTACCGACCAAGACACTCGCGCGATAATTGAAGCAGCATGTGAAAAGAACGTAGCCGTCGATACGCCAACTTTCAAAATCCAAGCTCCAGGCAGTCGCAGACATAAGATCAAATCCGGAATTTCTGTTGCTCATCACGTTCGACGTTTGCCACATTTGCACAGACTCCAGCTAAGTCGACGACTCAGAAGTCAACGTGCTAAGGCCAAACTTCCACGCTTCAAAAAGAATGATTTCAATTGGTGGTATTCCCAAATGTTGAATGGAAACTTGGAAAATGCAATTGCAACTGCAAACCGACTGCCAGAAAACGGTCACCAAAATCCAAAGCTTGAAAAGCAAAGACAGCAACGATTGAAAGAGCGCAACAGATTCGTAGCCATGTGTAAGAGAATGCAAACTGAAGGTCTAATTCCTTACTCGCCTTCTTTGTACACTAGGTAATTCCAACAACTAAACAAACTTTATGATAATGATTTCAGAGACAAGAACTTCACTATTGAAACGCTGTCGGATCGGTCATTTAATATTGAACTAAACTTCCGTCACTTGAAATGCCTTGCACTCAAGTTCTACGCTTGCCTTGATCCTGAACGACATGCTCAGTTTGTTCAAAAGTTGGAAAAGATTGAAGCTCCTCGTTTGGATGTAGTTCTGAAAATGAGAAAGTATGTTTCTTTTGTTTGTTCAAGTTTGTAATTTTTTAATTTAGCGATCTTACAATCGGTTATTTATACGAGTTGCCTGCTTACGAACTGCGCTCACATGCTCCACAACGGCACAAAGGATCAAGCACGATAAAGGTGGCTCCAGGCCCCGACTCTTTGGATCACTTATTTGGCGTAAGCATTTTAAATAACCAAATAATACATGTTTTGAACTTTAAGGGCAAGACTAAAAATCCGTATCGCCAATCTCTTTTGTTCCCAGTGACTACTTCACAATTCGAGATTAACAGTGCCCAATTAACAAAGTATCGAGTTAGAGAACAAGATGCAACTCCAGCTGAACGTCTCAACAACAACATGAACTTGGTAGACTGTTCTCGCGCATTGATCAGACTAATTTATCAATCGTCTAAATACGGCAACGAACTTGCAATATTGTAAGAAATTGATTTGAACGTTTTAAACTTCAACACTTTTTAGTGTAAATCATCCAGCATTCAAGATACTTGAAAACGAGCAAGGCGACTCAAATGGACTTCCATCGACGGTTTATCAAGTTGCACTTACAAAAGCAATAGAACAAAAGAAAGTGCCAATCGAGAAGCGAAAGATGCCAGAGTTTAAAACCGATGAAGAAGCCGAGCAGTACTTTAAGGTGATTACTTCAATAGTTAAATGTATCAACTTTGTTTTTTGCAGGAGCGACAGAAAGCAATGAAAGAAAAGCTGGCTTCCATTTTAACTACTGCCCACAAGCAAACCGTACTTGGTCGTCGATGTATCCAAACAATGAAGAAGTTGAGCGGAGTTGAGAAAGCTCAGAATGCAAAGATCTCCGTTGTCCGTCAACATTACAACTCACTGTCGAATCGCTCCAAGAATCAGTTCGTCAAGCGCTATCGAATGGAGAAATTCAACGAAGCAACTCAATTCGAGTCTGATATTCGAGCAGAAGACAACTTGAAGGCGCCCTTAGTTATTCCGGGCTTCAATCCGCCGGATGAGAAGCCAGAGAGCTCCCTAAAACTGCCTAGCTATGTCCGAAATGAAATTCTAAGTCCACCCAAAGTACAACTCTCCACGGCCGACGACATTCGGTCTTCCATCCGCGGAGGCAAAATAAGCAGAGGTCGTGGAGGCCGGCGTATCCGACGTGGCGCCAAATACTAACAATCTGGTCCGAGCACACACTTAAACTTCTAATCTACTTAATCAGATGCCAGTATTTATCTGTTTTTTCTAGTTGTTGGTTGTTGTTGTATATGCTTAATTACCTCGTCCCATTCTTGTTCGTGAGTCAAAAGCATTTAGTCCTGCAAAGCTGGATCTAGTTAGTGACTGTTGTTTTCTCGCATGCATATTAAGTATTCCGTTTATTTTCAATGCAAACATGCAAAATATGAACTAAGTAAACACGTATATGATTGAATCGGCATATGGAATGTTTAGAAAAGAGGTTGATTACATGGCAGCGTGCAGTATCTAAACGTTGGTAACTTTGTTTAAACAATTATGTAGTGCATCCTACCTGAAGAAAGGACCTTTACATAATTGCGGATCTTTGGCTATGCATTCTCTCGACTCGAAGCCAATAATTTGGCCGTTTTTGCATGGCTGAGTTGAAACGAAGTGCTAAAAACGAGTTGAAACAAAATTCTTATTCAGCAAATTAGTTTACTTGACAAACGCCCAGCCACGGAGACCAAATGTCCTCTGGGGTTCCTGGAGCACCTTCAGGCAGCGGTTCAGTTTCTTTTTTAGGCAATTGTGGTGGGAGGATTGAAGGCGGAGAGCCTGAACCGTCTTCTGCTTGATTTTTAGCAACAGGCAGCGGTTGATGAACAGGTCCAACCGGTCCTCTGGCAAAGGCTGAAATGCAATGTTTAAAGTTATTTATGCTCGATACTCACAATCATTTTCTGGCTGCTCTTCTACCGACTCTTCTTGGATGATCAGTTCCGGCGGACAATATTCAATTTGCATCAAACTGCCTTTGCATTTCTTAAAATCAATGCACTTTCTGCGGCGGATACGACGTTCACCGATGTTAGAACATGGAGACCAATTTGACCACGCAGTGAAATATCTGTTTTCTTCTGGAACAATACTTGGTTCTTCACTTGGCTGGAAAAGGTGCTTTTAACTTTTTAAAAATAAGTTTAAGTTACCGGAGCTGCCAATTTAAATTCGTTAAGAACATTGTTTGTTTTGATGACTTTTGTTGCTTCAGGCGCCGCTTGCTTAGACGGCTTTGGAAGACTGAAGTCAGGAGATTCAAGAATGCTTTCTTGGTGATCGTTCAAGGTTGCTTGTGTTTCAGGACTCTAAAAACAGCGTGTAGATTGAAACATCGTTCTAAACCAATTACCAAAATCTTGGCTCCATACAATTGTTGTTTGCTTTCTTCTTTTTTCTCACTCTCCTCTTCTTGTTGTTCATGTTCTTCCGCAGAGCTCATAAAACCGATTTCAATATTCTTGGTGAGTTTGCCGTTTTTAGGTACTTGAGTTGGCTTTTTAGCAAGTGGCATTTCTGCTGGTTGTTGGCTCTTTTCTAAAATCACACTTTTTGTTAACGTTGTTGTTTTAAATAATTTATACCTTGAACGGCTGGAGCTTCTGTTTTTTCGTCCATTACTTCTTCATTGTGAATCATTTCAACTAGTTTTGTGGTTTTGATTGTAGTTGGCGGAGTATTTGTTGAACTAACTGTTGGAGCATGTGTTGTTGATTGAGTTGTTGTTGACTGAGTTGTTGATTGAGTTGTTGTTGGCTCCGGAGTTTGTTTAGTTGTTTGAACTGTCGTTGGCTCTGGAGTTTGAACGGGCTTTTCGATTTTCATGTCGGATTTTTCTTTTGGTGGTTGTTGTTTAATTGCTAAAATGTTAATGTTTACTGATTACAAACAATGTTAAGTATTTACGTTCTGGCGCTTCCTCTTTAATAAGACAGTCATTTTGCATAAAAACGACACGGTCATCATCTTCCACGTGTATCAATGTGTTATTGCTGCTCACTGTATCCAAATTTGTAATACATTCACCCTCTTCATAAAAGTACATCGCGGATTTGCACTTGAATGTCTAAATTAGCAGATTAAATAGTCATTTAGCAAGAAGCTCACCGTTTCTTGAATACAGTGGTTCATGCACTCCGCAAGTGTTTTAAAAATGGCCGTTGATTGAGCAAAACCGCTCAATAGCATTTCATCAACGCGCAAATAATCACGCTTTCCACATTCTTTGGCCAAGTTTTCTGAACAGAATTTATATTAACAACTACTTCAACTATATTTCTTACCAGGCATGCAATACTTTTCAAATAAGCGTTTTGGCTTCGATGTTACTCGTCTTTCTAATGCACCGTCGGGATAAGTACGTTCAGAATAAAGCTTGCAACGTCGGGTTTCATCATTATATGAATAAGAAGTGCAGTTTGCAGGCTTTTGCGAAGGGTCCTGATTCTTTGAACACCATTCACGACATTTTGATTCGTCAACGTCGTCCACTTTAAATGTCGAAGACGCCAAAGGCTCAACGCGTGTCGTCATAAAATAACTCAGTCTTGAATCTGGGCAGTGAATTGCTAAAAGCAAATTTAAATACATGCAAATGAATGTAAGTGAATGATCGAAACTGTTTAACAGTTAAAAGAATAACTAAAACTTACAAGTCTCGGCAATTGTTGTTTCATCTTTTTGCGAAGACTTTGGCCGCGCTGATATTAAAACAAGCAGCGTTGATAAATAAATCCAACACAACAACATCTAAACAAAGCCGGTTAAGAGTTGTGAGCTTACTGAATAAAAAACGCAAAACAAACAGATTTTGTTATCTAATCAAAACAATTTTCATATTCACGACAAACTTTAAAATAGCACTAATTAGATTCCAACAATCAGCGCCCGAAATCAAGTTTCTCCGAAAAGCCTTTTGCTGTTCAAAAGCCGATTAAGCGAAAGTACGCGGTGGATAAAGAAGCTTGACATTTCCGTATCTGTTGTCAGTCCTTTTTTCAAAGGTGAGAACTTGCGCCACAAATTGGGAATATCAGCAGAGAGATCTCAGGAGATTTTGCTTTTGGGTTTATTGAGTTTGTTAAGCCGGCATTCCACTGGTTCCACGGTGGCTTTCTATTTCATCTTGAGGATCCGCCTAAACAGCATTGACGGTAATTCGGCGCTTAGACAGCGTCCATCTGCGCACGGCATTCGTTTGGTTTTCCTTTCCGCTAATAGGTCATCACCCACTTTCGCAACCGCAGGCTCCGCGAACAACATAACTTTCGCACCGCTCAAACCCCATTTATCTTGATGCACCGCTGTGGAATTGTTTGAATTTATTGGATTCTTTTTGAAAGCAAAAAACAAAAGCAAACAACTGTGGCCAGAATTACATAATATTAGCACAGTAGAAGTTATTTCAACGGCTTGATGTTCTTGAGTTCGGGATCTTCAGTTGTTTCTGCCAATTGTTCTAAAAACAGCTGTTACAAACATGCATAAAAAGGTTTAAAACCTGTCGACAAAGCATTGATGGTGAAGTTACCCAGTTCGTAGGCAAATGTTAAAATGACAACCAAAAAGCAAATGCCCAGAACCCATTCGCTAATTGTGGCAACCAAGTGATTTACAAACCATGGATCACTTGGATCTAATTTTAGAGGTGCATGATTTGGGAACTTTGGTCGGGGTGGCTTTTTTCCATTTGAATCTTCCTTTACAAATATGGGACTGTTGGTTGTTGTCATGTCTAAATATCATTTATTTAATTCAATATTTGTAAGTTTTAAAAACATACGAATAACTAAGCTAAGTGTGGTAACCAAAGCAAGAAGCCCTCTAAACAATGTTAAGCAAGTAGGAGCAATTTTTGGCTTAATCACGATTGTCAAAATAATATAAGTCCACACGTAGAATAAGCCACAGAAGAAAGCCAGCCAAGCACCCAATCCTTAAAGATTACAGTTGTTTAAATTAATTAAATTTTAAATACCGTGTGCCAGCGGAACACTTGTTTCTTGAAAGTTCGCAACTACAGTTAAGCCGACTGCACTGGCCATAGCCAAGAGCAATAGTAACCATCGAGCGAATGCCCATCCACACCCATTCAGATTATGAAAACTCATGAATTGGGACAAGTGAATGTTCTTAGCGGCTGCAGTCAGGATCCAAAAGAATCCTCCAAAGTTTAACAGGATGCCAAAAATACACTACAAATTAAATTATTCTTGATTTAAAACTTAAACTTACACTCTCTGGGACCACGGCTCCGCCATCAGAAATGTAACTAAACCAAGACGCTTCATCGTTGTTGAGGACACCAATAACATATCCGGCAATAAAAGAAGAAATGGTAAATATAGAGGTTAAGATGGGAAACCAGTAGACCGCAAGTCTGGAATATTTAATCTTATTAAACAACTGCGTAGAAAGTAACTAACTTGTGCTTTGGCCGAACTCTTTTGACTATTTGGAGTTCATTACTGGTGCTCCACGCTGGAAAGCCGTTCACCACAAAGCTGTTTGACATTTATGTCTAAATATACAATACAAATCAACAGAGGTTGCGGACAATAAAAATTTGGGTGTGTTAACACGCGACCTACGCTGCTTCCTGAAGAACACGGACATAAATTCAACAAACACAAACTCTCTAATTCGCACACCGACCTCAAACCCAACCCAATGTTTCACAAAAATTATAAACGCCACATGTAAGCATGCACAAAATATGTATTTGCTAGTGACTCAGAAAAAATCCTTGCTATTAATTGATAAGAAAAATTCCAACTTGATTGCAGCAAGCTTATGCGTCAATTTCAAAAAAGCCAAAAACTCTCCACAATATTTATTAGTCGGATTACAAAGAAATTAGTGTACAAGAAATCGGCAGAATGATAACTTACAATTTGATTAGTGAATTGTTAACTGCGCGTCGGCCGCCAAACCCATGCTAATTTTGTGCTCCTCAAACAAGGCAATCAGTGAGTCCGTGTAGCGCTTATGCAACTGATCGAGCTCCTTTTCGGATGGATTGTAAGACTTTTTGACATGAATCGGAGCGCCAAACACCGTAGTAATAGGATGGCGTTTTGGCATTAAACCAAACTTTGCCGAAAACAGCCCTGAACCGCTGAACAAAGGTGGGCAAAATCCAAACAATTTCTTGATTCGACGCTAAAAAGAGCTGATAAATCAAACTGTAAACATCAAATGTTTACCTGAATAGCTCGCAACCCAGTTTCTCGATTATTTCCAGACTGATTGAAAACGTCATTCTCTCCAAATGAGTAAGATGGAACCAAAGATGCACTGAAAACCCAAAAATAAACATCAATCGAGCAAAAGTCTTACCCATAGCGTAAAGCAAACTTGCAAAAACCTCGGCGATTACGCAAATTTAAAATGTTTTTCCCTTGATGTGCATCCAACGCCTCTTCTGCACCTCCAATTACAATTCCAACAATTCGTCCGGCCTTTCTTGAACGCAACAAATACTCTAAGCTTCTTGGGCTGCTTTCAACGCCACCTAAATATAAATAAATTAATGTTTCAAATTAAAAAGCACTTGCCTAGACCAATTCCAATCTCGCGACGGAAAGGAAACCAAAATTGCCCATTCAAAGTCAAAAGATTAGGTTCAAGGCCAGGAAAATGTTTTGCAAAGTCAGTGCCTTCAGTACACAAATGAGTGAACGCTCCAATGCTCAAAACACCATGCGGATGACATCTTCAAACAAGTTAAATTAATCAATTACGTAAAAGCTCTCACCCCAAGATGTAATTTCGATCAGACGGCAAATCCGCTGTTTTGACAATTTTTATCGGAAAATAGTTGGCAAAATGCTTCCAAATGCGCGAACCTTTCAAAAATGCCTAAAACTCACAATTAAGAGGCAGTCAGTGATCATAAAGCGTTACCCAGTTTCGAGAACCGCGTGCTGGTGTCTTGAAGTCGTATACATACCAAATTGCATAAAAGATCATGAGCGGCCAAAATCGCGTGCATAACAAAATGTATCCTGGTAACCAAAATGAGATCAACGGCAGAACGATCCATAGAAAAACGTGAATAGCTACCGCAAGCAACTGCGCAGCTTCATTCGTCCATTTTGTCCAAGCAGCGTTGAGCAAGTCCGGTAATTCTTTTGTCCAATCTTTACAAATAGTGACAAACATTGCACTTCACAAATGCTTAGAAACGTTTGAAAAAAGCAAAACTTTATGACAAACACTTTTCGAAACTTTAACAAACAAATTAAACAACACTTTGTCGATTACTTTATTAGATCATTTAAACTTGTAAAACCATATTCGTGCTATGCTTTTGAAATCTAAATTCGTTAGGCAAGTTGTTTGTTGGAGATGGAAAATCGTGGCGTTTAGGCCTCGTTGGAGCAATTATGCAACAAGTATTGCCGAGAGCGTTTCGTCTAATAACCAGGTAATCGAGGATCAAGAAAATGATAATTAATGCAAAGCAAGTAATGAACGCGTACCAAGCCTGAACGTTGTTTAATTTAAGACGTTTAAAAACGATCAACTCACCCAAATTGGAACGTGCTTCATTCAAGTTAAACGAAATTGATCATTTAAACTGGAACATCATCGCAACTATAAAAATGGCTAAATTTATACATTAAACTTTGAAAACTGCCGATGTTCTAAATACACCCGCACATAACACGCACCCAAAAGTTCGACTCGAATTCGATAGTGCCAAGAGTCTACAAATGTGCAATTATAAAAAACACAAAATGCTGACTCTAAATTCGGACACGCGAGCAAAGACAACAATGCCCACCAAGAGCGTCTTGAATTCATAATTTGGCGAGTTTTTGTAAGCGACCAGAACGGAAAGAATGTTCTTGTGTAAACAATACCGTTTGTGAATTTCTAATCAACCACATTCAATGCGGAACTTGTTGGACCGTAAGTAATTCTGGCAAAAAGACCAATTAGTCAAAATTTAATCCCGAAACGTCCGACCAACATCCATTCTTCATGTAGACGCAGAAGCCAAACCGAATTAGCCTCCTCTACCGTTGAAATGAGTAATAAGGGCGAAAGAAAATGACTTTGCCTGTCAAAAGGTTGGTTAGTCAACGCGCATTTGCTTCGGGCAACGACACCGGACAACATTTTTGTTGTTGAATGGCCACCCATTTCCGCTATCCCATAAACGTTCGATTAACTGTTGTTCTTGTCGAGGCAATGCACAGCGTTAATTATTTATTGTGTATTCTGGTTAAAAGTCGGCACAAATATGTGTACAAATAAAGCTTACAAAATGAGACCTTTCTTTGTTAAGATGGCGTTTTCGATTGAGGCTTACAATGAACAATTGTGGTTGCATTCGCATTTTCGTACAATTTCGACGATTTTTGTTCGGTGTGATCCGTCTGGGCAGAGCAGCTTTACTCGTCGCTTTTTCACTTTTGTTGCACTACAACAGTCTTCTCCGTCGTTGCCACACCATCCTGAACATTTGGCATTCTTAACTTGCTCGACTGAGCGACAACCTTCCATCTCTACGTAATGCCTAAAACGCTCTTTTCCGCAATGGAGTTCGCCTAAAAGCATTGAAGCATTATTATTGTCGGGAACAAAGTTTTCTTGTTTGGATAAAAATAGTTCAAATGTTATTTTGAGACAGCATTGAAAAAGTGCATTGTTTGAAAGCGGAACAAACGTTGAAAAGACATTTGATATTTTAATTCAATTTACTAAACTCTCAATTAACTTACGTTCTTGACATTGAAAACCTTCGGCCGACGTAGAATTAATAAGGCAATTTGCACCGTTTTTGCAGTCGGCAGTTGAACACAAATCAACAATTCCAATACAACCTGCTTGGATGTCTTGCTTGTCAACCGAGCTTTTCTCCAAATCGACTGCCTCTTCATTAACGTGAACATTCGACAAGCATCCGTCCAAGCTTTTGCTTTCTTTGATGTGGAATTTGGCAAGTGCTTTTGATGCTATTCCGGTTGGAAGGCCGCCCAAATAAAGGTACTGTTTGGAGTTGAGTTGAAAATGATGATTTCTTCCGTAGTTGCTGATCATTTGTGGAGTTGAGTTGTCGATTTGAAGCAGCAAGTTTTTGTTGCTTATGTTCAAATTGATTTGATGTGCTTGGGAGTCGCTGACTAAAAGCGTTAATAAAGTCTAAAATGATATTGTGTAAATTTACCAGTTGCATAGCTGTAAACCAAAGACGGCGGATAATTGCCGATGTAAAATGAAACTTTAATTCGGCCATCGAACAGTTCAACAGCAATGTGAGAGTTATCATCTCCGTAATATGCAATCAATCCGGTCCTTAAAGCTTTTTATACAATGTAAATGAGATTTTGGTTACTTTTTTGTTGAACGAAGCACAAAAGACAAATTGCCTTTCGAGTTGAGTTGCCACGGTTTCAGAGCAATGAATGAATTGGGGTTAGAAAATCCAACAGTAGTGAGTTGATCGCAATTCAATCCACTGTATCCGTGAATGCATTTGCACTGAATTTCTTCGTCTTCATTTGTTTGACAGGTGCCCTAAATTTACACAACATTGTCTAAAAACACTATTGAAAAAGTTACATGAATGCAATTTGCTGCAGTGCAATGAGACAAGTATGATTCCAAACTTGGACTTCTTCTGTTTTTGCACGTTCCATTCTTGCACGAGTCCAAAAGTTCTTCTGTACAGTTCTGGCCCGTGTAGTCTTTGGTGCAAACACAAGAATAATTAAGTCCGTCAACAGATGCCAAGCATTCAGCGCCATTTAAGCATGGATTTAATTCGGGCATACAGAATTTGAGTCTTTTCTCGCAAAACTCGCCAGCAAACATATCAGAAGGGCATTCACAAGAATACGAGTTGATTTTGTCGATGCACTTGGCTCCATTCTTGCATTTGTTGTTCTTGCAATCGTCAATATTTGTTTGGCAACGTTCACCTATAAAGCCTTGCTGACCTAAACAAAAAGCTCAGAACTGAGACTAATAAAACTGATTACATTGGCATTTGAAGCGTCCTTCTTCGGAAATTTTGCAAGTTCCGTTATTTAAACAAGGATCTCCATAACATGCATCAATTTTGCTTTCACATTGTCGGCCATAAAACTCGTTTGAGCACTTGCATTTAAACTGCTGACTTGACTCTTGGATGCATTCGCCTTGGTTTTTGCACGGATTCAAAGCACATGGATTGCATTTTGCTTCAATTTCAATAGGCAACTGTGCAACTTGCTTGAATTTGTGGTAGTTGCTTGTCACTAAAGCGTTAATTGTTTTTAAGCATACGCTTTAAAGCACTTACATAACAACTTGTTTTGCATTTCAATCGGGAATTCACATCTAGCAATTCCGGGTTCGATGAAACGCGCCTACAACTTGAATAACTCAACATTGTTTTAAAGTCTGTGCTTACCTTGATCCACTTACTAAACCACATCATATTTTGGTCGCAATAAAGTTGGTTGCTGCCCAAAGCAATGTGACTAATGTTGTTCAAGCTTGAAAACGCCTCTTCTGGCAGTATTGACAAATCGTTTCTAAACAAATTAATTAAATCTACAAGTGACCGAACAAACATTACCCGTGCAGTGACAAAATGCGCAAACCACTCAAACCGACAAATGCTCGTTCGCCCAGACATTTCAGTTGGTTGTAGCTGAGGATCAAAGTGCTCAATTTTGATAAACTTCGGAACGTATCAGATTCAATGAAAGTCAGCTTGTTTTGTGATAAGTCGAGCTTGGCTAGATTAATCAAGTTGTTCAGCACATTCGGAGGCAATTCTTTGATTTGGTTGTTATCCAAATAAAGTTCAACTGTGTCTGGGGGTACTTGCGGAAATTCTGTTAATTGTCGGTTGGAGCAACGAATTATCTTGTCTTCGCATGTGCAGTTAAACGGACAAAACGTTCCGTTTTCTGTGCAAATGTTGCCTACGCGGCCTAAAAGTGTTGTTTTAAAAAGTCACCAAAAGCAGCAAATTTAAACCAACCTTGAATTTGTCAATTCAGTGCTTTCAAGAGTAATCAGCGGTTTTCCACGCAACATTTCCGGGTCCATGCAAGTTGGGCGATCAAAAACTTTCAACGAACCACTTGACTTCAAAAAATTGACGAAGCCTTTAAGGTACAAATTGCATGCAAACTCATTGTTTTCAAGATGTCTGAAAACTCAAAACATTAATTTTTCTGTTGAGAAATGTTTACAGCTCTCGGAGTTGTTTCATATCTTCAAATGTTTCATCGTTTATGCTGTGCAATTTGTTTTGCGCCAATGATCTTAAGATTAGTGTTTAAGTTAGTGAACATTAAAAATTGTCGCTTACAAGACGTGCAAGTTTGTAAATTTGCCGAAAGTTGAACGAGTAGCGCATTGAATTTGGTTGTGAGCCAAATTTCTAGAAATATTGTCTTAAACACTTGCCCAACGTTTGAAAAACTTACAAGACTTCTAATGAATTAGCGTTGCTTCCAAACAGGTCAGACGAGAAGTGAGCGATCTTGTTCGAAGAAAGATTTCTAAAGCAGGACATGAAAGTTGAATAAGTTTTAAAAAGCTCACAGTTCTTTCAATGTTTCTAGTTTGTCAAACGCAAATTTGTCAATTGAAGCAATTTGGTTTTCACTCAAATCAAGCCGCTCCAGATGTTTCAGACTTTTGAGACCATTTTGCGCACTAACAGATTGGATTTTGTTCCGATTTAAACGCAATTCCGTTGTAAATGAAGGCAACTCTTTCGGAATCGATGTTAAACCGCGAGCACTACAGTCAACCACTAAACAAAAGCTATTGAAGTTTAGTTATAGCGATAGTTACCTGTTTGATGACAGAAGCATTGATCTGGACACGCGTTGTCAATGAAGCATTGATCTGCTTGTTTTGTCACGTAAGACTCTGCTCCTTTGCAACGGAATTTGTTTGATTGCAGCATGGAAATTCGACGTTTAACCAAACGCCTAGGCTTTTCGCATTTAGCGCCCGAAGTTTCAATTGGCTTCTGTTCCAGCATTTGAGCCAGCCACAACATATTGCAATCACAAATCAGAGGATTTCTAGCCAAATGCAACGTTTGCAAATTTTGCAGATTGTCAAATGTTCCATTGGCAATTGATTTGATATTGTTGTCGTACAGCGATAACCTAAAGGTATTATTACTGCTACAGATGATTAAACAAAACAAATCTTACAAGTTCAAATTAATAAGGCCTTTGAAAACATCTTTGCGGAGGCATTTGAGTTCATTAGCGTTCAATAAAAGTAGCTGAAGTTCTTGCAATGGCTCGAAAACAAATGCAGGCAGGTCAGTCAAATTGTTTCCGTACAAAACCAAAGTGTTTAAAGAATGAAGTCCAGCAAAAGCATCGGGTTCAATTTCTAAAATACATTTTATGCACATTATCAATACTTTTCTTACCTTTGATTGCATTTTTGCTCAAATCCAAACGGCGAAGTTGGCGCAGTTTTTTGAACACGTTAGATGGAACTGTTGTAATTTGATTTTGTTCAAGACGCAACTCAGTTGTTCCGGGTGGCAAGTTGTTTGGTATGTGTTTCAAACCTCTGTCTCTTAAAAGATGGAATTTTAAAGGTAATCTTTAAACAAGGTTTTAATATTGTTTAGGTGTTGCAATTTTTGGAAATTGCACTTGGATCTCACCTGCAATCAACGGTTGAATCCGTACAAGCACAAACTGTTGGACAAGAACTTGCTTCACTGCAGCTAGCTGCTGACCGTTTTTCAATTCCAGAGCATTTCATATACTAAACTACTAGTTCGTATACTTTTAGGTTTAAAATTACCTGCACGTCAACTTCTCCAATTTCACGCCCTTGCAGCATAGCTGGTCGATTACATCTTGTATTTGACAGCAATTTCAAGTCTTTCATCCAAGCAATGCTGTAAACAGTTTCTATTAACTAATAACTTAAACAACACTTGCCGGCAATCACAGACCCAAGGATTGTCCATCAAACGACTAAAATGATTGTTCAATTAAATTAAGCATATTTAAGTTCTCACAAGACACGCAAGTTGTCCAAATTGCTAATCTTGCTCATCGTATTCAGTTTGTTGCCATTCAAGGTCAGAATTTCCAATTCCTTCCAAGTAGATATTATATTTGTGTCCAGGCATGTCAGTTGATTTTTGTCTAATTGAAGATTGCGCATTGACGTTGGGCCGTAGAAATGATCTTCTGTTAACGTTGTTAGTTGATTCTCCGACAGATCTCTTAAATTGCTTGTTCGTTTCAATTAACTTGTGTTGAATTAAAGTAATGATTGCATTCTTCAAATGTTTCAAGCAAATTTTGCAAACAGCAGTGATCTTGTTTTTTCGCTCGTTTCTCCACTCCGAACAATCAATCATCATTATGAGTAATTTTTCATGGAGAATTTAATGTCATCTGTTAATTTTAAAACGCCTAATTTTCTCTTCAATCGCTTGCGGACGGCAGTGTTTTTATTCAAAAATCGTAGGCACGAGCAGGTAATTAAAATTTTCGAAACGGTCGCAATTTTCAGCTAATGGTGTGATCAGTTGCTTGGGCATTTGCGAAGCGCCTTAAAATAACATTGTTCTAGCGGATCAGCACTTAATTGCCTTCCCATCAAGTCCGAAACGTCCCAGTCGGATCAACAAGCGCCCGAACAAACAAACTTTTGGTTGTAAATTTCTTTGAATGCCACTCCCGAGGCGCTTAACAAGAGTTATTGCGCTACGCAACAAAACTGACAGGCGCTACCATTTGTCCTCCGCTGTCCAGTGATTGAAGAAGACAGAAAGTGAAAATTAGAATAATAGAGATTACACAATTCTGACACATTGCAAGCAATTGGCACTAAAGATATATTCCACTAAACAGTAGGAACAGTAGTTTTGCAGCTGCAACAAGTTCACATGCCATTTTGCAGTTGAATAGGCCTACCGCTCACAAAATGGCATTCCTTCTTTGCTAATAATCGCCAAATCAAACAACTCAAGGACTAATTGCTTGCGCGCTTGAAAGCAGCACTTGCGTTTTTTGCATTTCAAGATTTTCATCCGCATCTTGCTCATTGAATTTCCGCGAAGTCCATGTTTTGCGTTGTCGGCGCAAACTTGGAAAACAATGAGTTTCGGTGGGCTCCACGAGGCTGCACTGATTAAGCGTTGCTTGTCGAGTGTTTCTTGGCAATAGCGCCGCTTACTCATCCTGCATGGGAATCTTGTCGGACAAATTCCTGCGCCACCCCTGACAGCCATTTAAAAGCCTCTTAGCGCTGGACCGCAATTTCTCCGTCTTGCCGATCGATCCGTCTGATAATCGTAACTTGTTTATGGTCTGCATGCAAATTTGTTGTGCGCAAGAACGCAACTTTTACAAGGAGCTCAATTTGTGGTGGCCTTGAACCGGAGCACCTTCTATCTTCTATTAGCCAAACACCGTTCCCACCGACCACTTTGCATTGTCCTTGCATTTAATAAAGCGCGCCTTTGAGTTGATTCATTCAAGAATGCGAGGATTTGCGAATACTGGAAGTTGGCAAATGTCAAAATTGACTTGTAACATTGGGGTTAATAAAACGAAGGACATAAAAATTACGACTGCCAAGATTATGATCCAAAACTTGTTGATTACAAGTTCCGACAAGGTTCGAGGGCGGGCTTGGAATAAATTTTTGATGCTTGACGTTTGGTCCGACAAATCATAGTCTTTATGACTGCTCTGTCGCCGCCGGCCCTGAGCGGCAAAAACAAAGGTGATTGGATGAACAAAAAGGTGTCCACATTTACAAATGAATACAGGCCTGACTTTAGAAACTTGACCGTGTTAATGCAGCTTTGAATCGTTTTTGCATTGTTGCAAAGTGCCGGAAACTCCCACAAACAACGATCTAATTAGTCCGAACAAACATTAAGTCAAGGACTCGCAAGCGCTTTTTGTTTACAAGAATCAACGCAACAATCAATGCGAGAAGCAATGTAATAATTAAATTTTCGCAACCAAACTTTAATTAAATCCCCGAAAACACTTACAAGCGATGGAGCTTTTTATTGTGCAGAAATAGCTTTTCAGGTATTGATCGCAAGAAGTTGCGATTTAGACGAATGCGCTCCAAATTTGTCAGATTGTCAAATGCTCCCACTTCAATAGTTGACAATTCGTTGTCCATAATTTGCTAAACAACAAATTAACTCAATCGAAAAGGGTTATCCCACCAGAATACGTAGATTTGGCAAATTCTTGAAATCATCGCGTCGGATAGATGCAATTCTATTTTCTTGCAAATCAAGTCTGACCGTTTCTTTAGGGAGGTCTACTGGAATGCTGGTCAAAGATTGTCCGGTGCAAATAACCAAATTGTGGGATGAACAAACACATTCTTTTGGACATGATTGACCGGAAATTCCAAGTTCAAAGAAGAGTACTGTCACTAGTAAAAACTGCAAAGAATTGGCGGCCGAATAAGGCCATTTGAAATTTCTGGGAATCATCGAAACTGGTGGAACAATTAGTTGTCGGTGAGTTCAAGTAGATTAGACACGTAGAATCCGCTGATTTATTGACAGCATGCTCAAAATGATTGTCGTTTGTCTTGAAGAGTAGTCAAAGAGCAGCCTTTGCCGAAAATTGACGGGGCGGAGTCGGAGCTTCTCGCAAGTTTTACTACACAAAGCACGGCTGAGCGCGCTCGTTCATTTGACAGTGTTTCTTTGTTTTAATTCAAAATCATTGAAATTTGAAGAACGCCTAGTTTGCTATGCAAATAAATCAAGTCAATCCTTTACAAAACTTTAAAGTCTTTTATTAGATCACAACACAAATACGGTGTATAACGAGTCACGCGGAGAATAATAAATATTCCAAGTGATTATAAAAGTGGACTTAAAACAAACAACGGACAACCAAGACCTTGATTAAACAAAAGTATCTTAAATAAGTTTAATCAAAAACGCTTATTACAAAGAGAAGATCATTCTGAGTGTATCACGATTTACCGAAAGGATATTTAGGCCGTTGCTGAACCAACTGGATCCTCAGGCTTTTCAGAATCTGGCTTGACGTCATCCAATTTCGGCAAAGCTGCTTCATCTTCATCTTCACTGTCTTCATCGTCTTCACCAAGTCCTGCAAATAGAATAAATTAAACTCAGCGCTCAAATAGAAAGCTAATACCTGCATCGCCGAGTCCACCAAAGCCTCCTCCTCCAAACATATCGCTGCCACCAGGGAAGTTCATGCTATTGAAGTCAAAGCTCTGTTCCTCAGCAACTTCATCTTCGTCCACCCATTTGTTGAAGTCAACTTTAAGCCACGGTACCTAAGCACGAATAAATTAATGCTAACAAAAAATATTCTTACCTTGATCGACTTTTTCAAAAGACGCGGCCACCATTCATCAGTTTCTTTCGGGACAACAAGTTCGATGTGTCGAGCCGTGGCAATTTGACTAAAAATGCACTTAGTAACCAGAATAATCAAACTCTAATAACTCACCGACGCTCGGTTCCTTTCACAGGGCCATACAACTCCAAGTCAGCTTCGTAGTTCTCCTTGCCTGATCCGTTTGTAGCACTAAATTTCGAATGAACTTTGCGGTGGAAAAGGTAAACAAACCTGATGAAGAACTTGCTGCCTTCGAAAACCAACTTTTCGACTTTTGCATCCTCGATTTCAATGGTTAAAAAGAGAACATTGTCTCGCTAAAAATTAAACGTTTATTCTGTACACCGGCCACTACCGTCAAAAATAAACTAAGTTGATCCATGAAACAAACTACAAACAAATTGCTTCGCGAAAGTTCTATAAACCTCATAATCGTGAAATTTCAACAAGCTTTTATGGAACTGAAAGTCAGCCAAAACTTTGAAAACAACACCTCGAAAGAATATTTGACCGAAGATGCCAAATCAAATATTCACGAATCAACTTAGTTTATTTTTGACGGTAGTGGCGGGAAAGTTACCTGAGCCCACAAAATAAGCGGATGACGTTTATCGGCAGACATTTTCGAGCAGAAACTAAATAATGAATTGTTAAAAACTGATGACTAATATGTCTAGCGAATGCATACACGACTGCAAAAATATTTATAAACTCGGTAACTGCTAATTAATTAAGAAACGATAAGAAACAGCCTATTTTGGTAAAAAGCGAACCGAAGTTTTCTGTGTGTGTCCGGGCGTTTAGCCAATAATGATTTCGTTGTGAAAGCGCTCGTACGCTGAATATTTTATTTTGGCATTATCTGATTGATTTTATTGCAAAATCTATATTCTCTTTCAAAATGTCGACCTTTCTACAAAACTAATCAAAGATCAAAAAGCTCCTAACTGAATAAAAAAGATTGCGAAGCTTCGAGGCTTTCAAATCGGTTCAGAATTATGATCAACACTTAAACATTTCGTGTGAATTTCTCATGTTTTAGATTTGAGAACTTCTTTATTAGCGTGTAGCATCGTTGTGGCATTTTTAAAATCAAGCCATTTTAGAAAATGGAAGATCTTTCAAACATACCCATTCCGGGCGCCTCTTCAGCTGATCAACAGCCAAGTAGTGATGAATTGCGAAAGTATTGGGAGCAAGCACAAAATAATTTACAGAAAATCTCAGCGCCTCAACCATCTTTCGTGCCCGCTATGCCATTTTATCAACCACCTCCGCCTGACATGTTCAATGGATTTACTCCAGGAATGTTTCCTCCGCACATGCCACCAATGTATCCACCACAAGCAAGGCTCATTTGGTGCAAACAGGTATTCGTTAGCCGAGCAGCGTTTGCGAGAAGTCATGCCCAAAGGAGCTGTGATCAATCCTATCGTTCGTACTCCTAATTTTCGAGGCAATCAGCGTGGAATGGTTCGGTATCCGCGCCCGCCTGTACGTCCATCTTTTCAGTCACACATGGCAGGTAGTGTTTAAATTTCAAAATTCATATTTTAAAAGTGTTTTTAGCACCTATGCATGCGCCACAAGTGACTGTTTCGGCAAAAGAATGTAATTTTGTTTACTCCGACTTCTTCTCTAGAATGATACCAGAAAGTGTGCACGACTTTCTAAAACGTAGTTACGACGCATTGCCTTCTGACTCAATGAGACCTCAGTTAGAATATTATTTAAAGGAGCGAATTGTGCCGTTGCTTGATTCTGGAGTTGCGAGTAAAGTAAATTGGGACGCAGAAATGCTACCTCATAAAATCAATTTTGTCGTAAGTTCAAAGTGGACTCCAGTTTCAAAGCCAGCAACGGGAGCAAACCATGTTGACGGTTAGTTTATCGCTATTCACTGTTTTGACTAATTTTGGAGTTTTAGTTGCGGCATCTCGAAAACGACCTTTTCAAATGCAAATAGCTAATAATTCTTCTTCCAAATCTAGTCAATCAAACAATCCACTAAACGGTTACGGTTTAATTCCTGAGCCGGTATGTTTAATGTGCTGTGTTCTGATTAATGTTTAAATGCTTTAGGCGCTGTCCAAAAAAGAACGTAAGAAACAACGCAAACAAGAGAAATTGATGGAATCCAGGCAAAGCAATCCAAAACTAGAAAAATATTTAAGCAAAGGAATCGGCTTTCTTAAAGAAGGCGAAGAAATTGAAGATGCACAGCGACGGCGTTCCAGAGCGATGCGTTTTCATGAGGGAGGAGCATCAAGTTCATCGCCCAAAACTCAAACTCAACGAATAATCAACAACGCACCTCGTGAAGGAACGCTTAAACAACGTTTCGGAATCAAACAAATGGCGAAAAAAGGACGACGACGAAGCTCTCAAATTCCTCGATCGCCAGCAACTCGGTAGGTTCTTACTAATCAAAATATTTAACTTGCTCCCAGTAATAGAAGCTGGGAGTAAATTAACAGCTTCCCTAGTTAGAGTTTGAAGAAACAAATTTGCTGTTGATCTTTTATTTTTATTTTTGTTTTACAAAAATGTCTTTTGCACTTCAACAGCAAATTGGTAATTCTTGATTATCAAAGAAACATATTTATTTACTTGCTTTAGAGCGCGATTTGGCCAGTCTTCAAGGAACTTACTGCCCTACGGTTGCTGAGAAATATCAGCTATTGTTGAAGCGGGATAATTTGCTCCAGTTGTTGGCAAAGTTGCGACCACAATCTAAATCAAGAATGTTGGCAACAAGTAAAATGGGAAATTGTATTGATATGTGCAACGGTTAGTTTCACTTGGCTTATTTTAAATAATGACTTCTTCGTTTAGAAAAAGAACGCTATTGTCGACAGCTTGGAAACTTGCTTCATCCCTACGAGTGTACTCCAGATGGCAAATTGGATCCTGCACTTGCTGTCAAGGATTACAGTCGTTCGGCTGCTGACCAAGATGAACCGTTGTTGCATGAGCTTCGACCTCCTCCAATTTTAAAGAAAACTATGGACTATTTGATTTTAATGGTAACTTTTATTCCCAGTTGATCAACTTTTATATCTGTTAAATTTAGATGGACAAGCCAATGTCTCGTTCTGAATTGCCGCGCTGGTATGATTTTACTTGGAGTCGAACACGTGCAATTCGAAAAGAAATTACTCAGCAGATTATTGTTGACGAGGTCACAGTCTCGCTAGTTGAAAAGTGTGCTCGTTTCCATATCTACGCATCTTATTGCATGAGTGATCTTGATGTAAGCTTTTCACATTCAATTACTAATGCTTATTGTTCTTTTCAGTCCAAAGTTTTTGATAAAAGAATGAACATTGAAAATTTGTCAAAATGTTTGCAAACACTCCGCCACATGTACGATGATTTGTCAAAGAAGTCTATATTTTGCGAATCTGAACCTGAATTTCGTGCTTATGACATTTTGCTGAACTTGGGCGACTCAAATGTTTTGAGTTCTACGCACACTTATCACAGAAGCGTTCGAAATGCGCCGATGTTCAAGTTGGCAATGAAGTTGGCTTGTGCTTACCAAACCGACAACTTCGTTTTGTTTTTCCGACTAATCCGAGAGCAGGCTACTTTTCTTCAGGTTTGCTTATTTTGTGCATAAGCGTAATGAAAGTTATTCATTTAGGCTTGTTTGTGCCGATCGTTCTTTGACCAAATTCGAGCAAAAGCACTTCACACAGTGGCTAAAGTTAGTCGACCGCCCACTGTAAGAACTTAAGTTTATTGCAACGCTTATTTGTTGTTTTAGATTCTCGTATCAAAACTTACTCGACTTTTGGCATTTGATAATGATGAGGACATTCAATCGTTTATGAAGGCGTTGGATATGTACCCAAAGGCAGATGGAATGGTTCGCTACGGAGATGGCTATCAACTATTCAGCGAAGTATCGGATGGGAAAACTACTTATGGATGTGAGGTTATTAGAGAGAAAATTCATGATTCAATATCGACGGTAAATTTGAATTTTATTGCTTTTATTAATTGTTCATATTTAGATTATTGCCGGAGGTCGTGTTCAGGCGCCTAAGTTTAATCAGCCAGTGAATTCATTTGTGATGGATTACTATGGACGCCCGCCGACTGGCCGACGAAGAAATTAGCACACTGTTAAATTGTTTATTTGTTTTCGCATAAATTTCTAAAACACACGTTTTTCATTGGAATTCTTTTTGTTTCTAGATACATCGCATTTCAATATGGTGCAAAGCGCCGGGTGCCATTAGTTGAGCCATTTACATTCTTGTGTATAGGTCCGGCTGCTGGTCCGATTTGGACTCTGTAATTGTTATTTGAGTTGTTAGCTGAATAAACACTATTTACCCATCTGAAAGGCTTTTTCCTGATCCAGGGCGAGTTGTCGCCACTGTCGGGTGACCTGTGTAATTGGTTGGTATTTGTTTTAAAAGTTCGGCGGAAGCGGCATCGATTCCTGGCCAACCGGGCATCATAGCTAAAGTAGATGAGCCGAGCAGTGCGGATTGCATTTCTTCAAGTGAAATCGGATATTGTTGAGCTAATTGTAAGGGATTGTTTGCCAATGGAAAATTCATTAATAACGCGTTTTGAACATCTAAAGTTTGATTCTTATTGTTTGTTGGAATTTAATTATGTCGCTTACCGGGACAAATTGAAGTGTTTGATAGACTGGGAAATTGCGGGTAGTTAGTGGCAGTTGGAGACTTGTTCGCATTTGGTTGTACTAAAGTGTAAATTGGAGTTCCTTGGCCGTATAAGAGACCGTTTTGTAAAAGAGCATTTGTCGTTTGATTTTGATGCTGGGCTTGAATCTGCTGAATTAGCTGAGTCTGTTGTTGCTGAGCAGCCTAAAGCGGCGGCACTTGCCACTGAACTCGCTAACACTGTTGGATTGTACGCAGGTTTCGGACGAAACGGCAATGTTGCTCCTATAAATAAAGTTAAAATTAAGTTGTTTCTATTAAAAAGCTATACCTTTCGGTGGAGCTTCTTGGAGAATTACGCAAATTAACTGCATAGAGCCAACCAATGCTTCACATGCTCCAGAAATAGTGACTGCGCGTTCTGTTGAATTTGGAAGCATTTCACTTGCGACTTGTATCGATGCACCAGTTTTTTCTCTTATTTCTTTGATTTTTTGGCCACCTAAACGTTGCTTGTTACTTCTAGTAGTTGTTAAACAATGCAAACCTTTGCCGATAATTGAGCCGCATTGTGTTGCTAAGCGAGATAATAGTTTTACAGCATTTGTGTGTTGAATTACCTGGAATGATTAATCGCATTGTAATTGGAGGTTTCGGAACACCGTTTGGCGTTGCTTGAAGATCCTTAATGTGTTTATTTCTTTTGAATTCCAAGTTATTGCTTACCTCTTCAAACTTTTGAGCTATCATGTGAAATGCTGAATTAATAGTAGCCAAAGAGCCAGTAATTGTGACGACCTAAACACAGTTGTTGGTAGAGGTTTAGATGAAAAATTCCAGTGTGAAAAGTTTAAATCTGTGAGTGTTAGCTTTTAAAACTTTCTTGTTAACTCGCTCTATCCCCCCCCCACGTTTTCGCTCCACTTTTGTCTCTAATATACTTTATGTGGTTACCCTGTCGTCCAATAATGCTTCCAACGGCTGAAAGTTCCAGTTAAAAGACAATTTATTTTCAAAAAGCATTTGAACTTTCCACGTTAAATTTATCGTTTTGTTGTTAGGGAAATTGCGGAAAAGTTTTGTTTACGGAAAGATAGCAATTACCTTTTCCTTCCATCAATAGCCTCACAGTTAAAATCACCGAAACCTGTGAGTTTGAAGTGGAAGCCGCCGACACATCTTGTCCTTCCGTTGTTTGAGCTGCTATATTTTTGGGAAGTTGGCATGGACTCTCGGGGGCAAATCCATTACTGGCAGTTGTGGGCAAAACAAGCGCAGCTGATTGAACAAAACTGTTTTGACTTAGAAGCGGTACATCCATCGAATTTTTGAGGGGATAAAGTCTGGAAGTTGAGATTTGAGTCGGGGAAAGAGGGCGAGCGGAAAGCTCAACGAAAAAGGTAAACGATACAGTAAGCGAACGTTGAGGATCAAACATAAACCGATTGGATGGGTGTTTGAGGGTTGAGTTCAGGCAAATAGAAGGATAAAACACGCCTGCAAGTCGCGAAAAGAGCAAAAGAAACGAATTCCCAGCTAAAATCGGGCAAAACTCGCGACTGTCGATGATAAAAAGACCATGAGACCGCAAAGCGCTCGATAGATAAGAATGATAGAGTTTGATTGGCAATTTTTGGAGCTTTTCTAAACAGCGTAGTGATTGGAATTTTAAAATTTGTACTGTGCTGCAAAGAGCCGATGTGAACAAAAGATTTAGCAAATTAAAGACCGCGTTGCGTGAGTAGCCGATCAAAATGCGCAACAATAAGCTTTGCGCGTGTTGTTTGTTCACTTCTATAACTATGGGCTGAAAGTCATTTTTTAAACATAGCATAAAATGATTATGAAAGAAATTCAATCTTTTTGAAAGATCTAAAAACAATGCAAAAGCAACGCAAAACGTAAGATGAATGAACATTGTCAAATCTGAAAACATCAACGAATATGCAAGTCAGGTGGACTTTGAGGAAGTTTGAGGTAGACACGTCGATGATTGGGGTTTATTTGTGGTTAGCATTTTGGGGACGGCGCTTACACTCGCTTAGCGCACTGACAACTCGAGGCTAGCAAGACGAATCGGGCCGAACTGTTGTGCAAACAACAGTCGTGCAAAGCCCAAAGAAGTTAGCGCTGAACGAAGACGCACCTTTGCCGCTTCAGCTTAATACCTTATATACCGCGCTTGCATCAACGTCAACTTCGAATTTATGACTTTCGGTGTGAATGAAGAAGGTACACAAGAAGTTGCAAACATTCTTCAGCGCGTGAAACATAATGTTTTCGACCGACGCAGAAGAACGGACATTGACCGAAGCAAATCTCGGCCAATTGAAATTCGGTTAGCAGAGTCAGTTGTGCTGTGGGGAACGATGTGCCATTTTTGTAGGCAAACTACAAACAAAGAAGTGTTGCTGAGAGAAAGAAGAGCTTAGAACTTAATTTTTGATGTCAACGCCACTTGAAGAGATTTTGCGCAATCTTTGCCAATTAGAGTAAACGAATTGGACGTTGATTGGTTGTTTAGACGCAGTGTTTTTGTCAAACAACTCGTTGACAAAAGAGCATTTCAACTTGCTCGAAAAAAGATTTGAAAGTTGAAAGAAGCAAGCTCATGCCCGTAAACCAATCACTCAACGGAATCCTCGCAATTCGAAATACAAACACGCAAGTGAGGTAGGATGAGAGCAACTATAGAACAACAGCAATTGTCGGAGCGGCCGTAACCCGAGGTGGTCGCTTATAGCTTTACTTACAATTAACTTAAAACCCTCAAGTAATCGGATACTTTCCGTCTCGGAGAGCCTGCGGTTTTCCGGCCGCCGCCATGTTCCAACCACATCAACAGCCACATATTCCGTGTTTATCCCTTGTCTAGTGGAAGTTGAGGCGGACTTATGGCCGTGGAATCCAACGATGTCAAAACTCAACGAAAACTCAAAACACAGTTCATTTAGGCGTGTAATCGGAAAATTGCTCCATGCGCAAGTTACTGGATGTTACTGAATGCATTCTTTTGGGAAAGTGACTCATTTGTTGCACGCGACTCAAGAAAGAATATGAGTTTTGAGGATTTTAACGGAAAAGGAGACAGTTAATTGAGTTATTTTTTGTTTTTGCGCGTTTCTATCAGGAAACGGAGGTTTTGCTTGTGGCAACACAAACTTTTGGCATTTTGCGGAAACAATTGAGTTTCGAGTGGGGTGCGCGTACGGTAACCAAAACATCGAAGCAATTAACATGGAAACATTGGTGCAAACACCTTAACCTGCTGCAAGGAGATCAAACCGCAAGTGAAAAAGGAATGAGAGCCATTCATCATTTGTGTCCAACACGGCGCCAGCATAACTGCTGCACGGATTTTGATGGAAACTGAAACGCCTTTCACAGCCCCATGGATCAGAGTTAGTCTGGCCTGCGGAACAGCTGCGACGACACCAAATTATCATTTCCGTGTCCTCGCTCCTCAATTATATACAAACCGTTTGCCACTCACTTCAACAAAATGTTTTATTCAAAAATGACAATGCCAACAACGACTATACTGTGGACTGAAGCCGTCTCAGGAAATCCAACTGTTTGGCTTCAAGATGTTTGAGATTCTCCAGTTGTTGCTTTGCGATCTCTAACTCGTTAGACTTTTCTTGAATACTTGCCTAAAACAAACATTTCACAAAACTCTTAATTGCTTTAGCAGTTAGCTTACTTTTAGATGTAGAACTTCTTTTGTTGCTGTGTAGTTTTCTGAAGCTGCTAACTCATTTACGGCATTCATGGCACGCATTTTTTCGGTATCGGCAAGCTCACCTAACTAAACATTGATTTGTTTAAAACGGTCATGTGGAGAATTGTTAAACTTCACGCACATCTTGGAAGATTTGACGTATTTCTATAATTTGACTTTCAAGATCTGTCACACCGCCAACAAACTTTTCACTTTCCGTCTGCAATGAATTGGACAGTTCGGTTACTTCTGAAACAAGACAAATACGTATGTAGTTAACACTTGTTGTACTTACCTGGCTCAACTAGACGCAAATTGTTTATGATGTCTACAATAATCGATCCCATTTTTGTGCCTCCGCCTTCCAGTTCATCCATTTTTGACTAAACGGACTATTTGAATTAAAAGATATAGACATGAAGGTAAAACGCGCACGTTCAGCATAGGACAATACATACACCCCAGAAACATTTGCTTGCTAATAACTGTGCGTTTCCATGGTAATTGTGCACAAACGTTTAAAGGCGCCATTTTAAAAAGATTTGCCGGCTAGTTTATTCGTAGTTTTCAAATTCAAACAAACAAATTTATTCAACACATACATAAATGAACCGTTATTCCAAGTGAGAGAAACAACAATAAGGCAATAAAGACCTAACAAAATTTACAAAGTTTCATTGATTCTCATTAATAGCATGCAATTCAAAGTCTACTACATTAAATACGCTGAACAGGTTAAACATTTAGTGAACTTCGAACAAATAAATTAAAAAGACCCATTTTGTGAAAATGATGCTAATAATCGATGACTGGCAGTTAAACGACCCGACGGACTTCGAAGAAACGTTTAAGATAAAACACTTGTCCAATAGTCATAGAAATTATAACCAGACCTGGAAATGGCAGTATTTAATTTGCATCTAGAAGTTATAAAAGTTCTTACTTTCAAATACTGCCCACATGACGACACGGGAATTGGTGTTCTCGTTGACTAAAAGCGAATTAATTAATTTAAAGCATTATACACATCAACTTACTCGATCGATGCACTCTTTCTCGGACTTCCATGTACTAAACATATAAATTAATTAAACACATAAAATTTGCACGGATTTAAATGTTCATTTCTTGTTTAAACAAACTTCTTACCTCTTGCTCGTGTTTCACTGAAGTTAGACTCGAAGACAAATCACGAATCATTTCTTCGAGCTTCTTGCTTTCGGCTGAAATGTTTAGGTTTAAAGAGTTAATGAAGTTAGCAAGATTCACCGTCGTGATTTGCACTGTCTTGTGCGTTAGGCGAAGCAGCGGCACTTCCAGTGTTGTGGTCAATTGTGAACATCGTGACTCTACAAATTATGCATATTGCTTGTCAAGTAAATAAATGCTATTACTTTGGCGTTAAGCTTGACATCTTGTTGGAGAAGCAGAAGTTATAAACTCCGTCCATGTGTGCAGCAAAAACTAAACTATTTCAATTAAACAACTAAATCGTTAGTTAAATCTACCAAATTTGCCAGATGTCTCACGTTCGCCTGAAATTTTGGTAAGAACAGAACTCTATTCTTGTTTACCTTTGTAGATCTCCTTGTTGTCCGGACCAGTAATCTGGATAATAATTTGAATTGTTTAAAAGTTTATTCTGTTACTTACTTTGACGTCGATGTCCAAAAATCCGCCTTCTGCCACCTCAAACATCAAGCCCAGTTTTGAACCCGACGTCGCTCGTTCAAAAAAGCACTGTTCTTCGTTTGCATCTGGAAAGAAACAATAAATTAACTCGTATTTTCGAATAAGGAAGCTTACCGATGTTGATGAAATAGGCGGAAGAAAACTGAGGCAACAGCAAACAAATTATCGGCAAAAGCAAGCGCATGGCCGTCGTTTAAATTGTGTGCCTTTTAAGGAACTGCAATTTAGGAAATTTGTGGTGCGGATTTGGCAATAAATAACGCTTGAGAACCGATTTATCAACGTATTGTCCAGTGACGTGGATCTCGAGCAGCTATTGGCTTTTTGTTGGGCGCCAATTCAAACGCCCAATTTCAGTACGTTTAACGGAGCGCGTGTTCTTTGTGTGAAATTACGAACCTAACCGCAATTGTTGTTTTTTGTTGCCATAGATAGCCGAATAAGCAAGAATTCGCACGGCTACTTCCCATGCAAACGTTTCTTATCATCGGGTCCGAAACGGGAAGACGAAGGCCGAAATTAGATTAGGCGCAATTAAGCAACTGCTTGGGCCCGCAATTTGCTGAGTCGACCTCTTATTGTTTAAGAAGCAAGCGGATTTTCATCGGCTATCAATGTGTCTTGTCTCATTTGCCGTTTACATTTTATGCAAAGTGGGAGCCGCTTAGAAATTGCCGTCGGCTTTTTGGGACTCTTTGGAGTCAAATTGGAAGAGAGAAGAAGCGGCCGACGCCTCCATTTGTTCACAATATGCTTTATGGCATTTATTTTGACTTCATAATCTCGGCGTCCCGATTTGCCGATATTTGGATGGAGTTTTAAGAGGAGCAGAGAAGTGCGCAATTTCTCTCCCCCACACTCTTTTCGTGATTAACCGCAATGACTCACCAACTTTTGTTTACAGAGCTGTCTTTTTACAAAACAAGGCGCAGTTTTTGGACCAGAACGGACTTTTATAGGGTCATCGGTGTTATATTTGCTGTTCGCGGTCGCTATATTCTTTTATAAACACCAGTGATTGTTTTTGTTATTTAGTATGCTCAACAGTTAATCAACTTGCCTAACAAATTTCTATTGTTGCCCATGGCTGATGTTTACGTCTCTTCAGCAAACTCTTCCCCTTCAAGGCATATCACCGTATTGGACGTTTATGATCTTGCATCGTCGATTAAAATAGACTTAGACGAACTAGTGAGAAGCTATGGTCAGCGATGTGTTCAAGATCTGGCGTGTAAAGTGAGTTTCTTTCGTTCTTTTTAATTGCTTTACAATTTGTTATCACGCAATCAATTTCATTTTAGGTTGTTTCTGCATTAGAAACGCTGGAAGCACTGGCAAAGAACAACGACCGAGTTAACAGCGAGGTGACCGAATTAAAGACCACAATTGATCGACTGGAGAGCGAAAGGTCTACAAGGAACAAAGATAAAGAGCATTTTGAAAAGGTAGCTCCACTCATTTATTCCGATTGACGTTCTAATGCTTTTATAGGAAATGGTCGAATTCGAAGAAACGCTGAAAAGAGAGAATGATGACCTTTGGAACATGGTTAAAACTTTACAAGGCGAGAAAAAGCAATTGCAAGAAAAGATCTCAACTCTAGTGGACCAGACGGCAGAAGAAGAACAGAGAGAAGGTAAGCTTTTGGTGTTGTTTAATTAGGCACTTTGCAAATCGTTGTAATTGACACTTTTTAATTCACTATTGTTATGTGGTTGTGTGCACGTTTCACTGTTGTATAATATTTAGGATTTATAGTGGTTCGTGAAGAGGAGTTCCAAGCCTTATTGCTGCTCAAAAGCCAGAACACTGCCCAAAAGGACCAAATCAAAGAACTGAAATCAAATATGCGAGCAACCGAAGCGGAGTCTGAAGATTTGAAACGACACATTGAACGCTTGTTTTCACAGAACTACGAACTGGTGCGCAAGAACAAGTCACTTCAAAAGCAATGCAAATCGTTGATTCGCGAGAGACTGGATCTAGTCGAAAAAGGTGCTTTCATTTTATTCAGTGCTTTAATAATGTTTTTACATTTCAGTTGAAGCCATGGAGGAAAACAACAATCTGCAGTTAAAGCAAACACTACAAGAAACCAGTCGTGCATGTAGGGATTTGGAGAACCAAAATGTAAGTAATTACAGGATGTCCAGAAATTATTTTCTATTTGTTTAGAGACGAACAGACGACTCAACTTCGCCTAGGTTTTCGCTAAATGAACTGAGAGAAGTGCTCCAAGAAAAGACCAGCTTAAAACAAATGGTTATTCAGTTGCGTGAGGAACTGGACGCTCTCAAACTAGACCGACCTGGTAGTGTCTCTGGAGCCAGCGAATCTACATTTGACAATTCGGAATCAACGTAAGTAAAACCGTGACATTGATTGAGTGAGATTCGCTTTTGTTTCTCTTTTCTGTCTATCAGTTTAAACAAGTAGTTTTCGAACGCAAAGATTGTGTTATTTATTGTTTGGCTTTGTAGTTTGCCGAGAGCAACTTCGTCGATTATGTCAAATAGTGCGTTTGAAAGCGAACCTGATAAAACAAATGACGAAAGTAACAAGTAAGTGTGCTTTTGGCTTTATGTACCTTTATGACTGGTGCAAGTTATTTTTGGCATTTACTAATTAATAAACCAATTTTAGAACAAATGGCGAAGAACTTGTATACGGCCCAATTAACAAAGAACCCGATGAGAAGTTGTTTCCATGGAAGTATCAAAGAAGGGCAAGCGGCATTCGTAAAATGTAAAACTTACAATTCACTTTTGGAAATAACACGTTTGTTTAGGTTCAACATCTTTTTCTCGGCGCCAAGTCCAAGATGATCCACGCAATTTAGTCCATTTAACTTCAAGATCACAATTCTATACTTACAAGAATTTGCTCCAGTCTCGATCTCACTTTCCGGTAATCAATCACCCGGTATTCAAAATGTCACGGATTTTTACAGTTTTCAAGTACTTAGATATACAAGCTTTTTGTACATTTTGTATGCATTTTAAGTTGCTTCTAGTAATTTATTTTCCGCTTTTGTGGATCTTATCGTTGTGTGCAGTACGCATCAAAAGCCTTTAAGTGTTAACTTCCGTTGAAGTCTAGTCTTTGCCTTCGAACGCTGTGATTATTGAAATACTTTCTAATGCCAAGTTTGGTAGTTTAAACAGGTTGAATTGTATTTGTAAATTGAACGTTGTGGCCGTTATAGCAGATCTCTTTAAATAGATTTTTTGCAAAGTAGAGACATAATTTTATTGTTCTGATTGCACAGTTAATAAATCTTTTAGCAGCCAAATATCATTGTGGTGATTATGTTTGTGAAGTTTACAGACTTTCTTGTCTGATTTTAAGCATTTGCAAGCGGAGTACGTGCGAGTAAAGTGTTCGAAGAATGATTGATTCCTGCAAATTAGTGTAAGATTATCGGCAAAAACAAATGCAACCTCGTCTAATTTGACTTGACCACTCAGCATTGAAGCAATCTCCAACCAAGTGTCTGTAGACTTTTGTTTTTGCAACTCTTCAATTGCTTCGGTTGGGTCGAATGCTGCATCCGAGTCAATGTTTTGCTCCATTTCTTCATCAGGCTCATTTCCATCAGGTTCATTTCCATCGGGCTCATTTCCATCAGGTTCATTTTCAACGGGTTCAGCATCGTCCAGTTCTGGCTCGATGTAATAAACGTTACCTTTTGCATCATAAACTTCCAACGGAAATTCAGGCATATCATCTTCTTCGTCTTCAATCATTTCTTCCATGAGTTCCAGTTGTTCTTGGTTTATGCTGCAGACCTAATGCCGTTTTCAGTCCTCACTTAATTTTAGGCAACTTACTTATCAGCCTGGTCTGACGATGAGTCGGTATCAACTGCATGCCGATACATGTTGTTGCGGATCTTGCGTCGGATTGGCATCATGATTTCTTTCCCAGCTGTTTCGATGTCTGAATTGGCCCGAGAGACACTTGCTAGGTTAGCATCTGACATTTGGCGACTAACTCGTCGTCGTTGCTCAATAACTGTTGTTTCTTCAATTGACTTCGAACGAGAAGCTATAACTTTTGAAAGGATTGGTTGTGCTCGTATGGGGAATTTCTTGTTTGTTGGCACTTTTGTTGGACGTTCGTGATTGGCGCTTGCGGATCTAGTGCGTGTGACTTGGCAACTTGATGATTTGCGGTCTCTACTGTTTAAGGAGTTACGTGTTGAATTGCGTTGATTTATTAGCGAGTTCAGTGCTGCCTTGTAGTATTGTGCGTCCTTTCTAAGCATAAATTACACGTTTAAACAGTATTTTAATATTACTTTTTTGCCAGTGCCAACGAACGGAATTCGGCCATCATTGCTTCGTTGTTCAGTTCTTGATTGCTTGCCTGCTCTAAAAAGATACTTTTGAAATCTTATTGTTGTTTAAAGGTTCGTTACCTTCTTGATCGCTCTTGAGCCGTCCAATGATTCGTCTCATTACCATATTCTCTTCAGTTAGTTGGTCTATTATTTGGGCATACTGCTGCTTCTCGTGAAAGTACTCACTTTCCGGAATGCTTAAAAGTACTGATTTTAAAGGTTGCAAAATACAAATTCACCTTTGAGAAAGATACTTTCGCAAACGAGCACATTCAATGCTTAACTTTTCAAGTTGTTGACGTGTTTCGGCTGCCTTTGCTATATTCCGATCACTAAGAAGCTTGGCCACTTCTTCGGTCTTCTCTCGCAAAGCTCTTTCGAATTGAATGACTTTCCGCTTTAGTGAATTGAGTTGAAGACGTTGTTCAGACTTGCTTGCAAATTGCTAAACTTATTCGATATAGTTTTGATGATTGATTAGAACTTACGTCGTTTTTAAGCAACTCATCGATTTGTCCATCTTTCTTCTTGCACTCTTTCTCGAGAACTAAAACACATAAATCAGAGCGCACAAAATTAGCATAAATAACGTTGGTCAAACAAATCATTTCGTTTTACTTGTTAAGACAAACGCTATTAGTCTTTTCTTGGTAGATTAATTGTTATTGTTTGGCCAACATTTAAATACACACAAATTCTGTGTGCCCTGATTTATGTGTTTTCACTACTTTTGATCTTGGTACGCAGAATTGAAATTTCCCTCATGGCAAATGCATGGCTCTGAATATACACTGTAAACAATACGTTAGAAAAGCTTACCTTTTTCGTTTTGAGCAACTCTTCTTGCAAGTTATCAACCCGACCCATTCTTAACTAAATGCTTAAAGTTAACTCATCGGTATTACCGCGAAAAAGTCCAAAATAAACAAGTATGAATAAATAGTAATTGGGGACGTAATCCATATTTACTGTTGTCATAGAAACCTGCGTCGATGTTAAATTTCTATCGCACCCCACGCAACCGAATTTCTAATTAAAAGCAGTTGGACAAAGTGACTGAATTGCACTAATTATTTGGAGCCAAGTCACGTCTATGCAACAGATACATTTTATGCAGTTTGAAGTCATTTCTTTAAGACATGTTAAACGCATTTTCAAAATATTGATGTTGTAACATGTGCAAGTTTGCCACAAATAGCATAAATGTCCAACTAACAACCATCAAAGAAGGCGATAAACATCCAAGGGCTATAATTCTCACAATTTATTGCCTATAATACATGTAAAACATATGGTGAATAGAAATCGGAAGCTTTTACAACTGCGTTGCAATTGCGTTGGTTGCAATTCGGGAGCCGATCCCAGATGTAGTCCAATTAATCGGCGCATTTAGGCCGAGGTGTGATAAGTGCTTTGCAGAACTTGCCTAGTCTTCATTAGGCGCCCAATAATTGATTGGAGTTATGAGTGACGGCGCAACAATGGTTTTTTAACAGCTGGTCTTGCGCGTCTGGCTGTTTATTAGCGGCTTTTACAAACGACTCTTTCGGTTCTCACCTTACAAGTGGCGTTGCCGAACTTACGGCCTGCATTCCAGAACCTTATCCCGCTCCGTTGCTGGTCAGCATTTGGCTCACAGTTTGGCGGAAATCCGATCAAATCTCATTTGATAGGCCGCCAACGAAACTCATAAGGTCGCAGGAGTGTTTCTCGAAATCATGCTCGCTTTCGACTCGTAGTTGCGGTCAAAATCAATCAATAATAGCCTCCTCGGGCTTTTAATCAAAAGTTGACTGCTGTCCGTCTAAGCAACTTGTTAATTGCTGCCGACTTTGCTTGATCTCCGGCGGTGACTTCAAATTTGCTTTGTGGCCACTGATCGCGGCATAAGTTGCTCCTCCCTCCTCATAGATCCAGCACACTTGCCCGCTTTCCTGTCACTTGAACTCTTCCTCATCTTCTTCACCTTGGCTTTCATCACTTTCTCCGTGATTCATTGGATCTAATTGATTGCGAATTGTGTGGTGTGATTAACAAATGTAATTGGTCATTCCGAAGACATCGAGATTAATTGACACCCTTGGACTATTTATTCGAGCGTCGAGCTTTTTGAATAATAGATGGCGTATGTGCAGCAACGTTAATCTCTCACAGTTTACAAAGTCTATTTTCAGCCTTCAAAGCACAGGCAACGGCATGCTTTCAAGTCCCCGTTCCCGAGCTCTTCTCGCAGCCGTTATAACGGTTCTGTTAATTACTGCGCTTATTGTCTACATTTTGTACGGAGAAAAGAAGACTGATTACAAGGTGTCCGAGTTTTCAAAAAATCAGTCGGCGCTCACAAACAGCGAATTTGAAGGCTCTGGAGATGCTCCTATTGACTTGACAGACTCAACTGCGACGATTCCGTTGATCAACGATGACGAAACTATAGCACCGTCCGTGGACGAGCCAACAACTTCAACTCAACCAGCAACAACTACTGTTTTTGTTCCCATCGATGACGAAACAAAGGCTACTTTGCCCGAATGCTCAATCATCAAACAAGAAAGTCGGCCGAAATGCGAAGTTGAAAAGTGAGTGTCTTTAAATAATAACGTTTAATAACAAAATTGCTGTTTAGTCAACCTCCGCGCTCAGCTTATGAAAAGTGGACGGAATTTGATACTCGGAATGGAAAAATCGACCTGATCAATGAAGTTCAACCGATGCACTATGATGTTAACATTTCCGTTTCAAATCAGGACTCACGTCTATTGAAAGCAAGTGCCGAAATCTTTGTCCGAATAGCCACAGCAACTTCTGCCATTCCGCTTCATGTGGACCGCACTGTCATCAATTTGAATGCATCCACTATCTACATCCGAAATTGCCAAACAGGTAAGACAAAAATGCTCTAGTTAAAAAAGTTGCTCTTGTTTAGGCGAATTTGTTTGTGTCAAGTCAATTGCGCAGTTGATCGAGAAACAACTCATCGTCCTTGTCTTAAGCAGTCAAATCGAAGAATCTTCAATGATTTCCATTTATTTTGAGCACTTCGACGTTCAAATCTATTCCAACTTGGGATTGGTTCTTCAGTCTCCCAGCAAATGGGAAAAACAACGCGCTTGGATTCTGGGATCTGCTTTTGATGAAGTTGGTGCCAGAACCGTGTTCCCTTCAATTGACCAAACAAATGTCAAATCTTCGTGGCGTCTATGTTTTCAGTATCCGCAAAACATGACTGCACGGTATTTAAAACAAAAGACTGCGTTTTTTAAACACTCTTTTAGAAGCAACATGCCGTCAGAATTTATTGTTGAAAAAGAAGCGAACACAATTCAAAACTGTTTCCAGAAGTCACCGGCTTTGCGCCCAGATCATTTTTCGTTTGTTGCATTTGACAACCTCCTCGCCATTCACAGCGACTCCAAAGATCCGTCAGTCGAAGTTTTTGTGGCCAAACACTTGCAACAAATTGACAACAAGTGGATTGTACTCGAAGTGCAAGAAGCTCTCAAGAAAATGGTTGACATTGTAAGTACACTTTTTGAACTGCATAAACTAAAACTCAAATGTTTAGACGAATGTGGACTATCCACTTCCAAAGCTCAGCATTGTTTCCATGCCGCTCCCAGTTGACGCTACACATTCTTTTGGCCTGATCAACATCAAAGAAACGTGGATTGAGTATCCAAAATACTTGTTGACTCACACCATCCTCAACAGGCAAATTGTCTATCAATGGGTCTCGAATCTGTTCACTATTTGTGATAGTTGCATCCAAGTAAGTTATTCAAACTGTTCAAAAGTCTCCTCTGTCCTGGCACAAAAAACAGCACATTTCAAATGCAGACTTTGATTTCTTGACTAGCTGACAACTTAAGGCAACAATTGGAGGTGCAATTTGCTTGATCCATTTTTGACACTTATTGGCCATTTAAATTCGAGGAAACAGCGAGCTTTCCGCTTAAGTGTTGTTTTTTGACGCAGCGATGCCATAAAAACAATTGGTGTTGATAGGCCGAAATTAGCCAGTTCGGTCATTATGAGAGAACAGTTGTTGTCTCTCCAGCCATCATAAGTCCGGGCAGGGTCGAAGGAGATTAGCGGTTGAGTAAATAAACAAAATAGTTGCACGCACAGCCATCATCCTCAATCCCCAATTTATGACAAGCGTCCGGCGGCAAAACCCGATCGCTCCGAAATTTAAACTGACCGAGCATCTTGCACCGGGGACGACAAACTTTTCCTGAATCGAGCCTCTGAGATTGGCACGAAAATTCGAACCGAAACTTGATCCAAATGGAGCATTGACCTTTACAAAAAGTTGACTCATTCGGCGGCAATTTAAACGTCATAGCAAAGATTCTAAATGCCGAATGAGAAAACAAAACTTCTTAACGTATTGCAATGCATGAAACTGTTTACAGGACGGACTTGCAACTTACATAGAATGGCTTGTCAGTGCAGACTTTGAAAGTGTGAATGTTCCGGCAAAGAATCGAGCGGTCGACACAAAGCAAAAATTGTTGAGTTACGGAAACGACAGATCGCCGCTTCGATCGCTTTTGATTGAGCCCTCGAAGAACGAAGCTGAATGTGTTGGAAGATCTGCTTTGATTTTCTCGATGCTTGATGACACGTTTGGAGTTGAGGCAATGAAACGTTTTGTTCAAGCACTTGCAAACGCTAAATCCTGGTCAACTTGTGCAACGAGAGAAGAAATTTCAACAATGCTTTTGGACGCTACACTTTCTCCAATTTCCCGTTAGCTTTAAAACTTACATAAATGCTTTAACGTTAATACTTTAAGAGCAAATCTTCAACTCGTTCTCTACTGCCACAAAAGACTATCCAGTTTTGCGCTTAAAGCTTGCTGATTCCACTTTGACTGTCAGTTCAGAAAGCTCGAACCGTCATGAACCACATCCGTTCACGGTTGCTTACAGTGTTTTGAATGAAGACGGAAAACCAGTGAATCTGGTAAGCAATGGCTCTGAAATCACGCACGAATCGCCAGGAAAAACAGTTGTGGTCGATCCGGTGAGCAGTGGTTTGTTCCGTGCAGTTTATGATGTAAGTTGTTTTTGATCTGTTAAACAGAAATCAATAATTGGCATTCAGATCGACAACTACAAACGACTAGTTGAATGCACATCTAATGGCCAGTGCAACAAATTGCCACCGGACAGCTTAAAGAGTGTTCTTGACGATCTTTGTTGGGCTCTCTTGACCAATCAGTTAAGTTCTGAAAGCGTCCAAAAGACAGAATGGCATGAACTGTTCGGAAAGTTGACGGAAAAGAACTTGGTATCTGGTGACTGCCAATGCTGCATGCAGGCAAAAACAAAAGCTAACGCTCAATGCAAATGGACTTGGCGCGACAAGTGCAGCAAACTCGATTTGGCCGAGCAATAAAAGCTCCAATTAGATCGAACTTAGAACATAATTCAAGCAATTCAAGCAAAACGGGCCTTTCTAATTGCATTTACTACTTTCAAACAATGAGCTAGCTTTTAACAACCTAGTAACATCGTCTTTATTTGTTTAGAGTTAAAATAAGATCGAAATTATATTTTCCGTTTTTAAATATTGTTGTTGTAAGTCGTTGATCCGTGCAAATAAATTGTGTATTTATTGTTTTGCAATATTTGCTGTTTTTACTGTTGATTTCAAATGTCCACTTGCTTCTAAAAAAGTTAGCTTTGTGATTAAAATTGTATTGACAGGCCGTCTGCGTCGTGAATTCGCCGTGAATTCTTTGGATAATTCCCAAATTGATTAAAGTTACAATTAAAAGCGTCATTGAACATACACTTCAGTTTCAAACAATTTGATAAATGCTTTTAAACGCTATCAAATCGCAATAGACCAAAACATTAAACAATCACATTCTTGAACGCGTCAATTGTTTGTAGTTGTTTGCAGGAAATTCACGTGTTATCACGTGTTATGACCTTTTAATTATTATTTGATAATAGGTCGATAGAAAAGTTTGTTAAAGAAGGTTTCAAGGTTGCAAAAAGGAGCTTTTAAACCAGCGCCCGATCGCCGCTTATCAAGCGTCAACCAAATAGTTTCGTTTTCAGTTTGTTTTCTGCTCCTTTGTAACATTCTCTGCCGTATCTTCACCCATTTATTAAGCATGCTCGGAACACGCCGTGCATTGTTTTGTCGGCTGTTTGTTGTGTCGTCTTGCGAAAAACGTGAAACCGATCTACTCCCGTGATCTGGGCAATTTCTACACGAACTCGCCGATTGCCACTGATTGGCTTGAACATGGGAACGCGGTCACTAAATGTTTACAAACAATCGTCTATTTTCGGGACCAACAAAAATAATATTCGGTTCTTGTTAGCTATTCGGTTCATGTTTTTGGCGCGTTGAATGACACGTGAATATCAAAAGTCAAATAGTGTGATTTGGCAACAACTTGATGGGTGGCGCGTACTCCTCGATTTTATTACAAAAAGATGCAGTTTTTGGACGGGCCTAAATAGAATGCAGACGCTTGCAATGGGCATTCGCTCCCCTTTTAGTTTTTGTTGTTAGCCGTAAACAAAATGTTTCCCGTGTAGCAGGAAGAGTTTTTCCCACTCGTTGTCGGACTTTTTATCACGCGTTTGGCCATGGAACTTGCTTGATTTTAGTTCTCAAAAATGCTCGAAGTTGCTTTAATCAAACTTTAAAAACAACGAATTCATTTGTTTACCGAATCAAAACTTCGATTTTATCAACATGTTTTTAAAGTCGTTGTTGCGTTGTTTATCTCGCGCTTATTGACTTTATGCGTTGCGTTGTTTTTGTCGAAAACTTCGTTATTTTCTCATGCCCATATTTATTGCACATATTGCACACTGATTGCTGAACTTTAAAGTATGTCTCATAGCCGTCGATTTCCATTGTTTATTTATTCTACTTACATTTGTGTTTAGTTTTGAGAGAAGCTACAAAATCATGTCGGACCAGCCGAACAATATAAAGATGACCAAGCGGAATTCATCTTCGCGGTTGGCAAAGCAATTTGCGGTAGGATATTACAAATCAGGCAAACATAAAACATATTTTAGGAAATGAATGTCGGCGGAGATGATTTGCTTGATCAAGGCGAGTCGGCCAAGCACGAAAATCGTTTTGTTTTCGAGTGTGCTTGGGAAGTTGCTAACAAAGGTTAATTGTGAACTTATTGATTGATTAACAATAACTATGTTTAGTTGGTGGAATTTACACAGTTCTGCGTTCGAAAGCACCGGTCAGCACAGAGGTTGGCTTCTTAAGTGAGTTTTGATTGAATTAGAAGTATTCAGGAACTCGGAGATCAATATTGCATGCTCGGCCCCTACAATGAAGAACAAGTCCGGTTGGAAGTAGAAGTGTTGCCACCTGAGACAGCAGCAATGAAGTACACCTTGGATCAAATGCAAGAGTGGGGCTTCAAGTGTGTTTACGGTCGCTGGCTTATTGATGGGTATCCAAAAGTTGTTCTTTTTGACATTGGATCGGCAGCCTGGAAGCTGGACACTTGGAAGCATGAATTGTGGGAGAAGTGCCATATTGGAATCCCGTATCACGACCGCGAGTCGAATGATTGTATTATTTACGGATTTCTTGTTGCAATTTTCCTGAAGACGGTCAGTTTTCGACACATTTCAATCAACATCAAAACAAATTCATTTTAGTTTGCTGAATCAACTGAGAACTTTAGCCCGCTTATTGTTGCACACTTTCATGAATGGCAATCTGGAGCAGGTCTGATCATGCTTAGGTGAGTTCTGCAATATTGCTTTAGTAATTTGATTACCTTTTAGACTTTGGCGTGCCAATATTGCAACTGTCTTCACGACACACGCCACTCTTCTTGGTCGTCATTTATGTGCTGCAGGAGCTGATCTCTACAATAATTTGGAAAAAGTAATATTTAATTTAAACAACAATCTAAACATACATTTTAAGTTTGACGTGGACAAAGAAGCAGGCGACAAACAAATCTACCATCGTTACTGTTTGGAACGAGCGAGTACTGCGATGGCCCATGTCTTCACAACAGTCAGTGAAATCACTGGACTTGAAGCTCAATACTTGTTGAAACGCAAACCTGACATCTTAACTCCCAATGGCTTGAATGTTGTGAAGTTTGCAGCGTTACATGAGTTCCAAAACTTGCATGCTCAGAGCAAAGAGAAGATTCATGACTTCATTCGTGGTCACTTCTACGGTCATATGTATGAAAAGTTTTTTGTATTTTGACTCGAGGATAGCGTTTCTCAAACTGGGTTTTTTGCCTTTTCGTTTGCTTATTTTTGATTGTTTAGTCAATATGTTTTCCGTTGAGATAATCAAGCGGATGTACAGTGAGAAAAAAGCTGAAGAAGAGCTCAGTTCACTGAACGTCAATACATCTTCCTCTGTCTATTCAATTGTCACTAAGTTAGATGGTTCATCGTTCAAGCGCATTCATGGTTTTGGAATTGCGAACAGACAAGGTTTTAGCGAACGTTGGTCCAGATATTTGCGAGATCATACGTTTTTGACTAACCAATCAAAAATAAGCAAACGAAAAGGCAAAAACTCAGTTTGAGAAACGCTATCCTCGAGTCAAAATACAAAAAACTTTTCAATTATAGGAACTTCGATTTGGATAAAACACTCTACACTTTCACTGCTGGTCGCTATGAGTTCAGCAATAAAGGTAATTTTATTTGTTAAATGCCAAAACATGTTTAATGTTTTAAGGCGGAGACATGTTCATCAATTCGTTGGCTCGGTTAAATCATATGTTGCAAGTAAGTTTGTTTTATCGTTTATTTGTTTGAAAGTTGCTTGATGACATGCGCACAACAATAATTGAACAACAATGATTGAACAACAATAATTAATTGAGATTGCTTGTTGCGTAAAATTTCTTTTGAAGTCTTTCACTTTGAACCAAAGTTGTTGTTGTCCATTTTTTGATAGCAGCGGTCATTGAGCCATTTCCTTTGGGCGACGAGTTTGCTCCGAACGCAAATGGTCAACCGCAAAAAGAGCACTGATCTCTGGCGACACACTGTCGATTATGTTTGCGTCCGAAGCGAAACGCTTGCTCACTTCATAAAGTTTACATTTATTGAAAACAAATTCCCAGTTTGTTCCGCTACTTTCAATTTGCTTGCCAGCGAACAGTGCGCTTGTTCCACACCGAAACGTGAAACACTCGAAATGACCGACTCATGTAATTGTTCGCCATTCAACTAGGTTTTGGGTCCAGATGTCAAGAAAGCCGACTTAAATTAAAACAACTTGCAACCGACCCAACTGGTTTATCTTCCGCACGTCTGCCCGTATGGAATGTCATTTATAGCTGTTCGCGTCGCCGACTATCGTCAATAGGCCAAGCCCACGGTTATCCCGTCAACCAGCTAAATGATTTTTTGTTTATTTATTTAAACGCTATACCCCGGTTTATTTCCCTCGAGCTTTGGCAATGATTGCGCGCTTCATTGTGGCATCGCATCTATTTAATTTCGACTTCTACCACCCGCACAACCGCCAATGAAGTGTCACCAAGTCTCACCAGCCTGCGCGGAACAATGAACTAGCGGCATTTGGCATTCACTCGATGCGTTATTTTGCAATTCTTGTTTAATTCGTTTTTGAAGCATTGCATGTCCCTCTAACTATAAGGTTTGTTTTGCGTGTTCGACAACAACAAACACTTCTTCCAGATGTATCTAGTAGCCGGTCTCTACTCTGTTCTTGCGTTCATCGGATTCTTCGGCAACCTGTGGGTTCTGATCACCGTGTTCGGCCAGCTGTTTACCTGTCTGAACTCACGTGCCCGCAACATTGAAGGTGGAAGACGGCACTTCATATTGCCTGGTGTGCAAAGCTCAGCATGCATCTACCTTTTGATGCTCTCGCTAGTTGATTTGATCTCATTCGTGCCAGTTCCATTCCTCGCCGTGGACATCATCAACAACCACTGGATTTTCAACAACTTGTTCTGCAAGTTAATCTACATGTGTGAAGGTGTCAACAAGTCTCTATCGCCCTGGATACTTGCAGCATTGAGTATAGATCGCTACATTGCCGTCTGCAGGCCTACATTTATTTGGATGCGCCAGTCAAAATTTGCCCTTTGTGTTATCTTCGGATGCATTCTTTTTTCCAGTTTGTTTATTGTACCGGTCACTTCCGATGCAAATGTGTCGGTTATGAAGGATTTAAGCGGAAACTTCCACCGAAAGTGTTCATTGGAGTATATATCTTATCTGTTCATCATTCTCCACGTCATATTCTGCTACATAACGCCGTTGTTTTTGATTTGCTCCGTTTACATCGCCATTTTATGCCGTCTCTACAGACACACGCGCAGAACTTCGGTAGTTGGGCGAAAAACAGGCATAAGTTTGAGTAGAGTAGTCAAATGTTCGGTTCTGGTAGTTGCCTTCTACTTTCTGTGCTGGACTCCATACTGGCTACTTCAAATTTACCATTTTTCCTTCAGCGGTAAGTAGTTTTAGCTGTCAAATGCACTTGTTGTTTTTGTTCTATTTTAAAGCTGAAACGTTTTGCAACATTAACAATGTCTTTTGCACGAAAGTACATAATTTTTGGTGTTCAGAAATTCCGGACAATGTTTTCATAATGTACATCGTCCACGCAATGCCGTATGCACAGTCTGCATTCAACTGGCTTTTTTACGCATTTTTAAATCGGAATTTGCGCAACTCCACACGCTACACTTTGGGCACTCGTTCAGCGTTCACGTCAACACCTGCAGACAACGGCCAAGTCAATTCGGTTGTTTCGGTTGCTCCCGTTGTGGAAGAATATTCAAAGTGTTGGCGCCTATTTAATGAATGCTAGTGCGGATACAAGTAGTACAATTCTGAAACGGTCGCCTTTTCGTTCTAGATCGAGAATCCGTTCTAGGTGAGTAGTTTTCAGTAGAAACAGCGTTTTGTGTGAAGTGTTTTGGGAGCGTTTGTTTGCATCAATTAATTAACTTTTGTTGCGAATACGCATTGAGTTAATTAAAATTCTGCTCATGTTTTTGAAATTACTCGCCTCGACTCAAAGACCAAACATTGATTAATTTTGTCAACGTTCAGAAGCGCCAATTGCTTGGACGACACTTCGACAAAATGCTCAAAACGAACGTTCTCACTCTCCGGCCCTTTATTGAACACAACTGTCGGCCAGTTGACGTTATTTAACTCGATGATAAATGTAAAAGATCGGAATGCGTCGTGCAACAACATTCCGGGCAGACCCCTTTCTGCTCCCGGCGTTTGCTCACTTTCGGATTTAAATGTGATTAGCAAGCCGAGTACAGTCAGTGACAGCCAACTACAGGTTCCAATGTTGCCCGAAAGTAAAGCTTCCGTATCGTCAACGCCTCTGCCCAGTGTTGATGAACAGCTTTTACCTGCGGAAACGTCAACTGCTTCTCCGAACTCAGACATTTCCTCAAATGTCGAATGGTTATGATAAATACGGGACTTTGTTTAACCGTTGATTTAGAGCGAATAAATTTTTGAATATTGACATCGAACACCTCAAAATTATGTGCGCATTCATCAAGCAACTAAATTCAAATAAGCTAAATTCAATAAAACTTACAGACTTCAACAGACCCTCGCACCGAAGGAGTCACTGTTATTTCGTTCATAATTTATCCGGCTCCAGCCAACTCGTTCAATGTTGATTCTTTGCGTGGCCAGGCCGTCTGCAAACAACTCAAAGACACTATTCATCAAGTCAAAGAGAACATCGGTCAAAGGTTATTCGAGTCGTGCTTGAGAGGTCACATTCCAGACATGGACAGCATTTTAAGTCCGGCTGAAATTGTGCAACTTAAGCGATGCTTGCTTTCGTCGAAGGTAAACTTTGTTAGTTAATTAACTAACTAATAACTTAATGTAGCGTGTTGGTTTGCCGCCTATTTGCACTCACAACATGGTAAACGACAATGATCAAGTTCTTGGAGCATTCCGTCAATGTCAGCTGTTTAACAACGACCATGACAGAGTTAAAGTGATTTTCCATCCTGAGTTTCTCTCTTCGGCGTCTCCGTTGATTGGTCTTGATTACGAAGACTTTGTTCGTGGCACTCATGTTGGCGTGTTCCCGTCTTATTATGAGGTACAATTGAGTTCAAATTCATTAATCTTCACATTAAATTTAAGCCTTGGGGCTACACTCCAGCTGAGTGCACAGTTCGCGGAATTCCTTCAATTACAACGAACTTGTCCGGATTCGGCTGTTTCATTGAAAAGCAAGTTCCGGATCACGACTCATACGGCATCAACATAGTTGATCGTCGCTTCAAAAGCGGAAATGACTCAACTCAGCAATTGGCGGACTGTCTTTTCAGCTACTGCACACTTAACCGGCGCCAACGTGTCATTATGCGTAACCGAACAGGTAAATTAAATTAATAATTCAAGTGCGGTTCATTTGATTCTTCAGAACGTTTGTCTGAAATTCTTGACTGGAAAGTTCTTGGTTGCTTGTACCGAGAGGCTCGTCGCATGGCTTTGAAAAAACACCACCCAGACTTGGAAATCAAAATACATGAGATTTTGAAGACAATGCCGAGACCACTGTCTGCGCATACAACTCCAACTCACTCACGTGCCGGTAACTATTTGAATTAATCGTTTTGGGCCAACCTAATAACTTTTAGCCTCCCCAACTGGAGACGATTCGGAAGCTGAAGAGCATGAAAACGAGCTCTGGCACCACGAACAACAACATTAGGCTTATAAAACAGATTTAGGACTTCAAATTGTGCTATTGTTATGTGACGTTTCAGATTTATTCAACCGATTTAATACGCGTTTATCGATTTAAGTGTACTTTATTTAATAAATTACTGCTCATCACAATTCCAATTTACTCGTAATCGGACTTAAAAATGTTGAAATGAAGACCGAAGTCTGTGTATTCAAAGTTGCGTGATACCATTTATCTGAAGAAAGAATAACGAATTTGCTGAATTGTTAGAAGTTACCTGGAAAGAAAATGATCTCGTTCGGTTTTAAAAGGCACTCCAATGGCAACTTGTCTTCAGTCAATTTCGGATATTCATTTAAATACCAGTCCAAAGTTGATTTGTCGGGATCAAAAGCTGGCTTCTCTTCGTGTGGTGTCAAGAACCACCTCTTAACGTGATTTGATTATTAATTTAAAGTGCTTTAATTGCATACCTTGCTTCCAAAGATGACCTCAGCGAAAGCCTGGACCATGGAAGTGATAGGGAACCCCGGTCCCACTACCGGCTATGCCGAAACTTAAAGCTGCTTCGTGACGAGGCAATGACCAAATTGGCTTATTGTACTTGTTTAGCAACGATTTCCAAACTTCAGAGTCCAAGCCTCCAAACAAGTAAAAAGTTTCGTTGCCCATTACTTTCAAACTTTGCATTTTCAAGTGTGTGTTCAAGTAATCAGAAAACGTTGTTTCAATTCTTTTATATGAATGTGTGTTTGCGCTGTTCAAAGTTACAGGAAGGGTTTCCCATTTTGATAGCATTTGAGCTTTTTGAGTGAGACGTTGGAATTCATCATTGTTGATATTTTCAATAATAACAGGTTTTGTGTAGGCATACCTAAAGAGCAAAGCACTTTAAATGTTAATAGCATAATTGCGCCTACTCATTTATAAACATTTCCTGTGTCAAGGTTTGACCATTCACTCTGTCGATATTGCAACGCCCATTATCTTTAACGGCAACCTCCCCCACAAGTTTCCTAAATGACGTTAGATCATTAATAAGCAACCCACATGTACTCAAAAACAGTTGCATTGTGCACGAACGCAGATTCTTAAAAACTTTGTAGTTCGCAAAATATTTATGGGAATTAGAACTTACGTCAGATTTGCGTGACCGTGCCGATATTGTGCGCATAGCAGACACACAACAATACAAATTCAACGAACAATGCAACCTCTAGCCAAAATAACTCAAAAAACTCACCAACCGCCATTTGTTTCATCTAATTCGTCAACCGATTCACTTGCAGAAACATTCCAAATGCAGAACAACAGAAGACAGACATTTAAACCCCGCTTACTGTAGTTCATTTCAGTCGACGGCGCATAAAACCTAAAAGCCGACTAATATTACTTTTCGAAACAAATTCGACGAGTTAGCACGCAAAAGTAGCAGATAAATTAGTTCCAGTAAAGGCCAGTATTCAAAAAACAATCTTAATGTCATGCAATGAATGGTTGGATCTGGCAGTGACCCGATTGTAAAGCACCTAATTGTTGCTCGACGAACCGAATTGGCGCCTACACGCAACCTTCCGTCGGGCCGACTACAACTGGGTTGCGTGCCAATGTCTTGGTTTACGAATCCGGCATATAAAGCCGACTACCTGTCCGACCAAGCTTCACTTTTCGGAAACGACTGTACACGTCGTTCGCATGGCCATTGGCAGTATTGCTTTATTCAGCGCACAAAACTAGTCGAACTTTCCGACATGCAGAGCCTACCTGTAGCACTATCGCTACTTTTTGCTGTTACCTATGCCTTCCCCTTTGATCCGCTATACAGTGAGTTCCCTATCTTGTTAAAAGCATGTTAAGCGTCAGTGAATTTAGAGCCGTTCCTGGCACCGTACAAAGCCGCAGCCCGACATCACCAGTACTATGTGTTAGTTGAGAAGCCCCAAGAATATCAACCAAACAGCGTGTAAGTCTAATTGAGTAAAGAAGTAAGCGCTAAAATTGCTTTCAGTATTGAGATAAAACGAAACAGTAAGCGTTCACTTAACTATGGCTACGAGCCATTTGGAATTTCGGCCAATGCTGTAAAACGCAAGATTCTGGCACGAGTTGGCAAAAGACAAATGCCACAAGCCCGCGTTGGAAAATAGCAACGGTCTCAAACCACAACAAACACTTGTCTACAAGAGTTAAAATCTTTATTACTGCTAAATATTAGCACCGTTTGTTCGTTCATAAATAACTAGAATTCTGCAATTGCTTGTTTATTTCCTACAGTGAAATCATATTGTGACTTTGTCATATTGGTCTGAGCACACTTTAATCCTCTCCCACAATTCCTTTGCGTCGTTCATTGCTTTCAATTCCGTGTATCCTTAAAGTTGTTTGTGAATAAATAAGTTGTTAAAAGGGCTTACCTCCTATGAATTCTCCACAAATAAAGACCTGCGGTACAGTCGTTCTTCTTGTGATATAGACAAGACCGTTTACGTACTGCTAAAAGAAATAACAACCAATTAACTGGAGTGAGAAAAACCAAGATTACCTGGAACTTATCCTCATTCATCATCTGGACTTTAATCAATTCAAGATCCTTTTCTCTGAAGTCAACGCTCTCGTCACGGAATAGCTGTTTCGCAAGTTTGCAATATCCACAATGAGGTTTTGAATACATCACTACAGGATAATCTTTGATCTCATCTTGAATCGTCTGATCGTCAATTTTTTTACTTAACGTTCCTCCCATGACTAGTAATAATCTAAAAACCAGAATTGAGCACAGGCTTCAACTTTAATAAACAATAACAGACAAATGTGTTGAAATCGTCTTAAGAGAAAAGCGAGTATTTGACAAGTTGCTTGTCAAAAAGTTTTCTTTAGGTAAGTTTTTATGAACAAACACAATTAGCAAATTGATTAATTGTTTACTTGTCAATATTGTTTTTGAAGATAAATCAACTTTAATTGAAATTATTAAAGCACACTTTATCTATTCGATGATTACTTATGACTACTTTATGACTACTTCGTGTTCGCAATTAAAAACCTCCGCATTTTTTGCACGTAACTTTACCCAATACAGCCAAGAACTTTTTCCATAAACACATTGCATTACAGTCGTCGTGCGTTCATAAACATAATTCATCAAAATCCACAGATTGTTCACATGCACTTCATTTGACACAATTGCAAAGTTATGCTTTAATTAGTTTAAAACTTCAAACATGCTTCCAACGTGCTTTGATGTGTTGTATTAAAGTGTTTATATCCCTCGTGTTAAAAGCGTAAGTTCGAGAAATCAGATAGCAGCACCAAATTGGATTATTTTCAGTTAGCATGGAGTTCGGGCACGTTTGTTGTGTGTGCTTTTTTCGGTCCTTTTTTCATTCTCCAGTCCTTAACGTTCGCGAATGGAACGACGCGGTTGTTCCTCAGCTGCTGTTCCATTCGCGTGCAGTGGCCGGCGCTGTTGAAGAAGAGAAGGTCATACGTGAAACTGCATTGTGCTCTGCCCTCTCGATCACTTGCTGTTGTACGCCGCCGTGCGTTTTTTACAAACTCGAAGCAAATGAATGCTAGACGCTCGCGCCACTTTTGTGGCCACAGTTCGGTCACTTGTGCCTATTCCAGTACAGATCTCCACATTATTTGCTGGGCTGCTTGACGCTGTTTCTTTTTATCTGATCAATGTCCCATATGATCAGTCGACTTTTTTGTTGTGCGTTCCCTTCGAGCTTTGACCTCGAAGGGCTTTTCTTTTTCGGCTGTTCCAATCAGCCGAACGCATCTGTTGTGTGCAGCACATTTTTTGCCCACTTCTTGGTCTGCCCGGCTGTTTCCAAACACTTCTCCGTCCGTTTTTTTTCACGCAACAGACGTTCCGTTTATTTGCTCGCGATTAATTCAAATGTGACCTATTGCAACAAGTTCCTTGGGCTCAGCTGATTATTTCATATTGGGCGCACTCGTGTAGGCCACATCTTGGAAGCTTCTGTTTGCGTGCCGAGCACTTGCTGAAAACCTCATTGGCTTTAATTAAATTTTGCAGACTGAAACGGAACTGGCCGCCCCGGCAAGAACCAACAGCAACATCAGAAGATCGCTGAACGTGAGCTAACCCTTGTTTGTGATCCCCTCAACCGTCAGCATTCTTTGACGGCATTCGACCGGTTTGCGGCCAAAACTCACCAAAGTTCCACTGTATTGCTTTCTTCCTGCTCCAATTAATAACTGAAACGTTTAGCTTTGCCAAAAATGGACGCAACTCAAATAAATTGCGTTGTTGAAGCGGGTGAACAAAGGTAGACTTTTATTTGCACTTAATGCTTAAAAAGCCTAAAACATTGCTAACAAGTGTTTATCTACAGCTCGCAAGCCAACTCTCCGACACAGTCAAAACTTTTGGGAAACGAGTGCACTCAAATCGATCTGGGCACTTTTCAACAGCAAAACAACAGTCACATCAAAACCGAAGACAGCGTGGACCAGCAAATTTCGGACAGTGAAAGTCAACCACAAAACGAAGATCAGTTGTTGTCCAACGACGATCAAAGCAGTGAGCATTCAAATGATGCGTCATCGGGTCGAAACAAATTTTACCCCAATCAACGATCCAAACTCTCCAGTCCAAAGTCTTCAAGTGAAAACACGCTGGATGACAGGCGGTTACGACGCCAAATAGCGAGTGAGTTTTGATAGTTGAGACTTTAGTTCACCACTTTCAATTCTTTAGACTCCAATGAAAGGCGCAGAATGCAGGCAAGTTTTTACAGTGCAACACTCACTTTAATCACCGTTGTTTTAGTCTATCAATGCAGGCTTTCAAGCTCTTCGTCAATTTCTGCCTCAACGCTCTGGAGAGAAACTCTCCAAAGCTGCTATTTTGCAACAAACTGCCGAACTCATCCAAAACTTGCAACTCGAAAAAGGCCGTCGTCCTGATTGCAGACCAACAAGTGATGAAGAGGCAAATGTCGAAGAACGTCCAAGCGCAAAAAAGCGTCGAATCGGTAACACATTTTTGATTTAATTTTCAAACATTACAAAAAGCACTTTTATTAAACTGAAAACTGCTGTCATTTTGCACTTTGCACGAATTTATTTTTCAAATTTAGCTGTCAAAAGCGAGCAAAAAGAACGTGAAGAGGAGAACTCTGGAGCCGATGCTGGCCATTCGGAAATTTCACAATACACAAAAGTCATTGAAGAGTTAAAATCTGCACTAGGCAAAGAACAGCAATTGAGACTGCTTTACGAGCAAAAGTTGGTCGATTTGAAGACTACGTTGTCTGCAAGTTTGGGATTTGGCTCCTTGCCTGGCGGTATCAATTTGGATCGAACCGAAAGTAAGTTTAAAAGTGAAAGTATGGTTTTTAAAGGCCGGAGCTTTAGATTCGCAGCAAAATGCCATTCATCAACGCTCAGTTTCGGCTGACGGCGGTTTGTTAGCGCCTAAGAACCTTTGTGATTTGTCAAATAACTCCGCCTTTTTGAACAACAATCTGGCCACAGTCACGGAAGCAGCTCTTGTTCAAAACATGCGCATGGCAAGGCCTGCAACTAGTGGAAGCTTGGCAGCACTTTTGTCTCCAACGCAGCTGAATGGAATGCATTTTGGCGGTGCTTCGCCGTTTGCGCAACAACTGTTGACAAACCAAAACGTTGTCAACATTCTGGCGGCTTCTCTCCAGCAAGCATCGCCAGAGCTTCATTCGTTGAACGGACACACTTCGGCCAATCAGTCGCCAACCGGCGGAGTTCAGCAACCCACACAGAACATCCTGTTTGCTCTCGCCGAAGCTCTGCGGCAAATAGAGAACGAAAATTCAAAATTTCCAACCGAAATGACCGCTGATGTTTTGGTCCGTTAAACTTATAAACACCATTCATTATCCACACACACGGTTTTGATCATTTCAACTAGGTAGCATTCAATTGGGAACCTATTGACCAATCTTAGTTCTAGCAATTAGTTTCCTCGCAATCCCTCATTCTTTTCATTAACTCTCGAACCATTCAACCCGAAAGATTTCCCTCACGGGCGCCCCACAAACCGCCCTCCAAGATTGATAGCCTTTAAACTCGGTTTGCCTTTTCAGTTATTGCAATATGTTGTTGTAGCGTAGTTGTTGTTGCCCATTAAGACGAAGCCTCACGAAAGATGACAACAATGAGTTATGAGAAATGATCAGGTTAAGTGTTGTTATTATCTCTTGGCCATTTACCTCTATGCTGTCCCCGTGGATTTGCCAATCTATTTATTGTTAAGTTATGATCGTCTTCCCTCCAAATGCCTGCCCCTACAAATTAAACTCGACTGCAAGTATTCACATCCACTCCGCCTCATGCAATACCCGCCTCCACGCAAGAACTCAATTCGCGTTCCATCCAAACAGCTAGTCCAAAACATTTAAGTGCCAAAACGCGAATTGGGTGCACTTAAGCACATTAACCGGAACAAATCTTCACGACAAATACCTGCTTTGTTTAACTCTTTTTATTGGTCCAAATAGGTCTGTTGTTTTGGCGAATCGTAAATCTTTTTACATTGATGCCTTTTGTTGTTTGTTGAACGTTGCCTGTTGCTTTTCTCATCGAAAAGAGACTTTTAATAAAGTTATTTATACAACTTCTTTTCATTACAATTGTTTGAAGTAGCGATTGAATAGATTAAGTAGATAGTGTGGAGCATTTAATGACGAGACGTCGGCGGAATTGCTTTTGGCATCTTCGAGAATTGATCTCAACTTATTCTCCGTTTGCATCTTGCTGACCGCGTCGTAATTACCGACAAATTTGCCTTTTACAAACAGTTGTGGAACGGTGTGTATTTTGCTGAGTTTTTGCAGCTCGTCCTAAAGATAACAACTTTGAGTATTTTAAAGATTAAAAAGTACAGACTTGAATGAGCGTCGTGTCATTTCTTAGATTTAGCTCAACGACTTTCATGTCCTTAATTGGATAGGTTGAAAGAATTTTCTTCACGCCTTTTGAAAATGGGCAGTAAGTTTTTGAGAAGAGTGTCACCGTGTTTTGATGAATCAATTCATGAACTTCTTTTGTTAGCGCCGCATTGTTTTTTGAAGCTTCGGTAGTTGTTTGAATCGATGCAGAAGTTGATGTGGAATTTGATGTGGAAATCTAAAATTCAATAACTTACTTATTGCACAAAATCGTTTAAAAGTCTCACCGAAAATGCTGATTGAATTGCAAAAGCAAAGATGAAAAGTGTCAAACGCATGTTTGAACAACAAAGACTGTAAACAACTTTTATTAATAACGTCTACCAGTAAAGTCTATAACGAATGACTGTAAAGAAAGTTGATGAAAGTTTTGCAAGCCGACCAAAAAGCGCCTTTGTTCTATCTCGTTCACCCGCTACTTGAACCTTAATTGCTGCTCACTTCCGTCAAAAATGATTGCAGATTAATGGTCTCGCTTCAAGGTGATTCCTCGTGCGTACATTGGTGATTTATTTGTCGGATTCTGCCCTTCGTCATTCCGAACTGCTTAATCATTTAGCACTAGACTTGCACTTGACTTTAGTGAACAAATTACAACGCTGCTTGAATAATTGTTTATTCAAATTGCTCGTTTACAAACACTTCCAAAGTCTACTTGTCTCAAAACAGACAAACATCCCGTATGTCTAAATGAACCCTTTTTGCGCAACTTGTGCAAATCCAATTAAATCGAGGGAAATGAGCAAAAATATTTGGGAATATTGGAGATAAGGAGTAAGTGGGCCTTTACCGATGCCGCGTTTTGCGACATCCCAATATATAACTTGTATGTGAATTGTCAATTTGCAAATCAACAACCAGAGTATCAATCATTCAAATGGAAAAAAGAGAGTGGTCGGCGTCCAATCGATACGTGCGTTCCATTCGTGCCGGCCATTGTACTCTCCGGGCATTTGTCAATGGTTATGCTATACCTAAAGACTTGATGTAATGGCACGTATTAAATGCTTTGGTACCTGTGTCGTTTGCTCGGCAGAATGCGTCACTTCGGTCGCGTTGTTTGCCGACTCGTCCAAACTCAGCTTCTTTTGCTGGTTGGTCATTGAGCCCACAGCTCTGCCAATAAAGTTTAATTGGTCGAGGTTGGGCAATGCAGCCGTTGGTTGGACAGGTACCGGTGCAGCCTTCATAGATCCGGAAGCCGTGTAGTTCTGGGGCGCACTAAACAGAAAGTTTGAGTTATTGCTTTCCAAGGTTGCTCTTACTTGTAGTAGCCAATAGGCTGCATCAAAGTATTCGACATCGGCATTGCTGAATTTCCAACTTCGTCCGGCAAAAAGTCGTCTACTTCAATGCGTCTTTGAATGTTGGCCAACTCCTCGACATTGGCGTTTTCGGCGAATGAAAGTCGAGAGCTGTTTTGGTGGTCAGGAAGAGAGGTTGCGCCCAATTCATAGCGTTGATTACGCATCGAATTGCCCATTGCGTCTTCATTGTTGAGATTCTGCTTGCGAAGGAACATATGTCGAACTGCTTCACTTGCAGACATTCTCTTCACCGGGTTGTAGTCGAGCATCTTTTGAATAAGATCTCGGAACTTGACATACTCATCCGGCGAGTGTCCTGGCTCGTCTTTTCTTCTACCAAAAGGTCCTCCTGTGTGAACGCCCAAAATTTCATCCAATGTGCGGCTCTGTAATTTGAAAGCAGTTAATAAACTTAAGTTAAAAGATTAATCTTACTCCAGGTGGTCGATAATTAGACTTTGAGTCTTTGCGTCTGCACACAAATTGTCCATCTGAAAATTAACGCATTTATTAGTTGACTCAGTGTTATTGTCTTCCAACTTACGTTCGTTTGTTGTAAAGAATCTTTTCGTTTTGTTTGAAGCGTTCAGCATCTGCACCGGAGGCATTCCCTATAAAGATAATTAGTGTTGCACAAAGTTGTTAAAGCTTACCATGACTTCAACAATCCGCATCAACTGGTCGTATTCGGAGTGACCTGGAAATAGTGGCTCGCCAGTGTGGAGCTCCACCAAAATACAGCCCAAAGACCACATATCAATTTGCCGGTCATATGAAATCCCCAAAAGAACCTCTGGCGATCGATAGAAACGCGACTGGATGTATTGGTAGATTCGGTTCTCGTGCTGGCAAGAAGAGCCAAAGTCAATCAATTTGATTGTCGAACCTAAACAAAAGTGTATAACAATGCAAACGAGATAGGCATGATTACGTTTCGGGTTGCACAAAAGAACGTTCTCCGGCTTCAAATCACAATGAATGATTTTCAAGTCGGGCGAAGACAAAAAGACTAGAGTTCCGGCCAATTGCTGTCCAAACTTTCGTGTCAAATTCAAGGATACGCCGCGGAAATTCGTGTTTCGAAGTAGATCGTAGAGGTTGTAAGAAAGGAGTTCGAAGACCAGACAGAGGTGCTTCTTCCAGATAAAATACGTCTTTAATTTCACTGAAAGCGACAAACAGTTATGACAGTTCAAGCAACTAAGCAAACCTATATAACTGCGAGCATCTGATTTGTGGTTGTTGAGCAGTTCCAAAAGGCGAATTTCAATGCGGGCTTGGTCGTGGAATGGCTTCTTGTTTTTGATGATCTTCAGCGCAACGTTGTCGTTTTCAACCATGTCATAGCATCTGACAACTTGACCGAACGAGCCTTTTCCGATGTTCTTTTCGACTCGATATCTAAACAAACAATTGTTAGCTGTTTAGTTAAAGTGCTCTACCGATGATTTATGATTTCGCCAATTACAATGGGATAGTCTTCTTCGCCTCTTGATTCCTGGCTCTCTGACCGGTACTCTTGATTGAGATTCTGGATTTGTTGCTGGTCGTGGTTCAACTGGTGATTGTTGCCGAGAACAGCGTTGACTACTTGGTTCTGGAAATAGATCGGAATAGAACGGATTTTCTAACAAACAACTTACAACGCTTCCCGTTACTCCGCTTGCGGGCATTGTATTGGCCGAGTGATGATGAGTGTGTGAAAGCTGAGGCTGTTGCTGTAATTGAAGAAGTGGATTGGAATTGCTTTGGAGTCAGGGTTGAAAGCTGGTTTGTGGTCAAAGAGGTTTGTTGTTGCTGTTGAGCTTTATTGAGTAGCGCCAGCTTGTTTAATGCGTCTTGACGACGCTCTTCATGTCTTCGGCGAATTTTGCGATTATAGTAATTCTCGTTGATGTTCTAAATGCGGGAATTAAATTCATGTCTTGGTTGCAGAACTTACTTTATAGGTGTGGATCAAGTTTACGGAAAGACGGACAAGCGGTCTGTCTGCAGCATCTCTGGCCTTTTCGTTTGTTTTGGCACTGTCCAGATTTGCATTTGTTGGAATTCCGGGCTGATGCAGAAACGGTTGTGAATCGTATGTGTTGTCCAGATAGCTTTGCTGCTGCATCAATTGATTTTGTGCCATTTGCGGCTGTCCATAACCGAAGTTCATGTTGGCAGCCCATCCTCCTTGCTGCTGGCCAAGCATATGTGGTTGAGTCTTAGGCATCTGCTGACCGATAACGTAGTTGGGCTCCATGCTTTTAGACGAGGAGTAGCCGTTCTGTGTGTTCTTGCTTTGTTGAAGGTTTGCGTAGTTGGGCTGTTGCTGATAAAAGTACGGCTGATTCTGGAACAGCGCCTGTCCACCAGGGTTTTTAGTGTTGTTGTTGTGAAGCAAGTCGCTGTAGTAGGATGCACCGGACTCTTGGCCGGGAACAAAACTGGCACCCAAGTGACTATTCTGCGAATCGTTTGTTTCGGTGGACGTTTGGACACTGTTGTTTAAAAGGCTCCAACCCACGTCGGTATGAACCTGTGTCATTGGCCAACTAATCGAAGAATATTAATAAAGTAGAGTGAAATAAAAAGAGGACGTTCCAGATGAAGAAATTAGTTAGGGAGCGTCGTAGAAAGAAAATCAGGCACTCAGTTGACTAGAATGTTGACTAAATCCATGTGCGATACACGTTCAACTCCACACAAAGGCGTATCACTACAAGTTGTCAGGCACGTAGAACGCAGAGGCGACTCTTCCACAATTGCAAACTCGCAACTATGCACTGTAAACTGTCCAATCGACGCCTTGGTTCTGCAACCTAAAAGTTAGAAAGTCACTGATGTGAACGATTAATGCGAGTGATAAAAGTGATCGGTATGTATGAACGGAAGGAACATAGACTAAACAATGTAGGTGAGCAGTCGTGCGCCTTCCTGGAACAAATTCGCGCTTTGTGACGAGAGAGAGTGCAATAAGGGAGGTGTCCGTAGCCTGTAGGGTTCAGCCAGTTTTTCGCGAGTAACATTTGCAAATTGAATCGATTCGGGGCGCGCATTGCGAAGAAACCGACGTGTCTGCTGCACAAAGTAAACGCCAGTGGCTTTCTTTCACGCAGCAGTTTTTTCGCTGATAGCATAAACTGTTAGTGGAGAGCGTGGATGCAGGGAGATCGGGATGAGCAATCAGGGCAAGCCGGGCGCGAGCAGGAGGAAGCAATGTTCTTCGCTTGGAGCACCCGAATCCTCTGTGCGATTCTGATACCCGATGTTTATAGCGCCGAGCAACCGCAAACAAACACGAAAATCAACACACGCACTGGAGTGTCACAATCTCGAACATCTTCCATCTCCAAACAATTATCAATATCACACCTCGGGTCTTGAACATGCGCGCAACACTCGATAACCGAAAAGCAATCGAAAGCAAAGCGATGACTAACATAGACTAAATGTAGACTAGATGTAAAGTTTTGAGAAAGACGTCAAAGAAATTTGAGTGTTTTGAACCATGACGAAATCCGAAGAAAGGGAAATGAAGGAAGCGCAACTTGGGGCGAATTATGAGCGCATGATAAGGGTGGACGGTGATTTGCGCCAAATTAAGCCCGAATCATGTGTGATGGAGGTCGGCGGCGCCGAGGAAGCAGTGGCGATCAAATTGTGCACCGGTAACTGGTACAAAGAAAGACGTCTATTCGCCTAGCGAAACCCATCGCTATTTTTCGAAACAACAGCGCCCGGATGACGAACGAGAGAGAAAAAGACGAAAACGCCGCCACTTGGTGCACTCTTTCGTGGCTGCTGACACACAGCGCTGTCTGCTGCTGCTCAACATCACCGCAAATACACACACTCGAACAAACCTTTTACGGTCCACAAACCGGCGCTTAAAGTTGAACTCAATTTCGGCGCTTCGAGCATCTTCAACTCAGGTGCTGTGGCCTAATCAACGTGAACAAGCGTCCACCCTTCTTTCATCATCCCCAAGCAACAAAACAACAACATGGTCGCGCCCTCCATCAAAAAACAAACAAACAGCAGCAATCAGCTGTTCGCTAAAAAATGCGAGTCGGCGACACTTTGGAACGTGACCGTTCACAAACTTTATCGATTCTTATGACTGGCAACTGATGGAAATTGTTCTTTGAACGATGCGTTAGAAATTGTTGTTCTTTAAAAAATATGGTAGAAACTTTCCGGGTCAGTTTTGTGAAGCGCGCAAACTTGGATTCGGATTTAATTAATTAACTCACAAGCAGGGGTCTTGAAAAAACCGAGCAAAGGAATTATAGTTCGGTGGAAAGCAAATTGGAAAAATCAAGAAGCAGATGACTGGGCCGCAAAGAACCGTCCATCGTCCAATCACGGGGGCTCCAACCAAGGGGATGACCAGGGCACTTGACGAATGTCTTCGAAATTTGCAGTCGGGCCTAAAAGCTTTATGACATGATCGGCGCCGTTTCGAAAGCACCAAGTCATCGGGTGTTGGCCGTTTGGCCACCTAATCATAATTTTGGGAAAACAACTGAACCAGAAAGCTTAAAAGTTGACGAAAGTCATTAAAAACCAATAAGCTTTGAAATTGTGTGGGAGCGGTCTGTGCAAGTCGAGTAGCCATTGAAATTAGTCATTAAGCAAAACTAGTAGGCAATCTCCGAACTCAACTTTCTTGTTCAATTGAGCAAAACAAAAGAAGTTAATGTTGCATTCAAAGAACAATCGAATTACACTGTTGAGCATATGAGAAAAGGCAACTGCTTTTGAGACAGAGTTGCAAGTTGCGTTAGACCCTGCTACGTTCAAAACACCTGACTCATTCATTCACATAAATTTTCGACGCAAACGGCACGCACGAAACAATTGATTTAATAAGAATAAATGCCCTCAAAGATCAGCGAGTGTAATCGACAACCAAACTATTCTGCGAGTATTTGACTCATTTCTGCTAAACAACACTCGTGTCACGGCTTACGAAATCTTAAATTTGGAGACAATATTTTTGGGATGACGCAGTTTTTCTAAAAGATAACATTGCGTTGAAAAACAATTTCTTGTCACCAAAAACTTGAAACATGTTTTTCGATTGCAAATTACGTTAATTGAAAGAACAAGCAAACAAACAATTGAAGGCAACATTTAATGTGCACAAATAAATCATAATATAGTTTGACATAATATAGTTTGAGAATACAATCATAATGCTCGGAAGCAAAAAGTTGAGCGCACAATTGCCGAAATCTTATCAATTTGATCACTGGCTTGACGATGAACGTTTTCGACTCGAGTGCATATCAACAAGTTGGTCTAGTTATGTGCGAATAAAACGCTTATTTTAAAGTTGCTAAAATGGCCAATTCTGGAGAGTTGTTTGGTCCAGTAATTAGCTATTGTAAAGATCCACTTTGGGTAACTAAAAACGCCTTAGGTGTTTAACGAAGAATACTTTTAGATCGACTTCAATTCTTCAATCACCAACAATAACTTGCCTTTTACGTGGTGCTTCCAACATGCTGTTTTGGGTTTTGTGCCAATTATTTTCTACTTAATCACACTGCCTATTTTGTTCATTCAAGCCAAGCTTTCTGTCCGGCCTCCATTGCCTGAAGACTATTTGACTTCCATGAAAAGTGGATTGACTGTCTTGCTGATTTCGGACAAGACTTTCTTGTTGATTCGTCTTCTATGGGAACGTTACGGCATAGGACAAGTAGTGCCGTTAGTCGAATACATCCTTCCAGCCGCACAAATCTTGACGTTTTTGTCTATTTTGGGCACGTCTAAAAGATCCTTAAACAACGGAATCAATTCTTCTGGCCCAATTTTCTGTACCTGGCTGTTGATTGTGCTATGCGGCTTTCCTGAGTTTTACACCTGGCTTATTTTAGGTTTAAATCCAGCGGTTTGTCAATCAATTCAAGTTTTATCGCAACAGTCACATTTTAGACACTCTTTTTGGTGAACTCTTACGAGTACATTGCTTATTTAGTCTTCTACCCGCTAGTTTGTCTCCAATTGATTTTGCACTTCTTCACTGTTCGACATCTTGATCAATACAAGGTAATAATAAAAAGCGACTATTTTGGAAGTGTCTTAATGTTTAGAATTTGTCTCCAGAATCTCAAAGTTCTTTCTTTTCACGCCAATTTTATTGTTGGTTTAATGGCATCGTGCGAAAAGGCAGAGCTAGTCCGCTAGAAACCGATGATTTGTTCGAATTGGAGCCAGAAATGAGCGGTGCATTTTTATACAATGAGTGGAAGCGTGTTTGGTTGGGAGTGACAGAAGAGTATCACAAAAAGCGAGAGTCGCGCAAGTTTTTTGAAACTTACCAGGAACTGCATCACATAAACGACAAAACTCCGTTGGTGCATACAACAACTAAACTAATGCATTACGGCTCACACAATCAGTGCGTTAAACCGGACGAAACTCCAGAGCCTGAATATCCGTCCATCATTAAGCAGCTCTTCTTATTGTTTAAGTGGCAGTTTATCGGATCCAATCTTTGTAAAGTCATCACAGACATCCTTCAATATGTCAACCCTCTGCTTTTGAGTGTTTTGATCACATTCATTGAGGATAAAGAAGCGCCGATGTGGAAAGGAGTGTCAATTGCAGTTCTGATGTTTGTGGTTGCCGAATTACGCTCCTTGTTGCTTAACCAATACTTCACTTTAATGTACCGAGTTGGGATCAAAATTCAAAGCATTCTTACACTAGCTGTGTTTGAAAAGGCTCTAAAGCTTTCGACTTCGTCCAGACAAGAACGCGACATTAGGGGAAATGATAAATCTAATGGCAATCGACGTTGATCGTTTCCAGAACATTACTCCGCAGTTACAGCAATACTGGTCATCTCCGTTTAGTATTTCTATTGCCTTATTCATTCTCTACAAAACCGTTGGACTGTCCGCATTGGGCGGAGTCTTGATTCTAATATTGCTCATTCCCGCAAATGCAATTGTGATGATTGTAAATAAAAGATGGCAAACAAGTCAGATGAAAATAAAAGATGAGCGCTTAAAACTTACAAACGAGGCACTAAATGGAATTAGAGTCGTCAAACTATATGCTTGGGAACAGGTAAAGCCAAAGAAAACATTTGCATTCAACAGAACAAATTTAGGCAATGATCAGAAAGATCAACGATCTGCGTAAACAAGAAGTTTATCTCATGAGAAAAGCTCAACTCACAAGATCTGTTTTGGATGTGTGCAATGCTGGTTCTCCATTCATTATCACAGCAATTACATTCGCTCTATTCACTTTGACAAGCGAAAACAATTTGTTGACTCCGCAGATCGCTTTTGTTACTTTGGCAGTGTTTTCACAATTACGGGCTCCCTTGTTTATGGTGCCTTTTTTCGGCCCACACTTTTCGGACCACTTTTTTGATCACAAAACTTGTATGAATAACTCTCGGCACTTTCATTAAACAAACGAAAATCTACTGAAACCGGAGCGGAGACCCCAGTCATTACTTGAAATCGGTTTTCGCCTTTATTTCACTTATCTTATGAACCAAACTAAACTCTTAAGCTCTTTTAACAATTGAATTTAAAGTGTGGTCCGAAAAGAGTGGTCCGAAAAGTGTGGTCCGAAAAAGTATATCCTTATTTATGATTGCCGAATTGATTGGACAAACCGTTCAAGTTGTAGTGTCAAACAAACGTCTTAAAAGCTTCTTGGTGGCAGAACAGTACGACGAAAATGCTGTTTTGCGAGATAGCTCCTCAAGTTGTAAGTTGTTATAGATAAACTCAAATTAATAGACAAATTTAGACGTAAACGCTGTAAATATAGAAGACGGTAAGTCGATTAAGTTTGATCATATAATTTAAGCATTCTAGCCACATTTGCATGGGACAAAGAAGCAGATCAGCCAACTTTGCGCACTTTACAGCTTGAAATTCCAAAAGGTAAGCGGCATTCAAACACAGTAAACATAACTGAACATAAAATGTTTAGGTCAATTGATCTGCGTTGTTGGTGAAGTCGGCACCGGCAAGAGTTCCTTGTTGTCTGCATTGCTAAACGAAATGGAGAAGATCCATGGTTTTGTTGGTGTTCACGGAAGTATCGCTTATGTTCCACAGCAGTCCTGGATTCAAAGCATGTCTATTCGAGAAAACATATTATTCAACAAATTATACGATGCTGCACTTTATCAAGAAGTTATTGGCGCATGTGCTCTCGAAAAAGACTTTGAGTTCTTGCCAGACGGAGGTATTTTTACTTCATTGAATAATATAACTTACACATTTTAGATTTGACAATGATTGGAGAGAAAGGAGTGAACTTGAGTGGAGGCCAGAAATCTCGCATATCACTTGCCAGGGCACTTTATCAAAAATCCGAGATTTTACTACTTGATGACCCTTTATCGGCAGTTGATGCCGTTGTTGGACGCACAATCTTTGACAAGGCTCTTGGTCCGAATGGATTGTCTAAAAATGCAACTAGACTAATGGTCACGCACTCACAAATACCACTTGAATACGCCAATCAAATTATTGTTATGCGAAACGGTGAGTTCTTCCGCGTGGGATCTTATGCCGAACTTCTCCGTGACGACGAAGCCAACCAGTTGATTCGCAAACTAGAAGATGAGAACTCGCCAATTGCAAGCACTTCTGGCTCGAGCAACACGCAAGAAGGTGAAGTTAGTTCAACAACCGACGAAGACGCACCTCCAAGGTCACTTACAAGGTCAATTAAAGACAGAAAGAAGTCAAGAGCATCGTCTAGATTGGTAACCATGTTTAAATCAACTTAATTAAACTTGTGCACTTTTTAGACAAAGTCCGAAAAGGAAAAACTCGAAAAGAAGCCTTTTAAACTGATCGAAGACGAAAGAGTGGAAACCGGACGTGTAAACAACAAAGTTTACTTGTACTACTTCCGAAAAATGGGACTTCCTGTCTTCTTCGGTTTTACTATCTTCTTGATACTCAATTTTGCATCGAGTGGAATAAGAGGGTTCTGGCTATCAGCTTGGTCAGATAACGTAGAACATGACTCGATTGGCGTTGGAGTTAGGTTGAGTGTATTCGTTGGCCTAGGCACCTGCGAAATGCTGTTCCTTTACACTTCAAACGTATTCCTGATTTTTGCAACTGTGAACTCAAGTCTTCGACTGCATGCTCCTTTACTCTACAATATGATGTGTGCACCGATTCAATTCTTTGACACAACTCCGTTGGGGCGAGTTATTAACCGCTTTTCAAAAGACATCGAAGTTGTTGATCTTCGCTTGTCAAGTACATTTCGATTTCTTTTCATTTGCACTTTGAGCAGTATTACAACGCTTGTTATAATCAGCGTTTCAACTCCAGCCTTCATTTTAATCATTATTCCTCTATTTGTTATTTACATCTTAATCATTAGATTCTATATTCCCACAGCGAGACAATTACAGGTACAGTTACTTTTAAAAGTCTACCCACGTTATATCAAACAAGGTTTAATAAATAAAGTCTATTTTTAGCGTTTGGCTTCTGTAACGAGAAGTCCAATATTGTCTATGTTCTCCGAAACAATTCAAGGCGTGTCATCAATTAGAGCCTACAACGTTGCGGGCCAGTTCTATAACGATTTTTGCGGAAAGCTGGATTTGCATTTGAACTGCAAATATTATGCACTTGCATCAAGTCGTTGGTTATCTATGCGGTTGGAAATTCTCGGCAACGTAAGTTTAAAAAGTCTGCAACAACTATATTTCAATTGAGTTAAGATTGTCATTTTGTCTGCTGCATTGTTGGGCGTTCTTGCTAAAGAATACGGATTCATAACAGCTGGAATTATTGGGTTGTCTGTTTCGTACTCTTTGAATATGACAAATATGGTAATTACATTGATTGTGATTTGCACTTAAGATTTGATTTCAGTTGAACTTCTTGATCAAGTCGCTCGCTGATGTTGAAACAAACATTGTTAGCGTTGAGAGAATAAGTGAGTTCTCTAATGTGCAAGAAGAAGCTGATTGGGAAAAAGGCAGACACGGAGTTAAACTTGCACTGCCACGCAATTGGCCGCAAAATGGATCTATTTTATTTAAAAACTTGAGCGTTCGTTATCGACCGGAGCTGGAGTATGCGTTGATTGATGTTAATGCAGAAATTGCTTCTGGTGAAAAGGTTGGAATTGTTGGAAGAACTGGAGCAGGCAAGTCTTCATTAGCCTTGACGCTTTTCCGGATGATCGAGCCAACAAACGGACAAATCTTCATTGACGGGATAAACACAGCACAACTTGGTTTGCATACAATTAGAGGAAAACTGACTGTCATTCCACAAGATCCTGTTTTGTTCTCCGGCACACTGCGCTTCAATCTTGATCCATTTTACAAGCATACGGACTCTGAATTGTGGCAAGCACTGTCTGAATCAAACCTCAAAGCATTCGTGCAAACACTTCCACATGCTCTAAATCATGTCATCAGTGAAGGAGGCTCGAACATTTCAATGGGACAGCGCCAATTAATTTGTTTGGCCCGCGCAATTCTTCGTCGGTCAAAGATTGTAGTGATAGACGAAGGAACATCATCGGTTGATCAAGAAACTGACAGGATCATTCAACAAACGATCCGAGAAAAGTTTGCTGAATCAACTATCCTGACAATCGCACACCGAATTAACACTGTCATGGATTACAACCGTATTATGGTTTTCCAGCACGGACGACTTGTTGGTAAGTATCGAGTAGTCTCAAATCAGTTTCGCAAAAATTGAATAATTAACTTGTTTAGAATTCGACACACCTGCCAATCTTTTGCGTGATAGCAATTCTGTGTTCTATTCTCTTGTAAACTCCAAGTAAATTGCAATAAATCGCCTAGTTTTTATTCCAACAAACAACAACAATTCGATAACAACATACGTACTGCAATTTAAAATCACTTTTCTTTTTTAAGCCTTGACGGAGTGCATTCAAAATATTCGAGAAAATCGAAGATGACCTCAATCACAATTAACCAAATAATTAACCACTCAAGTCTAGAACTATGTCGATGGGTAAGCATATTGTCAATGATGGAAACAGACTGTTCACAGCTCTCCAACCGATTGTTAAGCGTTCTAAATAGTCATTAGGTTGCCCCAATATTCGTTAAAAGCAAACTTGAGTCGTTTATCAACAACAAAGTATCTCTTGGTCATGTCGTAAAACTTTTCATATTCGTCTCTTTCCCAATAAAAGTCTGTGTTTAGCAATCCACTGTCCAAGTTAATCGACTGACGAAGAGCTGCAAACTGTCCAGTTTTTTGAATCGATTCTTTTCGTGTCTGAAATTTCCTATTATTACATAAATGATTTCGAATAAAGTACCCATGGGATGTTTCCTTTGCTTAAGAACTTTGTTGTTTCATACAGCGGCCCTGCATAATCGTTCAATTCCTGCTCCCAAACTCCAATTTTGACTAAATAGGACAGTTATTGAAAATAATGGCATTTAAGAACTTACTTGATGCGGCCATTGCGTGTGAAATGGCGAATCGGTTGAGGACATCAACATGTTCCGGTGCATTTTCATTGTCCGTGTTTGCCAAATTAATGATATCATCTTTGATATAAATGCGTGAACTGGAATTAAAAGTGTTTTTGGTTTGCCAAAAAGGTCCTTTCAGATAAATTGTTTGATACTTTTTATTAACTTATTTTTCAGTTTTGCTTTCTTGCAAATACGATGTCTTCACTTACAGGAGACAACACATCTTCAAATGTCAAGCAATTAGAAACTCTGTTAGCATCAGCATCTGTAATTGCAAAGCCGCCGAGTTTTACAAGTTTTGCATTAACACAATTAAAAGATGGCGCTATAGAATTGACTGCGGGCACTTTGGGTGGAATTGCAAATGTTTACGCTGGCCAGGTTGGCTTTTGAGTATTGGAAAGTTTTATTGATGTTGTTTTAGCCGTTGGATACTGTAAAAGTCAAGATGTAAGATGCTTGATAGTAGTACTTAGCGCCTATCTTTGAATTTCAGGCAAACATTTCCAAGTTTTTATTCAAATTGGATTAATTGCATGTATCAAACATTCAAATTAGATGGGGTTAGAGGCTTGTACGCAGGTTCAGTGCCAGCGCTTGTGGTCAATATAGCAGGTTGATTGAAATTTTAACCGTAACGTTTTCATTTTTGTGTTTAGAAACCGCTGTTGTTTTTACGGCTTACGACTACTGTCAAAAGGCAACGTTTTAGTTTCAAAGAGATTTGAATGAATTCAATTAACGAATTTAGTTAATAGCTTTTGTTTTAGGTTATCGCCCATTTCAGTAACAAGCATGTTAATGATATGTCTTCTTTGCAAAATGCCTGTGCTGGTTCATTGGCTGCTTCATTTGCCGCGTTGATTTTATGCCCTACTGAATTGGTTAAATGCCGTTTGCAAGCACAACGCGAAATGAATCCGAATATTAGGAGGTAAGTTCGCTTTTTAGAAAGCAACTATAATTTCATTTTAGCACTCCGTTCAAAGTATGTCGACACATCTTTAAAACAGAGGGATTTTCTACATTCGGAAAAGGGATGACGCCAACAATGAGTTTGGTTCTCAATTACTTATTTGAATAATCTTTCACTTTAGTACGTGACGTATTCGGCTACTTTTTCTTCTTTGGTGCTTATGAAATGTCCCGAGATTTGCTAGCAAAGAAGGGTCAAAGTAAAGATAATATTGGTAAGCGTTTTTGTTGCTTATAAAAATTATTTAAAATTTAGGTCTCTTGGGAACAGCAATTGCCGGATCGATTGGAGGCGTGGCGTTATGGGCAGCAATTTATCCGGTAGATTTGATCAAATCAAGAATGCAAATTAAAGGTGGAACAGCAATGCAGGTGGCGAGAAGTGTGTTGAAAATGCAAGGTATGCGCTTCTTAATTTATAATTTACTAACTCAAACGTTTTAGGGTTTGTAAGCTTGTACAGGGGATTAACGCCAACTCTGAGTAAGCTCTTTGAAATTAATCGATGTTAAATTCTTTGATTTCAGTTGGAGCTGCACTTTCAACGCCATTCTTAGTCATAGCATACGAAGAAACAAAGAAATTTTTACACCGAGTTCTTTGACAATAACCGTTGTTGTTGGTACATTCTGATTATGCAGTCAAGATTCGATAAAGTTGTTATCAAATTTTAGTGTGTGTTTTTAATTACAAGTAAATTCTTTTTATAACTTCAAATTTACCTGGGACCGTATGTAAATGACATCGATTCTTGTTCTTGTTGGACTAAATTGGCGTCATATGCATTGATCTCAAATGGTTGTAGAAAATCTGTTAAATGATTTTGCTCTTCTTCGTTCATATTCCATGCCACAAGAACGCCATCGTTGAACAAAAAGGCATCTTTAATAGTTTCACTAATTCTATATTGAGAACGCTGAACAATGTGAAGAGCGTCTTCAGTGTCTAAATCACAATATGTTTAAAGTAATGACTTTTAAAAATTACCGTCATCAACAAACGTCACTTGATAAAAGCTTCCAAAGTGTTCATCCTCAAAGACCGCACACAAATCATAAGATTCGGCTTTTGCCATACCGACGACTTTTGGCAACGAATTCTCTTCATCTTTGTGGAGCGTTGCAAGTGGTCTTCGACGACGATTGGGTTTTCGCAAAGGTGCAATCAATTGAATCTTGCTGATCTTTATTTGTTCACTCGGAGGTGGTTTATTTGTTGAAAATTGACGAATTGATGGCGCTCTTAGTGTGTTGAGCAGTTGTGGAGTCGAAGATATGAGACGAGTTGACTTTAGAATAGAGGAAAACCTCAAGAAATTGCGACAACCTCTTGTTAAGCCGAACATTTTCGATTATGAAACAAATTTTAAAAATATGCGAAAAACGGTGATGCAATTATTGATTTTTAGTGCAAGCGCAAAATTATTACGCACAACACTTTGTGTAAGTTTGTTTCCAAGCCAATGACGTATTTTTACATTACTAGTAAATTATCTTGCCGTCTTGACAAAGTTAAAAGCCATAAAACACTTTGAAGCAATTTAAAACACTCGGATAGGCCGTTTTCATTGAATAATAAATTTGCGTTAACTTCCTTGGCCCGATAATGACCATTAAGCGAGAGCGTTGCATAAATTCACAAGCCAAACTTGCTATTCACGGGATTGTGCTGTCCTCGAAAGTGTCCTTGAAAGCAGTAGCGTGTCTTAAATTCTATCACTCTAATAAACAACTCTTGTTAGACTATTGTTTGAGCGAGGTGAGTTCACATTGATGAACATCTTGGAGTTGAATACGCGAAAATTGTCGTTGTTTTTATTTCTGAATTGTCGTAATCGAACATTTATTTTCATTTAATTGACGACATTTCTGTAGACGTAGCTTCAATTCAAAGCACTATTCAGCATTACAACGTTCTGTCAAAGACTGTTAATGAATCGTCATTGTTGTTATGCATTATTTGTTTCAGCCCTGTACTGGCATGTTGCCTAACAAATTGCCGGCGGTTGTGTTGTAAGTGCCATTTACAGGATTGTGTTTGACCGATTAAAAAACAGGAACATGAACTGTTAGACTTGAGAACTATGAAAAGCTCGGGCGTGCCGAAAATTCGAATTAGAACCCATACGTAGTCCATAGAATTTCCCACGAAAATCCATTAGATGCTGGTTTGTCGTTTGAGGAGGGAACAGCCGCGCCAAACCCAAATTCATTATAAAATTATGTAAAGCTCTCGACGAGTCCAAATTAATTGCACTCTCGATTTAAACTTTTAATCCGGCAACTAACTGTTTGCATTCGCTTTGTGTGGCGTTTATTTTTATTACTGAGTTGCGTGATGGGGGCCGGATAAGGCAATTTGCAGGAAGTTTTTGTTTCTACACCTTACAGTTCAAGTCTTTTGGCGCCTCTCCGTGAAACCCAATCTTTATGCATGCTTGATATTTCCTGTTTTTGTAACCCTTTGGCGAGTTTGTAATATTCACTTTGGTTGAGCATAAGTGTTTGGCAATAATGTTGTCACCCGAATGGCATTTGAGTTAATTGTACGCGGACTGTTGTGTGATTTATCGGCTACAAACTGAGGTAGCGTCTGCCAAAATATTTACTTCGATTTCATTCGTTTCGTGTTCGATTTAACGATCCCGCATTTGTCGCCTACATTACTTTCTTTGTTTAGTCATCAACTTATTTGTTTATTCGTTTTGGCCAAAAATCACCAAGACAAATTAATCGGCAATTCACTCAAAGATTCTACAACATTTTTGCAAACTTTATCCCACATCAGGCATTCATTCCGATGTCTCAAAAAACCGCCAAAATCTTCTTTCCCCATTCTGGCCGGACTCATTGGTCGCTATCTAGTTTATTAGATTTTTTGCACTTCATTGCTTCCGAACATTTGCAAGCCCGGAATGGCTACGCACAAATGATGTATTTGACTAATTTGTATACGCACGAATTCCGAAAATTAAAAACGTTTCACGAATCAAAGTCGAAGGAGTTGAATATTAAGTAGTAGCAATTGCCTTGTAGTTTTAATTCATTTCACGTATTTGCATACTTAATTGGCAAATCAAAAATAAACACGGTAGACTTCTATGACAAACACGAAACTAAACTGTTTCGAGAGTCAAGTTGCAAAATGCGCAAACGAGCTGCTAATGAATTTGGCTGAATTTGACTCGTTCCTCAAACTTGTAGGCGTCATTCGAGTTGTGTGGTCTCTTTTAACAAATTTCTTGCCTGTCCGCCGAACAGCTCGTACAGTCTTTTTCCATGGCCACTTCAAATTGTTGAAACATGTGAAGGCCGGATTAGCGCTAAACAATCAACAGCAAGCTCAACTTTGATAATTAATTGCTCTGCGTTATTTGTTTATTTGTTAGTTTGAAACTTTTGCTAGACTCGTTGCGTTCACAGAGCTTGTTCACAGAGTTTGTACAAACAGCAGACTTGCATCAATTGTATTTGTTTTTGATCGATCTTAATGATGGCATTTGTTTAGTGTTTGTGCGATTAATTAGATTAACAAAAAAACTCATTGACGTAAACGTTTTGTGCGCTTGTAATTCTATTTTTACTCAACTTACGGTAACTTTGAGTTTGATTACATAAATCAGGTGGTCACAAGAACTAAGAATTGTACGTGTGTACGATGTCTCTGCTTGTTTTCGGAATCCGACAAACTATAATCGCTTTTGAAGCATTTTTATTGTACTTACCTCGCGGCACATACAAATTAGACGTTTTTAAAGATTGGCTTAAGATTATCGGCAATTGTAAGCAAGAGTCGTGTTTTGCGTGTCTTGCGTGCTGTTAGAAACGCCCATTTAAAGATGTTTATTTTAGCATTGTTTTGATGCACTTCTTCCGCTAGAGTTTGTTTGTTCACAACTCTTTCATCTTTGAGCATTTCCTTATCCAGCAAATACCTCAACGCATCCGAACATGTCTATTTACTTGAATATCAGCGAAGATGACTTGATCAGGAAACAGTGCAACGAAGTGTCGGTTGCCAATGGCTTTCCCTGCTTGGAGCAGTTCAAACATCCCAGAAGCGTTGAGCTGTTCGTGTGGCTATCCTTTTGTCTGCTGATCATGACGGCGTTGATTGGCAACCTCATAGTCATGCTGATCATTATAAACTACAAAGCAATGCAAAATGGGTTCAACTACTTTTTGTTCAACATCAGTTTGGCCGACTTTCTCATCACACTTCTAAACACAGGCTCATCCTGGTCGTTCAATTTCTACTACGTTTGGAACTATCCTCACGTGTTTTGCCCACTAAATCACTTCTTTGGGATCTCACCAACTTGCAGCTCCATATTCTCGCTGATGGTTTTGAGTTTGGATCGCTGCTCTGCAGTTGTCGATCCGCTGAGAAAACAGGCAATGTCGAAGAAAAGCGCTTTGACCAAAATATGCTTTATCTGGTTCGCTTCAACTGTCATCAGCTTGCCAAGCGTTTTGGGCGCAAAGATAATTCCAATTTATTACCTCTCAACTGACGGAGCCGTCAAACGACATCGCAGCTGCCAAGTAGATTTCAAGTACAAAGCACTGTAAGTTTGTGCAATAACCGGTTCAAATAACTAATGTTTTTAGATATGACAACATGCTTTTTGTTGTCCAGTACATTTTGCCACTGGTTGTATTGATAGTGACTTACACGCGCATTATTAAAGCTCTCAATAGCCACAAAGTTCCTAATTCGACACAAATAAACACAGGAACTCAGCAGCTGCGAGACAAAAAGAAAGTAGTTAAAATGCTGGGCCTGATCGTTACGATTTTCATGATACTTTGGGCCCCATACCACGCGTATCACCTCACAGCCGACTATTGGGAGCTGGACCCGGTCGTCAACACATATTGCTACTTGTTGTTCTATTGGATGGCTATGTCTAGCTGCTGCTTCAATCCGCTGATTTACTGTACATTTAATGCGAGATTCCGCATTGGCTTCAGATATGTATTTCGCTTTCTGCCGTGTGTCGAATTCACACAATATCACAGAGAAAAAATGTTTCCCAACTCAAGAACGCCTACTGTTCGCATGAACAAACTGACTCAATCAATGTCATCGCCTCTTAAGTTGTCTTCTTCTCCGCCATCAAACAAACGACGTTCAAATTCTCCCAACTCTGCGACAAGCTTGACTTTAAGTTAATCTCTAATTTATTGCTGTATGTCATAGTGTTCAACTATTTTGTCAATAAATCTTAATAAACATGTGAAGTCAACAATGAAGCCAACAAGTATGTAACTGTTGCATTTAAATGCCAGAAAACGCCGCTTAATTGTCCATTCTATTCTGTTGGCGTTCTGCCCGCTGAAAGCAATCCGATATTTTCGGATAAGCGATCTGTTTTGCAAGCCGACAAATGTTTTCTGTACATAGATATTGAACCAACTATGGAAACTCCGAAGTCAACGCAACAAAGAGGACGTTCCAAAACCGATAGCGCTTTAACTTCAAGTAGCAGTGCTCTTCTTGCCGACTCAACAACTGAACTTCCTTACAGGTTGAAGTTAATTTCAGTTTATATGAACTTTCCGTTTTAGAGCACGACTATACGAACTATTTTCGCAAATTGATAGAGAGTTTGAAGCACTGACTCTAGAGAACTATCAACGTGCGTTTGCTGGAACTTGTTCAAACTTAATTTAAATGCATTTTCAGTAAAACTTCGACTTGGTCAACAAAATCCAGACTCGTCTTTAAATGAATTGCTCAAAAGTTATGAAGCACCGACATCTACGGAGATTTCACAAAAACTTGCTGGTAAAAAACAGAACTGGCGAACCGCCTTGAGACCGCCGAATCCTCTGCTCACAAATTTAAAAAACTCGAGAGTTAAAAACTATTCTGGCCATAACGATGCTGTCTTGTTTCTGGCTTCTTGTTCTAATTACGGCCGGAGTTTGTTGGGAACTGCAAGTGCTGATCAAAGTGCTCGTGTTTTTGATGCAAAAAACGGAAATTGTTTAATGCAGTTATGCCATGAAAGCGGAGCTGTCAACAGCATTGCAATTAGACCGGATGCCAACGGTCAGTTTAATATATTGACTGGCTGTGGCGATCGAAAACTACATTTATGGAGGATGACGTCTTTTTCGGATTCAAATTTAATGAATAGCAGCGGAGATGAGCTGGAATTGGATGCAGTTTCAGAGAAGTTAAACGAGCCCGAAGGTTTGAAACGAAAACTATCTTCAACGTTGTTATTTCTCGTTTAGATGAGCATTTTACTCCAGTGCCAATGGTCATCAGACAACCAATCGCTACTTATGGCGGGCACACCGATGCAGTAGTTGGTGCAGACTGGCTTGCGGGCGCGGACCAAATAGTCTCTGCCTCGTGGGACAGAACGTCTAATTTGTATGATTTAAATAACGAAGCAGTTGTGAGTTCTTTGACCGGTCACGAGGATAAATTGACATTTTGTTCGACGTCTTCAACCACCAAAATTGTAGCAACTGCCAGCCTCGACTGCACTTTTAGATTATGGGATTTCCGCGAATCAATGCGATCAGTTGCAATTTTTCAAGGACACAACTCGTCTGTAAATTCAGTAATATTCAACTCAACAAATCAACTGATATCTGGCAGCGACGACAAAACAGTAAAGGCAGTCGTTTATTCGATTAACATTTGGTTGAATTAAATTGTTTAGATCTGGGACTTGCGGAATATGCGAAACGCAATCTCTACCACTCGGTTTGAGTCTTCGGTCAACAAAGTGTCTGCATCCAACAAAAACATCGCCGTTCCATTGGACAACCGCAATGTTTATATATTAGATTTGCATGGGAACAGAGTGTGTAGAATTCACAGATCAAATGGTCACGCAGCGTTGGTTGAAGCTACGGTGTGGCTGGAAGATGTTGAAAACTGCAATCTAGTGAGTTGCGGAATTGATAAACAAGTAATTGGATGGAATGTACAACTAAGTGGCCGCAATTAGAAAGGCAATGAAACGTCCAAGACTTTTGCTACATCGCTGTCTTCACTCAACTCCTCTACCTGCTCATAATTGTTTGCAAGCCTTTGTTTGGCGGATTTGAATTTTTGCGAACGAAAGCTTTGTCGCAATATTCTTTCTTCATTGTCGAAAAATGACGCCAACTTTGCAACTTTTGCCTTCAACTCGTCTTTAATCTTGCTTTTTGTTCCGTAGAAGTAGTCTAAAAGCTAAGCATAATTGGTCAGCTAACTAATGAATATTCACCAGAAAATATAATCCGTTTCAGTATTGTTGATTGTTCCGGTTCTATTTCTTCGATTGCTCGCAAATCTGTGTTAATTAAGATTCTTTTGAACATTGAACTCTTTTGGCATTTCAACACTAAATTCCTATTGCTATTATGTAAGAGATTATACACCAACTTACATTCCTTTCTGTCAACGTCTTTTAAAGTGTCTTTTAAGATGCTATCTAGTTTCAGCTTCTCGCCACTTTTCAATGCCTAAAAAGCTAAGTATTAATAATATTAATTTAATTTATCTACTCTGCATATTTGGTTGCGTGCTCTGACTTCCGGGCAGTTGATTGACAGTTTTGTTGTTGGTTGGTAGATTAGAGAGTATTTGGAACGTGTTGTTTCCTGCTAGAATACTTTGAAACTCCTCAACGCCAACTTCAAGCTCGTTCAACTAAATTTTATGCAATAATTGTTTGTAAATATTTGAGTGCTTACCGAACGAATAACTAAGTCAATAAAATATTTATTTATTTGATCGGCTGTGTCTACTTGTACCGTAGTCTTTGCTCGTGAAAACAACACATTTTTGAGAAAACAGTTATCCCATGCGTTTCCAATAACAACTAGAAGTTCTGGTTGACATTTGTTTTTGAGTAGTAGAATTGTATCCACACAACTAGTGTCAACAAATACAATCGACGCGGAAGAAATGTGTGGTGCTGATATTAGGTTTTTAAACGTTCCACTTCGAATAGGGAAATTAATAAAACCATCTTGTTTGAAACGTCTTTCATCGTTGAAAATACTTCCAATTAACAAGCAACCAATGTTGTAAACTTGATTAGTGGATAAATTCGAATGATGTAGAAGAGATAATTGATAACGGTGAAAGTCTACTTTGTCAGCTCTGCGTTTTCGTGAATTTATAAGTAGTGGAAATTGAAGAATGTGCCGTTCAAATTCTTCTTCACCGAATTCAACAAGTTGCAAATTGCTCGAAATTATTTGAAGCATAGACTCGTGAAAAGTCGTAAGTTTAGCTGAATGTCTATGACAATAAATTAACTGTAGCTGACTTGCTTCTCCAATCCATGCAAATTCGAAGCTGCCAAATCGAAAACAATAGCAGAAAGGATCTTGTTCAAGTACAATTTGATCTGATTGCGCTTTTGTAACTTTCCACGTTGCACCTTTGAATCCAAACTGTTTAGCCTCCTTTTGTAAGTGAATAAAACGCAATCGTTCCAAACAATAGAGTGATTCGAGAGGTCGATCAAAATAGAACAAAGCACATAATGTAGTCAACAAATTGAAATCATCGGTGGATAGACGTTGACAAACAGAAGGCGCATAAACTAAATCAATGTCAAACCTTACATCGCTTCCAATTAACACTGCCAGCAATTTGTCAATGATCGAAATCTTTTCATAATAATCAACTTGAAGTTCAATTTCTTCTGTCTTCTGCTGATAAATTAGCCAATGCAATCGTGCTTCCGGTCCCAGCATTTCACAAAAAGTCGATAGTTAAACACCTGTACAAAGAAAACAAATCAAGAAATTCAACTTGTGTGTCGGCTAAACATTAAAAATGAGATCAACAGCACAACTTATCTTACCGTCCAATTTTAGAGCCATTTCCGCGCATTCATTCAAACTCAAACTTCTGTCGACGCAGCTGATCATCAATGTTTCCAAATAGCCAAAACCAACATGCTTCCATTCCAGATACAGTTTACTTGCTTCTTTGTAATCACCGAACTCGATAAGAGTTTTCAAAAGCAGATTTAAAATTAGTGAATCGAAAGTGTGAGATAAAAGTTGCTTCAAAATGCAAACAAGAGTTGTTTTGTTGTCGGAAAATAGCAAAATAATTAAATTGACGAGATGACCATTAAGTTCATTTAGTCGAGCTTCTTTCTCGAACATAGAAAACAATGTAGAAACACAATAAGTTGTTGGGCAATATGATTAAAGCCAAATTTTAGACATTCGTTGCACGTGTAAATAAGCATTGAAGTAAAGTATTGTTCATCGAATTCCGAATCATTTAATTGTCGTTCCAACAAATCAACACATTTGTCAATGCAATTCAATGTCAGATCCCTGTAAGGTAAATTGCTCAAAATACTCAGAGCATGCTGATAATAAGTCCACGCTTCTAAATAATTGTTTAATTGTGAATTCAATTCAGCTATTCGGCAACAAATAGTCGCTTCTTCCTTTGAAAGTCCGCTTTCTTGCGTAATCATCAAAACATGTTCGTAGACTTGAAGAGCTTTAACCAAATAACCACAATCTTTGAGCATTTCAGCGTAATCACGAAGACAAAACCATTTAACAGGTTGTTTGGTTTTCGTGTCACATTGTTTCAATAAAGACAGCGTTTTGAATAGATTGTTGTAACGCATTTGCTAAAAACGATTGTTTACAACTTAAAGTATTATTTACTTACCTGATTGTCCGTGGAAGCATAGAAAATTGTTAAATTGGAGTGAGCTATCAAAAGAAAACGATCCGACTTTTGCATTTCAGCCAACTCCAGTTGTTTTTTAAATGCCAGTTCAGAGGCGTGGTTGTTGTTTAAATTCAAAAGAATCTGACCAAATAAGCCGTAAACGTTAAAGAGATACTCGCTGTCTTGTTCATCATTTTTGCTCAATAACAGTTTAAGCAGTTCTTGTGCTGCTTTAAGAGCATTTGAACTAAAAACAACGCATGTTTTGAAATTAATAAGTTGCTTACAATTCGTTGTTTTGAATGTAAAGGTGTGTTAGCAACTCCAACAAACTAATATTGATGTCGCTTGGATTATTTTCACATCCAGGCATTTCAGATATAATCTGTCGTACAAGTTTAGAAATAATAGACCAACTGTGCACATTTTGGCGAGCAATAGCAGTAGTTAAATGAGTCCAAATTGACTAAAACAAACTAACAACTTATTTGCCAATTAACTAAACTCACAAGTTCTTGTGTACAATTTAACTTTGCATGAAAGCTGTCCAACATTGCCAGTGCAGTTTCGGGCTTGTTAGAAAAGATTCGAAATCTGCATTGATTCAAAATTGCAATTGCTTGTTGTTTTTGATTGTTCAACTCTTCAACACTGTGAGGCAAATAAGAAGAAGTACTCGACTAAAATCGAATTTAAACTGTTAAATAAATAAGACATACCATCCTGTACAATCAAAAGCGCTCGATTCTTTTGGAGATAGGCTGAACGGCAAGTTTGCTTGCGTAAAGGAAACCGCAAGATCGCCAAATGAGCATTCTAATTTCCGAAGGACACCCCAAACATCACACCATGCAATTAAATCTCCGACTAAGCGCTATTAAAATTTCCGATCAGGGCACACTGGCTCGTTAGAAGAAATGTATTTATTTACATGCAACTGATTATGACAATAGAGTTCAATTGATTAGCAATTATGCGACATTTTAAACGTTGCCTAACACAATGTGCAAACAAAAAGAATGAAAGAATAAGAACTGTTAAAGCATCGCATAAGTTATCAAGTACAATTATTGTTAATAAATTAAAAGACTTTTGCTTGCCGACGCGTCACTAAAAGTTGAAAATTATGTTGACAAACAATTTTAATTAAACCTGTTTTTGTATATGATGATCTTTGTCGATTCAAGCGGTTGCTTTGCAGACAGTTCGACTGACGCAGTCCTCAACTCATTAATTGCAATTTGATTCGTAGGTTCATAAGTCAAACTAGTATTAGATGGAGTACACATTTTGAAGTGGCGAAATTAACTGAAATGAATCGGTGGAATTTAAAAACAGTGACAGTCTCAAATTGAGTGTTAATTAGAGAAAACGACTGCGACCGATCAAAAAACTAAACAAACAATGAGAAATGACCAGCAAAACAGAGCCTGTCTGCCCGTTCGGCACTAAATCAGCTGTCCGCCGCTGGCTCATATGATGACTTTTGGCCGGCACGAGTTCTACATACTGGAGCTAATCCGTCAAAAGATGTTGAACTCATAAAAAAGGACGAGCTTGTGTGGAGCCGCATTTCGAAACTGACCTGTTTTTATGGACTCAAAACAATTCTGCAGACTTTGGATCAGGGAACGAAACCAATTAGTTGATGTGTTGTTTTTCAGTCAGTTAATTCTTGTCAAAGCAATAAATTGAAAAGATCTTTATTTGTAATAGAAATTGCGTAATAAAAATAGTATGCATGAACAATTACGCCTTTATTGGTATTGCAGGAGTATAAAAAGCACTTGTGGAAAGCTGAGGCACTAACAAGTCAACGATTCTAACATTTTTGAGTCGCGCTAAGCAACCTCAAAAACGCCAGAACAACTGAAAGGCAATGACTGCGTAAAACGTTAAATACATAAGACACAATAAAAATTCTAAACTGTTGAGTAAAGCTTGGAAGCGGTGTAAAGTTTTGCTAATACACATGTATGGAAATACTGAGATGCCTGGCTGGAAAAGCGACTGGCGATCGTTTGTGGACCTAATAATGAGGATCTTTACATTTAGAGTTCTTGGTAGACAAGTCCGTTGCTGTTGTTCTGCGACTTGGCTTCTCGAGGCGGATCTATGCCTCCAGTTCTGTAAAAACAATTCAAGTACTGTTCTGGCGGCAGTATATCCTTCTCGGACGGTCCGTATTTGTTGGCTTGAAGTTGCGTTAATGAGCGATAGTAAAGTTCACTAAAATGGGTTCATTACAAATGCACTAACATAACTAAAAATGCCACTCTTACCGATACAAATCAGCAGTTTCTGCCTCATAAACCGGCTCGCTTCCATTTATGACATAGGGATTTCGAACCAAGAAGCCTCCTGGATTTCTACTGTCAGATAAAAAATGCACAGATTGCCCTTGAATTGAGGCTGGCTGGAATGCCGAATTTACAACAAGTTGATTTTGGGGAACAACACCGTTTGCATAAACTTGCTGCTGAGGCGGGCCTGTAACTAAATGAACAAATTTGAATCAGGACAGACTTATAAAACTTACCATATCTTACTTGTTGCTGGCCATAGGGTGGTTGTTGTGCAGGAACTGCAGGTTGTCGAAATTCTGATGGGTAAACTGGAACAACATGGTTTTGACCCGGAAAAGCGGCAGGATTTGAAGTTCGGACAATATTTGTAGCTGGGTAGGAATGCGTTCGGTTAGGATCAACAGCTTGAGAACTGCTTTGACCGGGATGCACAAAAGTCTGTCTCATAACCGGAGTTTGAGGCGTGCTCGGAGTTGGAGATTCATTGATTCGAGGAGTTTTGGCGTCGTTCTTGTTTGCCAGATCTTCCGGCTTATGTTTGATCTTTTTGCGAGATGGAACGTAGGCGAGTTCTAAATAAGTCAGGTAAATAAACACTGCTTAAACGTTTAAAAATTACCGGGATGAGCTTCTAACGCCTTCTTGTGCTTTGCAGCCTTCTCACGAGCTTCTTTGAAGTACGGCTTCTTTTCTTCGTCTGAAATCAAGTTTCCTCTTTTAAAGTTGTCTAAAAAGAACTCTTTTACCTGCCATTTGCTTCCACATTTCACCCATCGTTTTACTCACTTCATTCATTTTTAAGTGCGGATTTGCTTTTAGAATACCGTCCCTTGCACGTCGAGTCCAAATCCTACAGTTAGTGTTTATTAAACTCTACACAATTTAACAAACTTACATGTAAGCGTTTAATGGCCTTTTGATGTAACGACGACTGTTATCAGCTAAATTTAAAAGTTAGTTAAGTTAAAGTTATTCAAAGATACCTCCACTACTATTTAAAATATTGTTCTGTGAATGCGTCTCCAGTATTTCGTCATCATCCATGCCATCGTCTTCAAGAACGGAGAAGTCTGTGGGATCTTGTCTAAAGTTATTTTTGAACGCAGATAATCTTAAATTAAACTAACGTCACGGAGGCCGTCTCAGTAAGTGGAGATCCATGGTTAGTGTTGCCACCTGTGTTGGACTCGTTTATTGAAGAGCGGGAAACTTCATCGGTAACTGATTCCTCGTTTCCATTTGCGGACATTACGCTCAACCAACAGGCTTACTAACTCAACGGCGCTATCTGAAATCAATTTTAGAGCTTAAAGGCACTGACTAAAAATATTGATTTAGCGCTCGACGCGATATTATCTACGCTATGCGAACAAAAAGAGCACACACCTCATACGCGCTCAACGGCCGTAATAATTAGCGCTAAAAATTGTTTTCAAATAGAAACAATGGGGTTGTTTTGAATCGTTTTAAGTGCTGTGTGCTGTTTTAACTTTATAGCAAAAACGGTAAAAGTTTAAAATTTAAGTCTTTCCGTAAATTTAAGTCTTTTCGTGCAAAACGCACTCAAAAGACTATTTTTGTACAAACATTTTTGAGTGGAAACACTAGCTGCACAGGGAATATGGGCAAAGTTCCGGTTTACGGCTTTCAAGTTGGTGGCGAATAATCGGATAGCCGTCGGGCTGCAGCCAGATGGCGACAACACGGCCACATGCCTGGACTTTCTGCTCGCATAGAATCCGATCCTCCGATCAAGAAATCGAATATTTCGGTCGAGAGCTTTTTGCCAAATCAATAATTTCGAAGTAAAAGATAGCAAAAACATCAATTAACTGAAAGGGTTTCATTCGAACTTTCGCACAACAACTAATGAGTAATCAACGCATTGCACAGAAAGCCTGGAGAAATTGGCTGCGTTTTAGTCGAAAAAGCGCCGAAGAATGAGAAAACTGTTTGGCCGAATTTGCCAATAAATGCAAGATTGGAGCATAGGCACAGCCGCCGACTCAAACGATTTCCGCGAGCAGTAAACAAGTCTTCCAGAGAATTGAACATTTTCGCGCAACACGAAGATCGAAATGTAACGAAAAAAGTTGGAAAGTTCACAAGAACCTTGCCGAAAGCAACTGTAGCTTTCTGGTGAAAAAGGAAATGTCAAATATGCAGAGGAAAATCAACATAAGTGATGTGGGCCTTGGAGGGTCTTGGGCGTTTTGCGTCAACGGCGCCGGAATTGGCTTTTTGCGTTGGTCCAACCCTTGGGGCGCGCCGTTGGTTGTGTTGAAGTGCAGGCCAGCATTTGGCCAGCGGCTCGACCACCACTAGTGTAATCAGGTTTGGCTGGTCACAGCTGTTTACGATTCGTTCTGCACGACAGCCGCTCGCGAAATTAATGCGTTAATTTCGCTCATTTGAATATGAGTCCAGGTTCCACAATAACTTCAAGTACTCATTTCAATATCCAATAAATCGGACAAGAATAGGTCTTAGCTTTGATGTCAGACCTGAGCTTTAGTAATAAAATTTGTAACACTAGAAACAAAATTGAAATTACACTGAAACATTTCGAAAAATCCCATCAAATCTGGCGCACATTTTACGCAAAAACATAACAAAAAGTAAAGCAATTCGACTGCTGTTGCTTCGGGTGGCGCATACACTCCAGTGCACACAACTGATCGAGCACACATCAGGCGTTTCGCGCACCAATTGTTACATCGTTGTGCAATGCTAGTTCGCACAGGATAAATTGGCAAAAATGCGCTAATAATCTTCAAAACAATCTTTAAAAGCTAATTCTTTGTTTAAGAAAGAATATCTCCAATCCACAAATGACTAGTCTTTATTTTAAAAACTTCACATACAGCTTGAATGAAAAAGCAGAACAAGTGTAAAGAAAGTCTGGCCACAATGTGCGGCAATAAATTGCGCAAGTAGAAGTGCGCTAAAAGCTAAGGCATACAAGCATATTGACACACAAAGCATTATCGATGGTGAGTTGAGTTGTTTTTACAAATAGCTGTTTTGTAAATAAGTTAGCCGGTAAGTCACATTCATAGTGGTTTGGCGCTTAAATTAAGATACCCAAAGACGCTGGCGTACTGGAAAACGCTTGGAACAGGTAGAAAGAAGCAATAAACATTTGCGGACACGTTGTGAGAAATCTATTTGAACACTTTCGACAGGAAGTACTATTTATACATAACCGCATTTAAATACCGTTTGAAAATTGCGTTGACTAATTGGAAATGCTAGACTGTTAAAGACCAGTAGAATGAAAGCTTAAATTGACACTTTACAACAAATGAGCCATTATAAGGAATTTTTCGATTTTGACATCCGTAACAGCACTCAGGCCAAAGCGATACAGTAAATTTATGCGTTCTTCGTCTTCTTCCGGCACAATCATAAACAGTCCACCGGATCCATTCATGGCCAAGGCAGAACATGCACATACTAGAAAAACGATGTCTTTAAAACTCAATCAAATGTTTAAAGTATACCAAATTGACGGCGACACCATGCTGCTTCTTGGACGTGGTTCCGCCAACGAAGTTCAATGAAACTTGGATATTTTTCGAGGAAAGAAGCAGGCAACTTGAATATGGGCCAGTTATCAACATCTTTCAAAAACATCTCTTCGGCTTTTTTGTCATCAGATAACATTTCTGCATATTTGTCGCGGTAAGAATTCAAAAACTCTGTTTTGATCATGTCCATTGCAGCAGGAACAGAAAAGATAGTTGTTAGCACTGCAAATAGACTTGACTCTCCGTGCAAATCTATTTCGTTGATCTGCAAGTGATAATTAATTGTTATGTATTACTTTATAGGTTTAAAACCTGGAAATTATGCTCAGGCCGTCCATTCTTCAAGTGCAAGCCAAAACAGCGATCAAAGAACAAGTCGGCAGAAGCGCTTGTAGATATTTCTTCAAGAAGATTCTTTTCTTGTTGGTACGCAAAAATTTCGTAGAACAGTCGCTAAAAACAAATAAACTGTTATAAAACGAGTTTAAGAAATTACCGTGTCGAGATCGTTAGCATTTAAAGGTTCGATTTGATATGAAGAAATAATAAGTGGAATAGGTGTTTTATAAAGGAAAAGATTTGCGACTTCCTGTGAGCAGATGATTAGTTTTTGCAAGTCAGGCAACAGGCCGTTTCCAAACGCCCACGGTTCGACATTTGTAAGTTTGTTTGTCCACCAACTTTCAATGTTGTGATTGGGCAAGACGACCAGGTTGCCGGCTTTCATCCACCTAAATAATTTATTTAAGGTATGCTTATAAATTAAAAGCTACTTTAAAATTGCGCTCAGTGTAGTTATGATTGCATGGGCGTCCGACACGTACGCAAATAACTCTTGGACAAGTGCTCGATTTGGCGCATCCAAAAACAACCGGAAGAATTGTTCAAATTGAGCTGTCTTCTCTTGAAAACTGTCAAAGCGTGTGTTCCACTCAGCAATTATTGTTGCACCCAAGTCGGAATTTCGTCGCAAAATATGGCAATTCTTGTGCATGAATTGAAAATCTTCCAATAATTCCAGTGCTTTTTTGCCATAATTGAAGGGCAAGTAGAAAACGTCGACCAAAAGTGATAACTGTTCGTGAGTAATTCGACTAAAATCAAAATTACATTAAACAACAAAGAACAAGATCTCACCTTTCAGGAGTTTCTACAACATCCATTGAAACATCGGAGTCGGTGCCTGTGACAGTTGAACAAAGATCTGTTTGGCTGTTAGGATTTGATTCAGTAACTGTTTCTCCGTAATCCGTAGTCATTGAATTTGCAGTCAACAAAGCTTCGTCCTAAAAAGAAAGAAATTATTATTACTGAAACATTACAAACACTTGCCGCAATTTCATTTTCTTGTGGGCTCAAAACTTCTTCCACTTCAACGGGATACGCTTGAACTGTTAACGTCGTTGCAGAGCCAATGGCTGAAGTGTACAAAGGCGGAGCACTTCCATTAATAGTTGAAACCAAATCGTTCGCTTCGCATGTTCTAATTGTTGGCGGTAAGACAAAAGTTGTGGCTTCTGGAGTTGCCGGCGTTAGAGGAGCGATTGTGCACTCAATTTGACTTATTCTGAATTAACACTAATAAATTAACGTCAAAGATTGATTAGTTACGGTGGAATTGCCAAGTTTGGATTTTGCAAATAGAGTTCCAACCAATTATCGAGTGCTTCATTCAATGCGCCTGCAGGTCTGTAATTTAGCTGACTTGGGAAAATGCCAGTCATTTCCTCTTCACTGTCACTTTGTGATTTGCCGTCTCCGATTGATTTGTTCCACTAAACAGCGTATTTAAAAATGTTGTTTTCGATAGCAAAGCAACTTACAATGGAAAGAGTGTAGAACGGAACAAAATTAGCTTCAAATTTGCAGTTTGGATTGAGTAGAAGACCAGATATTTGATTCTTCAGTTCTACTGGTCTTCCATCTAACGGTCCAAGAAATACACGCTTTGGATCGTAATCATTCGCATGTAAGTTGTCCCAAATAAGCGCCTTTCTTTTCAAAACTTGCGCCACTTCTTTTGCATGTTCAGCAGTCAATTCTGGAGATACAACTTGCGGTCCTGTCCAGAAGATTTCAATGCCTTGAGAAAGATCCTTTCCTAATGTATTCAAATACGATGAATGGCTGACGTTTGGAATGGCGCGAGTTGAGCAGTATTCGGTAGGACAGAAGAAAAACATGTCGGAGTCCATAAATGCATAAACCTCGTTTGTCACAGCAATTTGAGCAGCCACAAAAGACGAGAACACTAAAAATCGACTTGTCATAATAAAGATAGGCAATAATTAAGATACCTTTTGAATCTTCTTCATTCATTGTTATCTAAACGATCAAATAAATCACATTACTAGAAATGAAATGTTACTTCAATATCGTCAAACAGAAGTGCAAAGCAACGGCATCCTAATTCTTCCACTTGTTTCAACTTTCTGATGATAGCTTTGATCTCCGTAGGTCTTGAATAAACAATATCGATGCCAGGCGCTAAAAATTCAACAAGTTAATCAATGTATTCAACAAATTAATTTAAATTGATTTCAAAAAACTCACAAATTGAATAAACAAAATTGACATTGTTCATGTTTGCTGATTGAATTAATGAGCGCAACAGTTCAATTTCCTCTTCATTGTACAAAGATCTCCACTCAAATCTGTGTTTCAAGTCATCTTTGGGCCCATACATGTAACTAAATAAACAAAGTAAGCAAATAACAAAACGTTCAATTTCTTACGTGTTCAGTCCCATTACTTTCATTCGCTCAAACAAATTCTTCCGTTGTTCATTTGTCCAAGGTCTTCCGTAAAATCCCTCAACAATTCCGCATATGAAGTCAACCTTTGGACGCTTGGTCGATCTAAACAAAATGACGAATTATTTTGGGTGTATCGAAAAAACAAACCCGTTGCTTTGCATTCTGGCACGTTCGTCATTACCCATTTTAGCGAAGGAGCAATTCAAAGATAGGCAGAGCGTGTTTCAAACGCATTTAATTTGGCTAAAGATTCACTCCACTTGTTTCAAACAAATGGACAACTCACTAGTCAGACATAATACCTTGAAAATATTTTCGGACTTGTTTTTGCTCTTATGAAATTGAAACAGAACGCCAAACGGAGTTTGCGCGCGAGGACGCAGTTTAGTCACATTTTTGGCACTGTTTTTCTAGTATGTTTTGCAAGCTTCTGGAAACTACAAAAAACATTTGTAGTCAATTAGACTTTGCAACCTCGTTCTTGATGCTTCAAATCGGACTTGTACATAGATATAAACAGCCGCTTTTCTTTGATGAGTTTATTACCATGCAATCGAAATACCTGTACAGACAAACGACTCGAATAATTAATCAACAAACATTTAAATAAACGATTATGGCTTTTGTGAAAGTATTATTACACTTGGCACTTAAGTTTTCGTAAAATCTATTGTACAAATATATCTGTTCACATCAACTGTGTTCTTTCGCTGACCTGTCTGGACCATCCATGAAACAGCTCTCGGAAACGTTTCGACTCTAGTCCTTTTACGGCGAGCAGAAGTTGCCGATCTTGTCCTTTGATTTTGCAGTTGTTTACATAGGCTTGAACAGCTTGATATGCAAGTTTTCCTTCAACATCGCTGCAGTTCCCGCCACACCACAAAAAGACGAATTTCCCGCTGTCGACTATCATTACGTCGTCGTTGTCCAAATCATCCTAAACAAAAAGTTGAAACGTCTTGCACAATCTTTAGATGATCTAACCTGGCAGAAGTCAACTGTTTTCTCCGAGCAGGCTAAACAAATATCAAATCTACTGAAAAACTCTCTTCAATTGTGCGAAACACAAGGAATAGAGTGTATTCAGAGATGTTCGAGGATTAAGAAGGAGGTTTGAGTAAAATGCCTTAAAGTAAAAGTAAACACTTACTGAAGTAGCCCTTTTCGTTGCTGCATCGAAATAGTCTTGTATAATCCATGAAGTCCGCATTTGTTGAGTACTTCTTTTTGCCACCAATGCTGCTCCAGAATTCTTGTGTCTCCTCGCCTTCTCGAATAACAACTTCGTCGTATGCGCCGTCATGATTTAGAAGATCGGAAGCAACAGACTCGGTTACAGGATTATAGTAGTTGTCGGATCTAGAGCCAAACCAAATGTAAATGCGGCCAACTTTGCCTTCATCTTTCGACGGATCTTCCGAGCCTTCAGTAAATGGACAAGTGAGAATGTAGCCGAATGCAGAATTTAAGCTCTTGCTGGTACAGTCGACTTCAATCGTTCTTGTGTTTATTGAAGAACCATTTGCGCGTGTGTGGAACAGTTGAGGCTTTCTACAGTATTGTTCACGTTCAATTCGAGAGCCACGACATATGAGGAACTTCTTCTTGAAGTGGGAGAGGAATTTGTGATTCTCTTGTTGTTGATGCAGGCGAACAACTTCCAGTTTGTCTTTGAATAAAGTCTCGAACTTTTTCTGAAAATCATTGTTGTTAAATAACATTTTAAACTAACGATTACCTGAAGAACAAATGTGAACGTTAACCATCCCATATTGGAAGCATCCCGACCTTGCCAGAAGTAAACTACGCATTTGAAGTCGTCGTTCTTCGACAAGTCTGATTCTTTCTTCTAAATTGTTTGACTTAATTGAACAATTTGATGTACTAAATGTACCGTATTTATGCTGCTGCTCGATTCATTTGCTCCACTGCCACTTTCTTCGTCCGAAAAGTCGCTTTCATCTTCGTTGGATACGTAATATCGGCAAAGGAAAACATAGCAATCTTTTGTGTAAAACGTGCCAAATTCATTTGCAGGCAACTTGACAAACTTCTTTCGTTCCTGAATGTTAGACATTATTTTCGACATTTCAAATGCTTTTAAACGTCTTCGAAACTCACCAACACAAAAGACTCGATTACTTCCAAATCTGCATTGCATTCTTCCATCAGAATGTCTGATTCACTGTGAGAGAATGCAGACATTCGGTTTGTAAACAATGCTTCAGTGTCTACGCGCATTTTGTCCCTTTGCATGATTACTTTAATGTCGGCTCCGCGTCGTTGAACAGCTTCGGCAGTCATTGTGTGATTTACGGGAATGACCTGCAAATATTTAATTAGACCATCTATAAAATATGTTTAAAACTTGCCTCGTCCCAGCCCTAAAACGAAATAAATGATTATCGTTTGAAATTTTGTCGAACTGTTCCGACGCTTGCGCTAGGCAAGTAAAGAAAGCTTGACAAAACAGTGCAACAAAACTTATAAAAACGAAAGATTTTGCAATCACTTCCCTTGAATTTGCTTCGAAACCATGTTGTCTCTTCGCCATCAGCTTCTCTTGAGATTGTTGTGTAGTCTGGCCGTTGAATCATATCCAGCAATTCGTTGCTAATCTTTTGTCCGGCCAACTTTAATAATCTGTTTGCTTTCTTGCCCATCCAAAGAAACAAGTCGGAATTGCAGTCAAGAATGTAAACATAGTCGCTGTTGAGTATGTCCTTATCCATAACGCCTTTCACTTCAACTTGTGGCAACTCCATAGAGCCCATGCCGACTTTAATGCGGTAGAGAATGCAACGAGCTGGTTTGATCCCAAGGGGCAAGTGTTCGGTGATTGGGACCAGGCTTCTTGTCAATACCGGCTAACGCTTTCCTGAAAAGATATCACAAAGAATCAATGTTTCTATTCACAAAATTTGAATCTTGCAACATCGTTTTTGCAAATCTTTTTACTTCATTTCAATTATTTTCAGACTAGATTAGAAAATGGTTTTTGACAAAGAAGGCTTAATGGTATGTTTTATACGTCTTTATCTTTGCTTATTTTCTGTTTAGAATATTGTTCGTACGTTCACCACAAGAGAGTTGAACAAGATGTTAGGATACGCTGAAAGAACAAGAGGTACTCCAGGTGAAAGACACAATCAAATTAGCAAGTTATTAGACAAGGAGAATTTGCGCCAGAAATTTGTTGACAGAATTATGGAGATTCAAAGCCAAAAGTGCCCGATTGACAAGAAAGACGATGCACAGATTTCTGATTTGGCAAAGCGAATCACAAATGAGCTTGTTGAAGACAATCCGCCTATTGATCGCGACGTTAATGGAAGAATGATGGCACCAGACAAAGATGGGAAATTGTTATTTGAGCGAGTTCTCAAGATTGCTTGTAACGGAAAGCTAAATCCAATCACTGACCGAAGCGTTTACAACAAAGGATGGAGTTCAGTTGGTGATCAACAAAAATGGAAGTCAGCACAAAAGAAATTGGCAGAACTTTATGCTCAATATTTGACTGAGAATGGAGGTGAGTTAATTTTCGATTTGGTTAAAGTAATTGTATTTTTGTGTTTAGAGATTGCCGACAAACGTGACAAACTTCGTTCTACGTATGAAAGAAGAGTATTCTGTTCTTACTGTTTTTGCACTCGACACAACTTTTACAATGCGCACATTTTTGGTCATTTTCCATTGAACAAAATCTCTGTTGACATTGAGAAAGAAATGAACGATGTGATTGACGCTATCAAATCGTAAGTTTTATTTAGGCTTCTTGTAATTTAAAGATTTTTTAGTGACAGTGACTTTTCCAAGAAATTGCACGAGCGAGTCCTTGCTTTTCATTTAATGCTCTATTCAAACAACAAGTCTGATGAAGAGTTGAATGTAAGCTTTGTAGTTTTTATAAATAACAATTCTGTTTTTAGTTACTCGATGAAGTCAAGCAATTGTACGAACAGATGATGTCTGGAAATAAGGATCATAAGCTCTATTTTTTGACGCAACTAATTGACGGATACAGTGCTCTTCCAAAAGACAAATTGGCTCAAGCTATTTTCCGTTACAATGGCAAGGCGGCACACACTATTCGACATTTTACTGGTTTAAGCGATAGAGTAAGTGCAAAAGTGTTTTAAGCTTCTATTTTGTTTTAGGTTTCTGGTGAAGTCGGTCGCCGAATAAGCTTAATTGTCAAATCGCACGTTGCTCATGGAAGTGCAGATGTCCAAGAAAGCGATCTATTGTATGCATGGGAAGCTATAAAAGTTCCAACCGAGTCTGCAGCAGTTCTTGAACAATCAGTTATGTTAGCACTTTGTAATTTATTCTTGTTTCAAATTAGTGTTAATTTCTGTTTTTAGGGCATTTGAATGAAAGAGGCTCTAACTATTGGAACATGCAAATAACTGTCTTGAAACCTGGCGACCCGTTTTCTCACATTCATCCAGCGACCTTGATTTATGTTGGTCTGTATGCGATCTATTTGGTGATCGATTCATTTTCTGCTCAGACAATCAAGCAGACGTAAATTTTAAAACTCGTTTATCTAATTATTTTTGATTTTAGATCTCAGGAATTGTTGACGACTTATGATGCTTTTTCCGAAGAGGAGCGTCAAAGCTTTAACTCAAAATACAAAATTGACGTCGAGTTAGTTAATGCTTAATTGAACTTTATTTTACTTCGTTTTTAGTGATGAGCGTGACTCTCAAATCGCTATCTTGTTGAAAGCACTCCAAAACGTTCGATTGGAAGCTGAAACACATAACAATGAACGTATTCTACAGGTAAATTCAGCTCGTTTTAGTAGGTATCTTTACTTTTTATTTTAGATCTGTAATCAACCCCAAGTTATGGCTTTGTTGACCTCGAATCAGACTGAACTCACTGAAGCTGGTGACTTTGAGGACGATGCCAGAGTTCGCAAAAAAGGTCTCTCGAGAAAAAAAAGGTCTCTCGTGTGATTTTTCAAGCGAGACCTAAAAAGGTCTCCTTTTTTCAACAAAGCAACGAGACCTAAAAGGGTCTCTTTTTTTGTGAAGAGTTTTCTTCAATTTTTAATGAACTTTTCAAAACGTTTAAATGATTTTTAGAGCGAATTAACATGTTGATTAGATAAGAATAATATTTGACTTTAAAATGCATTAATTTTGTTTTTATTCTAAAGTTTTAAAGTGTTTCTACCAAATTTATTACGTATAACAAGATTCAACAAGTTAAAAGTTGTTTTTATTAGTACAGTGTGTTAAGTTAAAATAACAAACACAATAAAATTTTTGAACAAATTACATGTATACCGGCATTTTATACTAAAGTCCGCCAATTTTGATGGATTGTTCAACATTATATATGTGTATGCACACAAGTGCTAGTTTTGTTAAGCATTAAAAGGTGTATTCACTCTAACTTATTGCTTAAATGATTAATTAATGTTTCTAGACTAAAATTTAAACAGCGCAATGTTAATTTTAGTTAGTGCTGCCGCGAGATCTAGAATCTCGACTCGATATCGATCTCGACGTAAAACGCTTTTCTCGAAAAGTCGAGATCTGTTAACACATATATCTTTATTGCAATTTTGTGTGATCTATAAGGTTGTTTTATCTTTTACTTTAGAGATGAAACAACCTGAAGTTGTTAACAAACTGATCGAAACAGTTAATGAGTTGCATAAATCTGCTGACGAACTGATAGTGATGTTAACTCAGTACAATTTAATCAAAAGTCACGTCTTGATTGAATACTGCTTGCTTATTTATCAATAAACCATGCATGAAAAGTTAATCTCGATTCTCGATCTAAAATCCGATCTCGCGGCAGCACTAATTTTAGTTTAAGAAACTCCCTTCTCAACAATTTGAATGTTTCAGACTCACGCAAATGAAATAAATCATCCAAAATTTAGTAATGCAAACGTTTAGTTTGTTAACAAGTCCAGCTGCGCTGGACTTAAGCTTCGCGGAGGTGTGTGTGGTCGAAGCCTCCGGCTTCGAAAACAGAAACCTTCACAAAGCATTAAAAACGCCAAAAAGTTATTCCAACACAGAAAAGTCATCTCACTCACAAACTCAACTCGCTCAGCGCTCAAAACCGCTAGGCCACTCGGACACAACTTCGCCCCTCTTCAAAACGCTCTTAACTCAAACCTCAAAAGCAACAAACAACCGATGCGCAGTACCACACCGATTTCTACCTATATCCCGTTTCCACCCAAAGTTGCATTGTTTGGGTGCAAACGAATCCTTATTTATGGGAGAATACTGTAGTCAAATCAGAATCTCCGTAGAATCTAATGACCGAGCAGCGGAGGTGGTGCTTCATAAGGGCTATTTTCCAGCCCTTATGCGTGTATTTGCAGATAAACGGCAAAGGCCATCAGTTTGCGCTAGACCCACTGGCCGCTACTGAGTTTTTTCAGAAATGTTGGTGGAAACCGGGAATAAAGCGACACTTCGCCTGGTTAACAGTCTTCGTTTGCTTTCATTTCCGCTGAAAACTTCGGTATCTCCCCTGTCCACAGGTGTGAGTCTTTATCACTTCTGTCTGGGGGGTTACACACTGTTTTAACGTGCACAGCATAAGTCTATGTGTCTCCGTTGCGTTTGGTGGCTACGCGGAATAAAGTGAAACCTCGTTTAGTTATAGGATGCCTTGCAAGCGAGGGGAGCTGCCTTGCAAGCGAGGGGATGTTTGTTGAATTCTACGTTAATCAATTAAACATTAAAAAAGATTCACTAAACATTAAAAATATTCATTAAACTTAAAAATGCATCAAACATTAAAAAAGATGCATCAGACAGCGTTAAAAATTGAAGAAAATTCTTCACAAAAAAAGAGACCCTTTTAGGTCTCGTTGCTTTGTTGAAAAAAGGAGACCTTTTTAGGTCTCGCTTGATTTTTTGAAAAAGAGACCTAAAAAGGTCTCTCGTGTGATTTTTCAAGCGAGACCTTTTTTTGCTCGAGAGACCTTTTTTGCGAACTCTGGACGATGCATCAGGCGAAGAGTAATTTCGCGTATGTTTCTGCGTTGTTATAGTGAATTGTTCAGCAAATAAATTGTTATGCATTATTGAATACTTTGAAAGAGCATCAACAAAAGGAGCAAGGAGGTTAGATGGTTTTGTTTGATTATTAAAAATGGTAATTTTTATGGAGGGTTTTGATCAAACATACATATTGACCTAAAGCCTCGTGAGCACGTCTTTCTACCTTTGTGCGTTTGTGGGTTTGATTCAAGTCTGAACTTACCAAAATTCGGTAGGTGTTTTCTGTTGATTGCATATCTCGATCTCAACCATTCCTTTTCGATCACGGCGGTTCAGTTTTTCCGCAAACAAACGGATTTTGCTTGCGGTCGTTGACTGGAAATAGCAAGTTTAAAGTGAACAAACAACATCTTTTTGACTTACACTGCTTTTCCACCCTTTCCAGATCCAAATAGTTTTCTCTGCATGCAACAAGAACACAAAGCGAGGATCAAGTGATTTGTATGTAACAGGCACGGGCTCCATCGAGACAGTTTTGCCATCAATGGATCCGCGATAAAGTCGAGTTTTAAAAACAGGCTTCACAACTAAACTTGAAAATAAGCATTTAAGAGCATTTGAATAACATACCCGTGTAGAATCCCGATTGAGTTCTGCCTCCTGTCACATACTCGATTTCTCCACCAAAAAACTCCAAAAATGCATCAGACTCGTCATTCATTTCTTCGCGGATGTTTCTAAAACACACTTTTTATGTGCGTGTTATAAGATAATCACAAACCTGGATGTGCTTCCCAAGAAATTCATCAAATAAACAGAATGAACAGCAGCGCACATGCCCTTATCAAGCGTAGATTTGTCGCCGATCCAATAATGGATTTGGTGAGTCAAATTTCCAGACTCTTCTTGAACTGTTTTCAAAATAATGTAGCAGTCTGCTTCGTAAAAGGTTCCGTACATTTGACGATCAATTGGACTTGGATATAAGTTTTCAATTTCCTGTGGATATTAAGTTAAGATGAGTTCCGACGCTTTAAAATCTCACCCAAATCCACAAACCAGCTGATTGACCAACATCCGGCTCAAAAATATCAGAAACGTCGAGTTGCCTTTGTGTTGAAGCCATTTTTTCACGCCAAGTTGGAGGTGAACGCAAACTCAGCTTATCTCCATCATCTGGACACTCATTCTCGTTTGCCATTTCTTGATCTTTAGCCACTTTAGCCATTGCCTAAATAAACAGCGTTATTCCAAGAAAAAAGCGAGCTTCTCAAAATTGCATTTCATTTCTTTCTTCTCAAAAAGTGAGATAATTTCGACAAAGATAAGCAATTTCGCAAACCACTTAAAGCAACATTTTTGTATAAACAAACAACGCAATAATTATTATAGGCATTCAAAATCACTCACGGCAATAACTTTTGAGGCCCCCTTTTCGTCTGCTTGATGACGGCGTCGTCTGATAAATTCCTTTTTGCGCTGCACCGAGTCCTTCTTTGCATTGTCCATTGAACTGATGGAAGATGAAGGTGTTTGAACGTTCATCTAAATGTGTGTCCGATTAGTCATTGTTTATTCGAACATGCATACCCGATGCGACAAGGAGAAGTCAATGTTGTAATATGTCATTTGTTTGCGATCGGTGGGCTTGGGCGGCATAACCAAATTAGGGTTATTGGTCAGATCTAGTTCTTTGAGATCGGGAAGGAGATAAAGTCCGTCGGGAATCAGCAGAAGAACGTTGTTGTCGAGCTTTAAGCGTTGCAATTTAACACAACGAGTGACTCCTTCAGGTATGAGTTTCAATTTGTTGTGTGAAAGGTAGAGAATCTGGAGTTGCATCAACTTTCCAATGCTTGCTGGCATTCCTTAACATAAAAACTGTTAAAATGTCAAAAGTTCTTGGTTACCTTCAAAAACAATGTCATTGAAGTTGGCATAGAAACGTTGTAACTTTTGACATCTACAAATTCCATTTGGAAACGCTGTCAGTCGGTTGTCAGACATGTTTAGGTTTTCCAAGTCTTCAAGAGCATCTTCTGGAATGTCCATTACGGCAATCTGAAAACACTCGAAATTGATCAAGTTCTCCAAAGATTTGTTACTCTGTTTTTGCTCAAATCCAATCGTCTCAACTTCTTCAAAGTGTAAATGGCTTCTGGCACCGAAGTCAGTTCATTTGCGCTGAGGTTTAGCTCCTAAAAATGACGTAAACCTCAACAAACACACTTAAAACGTACAATTATGTTGCTCATATCTTGAAACGTGACTGGCAAGTTGTTAGCTGTTCTATTTGTGTTTTGTAAGTTGAGAACACGCAAGTTCTTCATGCTAAACGAGTGAATGAATAAACAATTACTGTAAATTAAAAATACCTCAAACTTGATAGTTGGTAGTTCTTTAGCGGGTTGTTAGATAAATTGAGCACCTTGCAGATTAACCAAGCGTCTTATCTGACCAGGCAGTGAATCCAGTTTGTTGTAACTCAAGTCAAGGAATATCAAGTCGATGAGGTTGTTGAAAATTGGGTTCGGAATTGTCTCAATGTTGTTGTGCGAAAGGTTCAAAACAATCGCGCATTTTGCGTATTCAACATCTGAATGTAAGAGTTAGTTACTTTCTATGTTAAAGCTGTTTTGTTTTTACTTGAAGGCACGTCGCGCAGTGAATTGTGGCTGAAGTCGATAATCGTCAGGTCTTTCATTCTGAATATATCTGTCGGTATTCCAGAAGTTTTAATCTAAGCGCAAGAATTAACTTCAGAGCAGTAAGTTAAAAGCAAACCTGGTTTCTCCGAAAAATAACAGAACGGAGTTTGGGCAAATCTGAAAGCTCTCCATGCACGTTTTGAAGCTTGTTTCTTGTCATTTGCAAGTGTTCTAGCTTTGTTAAATTCGAAAGTTCATCAGGCACACGTTCCAAAGACGTGTCGTTCAATTTTAACCAAGTCGAATGCTGCATCTGCGCAACTTGATTCGGGAATTTGTCGCCCTGAACAACACTTTCAAAGTTAAAAGCAAGTGCATTCTTACCGAAAAATCATTGTGTGAGAAGTCTATTCCTCGTATAAATCCCAGGACACCCGCAGCCATTGCTAAATAAATTGATTATTCACTTCGGTCGAAAACTCGAAAATGTCCAAGCGCGACAGCGAATGCAAATATCGATTGGCGCAATCATAGCAAAGTGGGTGGACTGGGAAGTTTTTTACGCGAGCACTTTAGAAATGACTCGGCTCAGTTCGAGAACATGTAGCCGGGAGACTATCAGGTTTATTTGAACAAACTTTGAGCGGCGAGAAAATTTATGCAAAAGCATGGAAAAAACGAGAACAAAAGAAACCAGAGGCGCCAAATCTCCAGTCATCACGTCGCAAGTTTCATCAGCCTTTTCAATCAAAAGATCCTCCTCCGGCGGTGTGGCTTTTTTAAAGGCCCAGTCTGGAACGGGGGCTATGCAGTGATCAGTGTCAAAACCCGAAATCCAGTGTTCTTTCCCACCGCCCCAAGCCACGGGTCTTTCAATACGGTATGACTGAATCCGCCGAAGAGTCGGTGTTCCAGCCAGCAGACTATGACAACGAATTCGATGGCAAAGCTTACCTTGAGTTGTTCTATAGCGAGTAAGTCTTATTTGCACAAGACTTATTCAAAAGCTGTTTAAAAACTATTCAAAAAGGCGCTGATTCGAATCATGTTCGTTATTGTGATTCATTTAACGAGTTTTAGAGAAGCAATGAGCCACGGAAACCGCATTTCTTTGTTCTTACTCCCGAACTATGTCGAAGTTATTCGCAAGACAACCCCAGCAGACAAACGAATCACGTTGTTGGACGTTGGAAGTGGACCTACAATCTATTCGGCAATTTGCTTTCGCAACATAGTTTCCAAAATCTTCTTGTCCGACTACTTGGACTCAAATTTGGAAATTATCCGTAAATGGCTGGACAAAAAGAACAACTTCGACTGGACGCCTGTGATCAAGACTATCGCCAGGTGAGCTTTTCGTTGTGTGCACGTTTAATTAGCTGTTTTCCAGAAACGAAGGTTTGCCGACAACCGAGAGCACTTTCAACAAAATTGAAAACGAAACACGCGATGTGCTCAGGGACGGTGGGATATTGCATTCAAATGTACATAAAAAGTGGATTCTGGGCACAAATCCGGAAAACGAGTTCGACGTTCTTGTCAGCATCTTTTGCTTAGAAGCTGCTTGCTCGTCAATGTCCGAATACAAAAGAGCTTTGAAAAACATGGTAATCTTCTGCACTTGAAAATGCATTCTAACTTGTGAGTCTGTTCAGATGAGGTTGCTGCGCTCAGGCGGGTACTTTATATTAGGAAGTGTGCTCGACGATGATCAATACGTTTGCGGCGTGTTCCAAGACAAGCCGAAGATATTCTCCGTGTTGAACTTAACCGAGAAGTGCATTTTCAATGCGTTGGAGGAGGCAGGGATAGATCTGTCTACAATGATACGTACAGACTTGAGACACCAAGGCGTCATATTTTGTATGGCAAAGAAAATCTGAATTACGAGTATTTGGGTTGCCGAGCTTGTATTTATTACCCTGTTAGGCCTTTCAAATGCGTGTAGAGAATAAATAGTTTTGCGGTGATTTCGGAGATTTGTGAGGCTTGCGACGAGATCAAAAACCAAACGCAATGGACTTTGCCGTCTCCGCGAAACAGCCAATCGAACAAGTGCCCGGCCGGAAAGAGCGGTTGTCTTCGAAAGCAAGGTTCTCCTCAAACAACTGATCAAAACTTGCTCCGATTGTTGTGTGGTTTCGGCAAAAACTAGTGACTGTGAACGATTTTGGCGAACTTATTGGCTAATTATGTCGAGTCCAACGTGATTGATTAGTTTGAAATGCTGTTTTGTTATGTATTGATCGTTCAACTATGCGCATTGTCTGTTTTGGGCGCTAACAAAAATGCAACTAACAAAGAAGACGAAGCGGTTGCAAGAACTTTGTCTCGAATTTACGCTGGAGCAGAATCTGGTCGATTAATTGGGCTTTTTTGCCGAGCTAGATGCTTGAAACAAAGAGAATTGGTACGTTTTGTTTATGGCAGTCGAAAGTATTCAAATCATTTTATTCGTTTGTTTGCTTTTAGGTTCAAAAATGGGTCAGAACATTCAACGAAGAGTTCAAAGTCTCTTCAAACGATAGAGCCGAATTTCATTTCCACTCATACAAAAAGGCACTAGGTCTGCCGTCTGTCGATACCGTACTCAACAGTTCGGCAAACGCCGTCTTCTATTTTGTGGCCGATCAAGGTTTCCAATACACAAAGGATCTAGATAGCGAGGTTGTTTTGAAAAGCACTCTAATTAATTTATTTGAATGTTTAGTACGAATTCAAAGAGGTTGTTAATGTTTCTTGATTCTTTTCACATATTGATTTAGTGGTTAAAAAGATATGAACATGCCCCGATTAGGCAAATAGACGACTATGAAGGGCTGAATTTGTTGCTGAATGAAGCTCTCATGAGTTGTGATGAGTTTTCACTGCGTTATTTGTTGATGGTGCAAGATTTGGTTAAGTGTTCGGATTCCCTGTTAGCTAACATTGCTCGAAGTTTTATTCAAGATCCCACAATCAGGCAAGTGTTCTACTTGAAATTTGCAGTTTGACAGTTTATCTTTAGCGTAGTTGAACTGCGTCGACCGATGTCAATTCAAACAGAAGCTACGCTAACTTGGCGCTTGCCCGGTCTTTCAAACTCTTGCCGTATGATTGTTTTTCTACACAAAGGCTCTTATTTCGAAGTAGACAAAGACACCTCTGCCGTCAAAGGTGAGCTCTTCGGCACACTAATAATTAGCCGAACAGTTTCAGTTATACACAATGCTCAAGAATTGGGACGGTGGTGGAGAGTGCAACGTGACAAGCGTAAACAACATCCGGCCCGAATTAACAAGCCTTCAATTAGAATATGTTGCCGAGGAAATAACGATTTGGAAGATTCAAGACAACCAGACGTACATAGCTGTTGGCTCAATTGGAGGCCTGGCCATTGTAGGTCTTGCCGTAAGTATATTTTGGGGACTCCAATCGGCTTGACCATTCGAGTGTTGATTATGCGAGAGTCGAGAGTTGAGAATAAACCTTTATTTGCGTTCTTGTTGGGTTGAGTGAGAATAGTTTGCAAGTTTGCGTATGTTCGGATAATACGTACAAAAAGCCGCTTATGAGCCGCAATGCAATTAGATAATCCGAGGGCTTCTGACTTTCGGCAAATTAAGACTGGATGTTTGTTCTGTATCGACATTATATCATGCATGCCCAATGCGAACTGATGAAACGGAGTAGTCTAATTTACGTACGCAGACGGCGGTCTTTCCAACGTTTGCATGTTGAAAAATTTAGTCGCGGCTGAAAAATTGTCCTCCGTTGTGGCTGATGTGCTTTCTTCCGTTTTCCTTTTGGCCAATTTTCACTATTCTGCCTAAACGCGGCTGGACTCAGAAAAATCCAAGCAATTCTCGTGCGTTTGATGAGATGTTCGAGTGCCTGCTCTGTTGTCGCTCTCCTTTTTGTTCGAACAACGCGGCACGTTGTCCCGGGATTTCCTGTTAAATCCTCGTTGACGCCTTGCAATTTAATTCTTCGCAGCACAAAATCATTACCCTTCTTGCTTTGACATTGACGCACATTCCTTTTCGAGGTTCGCTGCCAGGCTTTCTACTCGGCCTCTGTTTGATCTCGCATGATTTTTGTTCTACATGTTCAAACCTCAATTAGCATATTTGACACTCTTTTGTATACGCACAGAAAAACATGACAATGTTGCGGTAGAGTGTTCAGCTCAGCGGGAAGACCTGGCAAAGCTATTTGCCTTTGGTTTACGCGGTCGACGCGTCTGTGGGCATTTACTCTTTGTGATAGAGTGCTTTGTTTTGAATTACCATAGGTGTCGTGGGCTGGAGGCACCTCGCCATCTTGACTCTAATTTATTGTCGCGTGTGGGAATAATTGTCGGTTAGGTTTTGCCTAACCGTGGGGACACAAAATACCGACTAATTGCCATTTTATAGGTCCCTGTTGCCTTCATCCAACCCTATTCAACCAACAACAGTCATGGCAGAGTTGGAAAAGATCAATTTAGACTCAATCATCAGCAGGCTGCTGGAAGGTAATTTTGATGATCTTGACCTCTTAACTCTGTTGAATTTCAGTTCGTGGAGCAAAACCTGGCAAAAATGTGCAGCTTACGGAGAATGAAATCAAAGGGCTCTGCTTTAAGTCGAGGGAGATCTTTATGTCTCAGCCGATTTTGTTGGAACTCGAGGCTCCGTTGAAGATCTGCGGAGACGTGCATGGTCAGTTCTATGATTTGTTGCGACTATTCGAATATGGTGGATTTCCTCCGGAAGCCAACTACTTGTTCCTTGGCGACTACGTTGACAGAGGCAAGCAGAGTTTAGAGGTGAGTTAACCAGAAGGCTTTGTTTAATTTGAACTCTGTTGTTTAGACTATTTGCTTGTTGTTGGCGTATAAAATCAAATATCCGGAAAACTTCTTTTTACTTCGTGGAAATCACGAATGTGCCAGCATCAACCGCATCTATGGCTTTTATGACGAGTGCAAACGACGCTACAACATTAAGTTGTGGAAACATTTTACAGGTGAGAGTGTGTCTTTTTGCTCTTTATCGAATGTATTTGCAGATTGCTTCAATTGCTTACCAGTTGCTGCCATTATCGACGAGAAGATATTTTGCTGCCACGGAGGTTAAAAAGATGTGCAACTTATCTCTAAAATCCCAATTATTTCAGGTCTCAGTCCAGATTTGCGCTCAATGGAACAAATTCGCCGGATCATGCGTCCAACCGATGTTCCAGGTATGCTTTAGAACTAATCAAATAGGGCGCAACTTCGACGATCACCAATAATTGGAATTTTCAGACCAGGGTTTGCTTTGCGATTTGTTATGGTCGGATCCTGACAAGGATGTCACTGGATGGGGCGAAGTAATAAGCAATTTATTTGAACAGTTTAAACTCTAACAATTGCAGAACGATCGCGGTGTTTCGTTTACGTTTGGACCGGAAGTTGTGTCGAAGTTTTTAAATCAGCACGATCTGGACCTTATTTGTCGAGCGCATCAAGTAGTGGAAGATGGCTACGAATTCTTTGCAAAACGGCAATTAGTCACACTCTTCTCGGCACCAAACTATTGTGGAGAATTTGACAATGCTGGTGAGTATTCTTTAAAAGCTTTCAACATCTAATTATCTAATTCCAGGTTCCATGATGACTGGTTAGAATTTATTTCAAACCGATTTAGTTTAAAGACACAAATGTTAACCGCCAAAAACAGTTCTCTTCAAACAACTAACAACTTTCGTCGGCTTCGATGACTTTCCTTTAAAGAAACGCTCATAGTTGATCTAAAAACAGAAAAGTAATCAAAATTAAAGCTCACAACGGAAAAGACAGGTTGGTCAAAACAGTTGCATTGTTGTTAGCTGTTTGAAGAGAACTGTTTTTGGCGGTTAATATGTGTGTCTTTAAACTAAATCGGTTTGAAATTAATGTTAACATGTTACAGTCGGTAAGAATTTATTCCAAATTCATTATTAAATAAACACAAAATTTAGATGAGACATTAATGTGCTCTTTCCAAGTAAGCTTTCATTTACACTTGATCCGTTTAATTTGGTTAATTTTAGATCTTGAAACCATCGGACAAGAAGTAACATTTTGAATGATAATTTTAAAACTAAAATAACCGTTAAAATTTTAGGAAGTTTGCTTATGGCGCCAACACAAATAACTCGAGCTCTAGTCGTCCAATTACGCCGCCCCGCAATGCCCAAGACTTGAACAGCAACAAAAAGAAAGGCAAAAAGTAACTACTTCAAGTGTCAGCACATTCATAAATGCGTATTTAGCTAATCCATCCATTGTGCAACAACAACCTCAACAATGCCCAAAACGTTGATCCGAGATATTCTCTCTATATTTTTGCCGAACATTAATTTCTTTAAGACGGGTGCTTTAATAACGGATCTGTGTTCTTTGTGTTGATGGCAATCGAGTAGTTTTGTTCCCTTTCCTTTCTTGTAAACAACGTTGTCCTTGGCATAAACAAAGCAAAAATTTCAGAGATAGAAGTTAAGTTAAGTGGAATGTTTTGGTGTTAATAAATTAAGCTGTGCTTTATGTTCTTTTCCCACTCTTCTATATTTAAATTCTCTATTTTGTTTGTATTCTGGTTGTATGAATTTAACAGTTGAATGAAGTTCTTGTCAATTAATTGGTCAAGTCATATGATAGACGAGAAGTGCTTTCCAAGCTTTTATTGGTTTACAAAACAACTGTGTTTACATGCCAAATAACTGGACTCGGAAAGTTTAAACAAAAAAGCAACGATTGCTTAAATTGTGACGCAATTAACTAGAATTGATAGTTGAATAAGTTTGAACACTATTTGCTTGATTCTGGAAGTAATTCCCAACTGAAAAATATAAAAACAACGTTTTAAATTTCAAATTTGTGAAAATTGCAGCGCCACGACGCTTACAAACAACGGCTTTTCGCTGGTGGTGCGCACATAGAGTAAATGCAGCAAGTGCCTCGTGCGTGCAGTACAGGCAAAAGACAATGGCGGAAAGCAAAAGCCTCGTGCTCACAAATCATCTGATCTTGCGTGCAATTTCTGGCTACGCATCGCTACTTCAACTACACAAACGTGATGTCCACGCATCCATATAAGTCGATGAGACCCGAAGAACTCAGTTTGATTGGGCATTTGAGTAGACAAAGTGGCTAACAGCGCCCACGAGGCAAATCGTTTATCAACTTTTTGTTGCTTGTTTTTTTCGGGCGTCTCAATTGTTTACGCGTCTGCTGCACTCGGGGGTGTTCTCATGATGATAGGTTTGACATTTGCTCTTTGTGTACCTTTGCGTTGTGATGCCAGTTTTCGTTTTCTCAAACATTGCCGATCACTCTCGCCCATTGTTTCAGCCTTCTTACCCGATTTTTAAAATCTCTCTCATGCGCCGCGTCCATTTTCACTTTTGTTTTGATTGACATTGCGTAATGAAGTTGCTTATGAAAAAGAACGGGTGAAGGCGTTCTCGTGTTCTACGCATACACACTCCTCAGAAACACTTTCGCAATAATTTTTGGTTTTCAGCCGCCTGACAGTTTCTTCTGCACCATCATTTCACTTTTATGTCCATTCTCTGATCGATTGACTCCCGAAGCAAACACTAATTGGAAAGTCTTCTGCTTGGAATATTATGTCTATACAAAATGGTCGTCAACATCGAAAGAGTTCGGCCGCAAAGAAATCAGTCAACAACAATGCCGCTCCAACCAACACTGTTTATCCAATACTTCGTCCGTCGCAAAAAGCCGCACAGGACGTGACAAATGGGCAAAGTAACGGTTCTCGGTTGTCACGAGGACAATGCGTGAATCCAAGACCAGCCACGTAATCAAAAAGTATTCCACTCAATGCATTTCCATGTTTTTTCAGGCAGCCACGTATTGTCACAAGTGTTGCAGAGTTTGTCAGTGAAGTAATTCCACAATCTAGTCCACCTCATGCGCAGAACGAGCAAATTCTCTGGGTTCGCATTCAAAAATGTCCATTGGGTGAGTTCAAACGTTGCATTTACATGATTATTTGTTTCGTTTAGATGAGCATCAACGCCGAAACACTTTCATTGTGGTTGTCGGTCTTGCGCGTGGTTATCAAATTTGGATGTTGCAGGTAATTTGAAGTTATTTATTGATCGTTAAGTAATACATACATTGCTTAGGAGAATGGTAGTTGCGAAGAAGTGGTTTCAGAACGACGTGGGCCTTTGAAAGTCGGACACTTATTGCCTATTTGCGAGAAGAACATTGACAAGTAAGAAAGCTTTAATTACTGACTGCCTTTAAACAAAATGTGTTGCAGATTTCAAGATGAGCGGCCACTACTTGCACTTGTTGACGGAAATCCACTGTGCACGGAAAATAAATACTGCTCGGTTGACTTCCTGTCGCTCAAAACAGGCAAAGTTGTTCACACCTTGAAGTTCGACGAGCCGGTTATGGACTTGGCAAGCAGCAATAAGTAAATTTGAATTCCAAAGCACATCAAAACATATCAAACAAACATTTCAGCTCTTTCATAGTCGTTCTGAGCGAAACAATTATTGTCTATGACAATGCAAACTTGAACGAACTGTACACGTTTATGACGCTTCCCTCTTCTGATCCAACAATTCCGCCAGTGTTTGCCGTTTCGGATTGCTTTTTGGCATTTGCTGACTCAAATGTAAGTAGTGGAAAGACGTTTTAGCTAAACTTTAAATTTATAGTTGAACTCTTCGATCCAAAGCTGCGGAGGTCGTGTTGACGAAGATGACAAGTAAGAAACGTTTAATTACTCGATAGTAACGAACAAAGTGCGTCTTTGGTTGACTAAAATAAGTAAACAATAGTCATTTAAAAGCACGTTCTGCTATATCGAGCAATTAAACGTTTATATTTGAAATTACAGTTCGTACAGTGGGCAAGTTATTAGTGCTGCGAAGGTAAATAAAAAATAGAATGCTATTTGAATACCCTTATTTCAGACACTTTCAAAGACGGTCACTTCGATTGGCGAAACACTGGTGTCTTCTTTCAGCAATCAAAACAGCGAGAAGCGCAACAACATTATGATTGATTTGGGAGTTGTTAGTGTTGTAAACCTAAACGACTTGCCTCGTTCAAACGATGTTGTAAGCTTTTTTGCTCATTTTGTTTACATTCTTTTTGATTTAGCGACCGATCAACAATCACTACGTAGCGCACTTTATTGCACATCAAACCGGAGTTAGCTATATTGCCTTTGGGAACGGTGGACGTCTTTTATTCACAAGCAATGAGTTGGCTACCACGTTCAACGTATTCATTCTGCAACCACACCCGGTCAACTGCCGTCTAAGCAGTGTTCAACAACTTTACACTTTGCACCGAGGCAATTCTGCTGCAAAAGTTGTGGATGTCGCTTTCAGGTACATTGAAACAACATGATTCGTTTTAAGTTCTGATTTTAGCAACGATAACCGCTGGCTTGCAGTTGCTACAAATCATGGAACCACCCACGTTTTTGCAATCTGTCCATTCGGAGGTGGAATATGCTTGCGGACACATGGAGCACGTTTTATAAAGGAGAGTTCTTTCGAGCGTACAGCGGGCCTTAACGCCGAAATGCAAGTCTCTTTCAACGTCCATTCCAACTCCAAGCAGCCTCCTTCTTCGACCTTTGTGTAAGTTGCCATTTAAAAAGCTCTTTTAATATCCAGTTGTTTTAGCGACCACCCTGCACTGTCCAAAAACCCGATTATTTCGCGCACTGTTGTGAATCCACGCATCACGCGCTTTCCACCTCCAATTGTTTTGTGGTCTTACGCCAAAATTAAACAACACTTGTTCTCGTCGGAGAGCTTGAGTGCTTGGGCTTCAGATAACAATCCAGGCAAGTTCTTTTTAAAAAATCGAAACTGCTCCAACTGTCCAAACAAACACACTGTAGATTAAATAATCAAATAACTACTTGGCATCGGATCCTGATTTAAAACAAGAAATAACAAGCAATGTTTTATACGCGGTGCAAAGAATTGCAAAAAAATTTGTATGTTATATGTAGTCGTGGCTCTATCCATAGCCGAATTTTATATAATCACTGGTTCCGAGTTTTGAGAATTAGACTAAAATATGCATTTCAACAAGCACCAACTGTTAAAACTGTTCTTATAAAGAAATCGATTGTAAGATTATAGTTTCATTGGCAAATGGACGACAAAATGCTCCAATGGCTGCTGGTCAACCATTCTTTGAGTCAAACCGTCGCCTAGCTCTTTGCTTTGGAACTGTTTACGGAGATCGCTGTGCGCCGGCTGAAACGCCAATTCTGTTCATGTAATTAACAAGCATTTAAAGCAAAGACTATATAACGAATTTAGAATGAATGCTTGCGGAATGCTTTATCAGTGAGTTCATTCTTTTGTTTAAAACTTGCTAAAAATGAATTCAGGTACAAAATTGAAATACGCAAAGAACGACTTAATTCAAGTGGCAGTGCCAATTCGTTAAATGCGGACATTGGAGGCCTGTCACCTAATGGAGGCTTCCAGCAACAATTTAGTGCAAATAACGCGGAGTCGGGACGAGTTCTTGAAGCTCCAATTCAGCTTCGGACTGTAGCTTTGTCACAATGGAGTTTGACTCGTGGAAGAGGAACCAGTGGAGTGAACTTTGTTGGACCGCCGCTCCACGAAACTAGTCCAATTTTGGAAATTGGCAAAAGCTCCAAGCGTGCTCGTCGTAAGAACCAAAACAATGGATGGCTGCAGCATGTTGAGGTTTGTTGTTTATTCTGCTTGCACTTGGACACTGTTTACAAATTAGAATTGCAGGTCAAGACCTACAGCAGCCCACATCGTCGTTTATGGATGGGTCCTCAGTTCACGTTTGGTATTTACAACTCCCAAAAGCACGCAAGTGCTGAACTGGTAAGCGCGTAAAACTATGGTTGATTTAAAGCATTTATCGATTTAGGTGAGCCCAAACACCGCCAACAAGCCCGTTCAAATGTTCACTACCGCACAAAAATGCTGCCCAGTTTTGATTGAGAAGAATTCGAACATCGGAATATTGCGCTGTGATACGTCTGTTGATTCGACCAGCCGCATTGTATGTGGTTCCTGGACATCGGATTCGGGCCTTTACAGCAACGATCCGCTGGCATCGTTAAAGGAGCAGCTGGAAGACGCAATGCGCGACCAACGTCAAGCCAACGGCGACAGTTATTCACCAAGCAGTTCCGGATCTAAATAATCGTTTTCCCAAGACCATTGATCACTTTCATGCATAGAATTTGTACGTAGATTCACACAATGTCTATAATTACAGGTTTTTGTAAGTACGTATTCGACAGTTAGCTGCTTGTAACTAGGCCTAAATATTCGGAAGAACGAAACGTGTTTCTGTTCTTCTCAGTTGTACATTCCTTTCGAGTTATATTTGCCTTTATGTGATGTGTCAAGCCTAGTACGCTATTCATTCGTTTGCTATTCCTCTAATGTATGGGTAATGTGTATAAGTTTTTAACGAACAAAGACCTCAAATACCAAGGAAGTTTATTCGAATACATTGGAATACGTACAATGCGCGACTGAACTGAGCGCTGATAAAAGTTATTAGTTTGAATATAACCAATGAAATAGACTGATTGTAAACAGGTCGGCGGAGATGAAAGAACGATTCAGCTGTGGGCAACCAGGTTAGAACTAGAAGACTATTTAATGTACAGAGACTTGAATATATCGGATGTTGTTGAAACTAATACGGAGAACTAGGCAAAACTACTTGGAAACGAAGCATTTAAATGCTAATTCATATTGTACAAACACGAGAAACAATGTGGACTTTGTTATACCCAGTTGGAAATATAGATTTAAAGTTTGTGGGGAAAGTGAAGTGTTTGATAAACAACGAAAACTTGGTCAGGTACACACATATTTTACAAACAAATATCTTCGTTGCGCGTGAATTGAGGCTTCTTCTGCTCAGCAAATGGTACACCGACAGCAGCCAGTCGTCTTCGACTTTCTTGCATTCTCTGAAAATGAAACATATTTAAACTGCTCCTCTGTCAATGACTCACCGCTGCCATTGGGTTCAGGCAAATTTTCGCGAGTAACCAAATGCATGACTGTTGTTTTTCCGCTCGGCAAGCTCAACGCATTCAATGTTACGCTCCCATGCAAGAATCTTCCTAAAATAGTTGAGTTAGATTGCTTAAAACGCTTAGAAACTTGCCGTGATAGATGAGTTTAAGGAGAGAAGAGCTTGATACTTTTTCATCTTTCCATTGTTCGGGCCAGTTATCCCATATATATTGACACACTTCATTTGCCGAAATACTTGGTTGGAAGACTGAAATTTAAATAATGACTTTTAATCAAGTACTTTAAAGCAGGTCTCGTCTTGCTGAATTGTAGACAAAAGTGCAAAATCGGTTTTTGAATTAGATTAGGCTCAATTCTGCTTGCATAATTAGGGATTAACATAAAACATGCTTATTGATTTGCTCTAGTTTTATCAGTTTTTTCACACTTAATCCAATTAACTTACAAAATTCATGCGTTCTTCCGCTCACGAGGATGAGCTTTAAATTAACTTCCTCTTTTGACATGTTGGTTGAGATCCTTTTAAGAACTATTCGAAAACAAGATGTGAATTCTCAAAAATATAGGAACAACTGTAAACCGGCGATCCAGCGATTAGGTTTCACTCCAAGTTGGCGTAAACTTCAGTTGTTGAAGCAAACCATTTCAAATAGGCGTAAAATTATTAATCGATTTGACTGCTTCGGGCCACAGACAGCGGATTAATCCAAGTGTACGACTGATGAAATTATGGATAGCTCCTCAACCATTCACAGCCCAAGAGGTTGGAGCGAATCTGAAACAGCTCGATTTGAGTAGTTCACGTACTGGAAAACAAAAACAGTCTTATCAAGCGCGCCAAAACAGTTCGCATCGCGCTTATCACGTCAGGAAGCTCGGCGAATATGCGTATAAAGAGCACAAACAAGTGCAAGTGTTTATCAAGCTCTCCGTGCCAGGCCAATAGAATATCCGCGCCTAAGTGGCCGATAGGTGTTCAGGTAAAGGTTGAAAACCTGTGAAATTATCAGCTCACGGGTGGCAATAAATAAAAGGACGCAAGTACATGTAAATGACGATAAAACCGGCTTTGTTTCTCTACTGCCACAGGACAGGCCAACGTCGCTGCCCCAACACAGACGAGCGCTACTCTCCACAAAGCGGCAGAGAGCAATCTTTTCCACCCGCATTCTCTCTCCCTGTGTTGTTCAGCAGGCGCAAATCTTTTGCGGCCGCCTCACGAGACACTGCATTTCTAGCGAGTGCATACATAACGGAAATAAAAAATCTTCGACAATAATTGCTGAAATCGGCCCGCAAACCGATAGAAATTTTCAGTCTCAGTTCTCGAAACCCACTCCGATGATTATATCTTCCGTTTTTTGTACGCATCCTCACAAAGAGAGACAACTTCTGAACCAATAACCACCGTTTAACTCACAATTCCAATCGGTCGGCGAGCAAAACATACATGCCTCCATGTGCAAATAAATAATTCACTTTTGGTGTTAATTATTAAAGTCGGGGGTTAACGTAAGCACGATTGTTCTGAAAATTTGGCATTTTTGCCGGTCGGCTTCGAAAGGTCTTTTCGTGAAATTCATTAAACGACCAAATTTGTCATAAGTTTATTTAAAACCGTAATGAAATAGGTAGAGCCGCAAAATAAATTACTAAATTCAACACATATAAGAAGAATACCCGTTTGGAAGGCAAAGCAAATGATATAGTTCAAAGCAGCTATTTAGTTAACGTACGAAATAAGCGTCCCGGTTAAAGTTAAAACGAAACTAACAAATGAGAGTCTGTACAAATTGCCATGCTTTTTGTATGTGATACGGTTTTTGAGGAGTAGACAAGTGACGTTCAATGGCTGTACAAAACAAAACTACAAATAGCATCAAACTGTTTAGCGGAGGCTCAGTAGACCAATTGAGCAAATGTATTTAAATGTGAGAAAAGCGAAAGTCATGTTTGGACTACAATTGAATTGTAAGCATCTAAAGATTGGTTGATTGCGAAGGCGAAGAACGACTTGATGTTGTGGGCGAATTCGAGTTGTAACGTTCGGTTAGTCGATTTGGCACAGATCCGTGCAAAAATGGCGATGCAGGCACACTTTGACCGTGTCGAGACTCTGCAGCATTGAACGAAGACTCACTTTTGAAGAGGTCGAGGGTTTCAAGCCGAAGTCTCTCTTTCTCCTGCTGTGACTCTAGAGTCTCTAGTTGCTTGGATCTTTCCGTCTCAAACTTCATCCGATCGTTGTCGATAATTTGCTTTAACGCCGTCTTTTTGCTTAGCCATGCAGCGTTGAGGCTTTCCAGCTCTCGAAGACAAGATGTTTCCAAGTTCTCTTTCTGTCTATTTTGGAACTCCAATAGTGAATTGAGTTCTTGATTGAGCTTTTCGTTCAATTGCCGTGTTTCCTCTTCTTGGCTTGAATCAAGTTGGATCGTTTGTTCGGAAACCATCTTTTGAATTGTGTTGTTGTCTAAAAACAGGTTTAGCTTACTTCAAACATTGCTTAAAAATTACATTGAACGCCTAAGCTGGCAATCTTTCTCGTCTGCTCTTCTTTCAGACGCGCATTGACTTCTTTTTGCTCGTCCTTCGGCACGTTCTGCATTATTTGAGCTTGGAATATTTTGAACTGCCTTGATTGCGTTTTGACTGAAAACGACAAATAGAATAACTAAAAAGTCTTTAAAGTTTTCAAGAATAGTGTTTTCATTCTTTCTTTTAGCTCAAACACGAAAATAAAAGTGAAATTTGAGTGTTGTTTATTTCAGGGTGAAGTTAATCACACTTTCTTTGTTCCTTGTGTTCAACGTATCTACTCTACACATCACTTATAAAAAGCGTTAAAACACATACCGACTTGTCGGAACTGTTTCTTGATGTTCGTTTCTTTCAACTACAAATGAATTAGTTAAGATGACTTGATGCAAACTTAGACAAACCTTCAGCTCGCGTGGCAAATTCTTCTGTTTAAGTCCGTGCTGCTTCTTGAGTTCCACCTGAGCTTGTCGTGTGTAGTCAGTTTGATTGTTGAGCTCGCTTTCATGTTGCACTTGCAGATGACGTTTCTTCATAGAAGCACACTCGTTGAAGTGATTTAGAGCTTGTTCTCGGGCCGAATTGTGATGGCTCATTTTATACTGTTCTGCTGTTTCCAGTTGTGTTCTTCGAACCGAATGTTCACCAGACATTAAACGCTTCTCTAAGCATTGAAGTTCATTTTGGCACCTTTGTCGTAGTTCCAGGACTTCCATTTGCAGGTGTTCTTTTTGCTCAGCAACATACTTGCTTTCGGCAGCGTTCCATTTCAGCATCAAATCACTTTTTGTTCTTTTCATAGCCTCTTCAAACGATGATTTACGAAGTCCGCGTTCTTTGAACTGCCGTTTAGCTTGTTCTTTGTTGAATTTGTATTCGCGTTTTTGGCAGTTGATAAACGACTTGAGTTCGTACTCGTTGGAGTTTACTCGTGTCTTTCGCAGTTTCTTGACCAAATCGTCGTTTTCACGAGCCTTCTTTTCCAGTTGAGTTTGATTGACTGCACGCAACTTGTGGATTTCTCGTTGAGCGTTGAAGACATATTGCTCGTACTCTTTCTCTTGCCTCTGCCTCAAAGTATCGGCTTCAAATTTGCAGCGTTCTTCTAACTGCTGAAGTTCTCTGTGATGTCGCTGTCGCAATTGCTGATACACTCGCATCTGCTCTTTAGAGTTGTTTTCTCGCCGAGCTTCTTCCATTTCTCTTGTGATGATCTTTGTTGGCCTGAGAGTTTCAAACTTGCTCCTTTTAAGAGTATTGATCTCGTCATTAATGTTCTTAGGCTAAAAGATGCTTACATTAACCTTTTGAAGTTTTAGATGCTTACTGCTGTTTGTCCCGAACTGACTGTAATGTCCGCATTTATTGCTGTTGTTGATTCGCTATCTTCTTCATTCTCGCTAATGCTAATTACAGTGCGGTTCTTCTAAACGTTAATTGGTGAATATTCACAATAAAATTAAGTAACTTACAGGCAGGCTTGACGAATTTATCGATAAAGTTTCGGCTTCTCCTAGTTCATCTGGAATTGCATCTAAAGTGCTTGATGTGCCTTCGTTGTCTAAATTTAAGCGAATAAAACTTGATTTTAATGATTTGAAGTTTGTACCTTTGTAGGATGGCGGTTCATCTTCAACTAGAGTCAAATCATTGTCGGAAGATGCGGGTCTAAGTGCATGGCCATTTTTGATGTTCTCTTTGCCCGCTTCCAAAGTTTTGTTCTTGCCGTTGATGCTTGCCTTCCTCAACTTTTCATGCGAAACGAAACACTGATCTTCGTCCTGAATTTTGTAATTGATTGAAACAATAAAACATAAACAGTTGTTACCTCTGATGAACTGCTGCTCAGACCGCCTTGATTTGTCGTTGCGTCTAAGTAGAAGATTTTCTTCATTTTTGCATAAACATCATTGTCCATTTTTCGAACACGTTTCTTGGTGTGCCTCACCAAATTTGCCATAACGTTTTGTTTCCGTGGTCGACGCAAAAATGAATGCTAAAATTGGAAAAGCCATTATTGACTGAACAGATGAAATTACTTCTTTGCACTCTTGAGCCGATGGCCGATCTTTTGGTTCTCGCTGCAGGCAGTGTTTAACGAATGAAATAATATCGTCGGAGCGAATGACATTCTCGAAAATCGGATGTACTTTTGATAGCGTTGGAGGCGCATTTTGAGCAATGTAGTATAGAGCGGACATTGTGTTCATATCATATAGTGGTGGCTTCCGATTAGCTAAATAATTAAAATGCAGTGTGTTAAACGCAATGTGTTGAATCCAAAAATGTTACCTAATTCAATTGTTGTGATGCCAAGTGACCAAATGTCAGCCCTAAAGTTCAACTGTTAATGAATGCTTACTAATTTAAGTTTACTTTGTGCTGTATTCACCTTCTTCCATGGCCTAAATTAAAACAATTGGATTCAAACGCCAATTTAAATTTACCAGAACAACTTCGGGTGCAATCCAAAACGGTGAGCCAACAAAACTATTAGCAGGCGATTGCAAAGAGGCGCTCCCAAGATCAGCTAGTTTAACGATTCCCTTGTCTGTAATCAAAATGTTTCCTGCTTTAATGTCACGATGAATATAGTTTAGAGAATGAATATAGGCAAGTGCGGACAACGTTTGGTCACAAATTTCGGCGATTGCGTCTTCAACAAGCTGATCTTTGAACACACTCAAAATGTCACACGCGGATCCAATACAATATTCTTGAATCAACTGAAATTAAACAATCAAACAAATGAACTGCTGTTTGGAAGTGCTTACCCAACAAGTTTGATGTTTGAGGAAACAGGCTCGATATTCGACAATGTTCGGATGTTTAAGATTTTTGAGAAACCGGACTTCTTTTACTAAACAAACGCCCCAAATGAACATAAATATACTAGAACAACTCACTAATGTCGTTCCACTTTTCTGTTGCATCTTTGCCGCTGAAGTTCATCTTCTTGATGGCCACCGTCTCGTTGGTTTCGCTTAAATTGAAATGTTTTGAAAAGAACATTTAAGGAGCTAAATTTAATATGTTTAAAGTGGAATTCATACCGATCTTGCGCCTAAAAGCAGTAATAGTTTAAAACCTGCAAAGATTATTCACTTACATAATAAACATTGCCGAAGGATCCGCTTCCAACTTCTCTTAAATCATAATACCTTGCTTCGGGATCTTTTGTGGAAAATATCTGGGCTACTGCCGGATCTTTTAAACTACCTGAAACACAGAAGAGTTGAATAATGTAATCAAGCATTGAATAACACACCCGGTTTTTGCCCAACTCCAGAGGGCATTTCGGCCTAAACTGGCTGTCTACGGCATCAAATTGGCAATAGATGATGGGCAGAAAGTCGACAATTGACGCCAACCTGAACAACAAAATAGAACGGTCGTAAACTGGAAATGGCTTGTAAATTGCGCTCAAAACGTAATATTGATATAAAAAGTTGGCTGCACTCGTTCCCCCCACCAAATTGCAAAATGCGTTTGATTGATTCGCAAAATTGAGCGTAATTCCATCGATTGTGTTGATGCGAGCGCACCCAGTGAATCACAAGCTTATGAATTTAATAAACACGGTTTACGAACATCATGAACAATGGACTTTTTGCATAATCGTTTTCGTCAAGAATGCAGAATTTCAACCACAGGTCAAAATTTAGAATTTGCTTATGTTGTGGAGAAACAAATGCAATGATGGAACGAGTGAGATGGAATGTTGCTGAACGGCCACGAAATGTGTGGTGAGCAGCAGAAAGCATCGATCAACAACGCATGAGAAAATCGGGGCTTGTAGCCGCAATGAATGCGATTGCTCTGTTTTTTACGACTGGCCAGCGCTGCGCAAAACGCACCGCAAGTGCCAACGCAAGTGGCTGCTGTCAGTTCGGATATCAGCCAGCGCCACTTGATTCCCGAACACGTTTTACAAACAACAAGTTTATGACAGTTCGGTAGACTTGGGAATTGCTTACTTGTTTTGGACTTGATAAACTCAATAAACTCAATAAACATTTTTCAAACACTTCAAGACACTCAAAGCAATTTAAAATTAACAAGCAAACTTTTTTCAAACACTTATTGAAATGGGTTTTATCAAATTTTGCACGGAATAGCGAATTCAATAGCGCAATAATTTCAACGAACATGCTCGAGAAACAGCGCAAATTGAATTGCTAATCATAACCTTTTCAGCGGCATAGAATACTTCTAACATAACACTACTTTTGTCACTTCATTCGACAGTTTGTTCGTTCACTTGCTTGACAGTTTCTGCAATTACACAACTTCCTTTCATCTAATTCAAATGTACTTTGCAAAAGTACTAACTTTATGGATAAAGAAGGCTTCTTCGAAGTTAACGAAACCTCCAAATTCAATTGAGCGGATATGTATAGGAATTCGGTTTGCCACTTGCGTTCCACTAATTCTTTGCGTCCATTTCGGTATTCCAACTTTCTGCCCGTCTTAATCTCGATTGCCTATATTTGTGTTCCAGTAGACGGATGCTGCTCGTTTGTTGAGTTGTAGACTTATAGTCGAAGCGAATACCTACAAGTTTATGTGAAGTGTCACGCTTGCAAATCCGCTGTTTTGGATGTGTGTAAATGGGCTAATTAGATTATAATATGCGGTTTTGGCGCCTCCAGCTACCTTATAATCCGCCGAAGTTGACTATGTTTTTGTGCAAAGTTGTGTGTTAATTAGCGGCGAGAGCAAATCTGTACGCGCATGTTAGGCGCATTTCAAGACACGATTTTGTGGATGACCTTTGAGTGCGCGAGCATTTTAAATAGATTTAAAGCGACCTCCCCTCCTTCACGCGCCTCGTTGCGTGTACATACACAGATTTCTTCAAATCACTCTACACTTCGATTTTAATTTTTGTGCATTCAGGTAAGAGGCTACGCTCGGCTGCTCCCAACGTCGTTTTGTGCGGCCGCCGCCGTTACCACTCAGGAGTACAATTCGCTTCAATTTGGTTAATAAATTAAGTCGAACCCGTGCCACTCATTTAATTGACGAATTCAAGTCTGCTGTTGATGACTTTCTTCGTCTGCTTGATTCTAATGTTCGTTGCCTATTACTTGTTGCTTCTTTGCAAGTTGATCGGAATTAAGAGAGCGAAGTCTTTGACGATCTTATAATTAGCAATTGTCATGGTATTCGCTACTCTTAACTCCGTAAAACTTCCTTTGCTTGTTTATAAGGTGAGTTTAAAACAAACATTTATTGGCAAGACATTCAAACAACCGTAATCATTAAAGTTCTTCGTGCTTTGCTGGTTTGAGTTTTGGGTAAACATTGTCGAGATACCAGTCAAAATCTCTGCATTTCAGACGGTTTTTAAGCTCCAAACGAGCACTCAAGTCGCCTGCATCCATTTTTCTTGTGCGAGGTCGTTGTTCGAAGAATTTCTCCTAAATTAAAAACTACTGTGTGCATTTTAAGTTGATTCTACCTGCCACTTCTCGTCAAACCAAACTTTGACGGTTCTCAAACTGTTGTAAGCATTTGTATCAACTCCTGGCTTTCCAGTGTACGGTCTTCTCATTCGGAAGACGTGTCTAAACAAAGTTTACAGTTGAGCATTTAAAAGTTGTAGTTTAAAGATATCGTTTGGAAATACGTACCCAACTCTCGAACATGGAGCTATTTTCACTGAGCCGCCACACAACCAAGTCCGAATCGAAAATTCTATCTGCTCGCCTCCCCAGATCTCCATGTTTTCATCATACTCTCCCAACTCTTTAAAGTATTCACGATCGACAGCGACGAGCCCGCCGGACATCGCGGCACTGTTGAACGGTTTTACGGTGTTTTCCACAATGTCAAAATATGACCAATCAAAGTATTCCCATTTGAAGTTCAAAGCCCAGTCAAAACCGCCTTTTGCGACCATTGCTTGCGAGTACTCGAAATTAAGTGGCTGAATGAGGTCAACAACAGGCAAAACAACACTAAATTGAATAAATTGATGCCGATTAATTGAATGAAATTTTACGTAGTTCGGTTATTTTGAATGACTTGAAGTAACGGTTCTATCCATCGATTGTTAACTTCACAGTGACTGTCCAAAAATACCAAAACATCGCCAGTTGCTTCCCTTGACGCATAAGTCTAAAAAGCAACTTCAACTTAACCAATAAATGTTAAATCCTACCTTTGCTCTGATCAAACCTAATCTTTCCACACTTTTAAAGTATTTGAGTTTACTTGACCAGTTTGCGTAATTTGCGTAATCTTTTATGTGCTCTTCAATTACGTGTTCGGGAATCGAAGCATCGTCATATAGAATGATCTCGTGGAGAAGGTGGTCTGGTGTACGTTCAATAATGCTGTCAATCATTCGAACTAAGACGCTGTATGCTTCGTTGTGATAAATGATTACTATAGACGCTTTCAGTCTGACATCGTCGTAATTCAATTTTTTGCAATTTTCGTGGAAAGTTTCTGGTATTTTACGATGAGGGCCAATTTTGTCGCTGACATACACGTTAAAACTGAATTGCGCACTTCCATATTCATAACGTTTGTCTTCAACGGTTTCTTCTTCTGGCTTAAACACCGTTATTTTGCATGGTTGTTTGTGATAGAGACGCCACTCGTCCGCCTTAAAACAATCAAACATTACGCTATTAGGGCCAGAAAAAATCTTACTTGTTTAACCGGGTCATGCCAAATGCACTCAGGTAAATCAGTTCCACTCTGGCACCAAACAAAGCCAACAAAAGTCACACAAAGGACGACAACAAGTTTGATGTTCATTGCCGAACAATTGTGGAGATTGAAGATTTCAGCGCGCTTTTACTCTCCCCAACTGACCTTCACTTTTTTATTACAAGAGAGCACGTCAGTGGAAATTAGACAAAGTTTGCGCAAACAAGAAAGGTGCGGATCTGCGGAGAGGTCATTTGCACGCACAACGTGGGCATAACTATTAATTGCTCGAAAGTTCTTTAAATTAACTCATTGTTTTGCGGATTTGCTAATTGAATCAAACTGTAGGCGAACTGTAAACAAGTTGATCATTCGACAGTAGCTTGGAATTTATTTATTATCAAGTGAAAACAGTGAAGTTTCCATTTACGATCAAACATCTATTTACACCAAAAAACAACCCGTCGGAATTGGAAGACAAAATAAAGAGAGAGGTCAGATCGAGCTTCTTTGTAACAGCCGTTTTTGCACCGCACAAATGACAATTATTTAAAGAGTGAAATGCTAAAGAAGTCAATTACGAGAAAACAATCACATTCAAGTTTGTAAGAATAGATGAGCCGCAAACTAATTAAAGAACCTTTATGCACCAATAGTTAAGTTAAGGCAAATAATTGCTGGAAGAGAGTTGACGTTTTCAACTGAAAATCCTGAGTTTTTCGGCAAAGACTACATTATTGCGAGTGAATAGAAAGACAGATAAACTAGACAACATTGCCACAACCTTTGCGTTAGATCCTGAGTTATTCGAAAGATTTCTTTAAATAGGCAATAGCAGCACTTCAATTGAGAAAACCACGGCACAATGGTGCTCCGCAATAGCATGGAATTTTCTGATCTTCAAGCGGAAATTGATAGTCGTAAGTGATCTGAAAATTGAATGGCTAGATGAGAAAAGCTAGAAAGTGCCTACCTCTTCGCCTCGAGCGATGAAACGTTTTGCGTAAATGCAGATGGCTTTTTGCTCCTTGCCGATAACTTTGGCATAGCAATTCGGAACACATGAATGATTGATAAAACGAGCAACGTTTCCTTTCCCAGTAGCGTCAACCACCTAAATACAGAATGGTTACTTTAAAAGGTATTTAAAACTTACAGAGTCGTCGTCCATTCTAAACAAATAAGAGCTGCCTATGCCTTTCCGTCTGAAAATAGTTAGTTATCAGTTTTGAAGTGCATGTTAAGATTTTTTTAAACAGCAAAACTCCTCAAAAACTCACGTGTAATTAAATTCTCGGACATCTGCGATGGCTGGTCGAACTAATTCACCAACATACTCAATAATCTAAAGCCAAATGAGATTTAAACATTGCAAAACAAAATGTTGTAATTACCATGTCGTTAGGTTGGATATCTTCCAATGTAAACAATCCCCAACCATGAATGCTGGACCTTGCAAATTTCAAAAGCTTCTCTCGGAACTAAAAGAAGCAACTCATTATTGGTTTGAGTTCTCAAAACTTGCCTTGAAGACATTCTGTCTCACAATTGAACAATCACCAACTGTAGAAACAAGATTTCTCTGTAAAGCTCTCAATTCGCGGCGCTTTTCTTGTTTGTTCCGTGCTGCTTGCTCGTCCTAAACAATGAAGTGGTTAATAGAATGACTAACAAAACAATCTACCTTTTTGGTGACCTCGATAAAGCCATAATTGATAGAAGAAGACTTTTCATCTGTGAGTTTGGTCTTGCCACGTTCATAAGCAATAAGTCGAGCAGCACCTTCACGAGACCCAATACAGTGAATTGCGTCGGAGTGGGAACTGTTCCGTCTTTGATGCCCACTTTTGGAGAGCTTCGGTGATGGCAAGACAGGCAATGGATCGAGAGTTGCAAACGGATTGACAAAGATAACTGGACGTTTGATTTCTTCGCCGTCCGACATCTGAGTAATTGAGATCTCTTTGTTTCTTGCAGCCAACATGATAAACTGAGCATCTTCTTCGTCAGCGTACTAAACAAATATCGGCGTTTAAAGTTTCCTTATACTTAAAACTCACATCAAACAATAAACGTTTGGCATCTTCGTTGCTTCGAATTGGGAAACGTGCATTCGGAAAGCGTTGGACATTTCCTTGCGGAGGCAATTCAATTGGTTTCTGAACAAAATAAAAGCTTTTAATTACAAAGTGCTTTGTGGATTTACCGGTTTTGGAACTTTTGGCTTGGGCGGCTTTACAACAACTGGAGGCTTTTCAACTTGTGCCACAACAACTTCCAAAAGCGGCTCATGCTTGGTTTCCACAAGTTGAGGTTCGATCTTGATTGTCGAAGGCATGACAATTGGACTTGCTGGCTCAGAAAAGGGTGGCGGAGTTCTTGGAGGTGGAATTTCACGTTTGTTGTGATCCATTTCTTGAGCATGATACTCTTTTGACTGTCTTTTGGCTTCAGGCGACACCGGCGTTTCTTCTTTAACCACAAACGGTTTGGACATTTTCGTTTTCTTTTGACGTTCTTTCTGCTTGTCGCTTTCTTCTGAATCAGATCCTTCTTTTTCTTGTTGTTTCGATTTGTGTTTGTGCTTTTTGTCTAAATTTGAAAATTATAACAGTCTCTTCGAATATCAAATTACGTTTCTTGCCCTCCTTAGCTTCGTCGCCAATTCCAAATTGTTCTGCCCAGTCCTGAATAGTGTTGATTAAGCAAAACAATAACGCTCTTTCAGTGAAAGCATGTAATAAAGTATTTGTTCATATTAGGTTCTTTTGGTTTAGTCATTGTTTGAAAAACTCACCGAATCACCCGCACTTTCTGAGCTATCATCTTCACAATAGTCAACTTTGCGCATCGTCCTGCTTTGCGTGATTTGCAAGTTATCCATTTCCGAGTCTTCAATTGGCTCAGCGTTGGATGTTTTCGGAGAAGTTGCTTGGCTTGCACTTGAACCGGAGCTTGTCGAAGAGATCTTCCGCTTTTGACCTTCTTCATTGTCTGACTCTTCGCCCGAAGATTGTCCACTGGTCGGTGAAGCCAACGATGAACTGCGACTTGACGAAGACTTCGGACTTCCCATTGATGGAGTGTGCGGAGACTTTTTAACGGAACTTATTGAAGAAGCTCTGGAGCTAGACCGAATAGCAGGTGATGGAGATTTGTAGCTAGACGACGGAGAGTCAAGCATTAGTTTTCTCTTAATTGTTTCTTTAATAGATTTCAGCTCTGTTGACTTCTTGTGGTTTTCGTTCTTCTCTTGCTTTTTGTTGCCAACATCTGCATTCTTCTTTGGTATTTTCTTTGTTGAGTAGATGTTACGATTGAGCTGCCACTAAATAGGTTGATTTTACAAAAGCATTCCAGTTATTTAACTCACCATGCGGTTCGAACCAAAAACTGAACGCGTTCCCATATTTGAATTGCTGAACTGCTCGTCAAAGTCGAAAATCTGCTTCGTTTCGGGTCGCTTCATCTTTCGCTCTTCGTCTAGCTCTTTTTGTTTGACAGTGTATTCGTCGTGCAGTTGATCGACAACTTGATACAACTTTGTCTCGATCTTTTGACACATGCTGGCTTTAAGGGCTTGAAGCAAATCAGTTTTCAGCTGTTCCTTGATTTGGTCGATTTTAGTCAAAAGAGGATTAGCAGGCGCCGGTTCTTGTAACGGTTCCAACTCAACGAAGAATTCGGTAACCAAGTAAGAGCACAGCTTCTCGTTATAAAACTTCAATGTAGGGATGACGAAAATTCCACTTTCGTTGTAGTACCCTGCCATTCTCATTTGCTTGAAGAATTCAACTCGATCGGTTTTGCTCACCACAAAGAAAGGTCCCATTTCGCGTTGAACGGACTTCAAACGGACAGGTGCGTCTTCGGCAAGTGTTGGAATGGAATCAACTGCTTTGGGCTCTGCTGGAATTGGAGGTGCCGAAAAGAAGTTTGGAAAGAAAGGCGGCGGAAAGGCAACGCTGAATGGAAAATTCAATTCGTATGGAGCTGGTGGCGGTTGAACGCAGAGATTGATTGCGTCGGTTGGTTGGGAAACTTCTGGCTGTTTTTCGGTGCGGCTTTCACTCTAAAAGTAAAACACAATATACATTTAATAGTGTCTTTACGTACCCGCCGAGTTTTTGATGTAGAACGATCTCTGTAAGCACGCTTTGATCGGTTACGATGACTGCCTGAAGAGTCAGATCTTGTTGACGAGGAAGAAACAGAACGTTTGCGACTAGATTTGTATGAAGATCTTGTTCGGTCAGGTGAAATAGACATTTGCCGTCGATATTTAGAAACATGTCTGTCATCTCTTGAAACCAGCTTTCTTTTTCTGTCCCGATAATCATCAAAGTCGTCTCTTCTTCTTGAACTGTGCGAGTGACCGTTGTGATTTCTATAATCTCTTGACTGCCGTGATGGAGTTGGGGAATAGCTACGACGTCTTTTTGAATGACCGTTAGTTATTGGACTTTGTGGCGACGGTGACCGGCCGTTTCTTTGTGGTGGCTCATTATCATCTTCAATTTGCTCCATCGATTCGTTGGAATTGGAACGCGAAAGTGAATTGATGGAAGTGCTTGAAGAGTTTGGCATGTCTTCAACGGGCGTTCTGGCGCCTGCAGGCTTTGTTGTGTTAACTTCTTCGTTATCTTGGAAGTCTTCCATGGGCGGAGTTCTCATTTGGTTGTCACGAATACCGTCTAAAAACACGAATCAAAAGTTTGTCGTTAAAAGTTTGTTAGTTAAAAGAATCACCTTTACGATTTTGCCGTCTTATCAACTCACGAATCCGCCGAATTTGCTCTTCATCTTTGAAAAAGTTCACGTCTTGTGGGAAGTGATGGCGGTTCTTCGCCTGTTAGTCGAGTGTATTCGTCGGTTGTCCAAAAGCCCAGCGTGTCAACAAAGATTTTAGAACTGAAGCCCATAATTTTAGCAACTGGTCCACATTGTTCATAAAAGTCCATTGCTTGTTCGGTAGTTTTGAATTCGGCCAGAGCCATTCCCAAATGGCTCTTTTTGTTGGGATGTGTAAAGATTTGGAGGTAGACTAGTTCTCTTTTCCCTCTTGCACTAAACAAAACAATTAAGCAAGTGTTGCAATTGAAATTGATTACCAGCAAAATTCGTGGAGATAGTCATGATTTACGTTGTCATTCAACTCGATAAATGCAATTTCACGCCGTGGTGGGGCAAAGTCAATGTAATCATCAAGCTAAACACAAAATATAAACAAAGACGTGCTTAAAAACTTACCGGATATTTTGGAACCAGAAGTGGAACTGTTCTGGGCGCCTTTTTTAATCGAGTGCGCGGATCTTTGACTGTTTTAATTGTGTGCTCGGGATGGCCTCTGCACTCTCCATTGACTCGCTTGATTGCTCTACACGGAACACCGGAACTAGGATCAGCTTTGACAAGAATGTTCACAAATGAATAGTAAGGATCTTCACGAGCAATCAAGTCTGCTTCGACATTGAGCCAATTGTCGCCAGCGTCAATTCCGTATCGGCTATCAAAATCAGTCCAAATCAACTTCCCTGAATGCGGAAGAATTGTAAAATTTACTTGATTCGAGTTACCTTTCGCTAAGGCGTCTTTCTTTCGCTGTTGGAAGTGACTTTGCGAGTACTTTGTAATTAGTTCTTTGAATTTAGTTCGATTTTTGAGATCTTTGCATTTTTGCAATCTGAAATTAATCAAAGTTGATTTTACATCTCTGATCAAACTTATTAAAATCCTTACTGTGATAAACAAAATCTCCAAGGGACGACGGAGCTCTCCACAGCTTTTCGAGATTTTGAGGTCGCATTTGACGACGATTCAGGTTCGTCAAAAACGGAGCTGCTGTCTTGTGATAAAGTGCTTGTGTTTAACGAATATTCCTCGTTGAGATCATCTGTCGTCTGTTCCATAACACATTAGCGCTTTGAAGAAGCGAGCCTAAATAGTCGAAGTTACTCGGGTAGGTTTTTGTGTGGTCGATAAGCGAAAAAACGTGGACGTCTTCGTCTTTTTGGAAAAACTACAAAAATGGCGCCAAAAGTTAAGGTGTCTTTTTGGAGGACATTCTTTATAAAGGTAATCGCTTTTGTGTGTTGAATGCTAGAGAAAAGACTAAACTGTCTATTTTTGATCGGTATTTCGATTTTAAAAGGCCAAAACACGTTGCTCGAAGCTAATAACAAGACCGGGTCTGGGTTCTTTGCGCTTCAGCAATCGCATTTTTAAATTCCGTGGCAAGTCGCATGGGTGCAGACTGCGCTCACACACTTTTGTTGTGCAATGTTGGCCGACTGCATCGGAAAGCTTGTGCGAATTCTCATACAATTTTACGGCTTATTCGTTTAACAAGAATTTCTGTGCAGTTCAATTTTTCAAATTCAAAGGGCAACACGTTGTAATAAAATTGTTTATTAGTTTAATTTTAGAACAAATTTCAAATAGTTGTTTGAAGTTGTGAAATGTGTGCAGACTTGTTACTCTGACGTAGTTTGCAACTCGCACGTGGAATGAATCATATTAGTAAAAGTAGATCAAATGTTGAAATGAAACACGTATGCACGCACTTTCAAAACCCGTATTCGTGGAGGTGCTTCAGATCAATAGTCGTGCAAGCTGTGGAGGGCGGAGAAAAAACTCGAGCGAGAGGATGCGTCAACACATGGTCGAAAAGACGTTCGAATCGCTTTTACATATAAAACGGCCGGTGGCGAGTGGGAAATAAGTGTAAACGCTGACTAATTTTACAAATAAACATGCCAAATTTCTCCTCACTCGTCGGAGGTCTTGCTGTAAGTTTTTTATGTTTCATTGTTTATCATCTTTGTTGAACTTTGTAGAAGACCGCAATGGATCAGATCCAAAACAAAGTCGGAAACAGCGGCTCTCAACAAAACAATTCCGGTGGCTACAATCAGCCCAATAATTATAATCAAGGTGGTTATAATCAGCAACCCGGCAATTATAATCAGCAGCCCGGTAATTATAATCAAGGTGGCTATAATCAGCAGCCCGGTAATTATAATCAAGGTGGCTATAATCAGCAACCTTACGGACAACAACAACCTTACGGGCAGCAGCAATCCTATCAACCATATTCAGGCGGTGATCCGAATCAGCAATATCCAGGCGGGACAACCATATCAAAGCGGTCCAAGCAACACTTACAACTACCAAGCATATTCTTCCAACCCAAACACAACAAGCTCGTACAATTATAGCAGCTCTCACGCTCCAATTGGGTTCAACACCGGTACTTCTTCTCCATACCCTCCGCAATCAAACGGTTATCCGCCATCAACACAAAATGCTCCCTATCCAAGCTCAGACACATTTCCAAGTCAGAGCAACAATCAAATGTATCCTAGCTTTCCGCCAAATTCGGTTTGTTTTTATCAAAATAAGCATTGAATACTTTTGCATTTAAGCAATACGGACAAGCACCTTCATATGGCCAACAACAACATTTTCACGGTTCGTTTTACTAAAACTTACATAGACACTTGTACATTAGAAATTGCATAATCAACTGTTTTCAATCAATTTGAGTGGTTTAAAACAGCTCCGCGTGCATCCACGTTTTGATCATTTAAAAAAGCAGACATTTGCCATGACACCTACTAATTTATGTAAATTATCGAATCATGCGGAGATTGTTTTGAACTTACGGGCTAGTTGTTTAATTGGACGCTTACTAACACTTCTACTAACACTTTTAACCGGTAATAAACTTTCAAACTCTCCGTCATTTCATTTTCATTGCATTTTTGTTATTGATTACGCGCATTTAATGACAACTCATCATCAGTTTACGTGATCTAAGCGCTGCCAATTAGTTTAAACTTTTATGCCCATCTACAGGTTTTTCATAGACGTCCGATTTTCACACTTTTCAGCGCGCATCAAAGGACGTTGGCTTGAGTGGAATTTTACATGATGTTTTGTTTGCGCATTCTTTGCCGCAAAGCGCCAATTCGATGTGAAAAGCAAAATGTTGAGAAACAATTTTCTTTAAATGATTTTTTGTTGAGTGATTTTTGTGAATCAAATGCTTCGATGAAACTTTACAATTGTTTACAATTCACTCACTATTTTTATCTTTGGCGTTCATTCTCCGAACTCTCCGGCCAATAAATTCGATTGGGGACAGATGTTTTTAAGTGGAACGCACTCTTATCAATGTTTGTTTGCTTCCCGGTTTGCCCGCCTCTGTTTTGTTTTGGGTTACGCAAAAAGTTTTGAAAGGTTGGAGTCTCGTTAACACAATGATTTGGCATTTCAAGGTCTCCTGTAGGGTGCTTAGTCAGCGGTACACTCACCACAAGTTTCTACTTATTCCAACACGGCCTTGTTTTTTGTTGTGCATTCGAAATTGATCCTCTTTTCGGTGGCGGTCGACAACCTTTTCGCGGAATCAAAAACACTCCCATCGCTCGCAAACAACAAAAAATGCGCATATAAACTAGCTGGCCTTTCTGGTCAAAAACCGTTCCAATTTCTGGTCTTACTTCATTCTAAACATTCCAAATTATAGGACATCAACAGCCAGCAATGTATTCCAACCCGTCGGTCAAGCCTTATCCGCATTTTAACGCGCAACGTAAGTTTTTTAATTAATATACTTGTTAACGAAATATGTGTGTTTAGATGATGCGGATGCTTTGAGAAACGCTATGAAAGGTCAGTTTTCAAATAATCTACTAGGTCAACTCAAAAGTTGTATTAACTGATGAGTTTTGATGAACGTTGTTAAACTTTATGACTCGTTATTTCAAGCAAGCAACTTTATCAACTAACTTTTTAGGGCTTGGATGTAACAACAATCGTGTTGTTGAAATTTTGTGTGCCCGTAGCAATTCTCAACGCCAAGACATAGCGCGTACGTTCAAAACAATGTATGGAAAGGACCTAGTGTCTGAATTGAAGAGTGAGCTGCGTGGCGACTTTGAAGACCTCATTGTCGCTCTTATGACAAATCCAGTTCAGTATGATGCTGAACAACTCTACAAAGCAATGGCTAGATTGGGCACTCGCGAGAACGTCTTAATTGAAGTTATGACATCGCGTACAAACGCACAGATTTTCCAGTTGAAGCAAGCCTATGGCCATCTTTACGGACGTGATTTGGAAAAGGACTTGGTTTCTGAGACATCCGGTTACTTCGCTCGTCTGCTCGTCTCAATGTGCGCCGGTGGCAGAGATGAATCTGGACACACTGATCCGTTGAAGGCAAACCAAGATGCTCGCCAATTGTACCGTGCTGGCGAACAAAGATTGGGAACAGATGAAGCTCAATTTAGTGCAATTATTGCTGTTCAAAACTTCAATCAACTTCGTTTGGTCTTTGACGAGTATCAAAAAGTTACTGGTCATTCAATTGAGCAGGCCATCAACGCCGAATTCTCCGGAGATATCCGAGATGGACTTCTTGCAATCATCAAAGCTGTTCGCAATCGTGCTGGCTACTTCGCCGAGTTACTTAACGCTTCGATGGCTGGACTTGGCACTCGTGACACTGATTTGATTCGAATCATCGTTACACGTTCTGAAGTCGATTTGGCAGACATCCGAAATGCTTATCAGCAAATCTATGGCAAGTCATTGGAGTCGGCTGTTGCTGGAGATTGCAGCGGTGCGTACAAAGACGGCCTCATCGCGTTAATAAAAGGCAACTAATTAAACTTCAACAGTTGTGGATCCTAACTAACTGTGCTAACCTATTTAAACGTTCTAGAAATTAATTCGCTTGTTCGAGCATTTTATATAAACACCTCTCTTTATGCGTTGTTATTGTGCTTCAAATAAACTCTTCAATTAAACTGTGTTATTCAATATGAGGATCTGTGCTCGGAGTTTTCTCGGAAGATAAAAACAGACTGTTTATTAGAATGGCCAAATAAACAAATTAAGTGCTTAAATGAACGTGGCCGATCAGCACTCGACAGCATTCGTTTCGTTTATTCGGCAAAATGCGTTTCACCGTTCTCTTCTTCCTCTTTTCGCTCATGCTCGTTGGCATTCAAGCCAAAAAGTACTGTGGAAGCGCGTACACCAGGTATTGTTTTGTGATTAAAATGTTCTTTAGTCGAAATGAATTAACAGTCTTCGTGACCGCACTTGTACTTTCGCTCAACAAACATCCGCTTGTTTGGGTCCGGACGAGCCTTCAAGTAAACTTCAGCTTTGTTCAACTCACTTATTTGTTGTTTAGTTCGTCAAAAGTGTTGTGACAAAGGCTGTTCTATCGTCGACATCCAGCGCGGTTGCTGCTTCACCGAAGGTAACACACTCAAATGTTTTAAATCAATTCCAAACTTCAGCTTGCCTTTCTCGTTGCTACCCACACCGTAACGAGCGTGAACGCAAACAAAAGCTCGGCGAAGTTTATTAAGTCAAAGTGGACACAAATGACACTTGCAGTGCAAATTGAACACTTATAATCATCATTCATAAACTCTATTTGTAATCACCAATTCAAGTAGTTCACATAAACTCGCAATAAACACTTGCTTTAAATTTCAAATGCGCCCCCTCAACCAATTAATTAATTTGATTAAACGCCAATTGTGCGTGAACGAAGCGAACAATTGGGTCGGTTCGAAGGCGCTTGAATTTCTAATAATAATGTCGAAGTTTATGGAGTGACTCATTGGAAGTAGTAATTTGATCGCTTGATTCACACTTCTATTACAGCAACTCTAAACGATCAGTTCGTAAGCGAAAGTCAATTGAAAGACCAATTAGTTTAATGAGCTTTTTCTTTTTCGAATTCGCCAAAACTTTGAAGTTGTTGCGCAGCTGGCTTTTGAACAGAGACGCCGCGAATAAAGCGCGCAATCAAAGGCCACCTAATTCCGATTTAGCGTCGCTGAGGAAGAGAACGCCTCCATTTGCACTGTTCGAGCCAAACTCATTTGGTCTCTTTGTTGTTGGGCGACTGACTACATTGTTTCTTCTACACGATTTAGCCCGTCGGCGAACCTGTTGATTAAAATTTTCGCTAAATGCTATGCGCTTTCCTTCTTCGCCCCTATTCTTTATCGGCGCGCCGTTTGTTTATTTGAAGACTGTCCATCCTGAACCTCGTCGCAAACCGATGCCTAATCTCTTGGCTTTTGATCAATTCTCCGTGTTGGTCAACATTTTGACGTTTCTCTCTATTTAACTGCGTTTTGGCATTCAAAGGGGGTCGTTTTGACGGAAGCACTTCACAAACCAGATGTGAGTCATTTGACTTCGCTTAGCTAGAACAACAAATCATTCTCACAGAGTCGAGTTTCCAAGTTCCAGAATCATAAGCCAGAAAGCCGGTGTTCTCTCAAATTAGGGATTGCTTGGAGGGGCGCTTTCGGAATTGATGGTTGTTAATTGAGTTGCTGTTTTTTGTGTTGATGTTGTTGGGAATGCGGAGCACGCGTTTTTGAACTAATATTTGGGCGAAGGCGCTTTGTAAAGAACGACGGCCTGAATTCCACATTATGATTGGCGGTGTTTTTTGCAGATGGCCGACGGAGTACATTCTCTCATGCACAGAGGTTGGCGTTCCATTTCCGTCTATCATTCAATTATGCTCCAGGCAATCGGCAGATCAGCAGTGTTCGTGATATTCAAAACAGTAGTTATGTTAAGTGCTATTTCTTTATTTCAAAGTAGTTACGATGATACTAGTACAGAATAGGTTTTTCTGAGACACCTTTTTGCCTCCACTTCCCCCGGCATTGTGACAAGAATTCGGTATTCGCGCTAGCCCACCAACGGAGATCATCCTGAAACATGGAAATTAGCTGATCTTTCTCGTGAGCCTTGTACTCAATTCGGCGTTTCACGGCTTGCAATCGATCATGAACTTCTTTAAATTTGTTGAAAAGCTTGCGGCGTCGAGTTTCCTGCTGCTAAACACACAAACTAAATAAAGAAGCAGCTAAAAGCTCTAAAATGTTCAAACAAAAAGCGCATCTTTTGGCGTTTCCAAAACGTTTTTGGCAAAGCTCGACAATTGCTTTAATTTCAAGGCTGCAGCTATTTTTGTGTTGAGTTTCGGTAAGTCACGCTCAATACCTCGGTCTTCCAGTTGGGGAAGTGGGACAAAATCTTAGAAAAGTCTATTCTGTACTACTACGATGATTGCGTTTAAGTTCACTGCAAAAAGCTCTAACTTTCATAAAGTTAGTTTACGACTCTTTTTATCTTTCGCCAACTTTCTCCGGTCCATTGATTGACATTCGAGTCGCTTGTCAACAACCTGTCTCTGATTTATTGCCATAAAATGCGACCGACGGAACAGGAAGCAGAGTCAATCCTACTCTGCTTTTGTAATGGCCTTCTTTCGTCTTTACATCCGGCGCTGTCCTTGTGAAAACGTGCTTTGCTGAGAGTGGTCGTGGAAGGGGAATTGCAATTTGACTGAATGAAGATTTGCAACGTTTAATTAGACTTTGTTGCGTGGAGTTTAAAAGTAATTAGCTCTTGTTGTCGCGCTTTTGTGTTTCCGTAAATATGCTAATTTTGAGATTTGTTCAGGCCAGTAAATCGTTGAGTTGTTTCGTGCACGATGTAATAGTTTATTACATCAGAATGCTTGACATCGACACTAGGCCAGTAAACATGGAGACGGACGCAACTATTTTTGTACATATCCCCGACAATCCTCACAGTGATCAAAAGCCAACAACTAGTCAAGAAAGGTAGTTTTAGTCAACTTTTGGATGTCAGTGAAAAGTAAACTTAATAATTTAGTAGCGACTCCAACTTTAATGAATTGTTGTCTAACTACACAGACGAAACCACTCTAAATTCACCTACACATTCGCTTTGTTCTAAAGTTTTCGAGACAAAATGCACTGCCAAGTTCCCTGCTTTCAAATGGGAGATGAATTCACTGCCAGACAATATTGTCGACCAACATAGTGGCCGCTCCACGAACTCAATAAACAATGGTTCGATTTCTCAGCAATCACCATATAGTCTCAACCAATGGAGCAGCTCAAATTCTTCACCGCTGGTAGAATTCAAATTTTAAAGCGTTTAAAAATCAAAATGTTCAGCCAATTCATCGCACAAACTTGCAATCACTACAAAGCTCAAAGAGTTCAAAGAGCGCCTCGCTTATCGAAAATGCCTCTTCTATAAATGAAAGTAAGCAATTGTGTTTTTCAAGTTCGCATTAACTCGATATAATTGTTTAGTTTCTTCTGATTTGGAGCCTCAAGATTGTTTGCGACTCGTTGAATTGTTTCATGAACTTACAAGAGATAGCCAAATATCGCTACAAACCGATAGCTCTTCTGATTTTATATTTGACTATTCATCGCTGGACGGGACGATATTTAAATTGAGGACTCGGTAAGTTTTGAAACAGATCTTATTTATTAATGAGTCAGAAAATTTAGTGATCTGACAAGCATAAACAATTCAAATCCTTTGTTTTGTCGCATTAAGACTCAATCTGTTCACTTTTTGGTAATCTCTATAAAGCTATCAAATACTAACTTTTCAACTTTAGATGCGGGTACGTGAACAAGTTGTCAGCGAGTTGAGCAAACTTCTTAACGAATCAATTGAAAAGGAGAACTTTGGACATTGGCAGCGACATGAACACAAACTCTCCAAGCGTTTAAGCAATTCTATTCGAAAAGCTCGGCGTCTAAGCAGTTATGGCTACAAAAAGGACATCTTTGGCCGTTCATTGGTTAGCATTCGCTCACACAGCAATCAAGGCAGTCCATTTCCTTTGTTCATTCACCAAGCACTGGCAATTTTGTTGTACGAAGCAGAAAGTCATTCCACTGAAGGGTTAATGCGCACAGCTTCTTCGAAATCAAAGCTTGACGTTTATTACAAGTTGTGCAACACGTTGAACGTAAACGATTCTTTGCCAGCTGAATTGTGTTCAGCTTTAAATGTTTACATTTTGGCCGACTTGTTGAAACGATTTCTGCGCGAAATACCAGAAAGCTTGTTACCACAACATGTTTGGCAATTAATGGTTCAATGCTACAAGCTGGAAAGCGCGGAAAGGTTGCTAGGTTTGCAATATTGCGTTTTGTTGTTGAACTCGAGTCAAAGAGAAGCGTTATTCATTGTCGGTGCATTTTTACTTGAACTGTCACGCTACAAATCAAACACATTAATGGATTTGAATGCGCTAGTGACAGTGATTATGCCAAACATTACTGAGATGGAAGCTATTGATCCTTGTAAGTTCCTTATTTTATTTCACACAATAAACATTATCTTTTAGTGGAACAAGGCAGCAAATGCAAAGGTTTAATGGCAACGTTGACTTTTCTTATCGAGAACATTTATGACGTTATGTGCATGCCAAGCAAATTAATGATCAATTCGAACGAGAAGTTTGTCTATCAAATTGCACTCAACAATATTGCTTTCAACGTCAGTTATTGTCATTTACAGGTGACAAAATATGGACGTTTAGCAACTCAAATCAATCCAATTTAAGAACACTTACTGGCGCAATGAACGCGTTGAAATGAATGATATGCTGGTCAAATCTCGTATCGATTATAATGATCTAAATAGCGAGCCAGTTGAATTCCGTGTTGAAACACAAATAAATGCAAGCGGAAGCTCCATTTTTGCATGTTTAATTGACAGTAATCGGTACTGGGATCCAACTTTTAACGCCTACAAAAGACACGGATTTGTTGATGAAGAATCGGACGAAATAGTTGAATGCCGGCTGTATATTACAAAGAACCAGTCTATTTATTTGAAGCGGTAAGAGACTTTGTAAGTTAACTGAGAGTTAAAATTGTTTTTAGATGCAGTGGCCGGATTTATGACGAAAAACAAGCCCAAGTTTACGTGCTGATTGAAAAGTCGTTTTCTCGAGCAGAAGATCGGCAAGTAGAGTTCAACCAAACTTTTTTGATCCAACCACTTGATGTATACAATTCAAAAGTTATTCTACTTTCATCGATAGTCGTCGAGTAAGTTAGCAATCTCAATTCGCATAACGTTAAAAGTACTTTTAGGGAAAAAAACGAAAGTTTTGGAGCTCTGAATGCAGCACGAGTTTTGAGTGCATTTAAACACTACTACCAGTCAACCAATAACAGTGACCTCAACGGAGAGCGGCGGCCTTAATGAATTTCCTCAAATCTGTTTCTAAAACGAGTTAGTTGTACATATTGAGTTTCCGGAGTTGAACGGGTAACCGCAGGTTGTTTACTATCTGTGTGTGCTGGCCGGTTTTTATAATTGATTTCTATTTGCAATACTTGATGAGTGTTCGAATTGAATAAATGCTTTTAATTGACATGAAAATTCTTTGTTAGATTTGAATAAATAGATTTACAATCGGTTTGCTAGTGAAAATGACTATAACTGGGTGTTCAAGTGAATCGATCAATTAATTGCCTTCCTGCTGTTCTTTGGCAACTAAAGCCGCGAGATGATAGTGTTGTTTCCGAAGAGAAGCAAGGCGTGTTCGTTCTTTTGCCAAATCGGCTTCCAATCCGAGTACTTTGACTTGACTCTCCATTTCGGTTTTCTTGGTCTAAAATGCAAATGTTTTTGGTTTTGTAAATTGTTGTTGTTTGAAAGCTTACGTCGTGTAGTGAAAATTGAGAGAAGTCGAAGAGTTCTAAAAATTAGTTGTTTAATTAGCGCACAATTCTATTTAAAATATTCACCTTCTTCCTCCAACGTTTGTTTTCCGCTTTTGACGGATGCAATAACTGAAGCAGTTGCCTCGTTTACTTGCTTAGAAGCCTGGCCCAACAACGATAGTCGTTCAGAACCGCGATCAGCCTTGACTCTTGATGAAACAAAGAGCTGTGCAACACTAGCAGAAATCTCTTGGGCCGCAACAATCAAATACTCGAATTTGCCTTCATTTAAGATGACTTTATCAGCCGAGTTCCTAAAAGTTAATAATTTTAGAGCAAATCAGGATGCAAGAAACTTACATTAATTCCAAAGCCGAAACACCGACTGCTTGTGCGGCTGACAGCAATCCTTTTGTCCATTGATGATTACGTTTGTAAAACTCGTTCGGTGGTGCCGTTCCTCTGCCAGCTTCAACAATTTCTTTCTGCAAATCTCTGCTTCTCTCGACGAGCAAATAGACCGCTGCCATCAAGCCTTTGCATTGCTCAAGAATCTTTTCATTGACTGCCAAACGTGCACCGCTGTTCTTTTGCTGAGCTTGCGTTTGTATTTCTTTGATACGTTCAACAGCATGTTTGATTGCATTGTTCATTCGGTCCATTTCCTAAAATATCAACAGAAATAAAAATGTTGACAGAATTGATGCTACCTCTTGAAGTTGGTTTCCAATTGTTTCAGCATCAATATCTCCAGTTGCAGTCGGCAAAGCTCCCATCTTGTGCTCCAAACCTTTTAGTGAATCGATCAGCTGAGAAAGTTTGCCAGTGTTCAATTCGCTCCATGCTTCTTTCTTCAGCAAATCATAAAGTTCGGCGGATTCGGTAGTTAGACGTTTGCATTGATGAAGGACGGGCTCATAATGTTCAATGCTTGCGTTGTAAGCCTAAAGATAGAAATTAATGGAGAACTAAATATGAAAGCTCACCGCGGCAGCACAAGGCACCAAAGATTCAGTCAAATGATGGCAAAACAAAATAGCCGCTTTGTTCAGTTCAGCGTTGATATTTCCTGCAGCTGCTGATTCACTCAAATTCTGGAGCCACGTTTGTGCAATTCGCAAAGCTGATTCGGCCAAATGTGTTGGATATGAAATAGTACTTGAATTGTTCAGATCTTCATTACATTGAGTAAGCATTTGCTGAGCCGATTCGCAAATCGTAATCAATTGACTTTTCAACAAAAGCTGCTGTGCATGCAATGATTTTGCTTGTTCATCGCTAAGTTGCTTTTTCAATTCGTCAATTTCAGTGCCGCGTTCTTCTTTGAACTTTCGCAAATCTCTCAATTCATATAGCATCTAAACACTCCAAATTAGTATTTACAAATAAAACTCGAAAGCTTACGGTTAAGTGCTCGCCGCGGAAAGTTTCATAGGCACTTTTTAGCTTCTGGTATTTGCGTTCCAATTCGGCTGCTTTCTCTTCGGCTTGACGTTGAATCTCTGAAAACACTTGCAATTATCTAATAAACCAAACAAGAATTTGTACCTGCTTGTTGTTCGTTTGCATTAGAAGCTTCTTTCAATTGCCTCAACTGTACACCAGATTCGTCAGCTTGTAGTTTGTATTGGTCGCTTTCTTGTTTAAGCTCTGCCAAGGCGTCTTTCATACTGTTCAATACGGGAGCGTGCTTCATTCAAAATATCTTCTTTTGACTTCATTTCACTGTTCAAAGCATTTCGCAGTTCGTTCACTTGTTGTTCTAGCGAATTCAACCTAAACACATCGGTGTGTTAAAAATACATGAAATGTTTAGCATACCGATCATTTTCGACTGAAGAGCTAGTTCCAACAGGCGCAGCAACTTCCGGCATTGATAAATCAATTAGAATACTGTCTTCTTGTAAAGATTGGGCATCTGGTGGTGTTTCAGTGCCTTCACTTCCGTCGTTCTCATTTCTTAAACAAATTGTGTTGATTAAATGAATAAAGTTAAAACTTACCGCAAAAATGCATGTTGTGTTTGATAAGAATTCAAGTCGCTGGCTTGCAAGAAATTTGGAGGACTCTTAAATTTGAAGTTACTTATATTTAAGGCATATTGGTAAACTCACATCGGGCAACGTAGGTACTGAAACCAAATAACGGAAGTATTGCAGATTCGACGCCGTTTGATAGAATTCTTTGATTTTTTTGAACAATGCGTAGAAACGTTCTCTGTGTCCGCTTAGAACGTCCGCTGGTAGTGTTTCGTGGAGTTTAAAAATAACCTTAACAGACAAATCATAAAGCACAGAAGTATCCAAAATGACTAGAATCAATGGCGCTAATAAACATTGCGCTTGTGGAATCCTGTAACAATTTAATAAGCTTTGAATCTGTGCTGCAACTTACATAGAAGTCCATCTAAAACTGTCAACCAGGCTGAGAACAGCGGTTTTGAAAGCAATAAGTTCGTCTAGTTGATCAAGTAAGTCTATGGCAAGCTCGAATGCATTGTTAAGATCCGATGTGAGTGATCCAATTTGGTGATCATTCATTGTTAAGTTTCCGGGGATGATTGTAAATTTTTGGTGGAATTGAAGTCGCTTTGTTAGTAGTCTACAATACATCGCGTCTGCTGCTCCGTATCCAGATGCACGAAGATGCTGCCAAAAGTTACCCAATTGGACAAGACGACTAAGAAAAGCGTTGTGATTCGACTAGAATAACTGCACTTACCTCACATGTCTCGAGCAATCGTCGGGCACTCGACGGTGACCATCTCTAACTAGTTTATGAAGTAGGATTGCAGAATTTCCATGTTATTATCGGACTTTTCTCCAGTTGAATCCTTGCAACCGTGTTCCAAAATAACGAAGCCGACTTCTCTTTGTGTGTGCCGACGATTAAAGCTCTGACATGTTTTTGTTTTAGCGGAGCTTCTGCTTTGTTCAGCACCTTTTGACAGGCAATGATCTGCAAATAAAATTGAAGACGTTGCTAATAATCGTGGAATTTACCTGTGTTTTTATAAAGGTTTCACGATCGGCCGCTTGCAGACCGCTTCGAGACATTCTCGAGCACTAAAATATTAGATTAAAGACAAGCGATTGAGATCAAAGATCGAAACGCGCAAGTACGAAGGCAGCCACAATTGAATTAGACGTAGGAACATTTACAGTCTTGCTGGCATTTTTGGCAAACTTGTCAGCACGGGCAGGCGAACGTCTATTAAACCAGGCCGCTCAATTTGTCCCCGCGAACATAAGCACATTCGAAAATATTGGCAAACATGACGCGCTGGATGCGTGAGTCAACTTTCGACCGAAATTATTATTCATGCCCCGCGAACTACCGATCGCAATTATCTCCATTGATCGAAATACTCAAATGCACCGAAAGTTGAAGAATCTTGAAACACTTGTCGGTGTAAAACAAACAGCTACAAGAAGGGCCAAGCGATAACAAAAAGAAACGAATCGAAACTGTGCTAAATACGCCGCACCCTTTATTTTTGTTTTTGAATCAAAGGGGAATTCAGTTGCTTCGTACAAATTTGCTGAACAGAAACTTTAAATGCGGCGTCATTTTGCAACCACAAAGTTTTCGCGATTGACGTAACTCGCTTGTAAAGCATCCGTAGATGAGTCACCACTGAATGAAATCCGACAAATGGACTGGCACGTAAAACTTTATTCAATAAAACTCTCAGCGGTTTGTTTCTGTACAGGCGACGCAAATGCAAAGATGCTTAGACTAAACACGTAACTATTCACCGGGCTTTTTAAACAACAGTAGTGATTTCTATCTGACAATGATTTCCGAGCCGTTTTTGGCTTGTTGCAAAGAAATGTTCTCAAAGATTATTTTCGTAAGGTATTTCATAAGTTCCGTCGATTTCGAGTTTTGCTCTATTTGCTTCAGTAACTCAATGCCGCCCTCTCTTACAACAAAGTCGCAGTACTTCTCGCGGTCAGTTGTCGTTAAGTTTGCAATTGCGAATAGGGCCTGAAAATGTTCTAAATCATAATATGGATATTTTTAAAAATAATACCCAAACTTGGGCTAGCTTCTGCATGATACATTGGAAGAAGCTTTAGAATTGGAGCAAATGAGCGGTAGTTGATGAAGCGTTTTGCATCTAGCTGCCATTTCTTTGTTGTCTAAACAAGTTGATTATGTACTGGGTGGGCCAAAAAACGTTAACACAAAAAAGTCTTTTGTCAAAAAGTTTCAAACACAAAAAAGTTTTGTTTTTTATGTTAACGTTTTTTGGCCCACACTGTAAATGTTCTTTCCGAGAAGCTGTTTAATTTAAACTTACACCAATGACTCTTTCTGTAATCAAGTCACGGCTAATATTGGCACTTGAGAAGTTTTTGTCACTCAGTAGTTGAGATAGAACGCCGGCTGCGTTGTAGCTTGTTTCAATTCCTTCGTCTAGAACTTCCAATAAGTCCAAAAATATTTTGATCAGCTCGTCCTCTCATCAAATGGCTGCGTAAGTTTTCAACTTCTGCTATGTTTCCAATCAGGCCTAACATATTTCTGACCAGATCCTTTCTTGTTCGAAATTCATTATAGCAACGCAAGAACAAGTTTAGCCCATCTTTTTGGAGAAACAACTTGCAGTTGACTTCTGTTTCATCGGTAATGTTCCACAAGAAGGAGAAGCTAACCTAAACAAGCATTGAGTTTTCAGTTGGTTAAATGAAGTTTACTCACGTCAACAATTTCGTCGCATATCTTCTTTTGAAGTTTGCGCTCGATGTGTGCCATCACGGACTCGATTGCTCCGTGAATTCCAGCTATGCTTTTACAGTCTGAGCCTGTTTGACACGCCAGTGAGTTCAAAAGGTAGATCACGACGCGAGGAGTTGTGTTATCCGTGCTATGGCAATTTAGAATTTGAACTAAAACAAGAATTGTAACTTGGAAGTAGTAGTTTAAAGTTGCTTTCTTATTTCTTACCCAGCAAAGAAATCATTCGAGAGTAGACAAACACAACGTCTTGTGGAATATTCAATTGACAAAGCGACAAACAGCAGTTTCGAACAATGACTGGTTCATCGTTAAAAGTCTCCAGTGCTGCAAGCATGACTTCAACAACACGGCGCTTGACAATCGAGTCCATGAGATTGTTGCGTATGGCATAAAACAGAGCAGCTGTTCCACTGATTTGAAGCGTTCTGTCGAGTTGATGTAGCAAAAGTGATTTGAGTATTAAATGCAAGCCTTTCTGGTTGTTCCGACTCTGCTGAAATAGATAGATTGTTTAAAATCACAGCAATTTGAATTTTACGTTTGCTTCGTCCGTGTTCAAGCGATAAATCTGGAACAATTCGTTCAATGCTGTTTGCAGAATCTCCGGTCGATCCATGTATGTTTCCAGTGCAAGAAGCAAGCTCTCTTCGTCCAATTCAGAGCTAATGGAATAAGCAGGCAATGTCAGCGAGGACGTGATATTTTCGCAGTGGAAAATAGACAGAAATTCTAGATTCTTGTGAAGACCTCTCAATCCTTGAACGTCGGTTTCAACTCTATCTGGCCTAAATTTAATGTTTGTTAACTAAATTGCGCCAAGTAACAATCTTTACCAGTTTTCGGGTCTTGTATCGTCGTCGAACGGAAGGCACAGATTTGTGTTAGCAATGTCAAGCTTTTTGAGCTTTGGAAGAGCAGACACCAAATTGTAGAGTTTTAAAGCTGGACTATCAAAGTCGCCCGTTGACGTGCTGGCTTGAGAGATGTCCAAAAATCTAAACAGTTGAATTATATTCAGTCCCCAATTGTTTAAAAACTCACTCCAAGTTTTCCAACTGCATGATGTTCCTCTAAAGCATCAGGCAAATCTGGATAATTGTACAATCTCAGTGTAGTCAACGTGCTGCTCAAAGGCGGCAGAAAGTTCATCGTTTTCAATTTCGTCCAGTGATTAAGTTCGAGCGTTTTAAGTTCATGCAAGGGATACAAAATTCTAGCAATGAAATCTACACGTTTCTCGTAAGCCGAACAATAATCTTCGACCTAAAACATTAATTGAACTGGCAATTCGACAAAGGTCAAAACACTACCAGACTGTGTTTAAAACATTTGATGTGCGGAAAGAATTGGGTAAAATGAATGACTTCGGATGGCTGTGTTGAACAGTTACTAGATCTTTTGGATGGCACGAAAATCGACAACTCGTTGTCTGCATCTGTACAGTCTTTGTAAACATTGAAGAAGTATTGATTTGAAGCAATTAAAGTTTCCAGTTTTGGCAAGGTGTCTTTGAATTTTAGCAAATAGTCGAGGAGGAGCTTTGAGCCGAGCGACTAAACAACAACAATAACACAAATCTTGTTTAGAAACAAGTACCTTGTTTTTGTACAAATTGAGTTCTCTTAAACTTGTAGCTTGTCCGATCAACACCGACGCAAATGTTTGATCAGAAATCAAACTTGCATAAATCGGAAGGAAAGATGTTGGAAGTCGGGCGCCATCGGCGAAGTGCACAAAGAAGTCGTCGCCATACAAGAACTTCTGATTTTTGACTTCATTCAAAATCGACTCGACATCTAAAAACATGTAAAGATTATTGCTTTGGCACAAAAAGCTCACCTTCTTGACGCAGCTCAATTGACAAGTCACCATTTTTGGCTATTAGTTGTTGTGCATTCTTGATAATTACGTTAGCAGACAGACTACGAAGCCTTGGCGCCTGAGGCTGAACTGAGTCTTCGTCTTCAAAGATCATACAATTGTTGAGTGGAACTAAAAACAGAGTGTAAACAAATAATTTTTACACAAAAAGTTAAACGCGAATTTGCAAGCAATTAACGAAAAACGGCAGACGAGCAAGTAAGATCAGAAAATTTTCGTAAGAACACGGACGTAAACAATGCCGAACGGCGCCTGGCCATGCTCCTAGAAAACTCGTTCACGGCTGACATGCACAAAATATCAATCGGACAAAAACCGCAACTTTTGAGAGAACACATCACTCTTATTGATTTTACTCGTTCTGTTATGCAAACTTTTCCCACAACGTTTTGCCTCTTCAGCGCTAAATTTTCAGTCGGCATTTCCGCCTTTATTCACGTGTGAAATAAGAGTCCGAACTGTGGCCTTAACCTGTGTGTGCCTAATTGGCTGTATGTCTCAACTTTGTGCGCTTGTCCATTTTCGAACCTGGTCTTTGAGTCCAGTTTAGCCGGGGTGCAGCAACATTTTGAACTCCTCATTAAACTAGACTTTTTGTATTCAAAAAGCACTCAACTGGGATTGCTAGTCTGTTTTAATAGTTTGGCGGTGTTGGCTTTTTCATTTTATTTAAATTTTAATAGTGGACACTGGTGCTTACGTTGGCATTGCCGTCAAAGTACAAGAGAGCAGAGTAGCGTTTATCAAAAAGTGGCTACAAATGAAACACTATTTTTGCTAGGTAGTTGAACTTTTGTACCTAGCGCGCTTCAGTGCCTTCCGTTCTTAAATACACCAATTTGCCTCGCGACTTTTTTCTCATTTTGCTTATTTGCTTTTTTCTAGGCCTAAATGGATAATGGAGATTTGCTGCCGGATGATATTCCGACAAGTAGTCAGGCCATAACAAGTAGGCGTCAAACTTTGGTTATCGACGCAAATGTTCGATGTGCTGTGTGCGACGCCGAGGCAGATGGTGTTCACTACGGAGCAATATCCTGTAGATCCTGCACTGCATGTATGTTTATCGATTTTTAACAATTAAAAGTAATTCCTTTTTAGTTTTCCGTCGTTCAGTAACCTACAAGCAGGTAAGGTTTAAAAGCTAACTTTGTGCACTCGTTAATTTCAGAAATATGCTTGCCGAAACAATGATAATTGCCCAATAAATCAACACGATCGTTGTGTTTGTAGAGCATGTCGGTTAAATGCTTGTTTCCGAGCTGGTAATTAATTATAAAACGATCTTGTGATGTCAGTATGTTTTTAGGCATGACAATTGAAGCTGTCCGGCCACAACGTGAACCAACTGGAACTCAAAAGCGTCGAAACACTATTAAACGGAAATTGTCGAAATCTAGCATCGATTCTCTACAAATGAAGCAGTCGCCTGCCTACACTGAAATGGACGCCCCGGAGATGAGCCCGCAAATAGACGAATTGAGTGAATTCGAACGCTTGGTTGATTTATATGTTGAGCATTTGAAGATCATGAATCGATCATTGGTTACAACAGAAGAGTTTTTGAATGAAATGGTGGAAGGCAAGTCATTTAATTTGGATACCTTACATTATTTATGTTTAGGCCCGAAACTTATTCAAATGTTGCCACAAGACGTTGACCGTTTAGCAACTATTGAACTTGGAGGCTTATCTTATTGGATTGAGAAATTGGAACCGTTTACTAAGTTGCCAACAAATGACCGTGTTGCCTTGTTCAAAAGATATTCTGTAAGAAAGCTCTCCCTGGATCACTTCTACGTTGCGTCAAAGCATCCTCAACACGTTCAAGCTGGGAATTTTGTGATGAACAACAATCGATTTGTGCCTAGTTATTTAACCGGATTTGAAACTCCAGAAGACACGGAACTCACCCGCAAAGCAAAGTTTCGATTATTGAGGCCAACCATCGACCAATGCTTGACTTCGGTTATTCGACCATTTTATGAGCTTGAAATCAACGACGCCGAAATTGTTACACTTCATCACTTGCTTATGTTTTCATCACTTAACCAAGAGCACGTGTCCAAAGAAACTTGCCTGATCATGCAAGAAAGACGGAGCTGGATAATCAATCGCTTGTATGAATATTACGTCCGTAGAGGCTACATTGACGCGGAAGTTAGACTCGGTGAAATTCTGCTGCAATTGTGTGAAATCGAGATTGTATGCGATAAAAATTGCAAAGATGTCCAAGTGTTGCAGCTTTTTAAGTCCGGAAAGCTGGAGCAGTATTGGTATGACCGAATATGTTACGATAATATTAATTTTTAATTGCCAAATGACTATTCACTTTGCCCTATATTAGTGACCCGGTGATTTAAACCCAACTATCTCAGCAATCAAACAAACCGGTATTTATTACTCGTAAGCTTTACTGTTGTTACATAACATTTCACGTAGAGAAAGAATAAACTCTAAAATGCGTACAACTGTTGTTTATCTACAAAGATCTACAAGATCTACAAAGCACCGGTAATAATTTCTTGTTGACCGATTAGCGTCTTGCAAATTCGGCATAAACATTGAACAGAACAATCAAGATGCAAAGAATAATTGGTCCGATGACAGCTCCTTCAATTCCCATAGAATAAATGCCACCCACAATGGATAGTCCAATTAGGTAGGGATGGCAATGCCTGTAACGGTTAATTTCACTTTTTAGTTTAATAAAAAGGACTTACTTGATCTCCGAATAAAAAGCACCGTCAACTGTGAATAACGGAGTGAAGTTGGCAATCAAGAACACAAGTGCAGCGAATGTCTCTTCTTTGATCAAGTACAGCTCGATAAGTCCGAAAATTGAGACGGAATAAGTAGGAACTAGTGGCACTGAAGCAAAAATTGAGCTCAAGACGGACGGAATGAACACAATAGTCAACCCAAACAGTGAATGAACAAAGTAAGTGTACAAGAAGTAGAAGATAGACATTTTAGCTGTCAAAATAAAGACCGAGCTGATTGCGTTTTCAACAGCATGTCCAATTTTTATGTGACTGTTTCGTGCTTGAATCGACGGTGCGAAGTCTTCAATCCACCTAATTGGCAAGAAAGTGCCGGTTGAGTTAACCAGCAAGTAGAAGGCGACCGTAAGAAAAACAATCAGAATAATGAAGAAGTTCAGGAAGATAAAACCAAATCCGAGCAGAAAGCTTGCAATTGAAAACAAGAATGCCGAAAGCACTGCGATATTCGCGGCCAAAACGCCCCACAACGACTTTGCAATCTAAAAACAAACTTAATTAAGACAATTTCCGTTTTGACTTACGTTCAAAATAGTCTCAAGATTCTCTTTAACGATTTGCGTGAACTCGTTTTTCAGCGATTCGATGTTTGTTGCACTCATCAGTTGAGTAAAGAAGTCTCTATTTGCAATTTCTGTGGTGTTTTCCGGCAAATTCTTTATGTTCTCCGTGTAGAGGCGATACAAGTTGTCGACGAGGATTTTTGCTTGTTCTTCCAGCTGATCTGCACGAGCTTTATCTTTCGGATCTGCCAAAGATCTGATGTTGGAAGACAGCCAACCGCGAGAATAGTTGTAGGTTTTCTCGGCGTAGTCGTTCAATGATTCTTCGTTAAGCTTTTGTCCAGTGTAGTTCATCGCGTTTGCAAACAGTTCCTTATTTGAAGATACCACATTCGATCCTAGATTGACAACATGGACGACTTCACTTTGCAGTTGGAAAGCAGAGAATAAACCGAAAATGATAACTCCAAAAATTAAGAAGATCATAGTTGAGACCGAAGCAATAAAGTCGACCTTCTTCTTCAAACTTCCGATTAAGTAGCGATCACTTGTAAACAAGATGTAGACAAATTGGCGGAGAAAGCCGGGCACAACAACATTTGTAATCTTTTCAATTTGTCCTTTGGCCGGCAAAGCGTTTGAAAGGAGTGACAATATGGCGTCCCACAACTGAAGTTTTTCGGCTAAAATGTTTTGGACATGCTTGATTGTCAATTGTTGAAACAACTCACCGACGTTCAAAATGAAGCCGTGCAAGAAAAGAACCAACAGAATAACCAAAATCAAATCGTGATCAACAGTCCAAGAAAGTCCAAACAAAGTTGCTGCAATGCGCACCATCCGATTGCTAGTAATCTGCTCCAGGTTCTGAATTTCAGGCAAAAGTGGTCTTTCTTCGCTGGCTTCGCTGACCGCTTCGACGGGATTCTGCTCCGTCTCAACACTTGGAACCTCTTCTTCATTTTCAGTGGGATCATCAAATTTGCCAATAATGCCAGCAGCAATTAGTCCAAGCAAAATAGAACTTGCAGTAAACACGAAAACACGGAAGGGACCGAAGAGTGATGAGATGTGTGCAAGAAGAACGATCCAAAAAGGAATCGACAGTGTTCGAATGAATTTCTTTCGTGCTCTCAATTCTTCGCCGTCTTGAACGTAAATCCACGCAATGTAGGCAACGGCATAGAGACAAGTAAGCGGTATGATCCAAGTTTGAGTCAAAAACTCAAGAACCAAATCAGCTCCCTCGTAGATGCGTCCCAATAAAGACAGCAGTGCAACAAAGGTTCCTTTATATTTAAGAACTTTGAGCAAAACGTAGCCGCTAATGCAGATTATTCCTTGTTTGCTGAAAACAACAATTTGTTGTGTTTAAAAGAGTGGTAAATACCTGCGGATGCCGTTGAAGATTGAATTGGATGTGTTGTTTAGAAATTGAACCGGAAGCAAGGCAACGCCGATCAGAAAAGGCTTGTTTTCTTTGTCCAATTCGTTCAACCAGTCTAAATATTCAAAGATTTGACTTATTTGTTTCTTTAAGTAAGTACCGTTTAATGATTTTGCAGCTGCCTTTTTCAACGGAAACAGAACAGTCCCAAATAAAGCGCCAAAGATGAGAGGCGTCAAAAACATATGCATCATCTGGTAGATCATGTAAAGTCCTCCGGTACAAACACCCAATACTGCCAAGAAAATCGTGATGTAAAAGGCTGTTTTTTGGCTCTCATCTTCGGTTATTTTATGCAGCAAGTTTTGGTCCATGATTTCAACTAAACTAGACACAAAAATATTTTTGTCAGAAAAATACGAACAATAAATAAGTTTTGAAAGCGCGTGAATCATTTCGTCTCGAGATAGCGGACACTGTTTGTCAAAAGTATCGATACAATTTAAAAGTGTGTCAATTCGGATTTGATGAATTCTCACAATTAAATCTTGCGATAATCATGTTATTTCAAAACTCCGTTCACAACTAAAGTCATTCCACGACTAAAGTCATTTTGCATATTTATAATAGATGCGCCGATTTGACATTTGGTACCGGCGTGTGTCTGATCTTTTTGCAATTCGTCTGTGTTGAATTGTTTATTTGCAACGACGTTTACTAGCAAACGCTTTCCCAGGCATTCAAATGTTTCAAGCAAATTCAGAGAACTCCAATTTCGTTGCAAAAGAAGTGTTTCAAAGAATTGAATTAAACAGTAATTAAAGCAAACATTTTTTATTGACAGGCTTCCATTTTTCATTTGATGGCATCTGCAAGTGGTGGTCGGAATGCAATTATCGGCTCGGAATGAAAAGTCCGGCAATTTCGAACTAAATTGGCAGAAGGAAATGAATTCAATTTTGACGCCTCTGATTTAAACTCTACTGGGACGCGCAGCAAACGGCGAAGCATCAAATACTGTTAGTTTGTTCGAAAGACTTTTTAAACCAAAGTTCATTCTTGAACAGTTCAAATAATATGCTTACAACTCTTTTTATATGTTTAAACAACACTTTTGCTCGTTCATAAAAACAAAACTGGGCGCTCCGAATCAAATAGTTTAACGAGCCAGTTTTATTTGCCAAATGTGCCTATTTTCACACTTGAAAATATTTCATTTGGACTCGAAATCCCGACCAAACCGCAATGAACATTTCAATTACCGCGCATCCTCGAACAAGTTTAGGCTATTTTTGCGCCAAGTTGAGTCTCGTGGTTTTAAACTCCGTTTAATTTTTAGTTTCAATTTGAAATGAAAATGGAGCATGAGACAAAGAAAGTCATCGAAGCTTTTGCCGAACTTCCTCTAAGCAAAGAATTTGTTGAGACTTCAAGTCCGGCTTCTTCGTCATCTGTCAAGAACTTTGAGTGCAATGGGAAATCAGCAGTTCATCCAACAATCATATGCTCCGACACAAATGACCAGCCAAAAGAGAAAAATTCGGAAGGTGATAAAAGTGTGGACATTAATTACAATCATTTGAATGACCAAAGTCCAAACGATCCAGGTAATTGCATTTGCATTTCAAAAACTGAATGTTTGCGTTTAGATAAGGACGCTGCATTGTACGATAGAAACAGAAGGCGTTCGTCGAGACTTTCAAATTTGAAGTCTGATTTGATTGAAAGCGGTGCAATTTTTCGAGTGAGTTTTCATGTTTACAGATTGAATTAGTTTCTCAACAATAAAAAGAATAAGCACGTGTTTACAAATTGCAGCCTCCCTTTACACCCTCGAATTCATTATGCAAAAGCCCAAATAACTTTCGTTCACCTCGAGGGTCTATAATTGAGATTGAGCCGACCAGGTTTGTTCTTTGCATTTTTGTGTATGTTTTGGCTTTAATGTGTTGTGCTCAATACCTGTTCCTTGTGTGGAACTGTTCACTCAGCAGGCGAGTCTAGAGACGCCGGAAAGGGCTTTAAATAGAGACGCGAATATTTATGTGGCCATGCTTTTCATGCTTCGGCGTCCACATTGGCATTACGTGTGTTGGCGCGGATTCTTTGCTTTCGGCCCACAACAACAACAAACAGGCCGCGTTAAGTATCGCTTTTCGTTAATCATCAATTCCTGTCGGACAACCACTTTTTGGCCCAACTTTCATCCAACTTCTAGCTAGATAACTTTCTCTGCTATTATTAGTGCTTTGCTATACTGGTTGTTTTTAATCAAGTTGTTGTAAAGCATTCAATGCAATCAATCAAAAGTGTTCACGACAAAGATTGTAATTGCGCGGCGCAGTTCCATTAGCTGCAATTGCGTGTTTGTGAATGTTGAGGGCGTCAATTGTCCATTATGCAAATTCGTTGAACATGCGGCTTCCGTTTGTCCACTTTGCGCATGACAAGGACGCATGCGTTTGCCAACGGCACGTTTGGGATGGCCAAGTTTCGTCTCTTTTCAACTCCTCCATTCAACAAACCGGCTCTTTCCGGATTTGCACAACAAATCCACCGCTGAACATATTGTTTATTTGATGGTTGCAGCAAGTGTTTTGTGAAAGGCCCGAGAATGCGGGTTGTATGCGCCTTCGAATATCACGCTACTTCCAAAACGAACCCAAACTTCGGACAACACTGTTTTTTATTCGGTTCGTTGTGGTTGACAAACTCGCCGGGTGAGAGAGCCTCGTTTCGCAATTTAGGCTGCACAGTCAACGTGCATAAAAAGTCATTTGCGGGGAAATCTGATTTACGCTCCCTCTGGTGCTTTTGTTTCGCGCCTTTCTAATTATTTGTCATAATTGTGGTGTTTTAGCGGAATGCGCTCGACCTCTGTTAGACCAGGAAGCAGGACTTCCAGTGCAGCTTCAGGTATGTGCTGTTGTCAAATCTGTAATTGTTGGATGTTTAGGAGGTCGTGCTCCATCTTTGCCTCCGGTCCCGAAAAATCCGAAGTATGCTAACGTTCAAAGCCGCACAGTGAACAAGTCAGATCATCAAGCTCCAGTCTCGCAAGTGAAAATAACTCACAAGCCACTGCGAATTGAAGCTAAGTCGAAGGTTGGAAGCATGGATTATGCAAATAGAACTGCACAAGGCGGCGACAAGAAAATCTTCAATAAGCCAGTACAAGTTGAAGCAAGATCAAAAATAGGCATTATTCAATTCGAAGAATTGTGTTTTATGTTTCTAATTACAGGATCTCTGCAAAATATTGGACATGTTGCGTCTGGAGGCGACAAGAAAGTTCCCATTCAACGACTAAATTACAACGTTAAATCAAGAGTCGGCTCTTGGGATAATGCAAACCACGTAGCTGGAGGCGGACAGAATAAAGTTCCAACTCAAAAACTGAACTTCAAAGGCAAGCTTTATCAAGTTAGAACTTTAACAACCTCTTCCATTTTAAGAGAAAGCGAAGCCACGTATTGAGTCGCACATGGACATTCAAAAGCTGCAACAACAGAAGAACGGCAAAGATTCGGGACGATCCTCAGCAAGCGGCATACACAACTCATCCACGTTCAATAAATAACACGCCAACAACTAACTAATCACTGCTCCTTCCACTCAATCAGAGAACCCCAACGAGACGGGTATAAACAAAGATTACCTAATCGAATAATCTTAGTTGAATGAAGCTCACAAGCATTTACTACTTCTCAAGCAAATAACTGCTCCACTCACATTAAACAATGCCCGTTAATGCTTTTTCAAACACTGCTTTTGAATGCAATAACTTTAATAGCCGAATAAACTTATTTCAAACAAACAAGTTGTGTCAAGTTGAGTGCCAAGTGTAAAGTTTATTTCGCTCATTGAGACAATATTACACGTGGAAATAAGTTGATAAATCAACAGAGTAGTTGTGCTTCCAATTCTTCAACAGTCAGCATTTTGGCTTTGGCCGGAATTTTCTTGAGTATAGACAGATTAGGCGAGCCGTTCGTTTCTCCACCTGTATTCGAGCTGCTCGGGACTATTGGCGAGAATCTATTTCTATTTTGTCGATTGTTGTAGCCATCCGGCGGATTTTGACATTCGACTAATTCCTCTTCAAGCTAAAAAGACTCAGAGCATTCAAGGAAAACGAATAAGTTTGTTACTTTTTCCGACAAAGAACTGTCAAGTTGTCGCTGTTGTTCAACAAAAATCTCTAATAAGTGCTCAAATTGCGGGTCAGTTGCCGGAACCACTAAAATATTGTTGTTTTAAAGTCAACATTATTGAAATCACTTACCCAAGAAACTTGGATCGTTTCGGAAGTTGTGTAGTGCTGCAAAGACTTGCATTTGAGCGTGCATACGCGTTTGAATGCAACTCGCTGTCTTGTAATCGCCGTTCTCGAATGCTTGATTTATATGTTTACCGTCAGCTGATAAGGCAATTGGATTCGGAAGTGGAAAAACGTGAGAGCCTAGCCGACAGAACGCGGGAATGTAGTTGTTCGGAATATTAGTCATATTGTTAAAATTGCTCAAATTGGAATCATCTAAACACAAAGTTAACACTTATTCGGCCATTTAGTTGTCTTACGGGGGTTATGAAAGTTGTCAGGCTGCCAATGATGAGTTGGATGCGATGCTGAATGCCCACTTTCTTGCTCGTGAAACGGAGACGGACTGTTTGGATTGCTGAACCGGGGTGCTAAACACAAAGATAGCAGATTATTTAAACGAAAGTAGAGTTGTAAGTACCTCGAACGTCCATTTGCTCTTTGACAGTTGTACGCTGAAGCATGACAGCTGTTGGGACAAGATCAATGTTCTTGTTTTGCTTTTGTGCCGTTGTTGAGTCGCTTGGATCGGCAGCAATACGTGTTGAGTGGTAAGGATGTGCAGGCGCTACGGAAGTGATTTGCTCAGGCAAATTGGTACTCGTATTTACAGGAGGAAGCGTCCCAGTAGGTTGCGCTTGTTTGTTGAAGAGGCCGGTTAGTGAATTCTAAATAAATGAAAACTTCGCAATTGATCAGCAAAGATGTTTACAGTTTGTGCAGGATCGCTTAATGACCCAATGGATTTTGAGCCAAATGAAAGAAGGCGTGCAACAGCCGGCAGAACTGGCTCAGGAGGCAATGTGGGAGTTTGGCGACTTTCTTGTGAACGTTCACTTCCAAAGAAACGTGAAAGCCGACTAGACTTTGGCTCTTCGATCTCATCTTTGAATATCTTCTAAACAACCAAGAAATTAAAGAATGAGTTCCAAAATCTTACCGCTTCAATATCTGCCAGATCTAAAATGCCAAATTGTGCAGCGAACTCAACATCCGAGGCAGGTATGACTAGTTTTTCTTCTTCTTTGGACTCTTTTTGTCGACTAATTACATCGGCAGGTAAACCTGAATTGTTGAAGTTATTTGTTGAAGTGATTGTTGAAACTGACCTAATTTTTGAAACTTCTTCTCAAGTCGCTTTTCTTGTTTTTCTTGTTCGCTGAACCCACACAACTGCATCAGTTCTGTGCTGCTTTCAGGCCCATCTTCCATCCATTCGGGAATGGCTTCAACTCTTTCTGAATCTCGCCTGTTTCCAGCACGCATGTCGTTTTTGTAGCCATTTGTTGTGAATCCACGAGAATTGAATGACCAGCTAGTAGTTCCAAGAGTTCTTTTGTCATTTTTTGCGTTTTTCGTCGTGGCTAGAAAGTTGCTTGTAATGAAAGAAGGAATGCCATTTAAAATACCCGAAGAAGTGGATCCAACAGCTTCTTTGCAACCGCCTTGAAAGTTCCGACGTTGTGGAGCCAGACTCGAGCCATTGTGAAGAGATTCGTTTTCCGAGCGAATCACCCGGTTTACGCTTTTCTGTGTCCGTTCATTCTTCCATAAACATTCAACATATTTGTCAGGCGAAAATTTGCCGTGCGACCTGAGAGCACGAAATAGAATTAAATTGAGAAGTTAGCGACATACGTTAAATAATCTTGATGAAATAAATGCGAAGGCAATTGGGCATTAACGTATTTTGCACGAAGAGAAAGAACTTCGTCGCGGGTGTATTCAAATTCGGCGTGGTCCATTCAAGATGTCTAGAATTCTAAAAGAAACGAATATTTAAATCAGCGGTACGACTAGACACGCAATCGATCACTGAAACGTTTACGTCACGTCTTTTGAAAATAAAAAGCTGCTGCGAAACGAAAGAACACTAACGAAGTTGAAGGCTTTTCGTATGAGATTTCTTCTAATTTTGAGATTTTGTTGATTTCCCTAAAACTATACGGCCTGTCGATTCCACTGCAGTCTTCCAAAGATAGAAAAACAGGACGCAAAAGAGCGAACACTGCTATGTACGCGAAATTTAACTCCCTGTGTGCGAGTAGTGGAAGACGTGCAGCGACTGACGTGAATGGCTGCTGCCGATTGCTTGATTTGTTTAAATAATATTTTGTAACAATCATTTCCCTCTTCTTACGGCCCAATTTGCACGAAAAGTAGCAAGTGTGCTCGGGCTCTTTCCAAAGTCATTTAGAAGTAGAACAAACAAAACGAAAGCATTTATTCACAGCTCCAAAACTACCAGACATTTATTGATTGATGTGCATAAAAATTTCAAAAGCACATAACAACAGCTAATACAAATTGAATAAGTTATTAAAGCTTTCGGTGAGAAGTTGTCGGTTGAGTTAGAAGGGTCCACAATACGGAAAGAAGTCTACAAGTTCACAACCAGAGTAGCAGCAGATCCCCATAATCTCTTCGGGACTTGCTGGACGATAGTCATCCGGACTGTGGTTTGTATCGGAGTCAATAGCTTGCCACATTTCTTCAAAAGTCACCGAGCGCTTTCTGCGCTTCCTCATTGGACAGGCAATCTGGAGGGCCTCGAAAAATGACCTTCCGCCTAAAGCGCGTGAAGTTAGATAATTAAATTAGCCAGAGCTGTGAACATATTAAAAAACTCACCAGGCGGACATAGCTTTAATTTGCCCAACGTGTTGTCCTTTTCTTTGCTCTCTTTGTTAATCTTAATTGACTTGATCGGCTGGAGGAAGTTGAATTCATTGTTGTGCATATAAGAAAATGGAAGGGCAAGTGCTTGTAAACAAAGAAAACAACATAGAAGCAAAGCTAGAAGACCGCCGAGCGGTTGCATCTAGCAATGTCCACAAGTTTCGACCGTTTGTGGATTCAGTCTAAATAATATTCTGTAATGAGGGAACAATTATGTGATTAGCGAAACGCCCGCACAACTACACAAATTTGAGCAAGTGCTGAATCTAAAGCGTCACTCCTATTCAAAAACCAACAATCATTGGTGCATAACGCTAAATTATAGTTCTCAAACCGCTCTTCAATTTGGTTTTGAAACCACTGTTTTTTTAAACAAAGCAGTTTGAATTATGATGTGCTTGGTCTGTGAGACAACCTTTGAACACAAGCTTGAAGACACTCCTTTTAAAAGTGCAAAGAAGTGTTGCGCAGACTAACAAATGGTTCCAACCAAAAAGCACCTTGAGTCTCTAAAAATAAATCAACATAACAAAGAGAAATTGCAGCCGAGCATAACTGATGTACGAGTGTGGGTTTTGTAAGGCCAATTTGACTTCTGGCGCCCGGACTCTCTCCTTGTGAAGCCATTAGTTATTCGAGCGACGGACGCCAAATCAGGCCAGCCTTGGCCATTGTTGTTTGTGTGTACGGACGCTAATTGAGAGCGAAGAAATCGAAAGGCGCAAGTTCTTATGTGAATCTTGCCGGAAAGTGATGTCAATGTGCAAATGTTTTCGGCCAATTTGCTTTGAATGGGCGTTTCTCGAAAGAGAAACAGATCAAAACCCAAACGGGTCAACATACTGTAGGAGTTGACGCAATTCTCAGTTAACAATTGAGCGTTTACTTGTTAACACAACTTGTTCAGCAGTGTTCAGCAATGTGCTTTCAAAATGACTTGAAATCAAAACACATTAATTGATGTAAATGCGATTGACCGCAAGTGTTTTTTGATTGAACACTTCGGTGTGGCCAGAGCGCTCGCTGATTTTAATCGGATCAAGACGCACAATAGGCACAGGGCATAATGAACAGAAGAGGAGGGAGTGCTGTAACAAAAGTTGCGTCGGCGGCAGAGCACACACGAAGGTCAAGCAATACAAGAAGAGCCGGTCGACTGAAATACAGCGGCAAAACGACAGTTTTTTGCTTTCCACTACCTTACCGAATATTCAAATCCCGGCTTTTAAGGCGGCCCGTTCTGCTTACATCTAAGGATTTGTCACTGGATTGACTCATACCAAGAAATTAGATGCAAATTGCTCGTGTTGTGGGTACAAATCCGCTCATGTTTGTATTCATAAGCACGCAATTTAATGTTGCAATGTTAGTGATATACGTGATATGCCGAATTTAGAATCAAAACGCGAAAGCGGAAATTAAAAAAGCGCGAGTTGTGGAAAGAAAAACGAATCAAAATGTTGTTTAGGGTTTGAGGTCCAACAAAAATGAATTGTTGGCAGTTTTGGGCGTTGGCATCGCTATTAGTTTGTTTCCGGCCAATTTCGTAAGTTCTTCTTCCTCCAATGAAATCAACCTAATTATTTTTGTGCATACCGTATCACTTTGGTTTCAGTGCCGACTGTCCACGCAAACAAGCCCAAGAACGAAAAGAAGGAGGCGTGAACGAGGCCAAAGCTCCGGCATTTGAACCGCCCGAGTAAGCACATTGATGTTTAAACACATTAAACATTTGACTTTTTAGACAGTTCGTACAGAGCACATTCATTCACAACCCAGTAACAGGTTCTAAAGCTGTTTTCGGTCTTTTTAATTACTCTGGTTTCAGAAGAAGATCAAATATTCAGCATAATCGTGACGGAGAAGTTAAGAGAACTGCGCAAGCACTTGAAGGAGGTTGCGAAGTTAACAATCGACAATGAAAATCTAGACTGGTACAGCAATTAGGGAGCTCAATACAAAAGTTTAACCACTCGTTTGCAGCAATGATCACCAATATCCGAAATGCAAAGAATTCCCTCCGAAGTCTGCATACCATTTCTTGATAATCGAGGACCCGACACACGGAGCTGTCGTTTACAGCCTGGATCGAAAACAAAACAAATTATCGGAGAACGTGGAAAATGCTCTGCTTGAGTAGGCAACAAACTTTTGGACTAATTAATTTCCAAGAACGTTATAGTGCATTCTCACGTCACAGTGGATTTAGTCTTATGAGTTATGCAAGTTCGGAGGCGCAAAACGCTGTTGGATTCGTGCGTGAAGTCAGTGTGGAGGAGTTGGAGAAGTTCTTGGCCGAAAACCAACAGAAACGAGACAATGAGCAGCCGACAATCTTCAAGCGATCACCTTTTGAACTTCAGTTGATGAATGAGCGAATTCTTGAGCTGCGTAGTTTGGAAGCTGACACAAGTGCAATGCCTGGTTTACGAGCTTTTCGAGCCGGTGAACTCAGGTAACTCTAATCAACGTTTTACCCAACTAAGTCTAAAAATCAACTAAGTCTAGTGAGCTTATTGACTTGGATGAGAAGCGGCCAGTCTTTGTACTTTTTTGGACAAATGTAAACTCCGTGTCTGTTCATGTTTATCAGTTGTGGAGACGAATTGTTGCGAAGCTCTATGAAATGCCTGAATTCAAAACACATACTGTATTCGGTCATGTTCCTTGTCACGAGGAGTCTGATTTGTGTACTGCTTTTGGAATTATGCACCAAGACTACCGAACTGTGTTTGCTTATCGAATGTCAAGAAAGTTTGCTTCTCAATTTGGAATTGGTGACGAAACCTACTATGAGAACTGGATTCGAATGTAATTTTGTCGTTTACTTGCAATGTTTAAAGCGTATTTTTAGGGTAATGTACGGTTCTCCTCACAAATTGGAAAACGAAGAAGAGTTGAAACAAGCACGACGAGGCATTTTGTCCGGTTTTCCTGAAAGTGATCTGCCAAGAGCCGCAATTACAATTGGCATCTTTCCAACTGAAGAATCTGAAGAGTTCCAGGTAGTTTTAATTGGAAGAACTCTAAACAAAGGCTCTACTTTCAGAGCTTTAAAAAGATCGCGCAGATGTTGTTTGGTCGCTACCACTTTGTTTATTATATTCAAGAAGGGTGGGATATTTCCTTTGCAAAAAACAACTAATTAAATTCGAATTTAGTTCAAAGCCCACAATATCGACAGTCAGAGCGCAGGAGAAAACCAAGAGAAATGATTACAAGGATTCCTTTGATTATTCGTCTCTAATTGCGCACATCACTCAAAACTCGATTCCTTCCGTGTTGAACTTTTCTCGTGGATTTACAAGTGATGTTGTTTACCGAAGCTCCAAGTCGATGATTCTACTTGTTCACAACAACCACCAAACACTGCTGCAAGAGTTGGCTGATTTGGCAGCTTCGAATGACTACCGCGCAAAATACTATCTGGCCCACGTTGACAGGTTAACTGATAAAGTTGATCAACTAGTTCAACAATTGCTTTTAGTTCCTATTCTTTGCCAGTTGATGGGCTTTTGGAGCAATTGTCGATTAGTGCCAAAGACTTGCCCGCAGTTTTGGAATTGCAAAAGGAAGAAATCCGAGTTGTCAAAAAAGTTGAAGGCAAATTGGTCGACGCCATTGACGAATTAAGTTCCACAACACACGGTAACAAACAATAACTTCTTATTAGTCAGATCTTTGCTTTCAGTCAAGAAACTTGAACGCACAAAAGCTCATCCTATGAAATACCTTCAAAGAGAACATGTCAATCATGTATTCGGAGTGCAAGAAGTTGAGCTCTTGCCTGAACCGATCATTGCGCCAACATATTCACATGACCGTCAAGTAAGCTTTATAAATACTGTTCTTTAAACAACCAAATTGCTATTTCTAGTCGTTGGATGTCGGTGCGGCTGGCGGATGTCCAATGATGGCTCATTTGAGCGGCAGTGGAGGGACACGGACATGGCCGAGATGAACTGTGATCTTTTGTTGTTTGAGTGCTTTATTTTCAATAAAATTTATTCTTATTAACAAGTTCAATAAGTTAGACAACAAAACGAATTAATAATGAGCTGAGTAGTGCTAGAAGTGTGAGGCAAGGCGTTGTGTCCGTTGTTACGGCCAAATTTCTTATTTTGTTTGTTGAAAGTGTGTCTGTGGGCTGGGTCTCCGTGGCTCCTGATTCGTTGGCATTTACAGTCGAGTTGTCATCCTTGGTTTGATTGTTTGGAGTAAGAGAAATAACGATGTTGCTTCCGTCGCCGAATCCAGCGTTGGCAGGATTTTCAGGAACGCAATTGTAAGTATCTAGAATATTTCGTTAGTCACGAACGTCTTTTAATTGAAAGTTACCTCCAATGTGCAAGGTGTACAAGCCTTCATTGCAAACACAAACTGTGCCGTTACAAGTTGATTCGAGTAAGCATTCTTGGCCGCGACTGCACGAGGCTCCTGAAATATTTAACATTTAAACCACTCTTTAAGAACTTTCGAAATACCTGGATACGCAATTTGATCGTCGCTTGGAATAGACGGTTTATTTCCATTCTCAAGACGAGCTTTTGGAAGTTCTTCTGGCTTGAATTTCTCTCCATCTCCGTCCCACCCAAAGAACACTTCATCTTTTTCGTTTGTTGTACTCAACCAATTAATCAACGGTTCGTAGTAGTCAAGCATTGGAGTAGCGTCCAACTTGCCTAAATATGCATGTAAACCTTTGTGGTTAAAATAGAACATACGCTCTCCGGTGATTTCTTCCAAAGCATCTAACCAGCTGATTGTTCCTCCTTTTTGCATGACAGAAATCAACTTTTTGACTGCATTTTTGTCGGCAATGCACGCTTCACTCTAAACATTGAAATTAATCTATTTGAGTCAATAAAGAATTTTTAATTACCAATGGAAGTTTGCTGCCTGCACACAACGCTTTCAAAATTTGGAACTGGGCCACGTATTGGACAATATGACGAGAAGCCGGCGCATGTTGTTGAGAGATCTCAGAAGCAACAACTGCGTCGAATTTCGCTGCTTTGATGTCTTTTGGTGCTTCGACTCCTTGATACTTCTCACTAAAAGTTAAGAATACAGATAGAATTTAGATCAGCATAACTACTAACCGTAAACTCCACCACTCTTTAGACCAGTTTTCAGGAGTCAATTGCCCTTCGAAGACTTTGTAGCGCCATTTGTCAGAAACCAACGCAAATGGAATTCTCACAATTTCAGACAATGCTTCTTTGTAAAGTGCATCAATTTGACTGGACTTTTCGAGAAGAGTGTCGGGTGAGATTAAGTGCTAAAAGTTGTTAGCTATAAATTTGCGTTTTAAAATTAAGTTACTTGAGATTGCAAATAGTCCATATTGGTTGCTAAAATACCGAATGCACCAGCCACTGCGGAACTAAAAACAGATAAGTTAACTTTCGAGAATACTTCCAAAAGCATACCTGATTGTTGGATTTGGAGCATCACGCAAAACCAATGGCTTATCGTTTGAGTAGTATTTGTAGAATAGTTGAGCAAACAACTTGTGTGCCATGACAAAGTCCGGTTGAGTCAATTGAGCGCAGATCTTGATGCGGTAGTCTGTTCCATTGATCATGTCATATGCGGTAGCTGGGTTGCAAATCATATCTTTGCTCCAAATGCGTGAAAAAACAGATTCTGTCCAAAAAGTGTCAGGCAACTGCTCAAAATCCAAATAGCGCATGTAACGAAACACCTAAGTCAGTAAAAATAAAATAAGCCGATCAACTAATAGAACTTACTTTTGCAAACATTGAACGAGGATTTTTGTTTTGCTTTCTCAAGTTGTCTGCCACTTCTTCTTCAATCTTGTCCATTTTGTCAAACGGTTTTGTGTCGTCATAGTTCGCAGACCAATCATCTCCAGTAGAGCTCCCTAAAACGATGAGGAATTAAAGCAAACAGTATACAAACTTACGCAACAAATGTGCAGGAATTGGGCTATCGCGTCCAATATATTCATCTGTTCTGTAGTTGCCGGCTAATTGGCGACGCAGGTAAGAGTGAAGCTGAGTATAGAACGGAAAGATGCTAGTATAGACATGCTCGACTTCAGCTGCAATGTCAAAGCCTTTTTGAGTTTTGTCAGTTGAGACTTGATCAAAAGCACTTCGCCACATTTCTCCTGCATTTTCATAGCCATTCAACTTTGCAGCTAAACAAATGTTTATTAAAAACGAAAGTTGTTCTGTGCAAAAACTACCTTTGTTTGTTACACGGACGAGTTTTTCATAGATGGCGGTCAAATTCTGTCCAACCGATGCACGCCAAATTCTCCACATTTTCAAACCTTCATCGGGATCTGTATTTGTTTGAATCGAGCCAATCAAGTCGGAGTACCTAAAATTTGTGCAATAACAAAAAGGTTGTGAGAGAATTGTTTAAAGGACTCACTTTTGAATGCAGACTTTTTTGCCTGTTTCACAAACATCAACGTTTGTGTAAATTTTGTTTATGCTTCCCAAAATATGGTTGTATTCATTGAAGTCACTTGCATCCAATGCGTTCATTCCTTCTTTTGCGATAACGTCCAGTTGTTTTCGGTCAGTTGGATCTTGAGTTGCTTCGGGATCAAACTGCATTGCTTGTTTTGCCGAAGCTTTAAGAAACGCTCGTGCAACCTACAAATTATTAATGAGTTTAAATGTTAGAAGCAACTATGCTTACGTCTTCCGCTTCATTCAAGTATTGTTTCGTGATTGGCGAGGCCGATGTAAAAAGTTGCCAAGCTGCAGATGACACTTGCTGTAAAACTCGTTCCGCTTCTTCATCGTAGCCGTCGAGCCATTTTTCAATAGCTTTTGCATTTTTAATAGTGTGCTTTTCCTATAAAACAATTAGTTAAAACGCACTAGAACGCATAAAGTTACTCGAAGATCAGACGTGTCCCAGTAAGAAGACGAATTAATGAGCTTTTGCACATTTGTATTGATTTTCTTGTTTTTGTCCTGCTCCAGCGTGCCTTTGTTCAAAAACTGATCAATAAGCTCTTGGATAGCATCGTTGTCGACATTATCAGGCTTGTTTGATTCAACGGTGTCTTCAAACTCGGCTAAGTTGAATTGATCCAAATTTATGAGATTCGCCTTTCTTTCTTCAACTTTTGGCGTTTCTTCCTGTGGTTTACTTTCCTCTTCCGGTTTGCTTTCTTTGTTGTTTGCCAACAATGCAGCTTCGATGGATGATGGCGCGTCGACGCCGGCGCTGCCCGGTTTTAAGGCATGTGCAACTGGAGCTTCTTCTGGAAAACTTGGCGATTCTACTTGTCCATTCGTGAGGTGGAATAGAAATAAAAAGGCAACGGCTAACCGCCTTAACATCTGAAACTTCGGTAATTAGGTAAAGCTGAGCAATCACGACGTGAATTGAATGTGGTTAAACAATCGGATGGCGGATGATTAAGCGGATCGAACGCAAAGCCAATAAAGTTTAAACCAGTTGTGTGGAAACAAGGGTTGTAGAAGGCACGACAAGGATGCGCCTATTTGGGTTGAGCGCGCTATTCGACTACCGCTGAATCACACCCGGATTAATTAGAGAGAGATCAGTGTGCGCTGCTTGAGGAGGAAAAGGCTATCTACACCAACTCTTCTTCTCCACGGCAAAATTCGGCATGCTTCCGCCGCTCCGCCGTCGACTGAACGCACGCCGTCGTTGATCCAGGTTTGTCTCCACCAAACAAACAATTACTGGCTTGTTCAGCAAATATCATCCACTTTCACATAACTTAACCTTTAAACAGTTTCTAAAAGCTCCTAAAAGCTTTTAAAGACTTCTAAAGTCATAACATTCAAAGACTAATCATCTTTATTGAAACAAGAAGTTGAAGTAACTATGTATGGCAGGACAAAAAACAGGTACAGAGGTTTACATAACGCTCCTAAATGCCGAACAAAGCGGCGGCAAATCCACGAAACACACCTTGGCGCAGCGATTGCAAGTGGGAATTGGAGCGCTCCAATGAATCGAGGTCAAACGCCTTCCAATCACGCAATCAATGTCGTCTGGATAAGTCAACAGCGATTATTAGATTTCATGAAACGGATCCCCTTGGCGCTATGTGCAATCGGCGCGAACAGCTAGATTCATAAGCGCGTCAAGTTTACAGTCACCACTTGTTCGATTTGCATAAGATTTGCACGGCGATGAAGTGTGTTGAAATGCTAAAGTGTGCTGATTCGTTCTTGTGCTAAATTGTTTAAGTTTGATGCAATTGATTTGTTTATGCTTGAATGTTTGGATGATTACACTTTGCAAGGAAAAGCAAAGATTTAATGCACTTGAAAGCAGACAAAGTTCTTCAAAAACGCTAATCCTGCAAAGTCTCTTAATCCTCAAATATCTGGCGCATTTAGCGCTTTTTGATCAAAACAAACTTTGTGGCTAATTAGCAGCGTAATGGAAATTTCACACAGATTGCCTGAACTAGAAGTTAATAAATTTGAATAAGCTGGACTTCATTTGGCCAATTAATTTAAGTGAGGAAGCGCCGACCAACCATTCAAATCCTCCGATGACGAGTCCCTAGCAGAGACGAGAGCGCTGTGTAGACGAGGCCAACGCTCGGGTCGGTCGTTTTCTTTTTGTTCGAAAGCCAGTTGCAAATTCTGCTTTTTACTTTATCTATTGGTCGGGCGCTCTGGTCTACATCGGACCGGCTGTTTATTCGATAAACTTTATACATGGTTGCAAAGCCTTCGCCAGCTTATGAAGCGCCGTGTTCGGCAATCGCCTCATTAATTGACTCGGTCTTATACTTTCATTGTTGTGGCTAACCTCCCAGTCTCAAACATGAAACGCGGCATTCTTCCGGCAGAAACGTCACACACTAGCTAGCCACAACGACGGCCACAATTCCTCGTTTCATCTTGGTCTTTTCAGCGGCCCATGCCGTTGGCTGTTGTTAGCTAAGCCTTCTTTGGTGCCCGACCACAACAACTTGCTCTTGCCCTGCATCTATGCGCCAACAAATCGGGCCGTATTCATAGGCTGCACGCGCATCTCCACGAATCAGCCGCGTTTCTCTCTCTCCACACCCAAAATGGACTGTACGCCCTGCTATTTATTAATTCCGAACTGGCCAGCATGGCTCTTGACGTTGTACGGGCTTTCCGTTTAAATCGCTGCCTTAAAACAGCGCTTTGTGTTGTTTGGACTACGCGTATCGAAATTTCGAGCCAAAATTGTTTACTGCTTTTTGTGTTTTTAAAACTAATCATGTTCAAAACTGACTATGTTCAGAAGTGATCTTTGCATGTCCTGCCCTTTAATTGTCTCGATTTAGCCAATGTTACTCGTTACTATGTAATTATTTCAAATATCGTGCCATCTGTGCTTGCTTACGTTAAATACAGTCTCCATTTGACTAGATTCGCTTTAGTCGGCTCCAGTTCTACTCTTTAGCACTAACCGGTTGTCGCTTACCGGTTATTGCTCAAAACTTCGCGTCATTTAGTCCCGAATACACGCAAACTTACTCAACATTTTAATCTCCACTGCACGTTTATTAAAATGCGCTTGTTTATTGCGTGCATGTTTTGTTAAATAAACAGAGTTGAAACTTTGTTGTTTAAGACTCGTCGCCCAGAAATTGCCAATCAATCAACAGTTGAAATTTGAAAATGGACAAAGCCGACTTGCAACGAAACGTGGAGAGTCTTCGTCATCAATTGAGCATCCAAAGAAATCCCATCTCTCAATCGGGTGCCGAGTAAGTCAACAACTCTATTGCAATTTGTTTATTTGCTTGCTTTCAGATTGAGACGATTTGTTGAAGGGCAACAAGAAGGAGATCCGCTAGTCAACCCTGTTGATAAAAGAGTCAATCCTTGGGTAAGTTGACTATTCAGATGCTTTACTAATGCCGTCGCGTTTTAGGCTGAGAAGTCAAAGTGCCAAGTGTTGTGACTACTTTTTGCAGTTCTCCTTCCTTTGTCGGCCACTCTTATTGAAATTATCAAAAACTATGTTTTTCAAGACTAGTCTTCTTAATCTTAATTTGTCTCTATAAATGCCGTTCCAAGTTGCCATCATGTTTGTTTTGTTTTGCCACCAGTAGTCTTTGAATGCTTTGACTTCGTGTCTCCTTCAATTCTTGTAGACTTTCCGCGAATTTGAAGCATCAACTTTCTTCTCGAAACAGTTATGAATTGTGCAAGTTTGTCAAGACTGTAAACTGCCTTCCGTAATGTTCTTCTATTTATTTCTCGGTTACGAATAGACCCTTTTATTGATTTCAATAAATTATAAAAACATTGTTGTCACAAACAACTAATAATAACTAACAATGCAACGGACAAAGAAGACCCGAATTAACAAAAGTTATATGTGCGAAATGCAGTGTGATCACAGTAAAATGCAGTTTAGATAAGTGAATTCGATCGAAATGAATGAAGACTTAAAATTATTGAAGATGTAATGACGATTAAAGAGCTTTACAGTATCCGTATTTCAAAAGATTAATAGTTCTTTTTACGCTCAAAATGCATCTCTATCATTTCTTGAGCATTAATTGGCTGGGCTTTTTGCTGGCTATTTTTGTCGGGTTTTGTACTTATAGAGTTGGAACGGGATGGGAACTTTATGCTCATGGAATTCGATCGAGGCGGAATGTAAACAGACGGAACGACGTCATCAATGGCCATTTCTGCTTCTTCGACAAAGTTTGTGCTGAGTAAGGAAGCGATGTCCCTCAGTTCAATTATGATTGGGCCTTGTTGAGGCAAGTTTTGCTTTTCCAAGTGGTCAGACGCACGCATTAATCTTTGAGCTGCTTGTCTGCTTCGGCATTGTAGGTCTGAGATGTGAGTTTGCATTTGTTGGACGTGACCGACCCTTTCGGCCTCAACTGGCACGTAGAATTGAGACCGCGTATGGGGGTGTGCAGACGGTTTAATTGCAGGTTGCCTTTCCATGGCCGAGGTTATGAAGAAATCACGGTTACTTGGCGGTGACGCGGCCTGAGACAGTAATTTAGAGTTTTAAAAGTTAAGAAAGCATTTACAATTTTGTTTTGTTTAATGCTATTTACAAAGATATTACGTTTAGTATTGGATTGAGAAAAGTTTCTCCGAAAAACAAAACGAACCAGCGCACTTCTGCCGAGTTTATTTAGAAGAATGTCAACGGGCTTGGCCTTTTTGTTTGTTGGCTTTTTTGATGTCCCATTAACTGGCACTTCTCGGTTCTGATTAGGGTGTACTGTACCTGCCAATGTCATGTTTGAATAAACAGGAAGGCCACAATTTTTAGGTCTCGGATGTGTCTGAAAGACAGTTTAAATTGAAACTAAAAGGATTTAAAGTACCTTCGGAAACTTCAAATGCAGAACTAATTTGATGAACTCGTGAATGTCGGCAATTGGAGGATAACGCATCAAGTATTGAAGTGTAGCAGAATAATCAGAACGCAATAAAAACTCCCGGATTTGAATTAATAAAGCCAGAAAAACATAGTCGACTAGGTTTAAAATCGGATTGGCTGCAAATATCACATCCCAAATAAAGAGCAAGTCGTTGAAGTTGAATTCCCTTATAAATAACAGTCTCAGCCACCTCAATCCAAAAATGTACACAGAGATATCCAGAGATTTCAAATGACGGTAAAGAATTGGATCAAATTTAGATAGAAGTTCTTCGTTGATATACTCTAAACGGCGCAACAGCTCCGAATTCGGTTGATTTTCTTTGCTAAAAACATCAGTTAATTTCGTGCAGAGTTCTAAAAGATACCTTGAAAATAACTCAGTTTCATCATTATTCGTTGACGGAGACGATGATTCAAACTCGCTATCCGTAATAAACCAGCCTTCCAATAACATAATAAGTTGTTGAAACATCGCAAACGCATCGTGTTCCAGATATTTAGGATCGTTTAAAGCCCGCAAGGTAGTTACATCAGCTTCACTCAAATCACTAAAATAAACAAATGTAAAGTTTTAAAACAAAACAAAACGAACATACTTTATACATTTTTGTTCAACTAAGTGTTCGAAAGAACGGTGATCAAAATAAATAGCAAAGATTATCGATGCCAGCAACTCGTGCATTCCCTGTCGATATGAAATGTGAGGATTCAATTTTGAATAAACAAATAGCACATCCGACATTATTTCTTTTGTCCTGGCACTTTGGAAAAATTGAAGATCAGGAAACGTTCTCTCCACGTCTTTATTAATACATTCGCGCAGTTCTTGATCGAAGAAAAACTGTTGCCAGGGATTCTGCAAATAGTTGGAGTAATTATTCAAACTATGAACTTCGAAATAATACCTCGCTTTGAAGAGATAACGGATTGTTGCAATTGGGATCACCGGACGAGAGCCTCGGATTTGTATTGAACTTGGATTTCAATGCTTCGTATGTTTGTCTTGAGTGGCCAATAATTTTTGTCCATTCTTGTTTGTCGAGAGGCAGCACTTTTAATAACACTCGCCAAATGATGGAACGTAGTCGAGAATCCCGAAGTTTGCCCTCGAAGCAGTGAGTTTGTAGCACCGTAAAACTAATGTCATTTCCGAACAAAAGAGTCCATTCATTTCTAAACGCGACAGAATTAAACAACCATTTAAGCATTTTCGAATGATTTACGTACAAAAATGAATTTTTAAACGAGTTGGACGAACATTCATTTTGCGCCGATGATTCCATGCGTTTGGTCACAGCAGACGAGCAGCCATCAACCTAAATCACAATCTTTCAACGAAATAAAGGCAATCGAAAATGAAATATGCGCAAACGCAAACAAATTGCTTCAAAGCGTGCGCTGAAACAGTGCGCCCGAGCTTTCATTCTTTTATGACAAGCATTGACCAAAACAGAGCTTGTTTAAGCGAGTTTCAACAAAACATGCAAAACAATGTTCGCGACATTGTCTAAATTTATGAGCTCCAGCGTTGATAGCCAAGAGCATTCAACTGTTGATGTGTCTTTTTGGGGCAAGCGGAAAGCCTATTATTTTCTCACTGTTTTGCGGACAGTGTAAGTTATGCAGAAAACAACTCGCTAAGCACTTTAAACTATTGTCAGCGCAATCGCCGAGGCCAATAAATAACCGGTAAACGAGGAGTTTGCAAAAACATCAACTTGCCTAATGACTTTTGACCCTGACGTTTATCATGTTTGTTGTTTGCGTGCGCCCAAAAGAGCATTTTCACTGGCCGCTCCACATTCATGGCAACAAAAACAAGCAGCGATGGGCGACTGATAAGCTCGCACGGACGGTCGAAATTAATAAACTACTTTATTCAGTGGACATTCCGCTAACAATGGAGATTAGAATGGACAAATATGTGATATGGGTGGTTAGGATCTTTTGTGCTGACGTCTAATTGTTTGCAGCGGCCAAAATCGGCCCGAACTAATCTAATTCTGGAGCTATTCCGCTTTTACATGAGTCAAAGACCACTGCAGAGCGTTCTCAAACATCTTTATCCACGGCGAAACATGGTTTTGTTTCTTTGTTGCGGCCCAACCGTGTGGGTAATCTGGCCACTGGAAGCGCAAAAATGAGCGGTCTGGGTGGGGCATCAAACCTGAAAGATTAATTATACTTCTCCAAAATAAAAAGCTGGTGTTGTTTGTTGCACTTACAAAGATGTCTTCCGTCGTGAGAAGTTAAGCCGGCAACAGCGTCTAAGTTTGTGATGTAAATCTTATACAATAAAACTAAAATTACCTTCACTTCCGTTAGGATTGGCTGGATAAACTTGAGTTGGCTGTCCGTGGCCGTCCGTGTAGCGGAAAGAAACTAATGAGTTTGCTTTGAGGTTGTTCAATGTATTTGGAGTACGATAAGCAAATTTGCCTTCTGCGTGAGAACTCCAACAGCCCAAAACAGAATCTTGCATGTCTTTAAGCATAATAGCCGGGCTTTTTTCAATGCGCAAAGTGCTAAATCCACTGTGAAAACGACCACAAGCATTTGGCTCCATAAAAACATTGCAGCTATCGTCTAAATCAATTTTGTTTGCAAACGAATCTCTTAAACTCGTTTACCTTTTGTGATTGAATCATTTGTTGAGCCAACCCATCCAAGAAGAGCCATTAATTGACAACCGTTACAAACACCAAGCGAGAACGAGTCACGGCGATTGCGGAATGCACGGAACATGTCACTCAAACGCTTATTGAATAGAATTGTGCTAAACAAAGAAATTAAGCGATTAAATAAGTAAAATTATTCACCTGGCCCATCCTTTCGCTGAACCCAAAGTGTCTGCATACGAGAATCCGCCAACGAAAGCCAAGCCATTGAATGAGTCCAGGTTTTGGCGATTCGAAATCAAATCAGTCATTGTGACATCGTAGGCTTCAAATCCGGCCATCATAAAAGCTGCTGCCATTTCTCTATCGCCGTTGCTACCTTCTTCACGCAAAATTGCGACTTTTGGAACAACTAAACAGCAAAAAAATAATGTTTACATTCAATCAATTTACCTTTTCTGACAACAGGCGGAATGCCGTATTCAAAGTTGGCGTGATAATAAACAGTGCCTAAAATACAAAAATCAAAAAGGATCTGGCTTCCAAAACTCACCAACAGACTTTCGCCATTCAATTTGTTCTTTAACACACTGTTCACTTGTTTGTAACAACTCCAAACGATCACTTGTTTCTTCCCAAGCTTCTCTCAACAGGCCAAGTGATTCGTAAATGTGCTCAACGCCATTAATTGAGACAGCCAACTAAACAAAAACAATTAAACGATTTGTTTAAAAGAAACTCGTTTAAAGCAGTTTGTTTAAAGAAATAGCTTACAGTTGCATGTTGACCAAAGGCAGGAAAGACTTAAAAGTAGAGTTTGCTTAATAGTATATGTTTTTAAAAGACTCACTGCTTCCAACGGTTTTGACGTGCAGATTGTGTTCGGCGCAGTCACGTAGGATGTTCAAAATATAGCGTTCTTCGACTTCAAGCAAAACTCCCGACTCTTCGCTGAATGCAATTGCTAGAGGATTTACAGAACGTTCGGCCTCGATATTGAAATGAAGGGACCGATTTCCAGCAAAGGCCATTTCAAGAGCAGCGACCAGAACACCACCGTCACTTACTAAAAAGCAGAGTTAATTTGTGAATTTAAAAGGTAACCATACCGTCGTGGCCAGCAAGCACAAAGTCAAGATGAACCCATTGCTGAATTGTTTCAAAGCATCGGCGGAAATAGGCCGGATCGTCAATCTTTGGTACTGTGTCGCCAATTTGATTGTAGCATTGAGCTAAAGCCGATCCGCCAAGACGCCAATGTTCGTTTGGCGAGTTCATTCGAATGAAGATCAAAGTTGTTTTGTCAAAATGAGCTTTGAGATTAGGCGTCAAAACGTGATAGATGTCAGTGCAAGGAGCATAAGCAGTTACAACCAACGTTCCCGGTGCTTTAACAACTTCGTCTTCACAGTGCGTGGCCATGCTCTATAAACAAACGAGTTTAAAGCGATGTTCCAAACTGTTTGAAATCGTTACCAAAGAATCTTTTCCGCCATCAATTGCAATTCCAAGTTTGCTCATGAAGTCACACATTGCATCGCAAGTTTGAACCAAACGATCACCTTCGTTTTCTAGTTTTGCAGCCCACATCCAGTTGCCTTTAAATTGTTTTTAAGTCACTACAAAATGTTTAAACTGATTTTCTTGATTGAGCAGTCTCTAAGACCTTTGAATGTTTAAATCAAGATTATTCAAGTCACCTGAGCACTTTACATCGGCCAAGCAGGTAATAGGTGCAAACACAAGATTAGTCAACGCTTCAGCTACAGCCATTTGACCTCCAGCAACACAATCAACAAGTCCTTTAATTGGCTGTTCTCCTACTGCCATTGCTGCTCCGAAACTAGACCAATAAGAATGAGCTGTTACAGAAACATCTGCAAGTGGCGTGTGCAGAGGTCCAACACATTGTTGCTGAACAACTAAGCCGGTGACGGAACGGTCAACTTTGTTGGTCAAGAAGCGTTTCGAAGCAATTGAAGGCAAGCGAAGAACAGTGTCCAAAGCAGAGCGCAAATCAAGTCCCTTTGGAAGTGAAAGTGGCTGAGTTATTTGTGCTTTGTGTGTGAAATGAAATTCCTAAAAGCCTTTTAAAGAAGTTGTTTTCAATTCAATTCGTACTTTGGGTTCACGTTCTCCCAGTTTTAGCAAGTCCAAATTGACTGGATCTCCGACTGTTTCGTCTTCTTTGAAGTTCTTCAAAATAACTTTGTTTTTGCCCTGTAACTGTGCCAACAATTGAGAGAGGACATCGTTCACGTTCACTTATTTTCTGTGCAATGTCAGTCAACTTTGGGTCCAAAAGAATTGCATCACTTTCTTGGTATTCTGCTCCCCAAAGCTCACGCACAGACAATGTTGGATCACCAAGTTGGAATTTGTCTGCTTCAAAGATTGCGCCTCCGTTTTCGCCTTCAACTAATTCTTTAAGCACATTGCCTGAAACGTGTTTTGTTATTTCTTTTTAACGTTGGTTTAAAACGAACCGTTTCCTCCGGCGCCTTGGTCGTGAATTGATAAAATAGGATTCTTTTCGCCCATCTCAACACAAGCCCGTACAAAGCGATGCAACTTTTGCTCCATTTCTGGATCACCACGTTGAACTGCACTGTAATCAAGTCCTGCTTCACGACCACCTTGAATGTTGACCGAAGAAGCTGCACCGCCACCCAACCCAATTCGGTAAACTGGGCCTCCAATTTTGGCGACATGCTGGCCTTTCTCACACGGCTGCTTTTTAGTTAGTTCATCATCAATTAGACCAATGCCGCCACTGAAGAGAATAGGCTTCACGTACTCAATACGTTCATCTCCAATGCGCATGCCAAACGATCGACAGAAACCTCCAATAACAGGCTCGCCGAATTTATTGCCATAGTCACTTGCGCCATTGCTAGCCTCAATCAACACTTTCTGCGGATGTGCCAACGTTTTGGGATACTTCTCGTTTGACTTTTCCCATGGCATTCGATATTTGTCCAAGTACAAATTGCCGACACTAAAGCTAGTTTGAATAGTGTTCTGTGCTTATCGTTTGTTTACCTGTAACCAACTAAGCCGGCAACTTCGTGACTACCTCTGCCGGCTAAAACAAATAAGATATGTTTAACTTAAAAATTAACTAACACACTCGAATGTATTTAAATGAATCAATCAATTTGTTGTTCAAGTACTCGAATGTGTTGTTTAATTCTTAAGTTAATCTGTTTTGTTTACTTGAATGAACGTCACGGATTCGGCCACCGGTGCCAGTAGCTAAAGAGCAAAGTTATAATTAGTTACGGTTAAGTAATTTACAGGCGCCCGGAAATGGAGAAACTCCAGTAGGGAAATTATGAGTTTCGGCTGTGTAGATGATATGCCGCATTGACTCTTCTGTCTTTAGTTTGCTGCAATTTGACGAATTCACAGGCAGAAGATTTTTGCTTTTGAATCCGTGTATTGCGCTAAAAGTGTACTTGGATATTTAAGAGTATTTAGTTTTACCTGCTGTTGTCACAAAATGCAATGACGTTGTTCTTGTTTGAAAAGCGCTGAGTGTCTTGAACACATTTGAATAACGACTTTTCGCGAGGATTTCCATCGATGTAGATTTTGCCACGAAACAACCAGTGCCGAGAATGCTCACTATTGCATTGGGCCAAGTCGAAAAGCTCGACATCCGTTGGAGAACGATTAATGCTGCGGAAAAAGTCCAAATAATAAGCTTTGTCTGACTCGTCAAAAGCCAAGCCAAGTTCTTCGTTCAGACGATCCAATTCCTGAGCTCCATTTTCACCCAACAAATCAATTGTGAAAAATGATTCACGTTGGCCTTCCGAAAGTGTGAAGTCTTCCAATTTGATTTTATCGTACAAGCATTCCGTCATTTGATCGCCAAACAAATTCAACAAGTCCGCGCCTTGAAGAGCTTGAGCAACACTCAACTGGCCAATCTTGTAACGCCGTGATTTTTCAATACGTAAGATGCCGTCCAAACCAGAAGCATTGCAAGCAGAAACTGCATTTGTCTTAAAATTTAATTGGGACTTATTTTTTGCATTATAGTGTTTTACTAACCGAGAATGGAGTTGTAAAATTGAGACGTGGCCCAATTTCAACTACAAAATCCAAATCTCTGAATTTCGACTTAGTTGATAGTTGAGGTTCGAAAACATTGTGAGATAGAAGCCAAGCCTAAAAGTATACGGATGATTATTCTCGAATTTAAATTTACCAAATGCGCATTTTCTCCAGTTAGCAACTTCTCGGCGTACCGTTCACTCTCAACAATAACATAAAAGCAAGCTTCCTCCTCTACATCTGGAGCAGACTCTTGGCCAATAAAGCCGGCCAATCGCTTAGTGAGCAGTGAGAGCTCAAATCTGTTGCTCACGGGAGAGTAAAATCGTAAACACTTTTGAGGCATTTTGCTCAACTGTTTGTGAAACAGAAAGTAAGAAAGTTTATTTGTAAACAACAAAGCATGTTCCTCCCCTCGATCACACAATAATGATAAAGATCTAAACGAGGAACTGCTCAACGAGCAACACACTGGACATAAAGATGCCGTCAAAGTTTTTCGACTGTTTTCACGGACAGTTGACAAATAGATGATGATCAGAGTTGAGCCTGATTCGATTACGCAACAATAAAATTGTGCGTTCCGCGCAACAAACACTATTTTCAGAGAAAAACTACCTTTGAGTATAAAGATCAGTGAATTTCACTGACTCAAAAAGTTGTAAACAAATCAATAAACTGCGTGAACTTCTCCTCGAATCACATAAAAACAATAACGTCGATTAAATTGGTGTGGTTCGTTTAAGGCTTTTATTGTTTCGGAGCTCTTAAAATAGCGTCACTGCCAGAACTGGAACCACACTGGATGAAATGCATTTCTCTTAAGATTCAACAAATAATTAACAAAGAAATAGTTAGAACAATCCTTTATACGAACAACTGGACAATTAGATCACAAATTTGTTCAAGATAGATCCTCATGTGGCGGTAGTAGACATGACTTCGGGCTTCTTCAACGATGGTAAAGTCGGAGGCGGAGGTCTAAACAAAGTATTAGAAGAGTCAAAGATCAATGCATAGAACTTACCGTGGCAAATTGAACACAACCTTTACCGAATCATAGATGAACCACTGGAGAGCAGTCAAAGTGCCGATCATGATAATACGCGGAACTAATCCACCCCAAACGCCTAAAATTTAAATCGTAAATATGCAGAGAGATGAAAACTGCTTACCAATGGGCCCCAACTTCTTCAAAATGTCAACAGCTGATGCTCCTGAGTCTTGATTCAACTTTGAAACAACAGTATCTGCGGGATGTGAAACAACAGCGCAGAAGACACCAGCAATGTAACCAGCGACGAAGGTGACGACCAATTGTTCGGGTTTAGAACATTGTTCACGTGGCTTTGGAACAACGTGCTTGTATAGCAATTCAACAGTTCGCTCGAAGCAGGCAAATTTCATCATTGTGTATGGAATTTGCCGCATCCAGCTAAACAGATAAGATTATTTTTGAACCAAATGAAATCAACTTACAGTGGCGGAAGACCCTTGTAGAAGCCAGTCAATCCCTCAGATTTGTAGATGAACGGGACGCACCCGCGTAATGTCGGTGGAGCTCCAGGAGAAGTTTGAATGCGGACCTTAGTAGCTTCCATCGGTGCAAGCAAAATGTCAGCAAAGAATTCAGCAGATGCTGAGGAAGCCAAATACAAAGAAGTGCGCCAATGATAAGCAAGTTCTTCGCCCAACAAATCGCCATAAACGATCTTGAACATCTCGTAGAAGCCGAATTTGCCCAAACCTTGCAACGAATAGCCAATTGCAGTCGGTGCCCATCCTTTGCCCAACGCTCGAACGCCTTCTTCCGTCAAAGTAGTCCGGACCCCTCCAATAATGCCCTTGTACTTCTCCGGATTGACCTGAATGCGACATTTGATCAAATCCAACGGAACAATTAGAGTGTGAGTAATGCCACAAGACAAGATCCCACCAAAACCACACAAAGCGTAGTACTTGCCGGAACCGAACTCAACTGGCGCATTACCTAGAAGTGTAAATTCAATTGCCATAGAATAATAAACACTTACTTGTAGCACAGTATGCTTGACGTGGCATACCAAACGGATTGACAGTCGTGCTTTTTGACAACTCTTCGACGATACCCATTTCTACAATCCTAAAAACTCAAAATAATGAACAAACTGGGCAAATCGCAAAGGCAGACACAATAACCGACTCAAAAAACAAAGAATGATCATTTTTACGAGTTTTGTTCAAATTCTAAAACATTCGTTTATTCAAGCACATGTAAAATTATTACACTTTGTTGAAGGCTATTGGAAAGATTTGTTTTGTGAAAAGAGATCTTTAAATAGTTGCCCGGCGCATTAAGAGATCAAAACAACTAAACACAGACTACAATTAAAGCGTTTGTTAGAAAAAGAAGACTTTAGATTGAGGAAGATTATTAGTGGACTGACTAGAATTCAATTTACAAGTTGGAAAGCAAAACTGATCAAAACTCTTGATTGTTCGAAAAGTTGTTGGCGCTAAAGACCAGCTATCTTCGTTGACTTTTTTGTTATTGATCACAAAAATATCAAGGTTATGAAGACTGCCGACGACAGATCCTTGCTTTTTACGTAGTTTGCACTGAGTTTCTTCTCGATATGTTGAATAGTCGGAAATGGATGTTTCGAGTGTGTATTTGAAAAAGTGCCGTGCAAAAATGAGAGCCAATCCAACAAATGTGCTCGCAAGTCCTAAAACAATTTGTTACTGTGGCTTGTATAGTCAAAATTCTTTTAATTACCGCAAATAAAAGTTGCATAGAAACAATAAGAGAAGTGAAACTTCAAAAATGCAGTCTGGCCTTGAGGACTTGGAAACCGAATGACTAGTTGATTTGGCGTTGACGAGAAATAACACAAATTTGCCAGAAGAGTGTTTATTCCAACACATAGACTGAGTACTCCAAATTTGTTCGGTAAGATGTACAAAAATAGAAATTGAAATATCCACAGCGTGAATGAAAACCACAACAATGCTGCCGTGTAGTAACCCGCAAAATGCAGTTTTTTGCCGTAATCAAATCCGTTCAAATCGATTGTTAGAAACTCAAGGATTGTCAAGAAAGGATACAAACTTCCTCGCTGTAAAGCACGTTCAAATTCAATGGGATTTCCTAAATTGCCAGAATACATTACACACGTTATTATCATAAAAGTTGCTTACTGTTTCGAAGTTCAAATTGTTCATTGTAGTTGAGAAGAGGACCTTGTGCTAAAAGCATTTTTGTTTAACGCTAATTGTTTAAACACTACTTTGTAATGTGATGTTGACTTTTGAAAGACCGATATTTATTTGAAGATAGGCGTCCATTCTTTGATTATTAAAACACTTGTAGTTGACCAAAATTCTCGCTTCCGCTTTTTGCCAGCACGGTTGAAAGATTGAAACTAGCAAGCTTGCACCAGTAAACATTGTGAAAAGAAAAGTGATGGCTGAAGTGAGTTTTTGATGTCGAATTCCAGGCAAGACAATCAAAAACGCAATTGACGGGATTATAAAGATTGAAAGTAGGCCGATTAGTTGCCGATTTATAGGAAAAGGAGCTGGTCCCACTTGAAAATCACTTGGACTTCCATTTTCACGAAATGCGCTGAACCAGCCGATCATCCAAAATGATATGTAAGTAAATTGTACAAAACCGATAACAGTAAAGCAACGGTTTCCCAATCAAATCTTTAAAAGTTGACCCAATTTCTCGGCCTGCATTAAATACGCACGTTACGCCTTCGCGTCAAACTTCCAATCTACGAAAAAACGTGCGCATCGCCAAGTTGCACTATAAAAACAGAAACAAGTCGGTTTATGAGCGTGTGAACAATGACTAAAATTCCAAGTGCGCGAACGGTTCAATAATTCAACTCTGAGTCAGTTGTTTCGAAATGCAAATATTTGAAGGTTTGTATTCAAGGTTCACGAGTAATTTGTAAAAACTTTATTGAAAAAAGCAATCAACAACAACGAGCCCCTACTCTCCTTCTTCCAACGAAGTCTGAGTGGCTGACAAGTCTTTGCAACAAATATTTTGAGCACAGTAATAACCTGCTGGACATACACGGTGAGGAGTGCATTTGATCGGCTGATTAGTGTTCGGAAAGAGCAATGGAGGTTCATTGTTGGGGACACGCTCTCCGTTGTCTGCTTATTGTTGTGTGTCGGATTCGCGGGGTAGTTGCGGCAAAGAAGTCTTCGGTGCCCGAAGCAACTTGTCGATTTGTGCTGGTTGCTTTGCAGCAGATGTAGTCGTTTACAACTTTGGAGAAATAACACCGATGAGGCGACGTGCAAATTTGACTATCTTCTGCACAAGAAATGACTCCGCTGTTTTCGTCCAATTCGGGCATTCTGAATTGATTTCCACCACAAACATTTTCTATAAATACCATTTCACAGTTTAGAAAGTAAACAACAAATCCATACCCATGCAAATAGATCTGTAAGCTGCTAAATGAGGCTTGCACTTGCACTTTCCTTTCGAGCAATGAGCTCCATTTTGACACTGCTCTTTAGTTACACAACTCTCACCCAACTCGGCTTTTTTCAAGCAATGACCTTTGTGTAGAATCTCATCCGGTTTGCACTTTCGAGTTTTTGGCTCTTCGGCCTCGCTACTAGCTGGTTTGACTCGACGTTGAGAAGTGTCTTCATCGAAGTCTGGAATGCACAGATTATTTTCTTGCTTTGTTCCGTCGGGACAGCGGCACACATGCGCAGAACAGACAGATGTTCTTGGACATTGATCACTCGTCAAACACGAATCGCCAATCTTTCGAGAACTAAACTTTTTAGATGTTAAACTTGTCATTAAAGCTTATTAAGAAGATTGTTTAAAGAACTTACACACAAACTCCATTCTTTAATTGTTCATTTGGTCGACAAGTAAGGTGAGATTTTGGAGGGGGAGCCATTGGTTGACTGGGCTTCGAATTTTGTTTATTTTCGGTAAACTTGTTGTTATTGATGTCAGGTCGATTGATTTCATGTTGGATTTCTGTTTGCGTTTTGTCTTTTGACTTTTCAGACGGCTCTTCTGGCGGAGAAACTGTGCTGCGATCTGCCTCAATCTGCTTCACCATTGAGCAACAGACATCTTTATTGTCGCGAGTTTTTTGGCATGAAAATCCGTCAGGACAATTGTTAGGCATACCACGCTTGCATTCTTCTGGCTGCCCACTTATTCCAACATACGAGACGCTTGATTCGGGACACCCTACAAAAACAATGTTTTTAGGCAAATCTTTAAGTAAGTAACAAACCGGCTTTTTGAGCGCAGCATTGGAACTGCTTGTTTTTATCGGAGAATTGACAGAAATAACCTGAAAAGTGTGCTTGTTTCGCATTGAAGTTAAAGCTTACCGAGTGGACAAGTATTTGGGCCTGAAGCAGTGCAAACTTGAGGATTTGTTGTGCCTTCCGCAAAATATGCAACTTGATCGTTTGAACAACCGCTTTCTTGCCCATTAAGTTCTTCTTCCTCTTCAGAAATAGCTTCTTTTCCACAACATTGATATCGTTGAAAGGCCGTTGCATATTGACACGAATAGTGGTTAGGACAAGCTAAACAACATCAGTAAGGAATCCAAAGCCTGTCAAAAGTATGTTAAAAGCTTGCCTTTGTCTTCCGCATTAAATGGATCACAAGCCACAATTTGATGACGTTTTGTGTAGGCGTACGGCAAGTCTTTAGGACAACCTTCCGTGACAGCAGCAACGTCGCCTTTACAGCAATATCCAGTAAGGTTGTTTTGTGATTTAGCACAACGATAGCCAGACGGACACGACATAAAAGCACCAAGCATACAAATTTTGGCTGAAAATTGTGACTTTGAAAAGCACTGTAAAGTTTGAAACTCACGCATTTTTGTTTTCTCATCAACCAAAAAGTCAGAACCGCCACGACAAACATCTAAATTTCATTTCAATAAAAGCACTTAAGTTTGAAAACTACTTTGTGCCGAACAGCAAAAGCCTTGCAAAACACCGCTAACGCGACTTTGACACGAGTAGCTATCAGGACATTGATTGAGGTTTGAAGATAGTGTGCATCGAGTTGGTTGAAGAGTTTTTTGTTGGCGGTAAAGCGCCTTGCCATTTGGACAAACATCTAAAAGCTTGTTTGCAACTTACATAAACTTTTACACTTACTTCCTGATCTTGAAGCGCAGCAAAAATAACGGTTATGTGATGATGAGAAACGACAAAGAAATCCAGAAGGACATGAACCGGCAATATTGACTGTGCACTCTTTTACTGACTAAAAGAATTGCCGTTTATCAACTAACTACTAAAGGTCTTACTTCGTCCATCGGATTTAAATATGCCTTTTCGCCTTCAGGACAAACATCGGATGGCGGAGATCCACAACAAACGTTTTTAGTTGTAAGTGAATTATATTTACACGTGTAGTCCATGGGGCACGAATTGACAATTGTTGGCGAACAGTCGATTACTTTCTTTATATTGATGTCTTTGTAAGTGATTTCTCCAGGTGCACATGCTAAAGTTTAAAGAATTAACATGAAAAGCTTCTGCTTGATACCCGAAGAGCTGCAGAAGTTAACACACTCGGATTGAGAAGGGAAATTGTCTAAAACAAACAAGTCAGATTTGCTAAGTTGATTAAATTATTACTCAAGTTTCCGTTACATCCGTTATACGAAAATTTACTGCACTCTTTTGTCACAATATTGAAATAGTAACGACTAATTGAATTCTTCGTGCATTGATTTCCGGCCGAAGGTGGTAGTGAACCTAAACTCAAAATATTATGCTCACTTAAAAGGTTGCGCTTACAAATGTGAGCTCTTGACGGACAACAGCGATGAGCGACGTTTCCGTTAAAGTTGATTGCAACACACTCATGACTTACCGGACAAGATATTGTGTCGGTGCAAACAGTAAACTGATTCGTGTTTAAGTCTCGAAGTGGCTTAAATTTTAAAATAAAGAAACTTTTGATGTGCACGTTCCTTACTTGACCGCCATTCGGACAACCGCCAACCCCACAGTAATCTTGACAATCTTCAATTGAAAGGAAAGAGTTTGAGTTTCCGTCTAAATTAATCGGATAATTACTGAAGTCTAGCTAAAACACTTACCGCATCCCTAAAAACAATGTTGACATAGCAATAACTAAATTTGCCTTTTAAAGCTTACCTCATATTGAAAAGATTCACAAGTTTGTTTATGTGAGTTGAAATAAAAGCGGAAAGACCGACCGCTTCCACATTGTACACCTTTGTCTGGACTCAATGAACACGTATAGCCTTTTGTAGCACAACATCCGAATGAAGTGCCGTCAAACATGCACTAAACAGGTAATTTAAATAGGCAAAGTCTAGGAAGTAAATGTACCTGATAATTCGGAGGGCACATTTTGCCACCAGCTTTTGTCGAACACTTGTAAAAGTTTCCGTTGCTGTCTCGATGCGCTCTGCCCTGCGGACATTTAGGTTCCAGTGCAATGTTGCGGCATTTTTGTTGGCAATCCATAAGCGAGTTGAAACTGAAGGCTTAAAGTTGCACTTACAGTTTAAAGGATAAACTTACTTGTTGTCATTGCCTTGGCATCTAAATTCAAAAACAATTTAATGCATTTGAAGATACAAACAAACCCTGTATATTGAAACATCTCACATTGTCTTGTTGCTGCATTGTACCTGGAAGCAAAATAAATAAGTATTTGTTTAACTGTTAGATGATTACCAATATCTTCGCACTGAACTTGTGCAATCTCCGTAACGTTTTGGCTGTGTACAAATTGATTGAGCCGTTGGACAGCAAACCTTGTGAGCCGTTTCACCTAAAAAGGCGATGTAACGGAATTGTTTTGCTTATTCTTTACATTGATGTGAGGTTGGGCAGTCATCTTCAATTAAACAAATTAAGCAAAGCATCCTCTTAACGTGATCATTTCAATACCACAAAGCTTTTCAACAAACGAAAGCGTTTCTCAAGAATTGTAAGTTACTTTTAAAGTAGTCTTTTATTTTAATTGGCAAATCAAAACGATAAGTTTTTGCTGATTGAAATGTTCTCGTTAAGAAGATGTTTGCTTTTACTTTGTGTCTCGCATCTTTGCCAGTCTTCTCCAATACTAAATTGTGTTTTTATTGTTAGATAGAGTTTGGCAGTTAAAAAGTTACCGCAACGGATTGCCATATTCACAAACTAGTTTTGAACAGAAGTTCTCGCAATCTTGTTTGTTGAAAAATGCATTATAAGTGCCCAAGCCTCCCTCATACATGAAGTTTGTGCCTGAAAGTATGAGCACCTTTATGGAACTTGTTTATTTAAAACTTACATCTTCCTTGTTCGGTGTCATAATAAAACCGACTCACTGGACGAACTCCGGCAATTTGAATGCCTTTGTCAAAGCTTTCAGTTGGATTGTAATCATGAGCTCTTCCTCCAAGTGGAGAACAGATATGAGCTATTGTCGGACAACAATGCTAAAAAGGTTAATTTAATTTTGCTTCGTTTGAGAATGTGTGTATTCTTATTATTTGTGGCTTTAAACGTTAGAATAAACATATTTCAACAATACCTGATGTGAGCCGATAAGAGTGCAATGAAATTCCGTGTTACAACCACCGGACACATGAAGACAGTTTGTAACCGGAGTTTCATCGTAAATTTGAGCGCGGTTGTGCTGGTTAAATTGAGTTGGGCCTCGACGACATGTGTCTCGACAGTAACTTTCGCAGTGATCAACAGTTCGGAAATTGTTCGGCGAGACGTTTTCACTTTGATTAGGATCCTAAATAAGACAGAATCTACATGAAAGATGCAGAACAATCAACATACCCACAAAAACTGGCTGCAAGTTCCTGTCACCTAAAATGAAGTTTCAAACAACACATTGCTTACAAGAAAGTACCGAGTTGTACCACCATCGTGGAATTGAAGGTTCGTCTCCTTGTTCCATCGGCTGAACACAAGTGAAAGCACGCGAATGACAACAAATGCCGTCAATTGTATCTGAATATTCGGGAAAGTATTCGTGCTTGACTTGAGGATGCGGAACACAGTTGTAGATGTCAGCAATAAAAACATCCGTTTCGCCGTCTGGATAAATGCACCAAGTAGATCCGTCACCTGCAAATTTTAGAGGTTTTATAAGTTTTGTTAAAAATCAAGTTTTGCCTTTGTTTGAATGGTGAACTTCATTGCTTGTACTTGTGCCTAAACGTATTCAAATTTAAATTGTCGTTTAATCTTTGTTGTTACACAGCACTGGCATGTAAGAATCGGGTCCCAACGGATGAGTTGTCGGATTTGCTAACAAAGTGGCTGGATTTGGTAATTCTAAAAATGCAAGGCTTCTTATTTGTTTCTTATTTATTACAAAATTTGTCAAATACCCGGATTATTTGGCTCTGGCAAAGCACACGACGGGGGCACAGTTCCACTGACGCAAACAGTGCCATCACGTGTTTTTGCAGGTACAGTATGCTCGGGACACTTAAAGTTTTATCTTAAATATCGGAAAAACAAGTAAATAGATACTTCACAAAGTCCACCACGCGCACACTTGCTTCCCGGCCAAACCGCTTCGCATTGCAAGTCTTCCACACATCCTGAATCTCCTGGATTGACTTCTAAAATGATATGTTTACAAAAACATTCAAAACAACTGCTTACTTGGCCAGCAATAACCCGGAAATTGCTACATAATCAGACAAGCAAGTACAAGCACCGTTAAAGCAATACATTCCGCTTTGGCAATCTAAAATCACCTCATTAAACGTTAGAATTTCTGTTTTACCCGTGTTAAAAGCACAAAGGTCTCCAGTTCTTGATCCACCTGAAACTAAATTTTAGTCAATCTAACTAGTTTCTACAACAATTTCAATTGATTCAAAATGTTACTCGATCTCTTCCGATGCACTTTCACTACTGGCGGATCACATCGCTGTGTCAATGCATTAAATTCCAGATCTTCATGGCATAAGACCGATTGAAATGTGCCGTTGTCACAAGAAACAAAAGCTCTCGGGTCCATCCGAACGATCCTAAACACAAGTAAGCATAAACCTTCTTTCTTCAATCAACTAACTTCAAATCTTCATCACAGAACAAAAAGTGTTCACGTCGTCCGTTGATTGAACATGATGCTTCGGGGTCGCTTAAACGCTTGCAATGTGTGCATGCAGCGCCAAGCTCGCAATCAGCGTTGACTAACCGAATATTGACTGAACAAAGGTGTGAGTTGTGTCAAAGAATGAAACTCACCTAATAAGAAGAAAACAAAGATACCCGCAATTTTGAAGTGTTGCCAAGAGCAATTGTACATAACTAGCTGGATGAACAAAAATAACAATTACACAATAAAAACAGCGTGCCAATAGAACGGCATAGATGGGAGAAAATTATAGATATCGTAACCAATTGGCAAAATCCACAAACTTCAGCTTCCGGCACCAATTAAAGCAATCCTTTTCAACAGCAATTCACACGAGCCGACAGTATTATTATCGCGAGGCGTAGCGAAAGGACAACGAGCGAAAAACCAATTGTGCAAACTCTTAGCTACATAAATCTGTATTGTTTGCGGTTTAATTTCACGGCTCAAACCATGAGTGGGTGTCTTCGCACAGTGTGGATTCGTCGAGCGCAGTTGTTGGCCAAGTTTAAAACTCGAACAAGTAAAATACACGAGTGTCTGTTCGAGTCGATGAGCTGTTGTTTGGCCGTTTCCGAGCGGCCACTCTCGAGGGTCAACTTGCGCATTCTCAATCACTTGCGCAATCAGGCCACGTCGCGCCACTGACCACATTGACCCCGCTCTGTTACAATTAGACGTGTCGACTTAAAGCACCGACTTAACAACGCGCTGGCAAAGAACAGAGCTTTGCTCTTAGCCTACTTGATTTCCTCATCAGAAAATGGACGCGCGACAACTTGATTGCATGGAATGTCTAGTTGGCAACAAACGAATCCAAATTGCTCACCTTGATCATTGCTTAATCATTGGTTTTTATGATTAAAGTTTAACGTATTCAAAGATCTTTAATGAAGCCTTTCCAGACTGAACTCCAGACTTTTGAATCATTTCCGAACAAAAAGTTTTGCAGAGATTCTTTAAACAATTCCAAATATTGGTTTATTGAGCTTCCAAATGATTAAAGATTACATGAGTTGAGTAATGAGGAACTGAGAAGGCTTCTTTTTCAGAGCTGTTTTTCAAAAGTTGACTCAGATAAGAGGATGAGTTAGCCGATTAGTGCTCAATTAAAGTTACGGTTTGGCTTCATTTCCGCTTGAGGAGTTTGACGAATTTGAAGATGCGGTTCGGCGACTATTTGCACTATTTCGGTTGTTGTGATCAGGAACTCGTGGGTTGCGATCGGCAGTATCTCCCAACGAAGAATATCTTGGAGGCGGCGGAGGAAACATTCCATCGGGCCGAACAGCACCTTAAAGGACATACATTAAATTAAAGACTCGAGGCAGAATTCTACCTGGCAGTAAATCTTGATCCGCAAATTGCTGGATATTAGTTGATAACCAGATCGGCGATGTGTTAGGACTTTCAATTACAATTGCGCTGCATTCGTTTACTGTGTTGGCAGAAATGTAACTGTAGCGCAGACCAATCAGTCCAATTAGAACAAGAAATGAGGCCAAGAAATATGAAAAGCTGATCAGAACCGGGCTGCTAAAACAAAGTTTGTTGTTACATATGTGATGATGCTTCTTACTTGAACTTAATAGAATCGGTCAAAACAAAAGCACACTCGACAACAACCAAAAATGAAAGAACTATGAAAACAATTGAGGCAATAAAAGCGAATTTCCTGAAAGCATTCATTAAGTTGAGTCGACAAAAGAACTTGATCAAACCTGATTGGATATAACTTCTTGAAAACCTGGTAGTCCAACACCGTATCACCCTCGCCCATTGCAAGTGCCGAGTGAGAATGGTGGTGGCGAACAGAAAGAGATGATAGAAACACACTCCGTTGAGGCGTGTGCAAATCAAAACGCTTATCTCTTTCACTTGTAAGGCTTCTTTGGCAACAACATGGTCGTTTTTCGAAATTCAGTTAATATCATCTTCTAGTGCCATCTTCTTTTGTTAATCACGGCCGCATCTGGAGCAAAATAATTAACTGCTGGCATCTGAAGCGACATCGGAAAACTCTAGAAAGACGCTCGTAAATGGATCGGAAAGGATGTACTAATCTACCGTCTTCTATCGTCTTCCAACTCCATTTGGAATATTAACTTGTGGAAACAGGGCAAAAGTCACGTTCAACAGTTGATGTAACATTAATTCCATAGAGTTTTGTGTAGATTAATTTTTAAACTTTCACAAACAATTTCACCACTCTTTATTATAAATGATTGGTGTCGCTGGACCGTAAACGTTTCATTGAGAATTCAACTGTTTTTTGATAGACTGCCAACAAATGGACATTATTGGAATTGCATTGCTGTTTGGTTAGAACAATTGCGACAATTTCACGCCGATTGCGTTCATGCAAATTTATTAAATTCTCAACTGCGACGGTCCATCGAATGGCTCTGTAATTGTTAGCCGGAGATGGCCGTCGGCGCAGAGCATTTAAGTGCCGGCCAAGAGTGTTTCCAGGACGACGGCGCGGACACACGAGTTCCGTTTCTTACAGGCAACAGAACACTGCTCCTGGCGCTTGAATCACCTGGCTGGCTAGGCTTGGTCGTTGCTGCGAAAAGGTCGTGCAATTACCTCTACTTCAACACACTTTCCTAATTAATGTTTTGCTCAACTTTGAAGCGCGCTTACATCCCCCATTTGCATCCGGCGCCAACCAATGCATTTGTGAGCAGATTTCAGTTGTCAGCTAGCATTCAGGATTTACTTTAGAGGAAGTTTTGTAGCCGTTTCTGGGGATTAGTCAAATTGTCACTGAATGTATGATTAGTCGAGTGTTCGTTCAAAAGCAGCGTTCACGATACAATTTTGCTAATGAGTTTATGCGCTTCTTTGCTGTTTGAACATTTCAGTCGGAAGCGTCGATTCTTTGATTAGTTTTAAACCCTCTTATTCCACTTATCAGACAATCTCATCGGCGCCTTTTGAGTTATGGCCAAATTAATCAACAGAGATTGTCACACACGGCCTCCGCTGGGAACGGCCATACCGGCTTTCCGCGAACTGGCGCTTCGATTTGATGTATGTTTCCCGTAGGCAATTTTCTGCCTTTTATGCAGGCGCTTTCTTTGTGTAACGCGTGTTTCCTGGCGAATTTCTTGGTGCATAAACTGTAACCATTTCTTCGCATTCACTTTGCAATTTGGCCAATTCCCTTTCAATGAAGTCCAAACACTTGCTTGCAATTTGCATAAAACGCGGAATCGATCTTTAGTCGTTTCTGCGAATTGTCCGCTCATATAGCGCATATTTATGAGAATTTTGCTGATGCTTCCTTTGGCGTTCGAGTGGGTTTGGCACATTTGCGTTTATGCATCTCAATTAAAACAAATTGCATTAGTTGGCGAGCATCACATTATTGCAGACTTCGTGAGCTCGATTTGCGTGTCTGGAGAGCCAGTGGCTACTTATTTCCTCATTGTTTTGCAAACAAGCGTGTCATCCGGCACAAGTTGCAGACGTTCCTTTTCAAGCTATTATGACAAGAATGAGGAGTGCTGCGAATTTTACCCTTTGTTTGTTTGCCATGGTTTCCTTCTTCCTGGCCGGATGGTCACCTTCAGCGGTAGGCTTCTTCGAATGCAGCACCCAACAGTGCCCAGCTGTCTTTTCGCTGCTCAATTTGACTATTTTATGGTGATTATTATTCGACCGAGTTCGCAACTGCCTTGAGTGATGTTGTTTTGAGGGGTTTTCGGTTGGCTGCTGTTTTGTGCGATGCGTGAACGGCGTGCCGTAAGGCTCAGCATTTTGATTGTGTGTCCAATTGGACGCCAAAGGAGTGTTCAGCTAGGTCGGTATTGTCGATGTTGTTTCGGTTGATTGCACAAGCGCCAGGCGTGCGAACCCGACTGCCAACAACAGGTTGGATGTAGTAATTCCTACGCATTCAATTCATGTGTTGCTTTTTCTATATTTTGGCCAAAACCGTGTGGGCTAAATTAAGCGGCTTGTCGATTACTAAAGTTGTCTGCCAATTAGCTGGCAGCGTTCTTACAGGTCTAGTGGTCATCCCGCCGTAGTTTCCGCACTAATTACTTTCCGCTCTTTTGAACACCTTCGGCTACATTTGTTTGTATTCGTGCTTTTTGTTATTCGATTTTTCGGCATTTAACTTTTCAACTCTTAATCTTTCAACTTTAGGCAGCTCAGCGGCCTCACAATGACTGAGGATGTTGAATCCCATATTAAAGAAAAATTTGATTTACACAAGAGACTGGGGAAGGGCGCTTATGGAATTGTAAGTTTCCTAATTTAGTAGTTGCCATCACTAATTAACAAATGTTAAGGTCTGGAAGGCTACCGACCGCCGTTCTCAAGACACAGTTGCACTAAAGAAGATCTTCGACGCATTCAGGAACCAGACAGATGCACAAAGAACATTCCGAGAGATTATGTTTTTACAAGAATTTGGCAGACATCCTAACATAATTAAGCTTTTCAATATTTTAAGAGCAGAAAATGATCGGTGAGTTTTGAGAGTGATGATTGTTTAATTATTTCGTTTTAGCGATATTTATTTGGTGTTCGAATTCATGGAAGCTGATCTGCACAACGTTATTAAGAAAATGACCATCCTCAAAGATATTCACAAGCAATACATTATGTGCCAACTTTTTCGTGCTATTCGCTATCTTCATTCTGGAAATGTGCTTCATAGGTATTGCAGTTGTGCTCTTCATTTTTAATCCAATTTTAATTTCAGAGATTTAAAGCCTTCAAATGTGTTGCTTGATGCAGACTGCCGCGTTAAACTTGCTGACTTTGGATTGGCGCGTTCCTTATCACAGGTAAGTTTTATTTCTGCATTTGTTTAATAGTGGATTGTTTTTAGCTTGACGATTTCCCCGAAGGTCAACATATGCCGGAATTAACTGTAGAATTCCACTTATTCATTCAATTTTAATTTGCTTTCTTTTAGGAGTATGTTGCGACGCGATGGTATCGAAGTCCGGAAATTCTACTAGCTGCTAAACGTTACACGAAGGGAGTCGATATGTGGAGCTTGGGATGTATTCTTGGAGAAATGCTGTTGGGTCGTGCATTATTTCCCGGTTCTTCAACAATCAATCAAATTGAACGCATTATGAATTCTATTAATAAGCCGTCAAAGGTAAGTTCTTAATAATATTGAATTGGATAATTAACAAATTGATTTTAGGCCAGACATAGACAGTATTGGATCTCACTATGCCGTTTCTGTACTCGAAAAAATGCCCCAGAGGCCGAAAAAGCCTATTGAATTAATGTTGACAAATGCTAACAGTCAAGCTCTCGATTTAGTTAATAGGCAAGTGGTTATTCAAAAAGTGCTTGTTAATAATTTTCTTTGTTTTCAGATTACTTATTTTTGCGCCTCACAAACGTTTAAATGTTGAACAGTGTTTAATTCATCCGTATGTTTTGCAATTTCACAATCCCGTCGAAGAACCGGCTTTGAATTACGATGTTACGTTGCCTCTTCCCGATCACATTCAACTAACAGTTCAAGACTACAGAGAAAAACTATATGAAATGATTATGTCAAAGAAAACGCACATTCGACGCATTCAGCATGACAAGCCAGTCAACAGGGTTGCCGTTCCTCAAGCTCAAAAACAGCAGCAATATGCACAACAAGAGCCTCAAAGTCATGAATCTTCTAGCAGTTCTATTCAACGCCCTTACTCTCAGCCGAATCAAAATCCGTCAATGTCTGCATATTCAAGCCACTCTTACAATTCAAACGCTTCAATAACTCAAAAACCTCGACCCAACACAAGTATGAATTCAATTGATTCTCATGCATCAGTTTATTCGAACGGTTACGCAAACGGAGGCCAAAAAATCCAGCCATCTGTTTCCACAAACGTTTTGAGCAAATCTCGACGAGGTTCAACAACAAATCAAAATCAAGTTGCAAACGGCGCTATAATTGGGACTGATGTTCGAAGAAGCGCAAGTCAGAGTAACGGATTATCAAATGGACAGCAACCAGTTGTTAAAAACGGGCAGCCAAAAATATACCAAAACAATAATCACCACAGCTACAACAATATAAGTTATCAACAAGCCAGACAACAAACATCAGATCCTCAACAACAAAGAATGATTGACGCTAAAAGGTTGGTTTTAAAGCAAAGCCAGTCAAGACATTAAACATGTTGTTTTAGAAAAAACGGAACATTGAATGGCATGCTGAGTCGAGTAGGTCTAGGATCTGCGCATTATCATCAAGCAGTTGCAAACCAACAAGCACTCGTGAATAAAAATGCTATGATGAACGGCAATCGACGAAATTCAAACAACATGTGTCCGAGTGTAATTGAAAAACGATGCGCTCCGATTGCTCAACCAGAAAGCAGTGACTTCGAATCTTCTCGGTCAAACTATCCACCTCAAGTGGTAGCCAACAATTCAAATCAAATGAACAATGGTGTTCAGCAAAGGAACGTATTTACAAGCGCTGGTTACAAACCAGAGCAGAAGAACGGAGTTGCGAGACAAAATGGCACTAGAGGTTGTGTTAACATTATTTAGCATTCAATAATCTTCTTTTTTGTAGAACGAGCACAGAGCGCTGACAATAGAATACAACATCATCAAAATCAGCAGCAACAAGTTGTCCACGAAAACGGAGTTGCAACCAAAGCTAAAAAGGAGCTAAGGAGATCTCACGACCGCTTAGGTGAACTGCTTTCTGCGTTGAGACCTTCCAAATCGGCGTCAAACGGCACTAAACACGGCTTTCAAAATATTGGTGCTATTTTAAGTTAACTCATTCGTTTACAAAATGAACAAACCGATCTGTTGACGCTTCCACGATGTCTTAGTTTTTGGCCAGTTCGGGTGTTTATATTTAAAAGGGCTGGCCGGCAATAACAAACGCTTTCAAACAATGAAATTACACAAATTACGGTTACTTATTGTTGTCTTACATAGTCAGAGCTTACTTGTGCAATTTAATGCATGTTTGTATAGTTGTTGTGTTAATAAATCAACTTGCTTTGTATTTCGAAATGACTTAATTCAAGTGCAAATTGCTGCGTCGAGTTTACAAATTGCGTGGCTGCGCAGTGGTTACCATAGTTTCGAATGAAGTGCAACGTGTGCGCAGACGCTCAAACACCTAAATCCGACGCCTTCGGTCGAAATGCCGCGCAATTGGCCAAAACAAAATAGGGATTGACCGGATAGAGTCGGATAGCATGGCAACAAATAAATTGACTGCAAATGAGTCGGGCCAGTTGAGTTCGGCACCGTCTCTACTCTTTACGTTGTTTGCGCACTCCGACATGCCAACCTAGCTGGCTGGTATCTTATCAACTGGAGTGCCATTGACTGAGTGCCGATCAAGAGGTCAAATTTGAATACGGCGAGAGCATTCAAGACGGCAAGATGCGTCGTCGTGAGTGGAATAGTTTATCTATTCCGCTTCTTTTGTTCTTCGTTTCCTACTGTAATGCCCAACAAAGCTATCGAGAACAGTCAACTGTTGACTTTTTCGGCAACAAGAATCCCATCTTCAATTACATGCCAAATCCGGGTCATGTCGACGTGGAGCGTCTAGAACAAATTCAACAGTACACGGATTTGCGTGAAGAAGAAGGCTGGTGGCATGTGAGTGTGAAGTTGTTTAATTCGAGTTCAAACTGTCATGTTTAGTTGTTCCCATACGGTCCGCTTTATCACGACGCAAGTCTTTGGAACAGGCCGAACCACGATCGTCAAATTGACTTTGATTTTGACTATCCCTTCTATGGCTTCAGATTCAATTACTCGATGGTAAGTGTGAACTTGGAACTTCTTTGAATAACAACAATCTTTTTCGATTTATCCAAATGGCATACTTGCCTTCTCTAATCCTGAGTTCATTCAACCACCATACACCTTTCCCAACCCTCAATGGCCGAAATACAATGATCCTTCGCTGATTGCCGCCTTCTTTGCTGAACAGACTTTCCAGCACATCGGTGAACGTTGTATTTCAAATGTATGGTATCGCTTGGTTTTCCGGCCGCGCAATTTCGAGACCTTCGACGAATGGGGCAATCCACTGCTGAATCCCATAGACAACGTCGGTGATATGTTCAGAACAGCACGAGATCGCTACGAAAAGCAAAAGTGGGGGAGAGTAGAAGATCCCTGGCTATTGGGTTTGTTGAATAGTGTTTAGACATTTAACATGTGACGTTTAGATAACATAACAATGACCATCCGAGAAGGCGCAATTGGAGCAAGCGGTTGGCTTTTTAATCAATACCTAAATAATTGAGTGTTTTCAGGCTTCCGAGCTGACTACGCAGTCATTGTTACGTGGGAAAGAATGGCTTATGGCGGCGGTAAGTGCCTGAAATCAAATGTCTTGTGCACTTTAGAATTTCAGCGCCGAAAGTGACCCAAGTGAACAGATATGACGAAGCAAAGCGCTGGACCAATACTTATCAAGTTGTTCTGGCAACCGATGAAATCCGTTCATACGTTATCTTCAACTACGCTCACATCAACTGGACATCTTCAAACGTGGCTGGTGCTTTACAAGGTCGTGGTGGCTTGCAATCGGCTTTGGCTGGATTCAATGCTGGTAAACAATAATAGTTTTTAAAAACGCTAATAACACTTTTTCTAATTGTTTAGGCAACGGAACAGGTACAGTTAATCATTTTAAGCATGCTCTAAGTTTTGTCAATGTTAGGATGGACATCTCTGCCGTACTCGGGAGAAGGCCGTGTTTTGAAATTGCAGGAATTTTCAAACGTTGGTGTGCCTGGCAGATGGCTCTATAGAGTGGACGAACAGATCATTAATGGCGGATGCAGTAATGAAAGTATTGGCTACATGACTACGGCTCCGATTGCAGCGCAAGTTCTTTCTATTAATGATTTGGGCACTGAACGCTAGTATTTTAGATCAATGATAGGAGGAATACTTGTAAACGTTTCGGGGCCATGTTTGAGAGCAGGCGATGTCGTAAAAGTGGTATTTGATGAGTATGCTGTTGATTGCACAAGAGTATGCCTTGAATAGCTTTTAAAAGCATTGTTAATTAATCTTTAGCTGAACATGATCAGAGCGCAGTGTATTTTGCCTGTCAACACAATTTTCAAAGTAAGCACTCTTTCAGTTATTAATTATTAAGACCTATTTAAGACCGGATTGGTTAACACAAAGATGTCCAGAGATGGAGGTCAATCTTATCCGTACATTGGAACTTTCTACTTCTGTAAGTTGCATACACTTAAACAATATTCAAAGCACACGTTTCCAGTGCAACCGTCACTTGCAACACCTCAAATCAAATTGATCGACAATCCACGTATGCCTTGGAACAACTGGAGATCCCACAACGCAACTGAATTGCGACTTGAATGGGTTTGACATTGTTGTTTGGACTTAGATAACATTGCAATTAAGGCACCTCATAACTTGACGATGGACATCAACGCAAAAGTCAACATCAAGTTATACGGTTATTGGGAAGATGTGGATGATCACCGGTTTGAAGAAGTTGGAACGATTATTGATCAGACTGAAAATGACGGACTTTACATGTTCGGTAACTATTTAATGGTTAATTGAAAACATAATTCGTTTAGATCCGCATACAATTTCTCGACAACAAATGGTCATGGAGACCTGGAGAAGGTACAGTTTCGGCGTGGTTCGGATAGAAGTTTTAAATTCAAACGAAGTCACTGGGTAAATTCAAATCAACCAACCGTTTCAAAACAATTCATTTTAGAGTGTTTTGGAGCAAGTTGACACCATTCGGCTGGTACTACAGAGACGTGTAAGCACTTTTAATTAGATTTTGAGTATAAAAACTGTTATCTAGCTGGGAATATGAATACGGACCTACCTGGGCTATGGAATTGTGCCAGGATTGGTTTGATTACGACGGTAAGTTAAGATAAGCATTTAAAATGATCGTTTTGACATTAGGCAAACGAGTCAACTACGCGATGGATCTTGAACCAACAGTTCCATGTCCTTGCACTCTTGATCAAGCCTTTTTGGACATGGGTGAGTTTCTTTAAATGAACTTCGCATATGCATAAACATACTTTTAGGTCGTTTTATGCCTCTTTTTGGTTGCGACAGAGATGGTGATGCTTCTTGTGAATACAACAAAGGTATGATCGAGTAACTCAATGTCTACAAATCTGTTTACTGTAGGAGCTCAACATTGTGTCATGTCAAATGCGGCAACGTGAGTTGTGTAAAAGACTTGAAAACTCTTATTCTGTTATTTAGTTGGACCGGTGCAGGACAAGTTTGTTGTTATGACTTTGAGGGATGGCTCATGCACAGTGATGATTACGAAAACGCGGCTTCACTTCGTTTCTTCAGTCCCGGAACTGCCCAACGTGCTCATCCAATGGGCGCTTATCCGTTCAAACGTCCACCTTATGTTCCGTCACTTTCTAATTATCACTCAGACAGAATGGCATATGAAAAGTGTTGCAAGTAGGAAGACAAGTTAAGTTGGAGCAGTTAACTGAAAAGCTTTAGATGGGCCGGTCATTGCGAGTTCTATTTCTGGAGACGCCAAACTTCGGGCTGCCAAGAGTACATTCCACCAGTTGCCGGAATCGCTTATGGAGACCCTCATTTTATAACTTATGATGGAACACGCTACAGTTTCCAAGGCAAAGGCTATTATGTCCTTACAGTAAGTGTTGAAGACGTTTTAAAGACTCACTTTTATTATTCAGATGAGCAAAGATCCTTATCACGACTTTCAAGCGCAGATTCGAATGGAACAGCCTCCGAAAACTGACTGGAATCAGCAGGTTCGTGCAACTGCCATTACGGGCGTTGCTGCGAGAGAAAATCAGTCCGACATCGTTCAAATCTTTGCTCGCAAAGAATTCAGACGTTGGCGCTACCGAATGGACGTAGTAGTCAATGGACATCCGTGCTATTTCGACACTCCCGAACTGAAGATGCAACGTTTCCGTGGAGTCACTCTGCGCAGTCCTGAAAGAAATCACAACCAGTCAGAAATTTGGGTTATGTTTGACAGTGGAGCCGGACTTACAGGCAAACATAAATGTTAACATTATAAAGTAACGTTTTTTGTTTTAGTTATGGAAGCTCACGGAACACTTTCTATTATGGTTCTTTTGCCGCCACATTTCAACGAATCTTTTGCTGTGAGTTCTACAACACTTTAACTGTTTGTATTGAAGGTGAACTTTTTAGCACTCAAGAGGCTACGACTACTTCGGCACCGGATTTGACGAGCAAGGCCGATCAACAGGAAACATAAGAACCGACTACATATCTCATTTAATGCCACCAAGTATTCCATCAACACTTCAATATTCGGCGGGAGCGCAACGCTTCGTTACTGTCGGGTTGTTAGGAACGTTCAATGATAACCACATAGACGACTTGATGTCTCCTTCTGGCCACATCACGCAAGTGCATCACCCTCCCACAGAAGCCGACAACATAAATGCATACAAATTCGGGCAAACTTGTAAGAGCATTCTATCAACTTCAATTAAACAAATCACATTTCAGGGCGTGTGGACGGATCAAGACACAAACTCCTGTTCCAAGAAAACATCAAGCCAATTTATGATCCGATCGAATTTGGCGATGACCGGAATTATTATCCTATTCACGATCCGCAATACATGCAATTTAACGCAAGTTTGGCCTTCACGCCAGAAGAAGTCAGAGTCACTTGTCAAGTAAAAGCAATATTTACCTTCTTAGTTAACTTTTTTGTTTTTAGAGTAGTTACGAATGTGAATACGATTTCTTCTTAACTGGACGTCGCGAGATAGCAATTTGGACTCTGGAAGTCCAAAGTAAGTGGACAGAACAAAAATTTAAAGGATCTCAAAGGTTTATGAGTTGTGGAGCTCTGTTGACAGCGCCAGGTACAAAATGATCGATTGTGAACTAAACAAACAAACGAGTTTAGGCGTTATCAAATTTCCTCCGGGCAACAACTATCTTGACGGCGTTACTGTAACTTTCACATGCAAGCCTGAATTTTTCATTCACGGTAACAAAAAGATTTAATTCCAAAAGCATTACCTTTTTAGGTACACCACAAAGAACTTGCGTCAATGGCACATGGACTCCAGGTTGGCACGTTTGGTGTCGTTCTCGCACACTTGAGACAGGCTTGAAGTGGATGACTGGAATTCTAAGTTCCGTGGCAATCATGCTCTTCATTTGCTTCATCTTTTTGGCCTGCTACTTCCGCCGTATTGCTTTGCATCCGGAGACAAGAATTACTTTCCGAAAGTCAGAAGCCGGGTACTTTATAGCTAAGTGCACAAGTTAATTCTTCTTATTTAGAAGTACTGTTAAACGACAACCACCTTCAACAAGCACCGAAGAAGAAGAGGAAGAGGCTGCGCCGGTACGTCAAATAGAAACGGTTAGCGCTGATGTTCAACCAGTTTCAATTCTTCGGCGCTCGACTGCTCGTTCCAGCAGTCAGCCTTTCTACCAACCACGATTTCCTCATTTCCAAGGTCTTGAGACGACTACTTAATTCTTTTTCAAGTTGTTTATGTAACTTTAAAAATCACAACTCATTTCGAATGTAGTTAATTAATAAATACTGTAAGTGTTTTGAAGTTCACGGTTGTTATGCAAACAGAAATCAAACATGCGTAAACGGTTCGAGACTGGCACACTTCTTGCCAAAACATCAACATGGCGATTATTTACGCACGGAAGGCAGGCTAAAATTTGCCCATTCGAAAAGCTTGGTTTGAAATGGACGAAGATGCTGATACTTATTTATTGCCTAAAAAGTTCAAAGGTTAAGTTGTCTTTAATGCTTTTAAATGCTTATTTTTTGCCTACCATTTCAGTCAAGTTCTCAAACGAACTCTTCAAATACAGTTCATTAACTGGCTGCAACAATCCCGATAAGTTGTTGGCTGAATGGACGGCGGAGCACAAAAAGCGAGCCAGTGTTTTGCCAAGGTTTCAAAGCTCTTTTGCCAAATCAATGTAATCAACGCTTTTAGAAAGTCTTTTCTTCATTGGCAGATTGAACAAACAGAGTTCACAAAGCAGTTATCAAAAATCTACAAAGACTCACTTAATGATGACACAGCGTTTGCGGTGAATTTAGATAATCTTGATGAGTATCAATGTTTATTTCCAGCGTGCCTGGTTTTATATTGTTCGTCTACCCTGTGTTTGCTGGTCACTCACAACAAACCGAACCTAAAATTGAGAAACTGGCAGAGAATTCATTTGTTCGCGTTTGTGTGGAAGAGATTCTAACGTGGTTTTGGTCGAGTGAGAAGTTGGCTTTAGTTTATTACTATAATGGAAAGTATCCTGAAGACGATAAACGCCGAATTGAAGCAATTTACGGTTTGTTTTCAAAACTATCAAACTTGAGTGCTTTTTTAATTAGCTAGCCGAGGCGAAATTGGAAAAGGAAAGCTGAAAAGACCGACAACTGCAGTTTCTTTGTCAAACCTTGCTCGTTTCCGCATTCGACGCTATTTTGAAGAAAAGTAAGCACTTGTTGTTGTTATGCTTAAACACTGATTTAGACAAGGCGTCCTATTCAACGACTCTTGGCTGGTCAAAGGAACTGCCGTAACAACTTCGCAAATACGAAACAAAATCTTGAACTTGATGGGCGGCTTTCATCGAGAAATTGACGAAACTTTAATACCTTATTTGCCAATTGCCGGAAAGAAAAAGAGATCAACGGAGATCACGTTGAGTCAGGAGTGCACCAAGTAAGCTTTATTCAAAGGCTGAAACAACATCTATGTAAACTTGCAGATCTGCACACAACTCAATTAGAGCTTATTTGGATCTTTTGACAACCAGTGTAAGAAGTAATGATAATAAACTTTAACGTTTAGTTGCAGAAAGCCGGGATTAAAGTGGAGTGCAAAACTCAAGAAAGAAAACTGGTGTTGCCTCTCGACAAAATAAAAGACGACTTGAAAGCACCGATTGTTGAATTGGCTCGGAATGAGAGAATCCGATTTTCTGCAGATGAAATCTCAAATTACATAGACGAATGTGCGCGGATTGTAGACAAAACTTTGAGTTCGGATGAGTTCCAAAAGAATCCAATTGTTGTGCAATTCTCCGCTCTAATCTACAACGAACCAATCGCTTCAAATGCAACTGAAAATTATTTGGTTGACAGGCTTTTGGCTTCTCGTCAAAGCATAATGAAGTTGACAAAAGCACCGAATGTAAGAAGTTAACATTACTGATGCTTTCGATCATGTTTATGAGTTTAGACAATTGAAAGTGGAATTTTTGTGATTGATATGGCAAAAGTGTGGGAAGTGTTGCAAGTAAGAACCATTCGTATGTTTAGTACGCACTAAAATTGCAGGAACGAGGTCATACAATTGTGCAAAAATGCTCTCGCCAAATTCGAGAATGCTTCCACGAGTTCGTTATTAATTAGACTGACAAAGAGCTTCAATTTAAACTGTTTAGTTCCGTTTCTGAACTGCAGAAAGAGTTTGTTCGCTTCAAGAAAATATTGAACTTCCGCTCAATGGACCCAACAACTATGCTTAAAAATAAGGTGCCTTTTATTGAAAGATAAGTACAAGCATGTGCACCTTTAGACAGAAGTGAATGAATTAAGTGCTCAGGACATTCCAAAAGCAGTTGCAAACCTCTGTGACGCCTACGATCGAATGCACAAACTAACGCAACTTGTTCAGTTTGATCCCAGAGAACACGAATATCTAATAAATGTTGCGAATCTTCGCCGAGCCCTTCCACGACATGTAGCAGATCATAATTTGTTCTTTCAGCGTCGCTTGCATATTTTTGCACATTATGTAAGGAAAAGACAGACTACTCTGGAAGTTAGTGCTCAAAATGCATTAAATCAAATGAAAGTTCTAAACAACTTCACAAATCCGGACGAAGTTGAAAACTACTTAGCGGAGATGCGTGTTCTTAAACCTTTAATTCTAACACTACATCAAGAATTGGTCGAGTTGAATGAACAAGAAAAAGTAAGACAACGGATATTGTGACATAGAAACTAAAAGAGCAATTTAGGTCGTGAATCTGCCGCCTTTGTCTTTGAATGAAATTCAAGTCGTTGGTTCGCAAGTTAACAATTTGTGGTCTTTGTTCGACTGGACAAAACGCTTCTACGACTTTAAAGCGTAGATTAAAAAGTAATCAACGCGTCTAATTTTGTTGTTTTAGAAACTTCTACAAACGCCGAAGAACCGAAGTGCGCGTTCAAGAGTGTCAAATGTTTTTAGACACATTTATTGAAACACTTATGGACTTAAGTGTAAAGTTGGAAAGCCAACGAGCAACAAAAGTCTTTCTTTCTCAGTTGAAAACAGAGATTGAGAAGTTCCGGCATAATATTCCAGTCCTCGAGGTTATGTCCTGTGCGAGGCTAGGAGCGAGGCACTGGGAAAAGATGAGCGAGATTGTTGGATTCAACCTGGCGTTGTATGAAAACGCAACAGTTGCTCAAATCGCAGAGCTTAATTTGAACTTATACATTGCTAAGCTCAAGCCAATTGCTTTTGTTGCAGACCGTGAAGGTCAGATATCAGACCAAGCAAACTTTATAACAGACTATTGGACCGAAGTAAGTTTTTAAAACAGATAACTCCATTTGTGAATTGAGTTTAGACATCCTTTACTATGGACATCACACACTTTTGGGGAATTCACGTGCCTAGTAATTTGGAGACACTTATAAAATCCGCCAGTGAACATGTTTCAAAAATTAAAGCCTATCGGGAGCCAGATAATGAAAAGTCATTTATCAATCAAAGCCTGGACACGTGGATCAAAAATCTAAACAACTTATTGAATTTACTGAAGAAATGGAACGTTCTTTTAAAATGCTGGAAACGCATTTCAAATGTTATGAGACATTCATACTTAAAAGTTCCTGACGGTAAACTACTGCTTTAAATCTGTGTTTGAAAGCTCTCTTTTTCAGAGTTTGAACACTTTAGGTAAGACTTTCTTCGAATTTAAATTGTTATTAGACGAATTTGAAATTCATTAAACAATTAAACGACAATAGGGGGGGCGCGGCCCCGTGGCGCGCCCAGGCGGCGCCGCCGCCCGTGCCCCAGCCAGCTTGCCCCGCACCCAAGGCCGGGCACAGAGCATGAACAAAAACAGCACCAAGGCAAAGGAAGCAAGGTGGTGGTCCACACGCACAAAAGCAGTTGGCCGGTGCGCGGAAGCAGCATGCGCGCGACACGGGGCCCAAACCCCAGGCAAAAATGGTGCGACAGCAAAGGAGCAAAGGCAACACCGAGCGAAAAGGCGCGGGCCGCGCACCAGCACACAACCCAAAGCGCACGCCCCAAACCGAAGCGTCCGAGATGAATGATGTCACCAGCAACACACGGGGCCCTGAAGTCGCCCAGGGCGGAGCGGCGTGCCGCACCCAAGAGCAGACCGAGTGCCAGAGAGCCAACACCGGAGCCGATGGAAAAACAAGAAGGGCAAGAAAACATTGTTGCAGCGACAAACTGAAGATGAGTTGATCCAATGAATAGATCGTGACGCCAGAGAGTGAGCAGCAATTGTGATGAAAGCCGGCATCCGTGGTGGCACTGAAAGCAAGGGCATCACTGAAGCGCTGGTCAAGCGATGCCGCAACACAGGGTTGATGTAGTCATTGAACGCCAGGTTGTGAGGCCCGCACCGTTGAGTGAATTGCAACGGTAGCCATTGTTGTGGGCAAACAATAGCCCAGCCACCAGTGATCTACATTGTATTGTTGGGTTAATCGTGATAAGCTGGAAGCCGCACGGATTAGAAACGGCGATGCCGAATGAGTTCTGTAATTGGTTTTGGAATGGTTTATTCTATGACATTAAACGAAAGACTTGGCAACTATTTGATACACAAGTCATTCTTGAGAAACGACAAGTATCGAATGGTGTCTATCGTTACTTTGAAAAAATCTGATCCGAAGTTGTTTGGTCTTAAGTTTTCATACGCTATCTTTGTCTTGGAAATAGCTGCTCATTGTTTGAAGAGCCGTTGCAACCGAAAATTCTTTACATCTCCAGGCGTTCACACATCAGCGGCTTTTGTCAATTGTGAATTCGTCGACTTTCTGAAGCAAAATCCGTCAATTGTTGAATACGTGGCTAATTTGATTTTGGCGGCATTGCGTGAACACAATTACGTTGAGCAGGTATGTTTGATTTTGAATAGCTTTAATTGTTTGGATTTTAGTTTGCTTGTAAAGAGTGTGGGCTTATCTTGAAAAATGATGCCACTAATATTTATTGTCATACCAAAAGTTGCCATGTAGTCCGAGTTCGATCTCTTTTGAAGCAGGGATTTGACGACAAGAAACAAGACAAGACACGACAAAAGAAGACGCTAAGTTCTGGGTTTGTTTTAAAGAATATGTTTTAATTTAAGCGTTTCTTTTTAGTGCCATCGTTGTGGATCTGGCTTTTGTTGGAAAAGTAGCAGAAATGAGCACGTTGAAAGAATAAAAGGCGGCGGATGCATTTTTCATCGTGCATACGAGCTTCTTATGGTCCGAGAAATCGCGCATCAGAGAACAGTATGTCTTTTTAACTTGTTCTATTTATAGCTTTTAATTTTAGACAACATCGCTTTTGAGCAAGTTTTGAAGGTTGCAGACAATTTGGGCGGAACTTCAGCCACAATGACTCGCGAAAAATTAGTTATTGACATTTTAAGTAAGAATATTCGCATTTAACATCTTCCAATTGTTCAATTTTAGGCACTAGAATTGAACGTGAAATTGAACGTAATCTTGCAAACGGTAATTATTCGAGTTAATGCTTTGTTATTTTTAATTTTAGGAAGGGCTGCGAGCAAGAAATTGGTTCTTTACACCGTTGATGGAAAGCGTCCTATTGAGATCATTAAGGACATCAAAGCTGAAAACATCAACATTGTTGAGGAATAGCTGTTTATGATTTGTTGATCTGTTGTTGTTAGTAAACTTCTACGAATAGTTTTAAGGCTTTTGGGCGAAAAAATTTTGAAATCGCCACTGATTCATAAACACGAATAGGATATTGATCACGGGTTTATGTGATTGGGAAAACGTGCCAACAAAGTGCTAAAAAGCATTGCAAAATTTCACTCTCGCTTATGGTCAAATAAATCATCCGCCGTAATTTACAGAACAGTGTCGAAATATTTTCGTCGTTTGTCTCGATTTGTTGACGAAGAACGTTTTGTGATCAAGTTGATTGAAGGAAAACATATTGCATGCTGGTTGAATTTGGCTGATAAACATTTGAAACGCGTCGTTGAGGTAGTTCTTGTTTTGTATTAAAACTCACTTATTGTTTTAGGGCTTGGACACTTATTTGCGGAATCTGCGGTTTGCATCACCAAGAATGTGTTTAATTTCAAACAGTGACATAATGAAACTTTTGTCAATGGAAACTGCGGAAGATGGGCAAGTTTTGTTTGCAACGAGTGTATTAATTTTGCCTTTTCAGTCTGCAAATTATTCAACGCGAATGCTTTCCGCTTGTTAAGAGAACGTAACTAATTTACCGAATGTTTTAATCTAATTTAGTTTAGTTTATTTGAACGATGACGGGCACTTATTTGGTGTCAATATTGATGGAGAACGTGTTAAATTCGAGAATTTTGTGCCGATTGCAACTTTAAGAGACGAAGAGCCGCAAGTTTTTGTTGACAATATTGAGAAGACGATCGCTGACTTTATTATACAAGTAAGAGCGCAATTTTTATTCGTACCTCATTAATGCATTTTTAGGATTATGTCAAATACACAGAACATAGAAGCACAATTAAGATGTCTTTCCGCTTGACGCGTGTGATTAACGACTTCATTTTGCATCAAACACAAGATTCAGGATTTAAGCACGTTTTTGAGGTAATTGAAATAGTTGTGAAGTTTAATTATTTTTGTTTGCAGGAAGATGTGTTGAAAATTCATTTACGGGGCAATCAACTTGAAATTCCAGTAACGCCAGATTTCATTCACTCAGCAATTCCAGCAGTTAACGTCGAGTAAGCAATTTCTAATAGAGCCAATGTTAATTATTGTTTTAGCGTGCACTTCGCTCACAATTGGGCATTGGGGAAGATTCCTTTGTTTTTTGCCAACATCACAGAAACAAGATCAAGAATTCAACAAATGTGCCGGAATTTGCTGTAAATTCTTTTGTGCTAATTAACAAATATGTTTTCTTGAATTCAGATGCAGTGTCCGCTTTCTAAATTGCCATCCCGGCATTCAGTCTTCTGTTTTTGACACTATAATTGGGGTTTACATTGATTTTAAAACAGTACAATTAATTAAACGTCTTTTAGGCATGCGAAAAGGGCACAGTGCTGTTTGTACTCGAAAACGTTGATCAACTGCCAGAAAGCTTGTACAATCATTTATGCTTATGTTTGGGACGTTTGGAAAATGAATGTGCACGTTTAATACTTTGCACAACTTTGCACGCGACAGCTCAACAACTGGCTCGTCATCTTAAAGTCTTCCACAGTCGAAGCATTCTAAGACCAGAATCAGCTGGAGACGCTACAAAACCAATTGGAGCCGCCGGATTGAATGTCTCAGCCGTAACTGGCCAAAAACGTCGAATTAGCACTGCAAAACAGCCACCCGCTGTTAACGTCGTCAAGCAGCAAGTAGTGTCTTCAGTTGTTGCACAAGCAAACAGAAAATCGGATGAAGAAGAACTAATGTCAACGCTATTTGGAGACTCGATCAATTTAACTAACGTAAACTTCTCGGTTTGCTGTGTTGGACCAACAGCAAAGCTTTTATTAACGGATTGTATTGAACGTGGAAACGCCAAAGCCAGGTAATATCAGTATTTTAACGCGTAAAATTTAAACATTAAACTTAGTTGGATCTACATCGACGCCTTAACTTATTCACAAGTGATTTCGGCTGCAAAAGAGTTCGGAGAAGCGAGTTCTGGCTATTTGATTAAGTGTTTAAAAGAAGCAATGCAGGTGGAAGATCAGAGTCCAAGAGCATGTAAGTTTTTAATCGTCAAATACATGTCTACTAACTTTATAGACTCGCCTCCTGCTCCTCAAACTGATCGTAAAGAATCTTTGCCAACCACAGCCGGCACTACAACAACTGATGACAGTATGAGACGTCTGTCTGTGGCATACAAAACTCCAAAATACATCATTTTCTACGGATTCCAGCAATTTATTCAACACTTTCCGCAAATATGTTCTCTGTTTTATTCAATGTCATCCAATGTTGTGCCGGAAATGCCTCCAGGCGCCTATATTTCAATGTCTGATGGTTCTAACTTCTACGCAGCTAAAAACATTCGATTTGTATTGTGTCTTCCGAGCAGCAATGTGAGTTTAAAAGAAAAAGCAACTTTGTTATCAAAACTGTTTAGGAAACAATAACTTCGTGGCTAAATCGGTACGAAATCAAAACAATCAATGTAAGCGAAGCAATAAAGCAACCGGCTCGTTATTTTTGGGATAAATTCAAAGTCAAACTAGAATATATCGTTCGCCGCGGAGAGTATCTTGAAGTTGTTGAATCAACCATGGAGCATTTGGTCTTTCCGGTTCTGGATGACTTAAAGTTTTCGGACTTTATGGAGATTGAGAACATGTTTATTTGTCTGGAAAGGGTACTCTATTGATATCTACTTGTCGTTTAAAGTCTACTTTTAGGACATAGAGGACGCGATGGCATTTGTTACGATAGCCAATTATGGCGAGGTTTTACGCGCTGCAACAACCCAATGCTGCGTGAACTTCATGATCACTTACACAACAAACGAAATAGGATTGTTAGACAGTAAAGTAGAAGAACATGCAAACAGTTGGGATCGTTCAACTTCCGAGTTAGGAAAGCTTCCATTTCCAGTCAGTCAGCATAAACTGGCTTCTTTGGTAAACGAATAGTTTGCTCATTTAATGCAATTGATTTCCAGGAGCATATTGTCTGGGAAAAGTGGATCGATGACGCAAAAGTCAAAGCATCTATGAAAAAAGAATACAGCTTGTCTGAGTTGTTTGTCTCGACAACAAAGATTGAAAGAATTGTCAACTACTTTGTACGTCAATTTAATGCAAGTGACAAGCACTTCATTCTCTGTGGCCAAAACTATATTGGGAAATCGGCTATCGTCAGGCGCATTATAAAGCAATTGGAACAGTTGTTGACCGATTACAAGTTCATTTGGATGGACTGTACGGGACGGTTTGACTTAATAGAGATGCAAAACAAACTATCTGCAATAAGTCTCACAAGCAAAAAAGCAGTAAGTGTGTCTTAAAAGCAGGTTGATTAGCTTTGTGTTTAGTGTCTAATTATCGACCACTTTTGCTTTTGTGAATCTTCCAAAGCACTTCTCGAACTCTACACAGATCATACTATGCTGGTGACACACAACGAACCTCAACTTTGCGTAACAGATTTGAGAGTAAGTTTGTAGACTTTAAACTAGTCAAAGTGAAATGCGCTTAGTTGATGTTGGTCATGGAAAACGAAGAACTCGACAAATGCTGGGCATATGGAGAGTTTCGTAAAAACTTTCATGTCATACCGATCATACCCTTGAGTGAGCCGGAGCTTAATTATATTTTGGAGCGTCTTATTTGTTGGCATTTGAATACAAAGTAGTTGAAAACAAGTTAAATTAAATTGTTTTTATTTTTGTTTACAGGACGTTCAGCTCAGAGTATTTATCAATGGTTCCGTTATTGGCCGGTGCATCACAGCAAATATTTAAGATTTTTGGAAAGGTTTGACTTTTAAATAAGCGATACATTATTGTTTCTGTTGCAGCCGATTGACCAATTGATTCCATACATAATCCGACTTGCAAAAGGCTTAATGTAACTTTAATATCTACTCTGCTTTGTTTAAATGTAGATTGTTTAGGTTCGCCTTTCCCGACAACACACCCGACCTAGATTGTATGAAGAGACTGTGGATACATGAAATAATTCGCATTCTGTATGATCGTGAATTGAACAACGAGATTGTGCAGCAGTTTCTTGAAGTCTTTTTTCTTCAACTCAATAATTCAATTGATTCTTTTAGAAATTAGATCCGATTCTTGAAGAGTTTTTGAAAACAACGGTTGAGAAACTGTTTCCATCCCGTGAAAAAGGAGATAATGAGGATGACGACTTCTATGACGTTTGCTTTAAGTTAAAAGCATCTTCAATACATTTCATGTTTAGAAAAAAGATGCTCCGTCGTGGGCTTTGCCCGATTTTAAACTGGAAAAGCTGCTATATTCCGAAATGGCTGGTGCAGAAAGCAGTATGGATGGAATAAACTATGGACTTGCCCGTAGAAGCGATTTTAACAAAGCACTTGCAAATCTGCACTTTGAATACACCAACAACCACAGCGGATTTGAAGTTAATTTGGTGATTACAGAGTGTGCAGTCTTTATGATTATAATTGATGTTTGTTTTTCTTTAGTTTTTCAAGCGATCACTGTCAGCGTTTAATGCGAGTTTTACGCCAACATAACGAAAACATGGTGTTAGGTTAGTGGAACATTTTTGAGATAGGCTGTTTCCAGACACTTTTTGAACATTGTCTGAAAGCTGACGAATAACCTATATCAAAAATGTTCCTCCAAGCTAATATTAGCCGGCCATCCTGGCTGCGGAAGGCATCAATGTGTTAAATTAGCAACTTTTGGAGTTGTTGGACTCGTGAGTTTTGTGACTTTAAAGAGCGTAAACTGATTGAATAAAGTTTAGGTCTATCATGCGTTTTTTGATACTCAAACAGCAGAAGCTTTTGAAACTTCTTGGAGAAATGTAATAATTAGAGTGATCAACGTTTTGGCCTCAGCAAACCAGCCTGTTTCGGTTGTTTTTCATTTGGACTATTGTGTAAGTTCTATTTGTGTTTCGTCAACTCGTGTTGGTTTTGTTAAGATTGACAAAATTCCAATTGAATGGCTAACAATGTTAAAGCAATGGCTTCAAAGACCGGTTATCGGCGACCTTCTTAGCGATACAGTTATCATAAAGATGGCAGAGAAGATGATCGAAAGCGAGAAAACACTAGCCACCCTTGTTCAGTCATCGAATATCCGTCTTCCGGGGTTTCATTTAACTAACTTTCATATTCACAATTCTTTTTAGTCAACGTTATTGCCAGTTTTTGTCGTTCGAGGCTTACAAAAACGTCGATTTGCTTCGAAACGTGAGTTGATGAAGTTACAACAAATTACTTATTAGATAAGATTTAGACGTTAGAGGCTCGACTTGCTGACTTTCTCCACGCCGTATTTTTGATTCCTCCTTCTCATTTGCATTTATTCGAGTGGTGTACAGCAGATTACTACAAGGTGAACGTAATTTGTTGTTTTATATTAATGCACCCAATTTAGTCAATTACAAACGGTGAATGTAAAACAATGCTGGACAAAATTGCAATTGATTGCGTGGCTTCGAACAAACATCGCATTAGAGACGCTATTGATCAGCTTTTTAGTGCAACTAAAGATTTGATTGCACGCTCAGAATTCAATTGTTTGCAATTCTACGCTGACAGCAAGTTGCTCTACGACTTGGCCCAAAGTACAGTTGTTCTTTTTAACAAAAAACACGGGTAAACTTATTTAACTTGTTCTAAACTATGTAAGGCACGTTTAGACAACTTGAACAACGAACAACTCTTTTGACCACTGCGTTGGACACAATGGTTCAGATTAAAGAATTAAGTATTATTGGCGCACACTCATCCTTGTTTGAGTTGACCAGAAAACTGGAAGATGCCGAGTTGGTCATGATGTTTCTTAAGCGCACTCAACAAGAAGCAGCAACAGAGTTGACTACGCTTAAAGAGGTTTCACATTAAAAATAAGTTGTGTAAACTTTTGGACCTTTAGAAGATAGAAAGATTGCAAAGAGACTGCGCTGTAATTAGTGATAAGTTGCTGCAGCGAAATGCAAAAATCGGGATAGTTTTGGAAGCTCCCATCAAAGATTTCAGAGAAGCGTCCGAAAAACTTACCGTTTATACTGCCGCCGATTATGCAAAACTTGCCAAAATGAAAACACCAAGTTTGGGCCTCAAGTATACAATAGAAGCGGTGCGGAGAGCGGTCGAACGCGGTTTTAAGCCAAGTAAGTTACAACTTCTTGAAGTAGTTGACTAATGTTTAAGTTGTTTAGGTCGAAATCACTTAGACGCATGGCTCAACTCCATCAAAACTCTGTCAAATAAAGATTTTTGCGAAAAAGTGGCTAAGTTTGATCCGAACAGCATAAGTGCTACAAAGTTGAAGGCACTGACTGAAATCCTCAAAAACCAAGACATCAAAGAACAGCGTTTAATTGTAGAATCGCCTCTGGCAGCCGACTTATGCAAATGGGTCAAAGCAGCACAAAGCTTTGCCAAGTAGTTTTCAAAAGCATCAACAATTAATTAGTTCTTTTTAGCTCAAACAAACAACTAAAGAACCACCGAAGCGCAGCTAGCGATCTATCTAAACAATTATCGTCAAAACAAGACCAATTGAACACTTTAAAAGACAAACAACAGTTCTTGGCACGGCGGCTAATCAGCGTTGAAAGGGAGATCGGTACTTTCTTAATTGACATACTTGATTGGCACATAAACTTTTGCATCAATAACTATCATTTTTATTATAGAACAACAAGATCGGGCTGTGCACAAATTAAATCGTTTAATCTTCTACAGGCAACGTGGAGATATTGTTCTTCAAGCTCTTTCGCCCCTCCAGAATCGGTAAGATTAAACTTTCAATTGGAGTTTCTAGTTTTAAAAACACATGTTAGGTGGAAAACGATGATAGGCAATTCAAAAATAAGGCTCGACAACCTACTCGGCAACAGCATTATCCAATCGGCCTTTCGCGTTTTATTTGGTTGTGTGAATGCAGATGCTAAAACGGTTTGAACTTATTGATTGTTTAATTGAGCAAGTGTTTAGGCAATAATGTCCAAAATCCGTTCATCTTTAATACGCTACAACATCCAGTACGAAGAAAAGTTTACGGCAGTCCCTACGCTGGCAATTGAATACTTCAGGTTTCAAGTGCCAAACAAAAGTTTATTATTTTTGTTTTAGGTGGATTTCGTGGAAGGAACCGTGGCCGCTCATTCAAGTAATGCACCCAAATATCACAGTTATAAAGTCTCTTTCAGACAAAACGACCAGATCTTGCGAACACTCTAAAGTTCTTCTATAATGATTGTGCATTGCTTGATATGAGTCAAATGGCGGAAGGTTGGACAGATCGTGAAGTTGTTGATAAACTGCTGAGATCATCCTATTCCGACACTGCTTTGGTTAGATTAGTTACATTTATGCTTGAAAGTTTTCATTCAGATCATAACAAATGTGCAATCAAGTCCACCTGCTGCGTTTTATGAAATTCTGTTGAGAGAACCGGACAAAGAAAAGCGAACTGTTGAGTTTATGGAACGCTCTATTTTGATGGGCGAAAACTTGAAGTTGATCTTCCTAACTACGCACGGGCTTTCGAGTTTTGAGCCCGAGTTTATTCGAATAGTAAGTCTAAACTTTTATTCCATTCAACAACACAATTTCCAGGTAACTCCAATAAAACTTGAAGAACAGTTTGACATGAAAGATGGTCAACTTGGTGGAGAATCTTTATTGTAAGTTTAAAAATAGATGCAACTTAATTTTTAAAATGATTTCAGTCCGACGGAAGAGGATTTGCTAAAACAATTAACTAATTACTCTGCAATTGATATTCTGGAAACTGAAGATGTAACGAATCAAATCATACAACTGGCAGAATCAATTCCACTTTCATGAAAACACTTTTTAAACAATAAAAGCTGACAGTGTTCGTTGTTGTTCGTTGTATAAAGATTATTTAAAGCAAAACGGTTTAACTCTGCTGATCCACCAAAAATGACATGGATTATGTTGTTGAAGTGCGATCCAATTTCTCCCCGTTTATGTGGATGGTTTACGCCTGCGCACAAGTAACCAAGCTCTCTGTGTTCGGACGTCAAGCACACGTTCCATAACCGTGATTTCGTCTTCGTCACTCGAGGTTGGGAATGAATGTCGTTTAACTCCCCTGGTTGCAAATAAACAATTATTTTTTGCGCGACATTTCCAGCACCGGGATAATTACAGAGGTATAATTTGCGCGTCCGGTGCATATCGATTTGCTCAGCAAGGGACGTCTGTCTCCGCTTTTTGATGATCCTCGTTTCCAAATACCCACTTACCGCAAACTTTTGAACCCATGCAATCGTCGAGCGCGATCAATGCGTTTGGACGAGCATCTTCCGTTATAATTCCATTTGCTATAATTCCTTTTAAGGCGCACTTCGACTTTTAGGTTTTGTTTCGATCATAACAACTGTTTAAAACCATTGTGTTGATTGTTTGTCAGTTTTGAGTTGCTCTACGGCGTCTGTGAAAAGAAAAGTGAGCGAATGCGAGGTGACTGATGAAGTGCTCGACCTCAGCACGCCAAAAAGGTTGCGCTACGCGAGGCAATTTGAAATTTTTTGAGTTCCTTTCGCCAAAATTTACCCAATTTAAGTAGTTGCGCCCGCAAGTGAAAACTTACGATCGGCGCAAAACCAGAATGTTTTTAGTGTTATAACTGGTTGAGCAGATGAATTTTTGTCTTCCAGATGGCGTGCTCGAAATTTCGAAAAGACAATTGCGTCTCATAATTGGCATGTTTTCATTCCAGTGACTGGAAAACCTCGGTTTACACAACTTTCACTGCTGTTCTTTTCCAAAAATGTCTGTTTAAAGGTTGCACCGGCGTGATTTGCGCGCTTTTTGCTGATGGCGCGAAAACCGGGATCTTGCGGATATCATCGGATTATTTCCGACTAATGTTAATTTACTCGAATAACGTTCTTTCGTGCACCTTTTAAACTTACTTTACACATTCGTTTTACATTCAACTTTGTAGGTTTAAATGAGCTTTGGCCGGCTCCTCGCAAACGCAAAGCTTCTGTTTTCGTTTAGCTTGTTTTTTATAAGTTTGCAAGTTGCTCAATCAGACTATTTTCTGCGCGAACCTACATTCTCAGATGATGAACTAAATGAACGACCACGAAGAGCAGTCTCAGAATGGCAAGAGCAGTGGAGAGAAAAGGCACGGTCGTTTGGCCAAAGCCCTGAAGAACAAGCAACTGTTCGACAGTATATTGACCAATTGAATACAGTTGCTCGTGAAAAGCATCCAAACAACGCCCAAGCCAAGAAACTGCCAAGTAACTTAAATGTAAGATTTACATCAAAGTGCTTTTTAACTCTTGACTGTTTTTAGAACGAATCTCAGCATCAACTAGACTCGTGGAATAAGAAAAGATTATCGGATGCGGTTGCAAAGAGTCCCGAAGAAAATGGACGGCATTTTGAAGGCAAGTGTGCTTTGGTCTAAAAGTAATTATTTAAATTTAGGCGACATCGTGCTGTTCGCGGATCAAGCTAAGAGTATTTTGTCTCGTAACACAAACAACACTCACCGAAGAGTGAAGAGAAAGTTCATCGGTTCAAAAGTAAGACGCTGGAATCCGCGAGAGCCTATTTTCTACAGTTTTGATGGCTCACACAGTAAGTTAGCTTTTGTGACCTTTATTTATTATTGCTTTTAGCACAACGCGAACAAAAGGTCATTGAACTTGCTTTGGAGCATTGGCACAACATTACTTGTCTCAACTTTCAACGCCGTGATGACGAACCAAAAGGCAATCGTATGTTTTTACAGATGTTGATGGTTGTGCATCAAACGTATGCTTCAAAGTTGTTTTATGTGTTTTAATTAGTCAAAATGTTAAGGTTGGAAAGCACCCTCTCGGAGAACCTCAATTTGTTTCATTAGCTCCGGAATGTATACGGTTAGGCGTGATTGCACATGAATTAGGTTTGTGAACACATAGATTAATTGATAATGTTTGTTCAATTTGTTATTTAGCTCACGCTCTCGGTTTTTGGGTAAGTTAACAGTTTAAAGCTTCAAATATCAAAAGCTTTTTAGCATGAACAATCTAGGCCGGATCGTGACTCTTTTGTAAATGTCCGTAAGCTTTAAAAATCAGAAATTGCATTCATTTTGAAAGCTCTTTACAGGATGGGAAAACATTGATCGTGATAGCAAAGGCCAGTTCTTAAAAGAACAACCAGCTGATGTTGACACCGGTTCTATACCGTATGACTTGGGAAGCATAATGCACTATCGCTCAAAAGCGTTTGCTCAGTTTGATGATTTGTACACATTGAATACATTTATTAGCGATTATCAACGAACAATCGGTAAGAACATTAACTAACGTTACTAGTGTTGATCAGTGTTGATTAAAGTATTTTAAACAAGTTTGTTTTAGGTCAAAGAGATCAATTGTCTTTCAACGATATCCGATTGATGAATACAATTTATTGCAAAAACACATGTCCGAAACAGCTTCCGTGTCAACGTGGAGGCTATACAGGTGAATATTATTTACTTGGCAATTCAACCAAATAACAAAGCAACGTTTAGATCCAAGAAAGTGTGATCGATGCAGATGTCCAGACGGATTTACTGGCAAAGTAAGTTTTTCCGAACAAAAACAACTATTTTCGATTCAGCTTTGTGATCAAATAATGCCTGGATATGGAGCAAGTTGTGGCGGTAGAGTTCCTGTAACTTCAAAGTGGACAAAAATCTCATCTCCCGATTATCCGAATGAGTTCAAAGAAGGCCAAGAATGCTCTTGGTTGTTCGTTGCCCCGCCTGGTCAACGAGTTCAACTGGAATTTATTGGAGAGTTTGAGATCTACTGCAAGGTGCGTCATTCCTTGTGCATGGACTATTTGGAGATCAAGAACTCGACCGACTTTGCGAACACTGGCATGAGATATTGCTGTTATGGAAGGCCTCAATCATCTGTTCTTTCGGCTACTGAAGACCTTCTGGTTTTGTTCCGTTCCTTCTATCGTGGTGGCAAAGGCTTTATGGCTCAAGTACGAAGCGTTCCACCGGCCGGACAATGGAGTGAGTTTTTCGTTAAGCTTTCAAGTTTAGTTCAAAGATTTTAGGTGAGTGGACGGCTTTCAGTAAATGTAGCAAACCTTGCGGTGCTTGCGGATCACAAACTCGCACAAGACGCTGTAGCAACGCTTTTTGTCCGTCAGTGGCTTTGCTTTAATAATTTAAAATATGCAACTGCTTTTCGTGTTAATCAATCAATTTAATAATTCGATAATAAGAATTGCTTTGCACTTGCAAACTTTAATAAGCACTGCACAATCACTTTTAATCAAACTAAACGAGTGCTTGAATTTCAATCTCGAGCATATGTAATCAAGTTTTTTAGTGGGCCATCTTCCGAGACGAAGATTTGCAATCGAAAACCATGCAGCGGACTTTGTAGCAGGAAGAGTCTTGAGGAACGGCCGTGTGCAGGTGATTTTTAAAATTCAACTAATTGAATTCAATGGTCTTTTAGGTTTCCTCTCGCTTGTAAGTTCAACTTAATAACGCAAGTTCAAACAACACTAATTAAAATCAGCCGGAAACGACTAAAATAGCCTTTAATTATGTTTTAATTGTGTTTTGTTTTCAGTTGAAAGGCGTTCGCTGCAAAAGGTTTGTTTTTAGAAATACGAACACATTTAATAACTTCGTTGTAGCGAGAAGATCAAAGAAGAGGCTTGTGATGAAATTTGCTGTGATGGAAAAACAATTGTGGACGGAGAATGTGCATAAATGATCTCATCTCTGGACTTTCCCTCCCCTCTCAACCAAAAATTCATTTGCTAACACACAACAAATACGGGATCATTTTCATTCCACTGGCATTCATGTAAACATGCGAAGAGCGATTCTTACTGTACATTCTAATAACTGTGCTAATTTAAATAAACGTTTTCGAACACTTCGGCAACTGTTTCGCGAAATCACTGTATGTTTAGTTCGGCGAGAAGCCAGACATTTTCTTTATAATTTTGGAGGTTGACGGCTGAAGACGAAGTTGCGCATCGATCGGCAAACTAGAGGGAGTGCTAGAGAGTGCTCCAATGGGCGGAGACCGAAGGCCAACACGCGCCATGTCAGTGCCTGGTACCAGCCCGTACTTCTTCTTTCTCAACAACAGTGCCAGAGAGGCACTCTCTCCTAGGCGCTCGCTATTTTCCGCTGCCTAACCCATCGGAGGCCGGCGATTTCGGGCTGGCGCAAACGCTAAAGCGCCGTAGTCGTTCGTTTTTTGTACTCTCGACGTTTGGCAAAATCCGTTGTTTACGTGTATATTAGTTGATTTTCCTTTTTAAATTGCTATTTTGCAGGTTTGACTCACTGTGAAATGCACTAGTGCCGTCACAATGAAATCACACTATCTACTGCTGATTAGCTTCCTTTGCTGGCACTTTGCCAGCAGTCAAACAAGTGAAACATGCGCGAATTTGGAACGTGCCTTTCTAAGCGTATCCTGACACCGATGAGGCAAGTTTTTGGCATTGATTCAATCAAATTTGTTTACTCTTTTAACTCATGCTTTGTTTTTAGGCCGCATGCCGATGCTTACCTAAAGAATTCGGAGCAGACAACGAAGATGAGGAGTTCATTTTTGTCGGATGCACCAAGCAAACGATGCCATCTGTTTACCGGGCTTTGCACGCCGTCAACGAAACAAACATCACTCAATTGACTATTTGGGACTCTGTCATCAATATCCTGCCAAGCGACATGTTCGCAAAAGTACTATTAAACAATATCAACTTCTCTAATTTCATACTTTCAGGTTCGACCAAAGATACTGAGCATCGAAGGATCAACAATGAGTTTGTTCAGAAAGGACCCGTTCTCGAACTTGTCTGATCGGCTGAAAAGCTTGTTTTTGCGAAACAACATTTTGCAAAAAATCGAAAAGCAAACGTTTGCCAAACTCAACGCTTTGGAGCTTCTTGACTTGTCCAGCAACAAGTTGAAGACCATTCAGAAAGAAACCTACTCTCAACTAAGCAAGCTAAAGATCTTGATGTTCGCGAACAACAAAATCACTACCATTGAAGACGGCGCTTTTGAGAACTTGACCAACTTGCGGACTCTCAACTTGGCTGACAACCGAATTCAAAGCATCTCAAAGAATACGTTCCGTGGACTTGAAAACTTGGAAGTTCTTGAGTTGGAAGGCAACCAAATCGAGAAGATCGACTGGCAAGCGTTCCAAGGCATGACGAAGCTCCGTGTTCTCAATATTGGAAAGAATAAGCTCACCGGAATTGAACTGCACAACTTGGTCAGCCTCGAGAGCTTAATCGTCAACAACAACGAAATCACCAGCATGAAACGAGTTGTTTTGCACAACTTGCCTAAGCTTTCAAATCTGCGTCTTGATCGCAACCGAATTCATGAAATCAACGACAACGATATGGACGGTCTTCGCGAAAGCACGCAACTTCGTTCCCTTTCATTGGTCGCTAACAACTTGAGCAAAGTCGAGACAAACGCATTCAGATATTGCAGCCAACTTGTGACCCTTTCGCTCCAAAACAACTTGATCACGTCTCTCCAAAGCGTGCCAAAAGACGGAAACAGTAAGTACACTAAAGTCTGCTTAGTTTAATTCTTTATTTGCAGAGCCTGTTTCGTGGCTTACGCCGATGCAGCAATTGAAACGCATTTTCCTCTCACAAAACAACATCTCGACACTTGAGAACGGCGACTTGAATGTGATTTCAACGCTGCAAGAGGTTTCTGTTGACAACAACCAGCTTAACAGCATCGACAAGAACGCTTTGAAAGGACTTCAACTTCGCAAGCTCTTCCTCAACAACAACAGTTTCCACTATCTACCTGAAGGCATTTTTGATGGCTGGAACACCGAAAACATTTTCTCCGTCGATTTGGCTGAAAATCCGTTTGAGTGCATCTGTGGTAAGACTTGTAGACTGGAAACAATCAGTATATTCTAATTCCAGGCTATGAATGGGTTGGAGATTGGCTCAATAAGCTCGGAGATAGATCCACTCCATCCGGAAACATTGGCTGCGTTGCCTATCAACAACAACGTTGCGAACATGTCGACGAAGGACCAAAACACAGTGCATGGATTACCGTTTTTGCGGGAGTTCTTAGCTTTATTGCTCTTTTGTTCTTGACAGCAAGTGAGTTCAACTCCAACAATTTTAAATGATATTTGATGCACATTTACTTACAAATCTGTTTAGTTGCCTATCTGTACATTCAAGAAGCCTGCTCTAAATCACCGTTCCCAATACGACGAATTCCATCGGACATGCAAAAACTTATCCCATCGCTGGAGAGCTTGTCTTACCCAAGTCCAATGTCCGCTGCCGACGCGGCCAAGCACATGCAAGGCGTTCCACAAACAACAGTCGATAATGCAACCTCAAATGGCGCGACCAGGACAAACAGTGCAGACGATCCAAAAGGCGAGAAAAAACGGGTCAGATTCAATGAACTTGCATAATTGCACTTCCTCCAATGTAGGCATTAATTATCTAAGTCCGCACTTGAATTCAATTCTGCATACCCTCTAATTAGTTACCAGATCTAAATCAATCGTTCTATGCTAATTGAATTTCAAATGTTCTTTACCCTTGTTTTAACGGAAATGCAACACCTCGCCGATCTCTTGTTGTAAGCAATTTTAATCTTTACGCCATTTCCGCATCAAAATAATTTAACTGTGTTTCGGTTGCGCAATTTCTAAGACCACGTTTTAATCCGATCCTAACTCTTCTAATCGGTTCACATTTTGATAAGTATTACAAAACTTCTGTGTTTGTTGACGAGTTATCTTGTATATAGTCGTGTCCATTGTTTTCAGTGGCTGTTTTTACCGGTCGTTCTGTTTTGAGCTATATTTTAAAGCATGTTCTATTCTCAGCCGGTAATGGCAGAAACTTCCCCCGAACTGGTATTTCTCATTTCCGATTGCTGATCTTGTTTAATTTATTGAGGCAATTCGTTAATGCATTTATTTGTTGCAGAATAAACTATGTAAATGTCACTCGGAGTGAAAAAGGCGAGATCAAAGTGATGTGCAATTAAGTAGACAATAAGTTAATCAAATGGACACGGGAGATCAATACATTTTTCGCTTTCTTCATGGTCGCCTTAAAATCGTTCTCGGTAACACGGCCCTTCTTTGTGAAGTCAGCAATATGGATCATCTCCTTGAATTGTGTTTATTATAAACGAACATTCCAGTAAAACTAACCCAAAAGTCTTTATCTTCAACTTCTGTTTCACCGAGTTCTTTCGCCACACGCTTCAAGTCCGCAAAGTCGATGTATCCTTTGCTTTTCACATCAAACATCTCGAAAGCGCTTCGAATCTCGTTGTTTGCAGTACTGTTTTCCTCCAATTTGTCTTCAAGAATGTAGTACAACTCTTCCTAACGAGAAAGAATCTAAAATAAATAAGCTTACACCTTCAACTAGTAAAACTTTAACCTGAACTGACGCTCCTTGCAGCTTCGTTTTCTTGCATCTTCTTGATCAAGTCGTTGATTTCACTCTGCCTCGGCTCGAAACCCATCGATCGGAGCACAATCTTTAGTCGCTTAATTGCAATAAAGCCACTACTTGTGTTGTCGCATAACTCAAATGCTTTCTCAACTTCTTCACGAGCTATACTTGGTTTCTTACTTGCCATACTGCTTTAAAAGACTTCTAAAAAATGAATAGATGAAGTAATTAATAACAATAGCGTTTGAAATAATTGTTGGTTAAAACCAAAACTCAAATCAGCAACAACTTATTATTCAATTGTTTATTCAACTTTTAAATAACCGTCAATAAACACAATCCCGAACAGTCAAGTGAGAAAAGTAAGTTTTGTTGCAAAAACAAATAGACTTTACAAGTTGCAACAAAATGTGTCTACAACACGAAAATGAGAAGACGAGTTGATATTTTAAATAATGCAGCGTAGACCCGTTGAGTATAAGTTATGTAAGTTTAGGATCGGTTTGACATTGACAAAGCTGTGCGATTGCCTTCATTATTGTAGTAGCTGTTTGATTGACGAAGCGGTCCATTTGAATAAGGAACGCGACGTGTTCCATTATCGGAGATCTTGCGAAGTTCGTTGATTCTGGTGATGACTACCAAAGTAGGACCGAAAGTGCCGTACAAACAAACGGTGGCGTCAGTGCCGTCTTTCTTTGATGTGACATGGCAATCACAACCATTCGAAATGCGCTTCAATTGCTGAATCTAAAACGATAACAGTAATAAGTGAACACTGCTAGTGGATTTTACGTTAGAGCCTGACTTTCCAATGACTTGACCGACGATTCTGTCCAAAATCTTGAATTCAACGTGAAGTGAGATAGCTGAGATGTATGTGCTTTCAGTTTCGGCGACTCGTTGAAAAATCCAGAACAACGCCTAAATTAACATTCGAATATTTGAATGGCTTCAACTTCCAAATATTACCTTCAAAATGTTTTCATCCGTGCCATCAATATTGACACAGCGATTCGACTTGATGTCTCGCATATTGCCTGCACGTTCGCGTCCGTTTTGGGTGTTGTTTATGTCAAGAGTGCCAATAGCAGTGGTCAATGCCGATTCCACAACATCTTTTGCAACGTTTGAGCCAAATTCGTCCAAATTCTTGGCATTTGAATCAATTGGCTTTGGACCAGACTCGATAGGTTCTTTGAGAGCCGCGCAAGCTCCCAAGATTTTGTGAGTGTAGTGTTCAGCTTCAACTTGGATGTTGGTCTTTGTGTATTGTTGAAGATTTCTAACAAAATGCCCCTGAAAGCTTTGAATACAGCGAACGGAATTTTAAATAAGCAACGGTTGATTAAACACTTACTTTGTAGCCAATGACTGCTCCAATGCAAGCATTTGGAACGTAAACGCTGAGTCTTCTCAAATAATCTCCATGTCCGTGTGTAAACGATTGAGAAGACGGAGTTCGAGCTTGATTCATGTTGTAAGCCATTTTTCGCTGAAAACAAAAAAGCGGTATCGAGCCAAAAAAAACTCTGCCGTGAGCGCTGCCAACAAATATTCGCGCCGAAACAAATTATGCTATGCGAGCATTATTTATTTGATACTCCGCGGTTTTGGCCAAGTTTGACAAAATAATGATGTAAATGACACACATGCAATTAAGGATGCGAATTTAATGCAACTGCATGAGAAATTAGTGTTTTAAACAACTTCAATCATATTAGCAATTACATTCAACGACTTTGAGTGCAACCACACCTATTATTTCGAGTTGTTTGAATTCTATTTTTAAACTTTCGTTTCAATTTTTGAAATTGTTCAAAAGAACACAAACAAGTCGTTAAATGTTTGAGTTCCTGGGTGTGTTTTAAGGATTATTATCGCCAAAGCGGTTTTTTCCAAAAACCAAGACGGCTCATAATCACATGCTTTCCGCCAAAACAAGTTTCATTTTTATCACCGACCCATGGTTTGACGGACGCTTCGGCACCGCGTGTCCCAAAGTCCATGGTGGCATGTTCTCATCAATCCATGTCTTAGGACGTTTAGGCGTTCCTTGATTTCCGTCCACTAGGATTGGCTATTTAATTGCCACTCAAGAGATGGAGGAACAGGCGCCGTTTCCGAAAGTTTGTGGGGGTGAACACAAGGACATCCGAATCGACGTGACGTTATATCTTTCGCGGCATGTTCATCAAGCCGCCCATGATAACTACTAGTGCGGAGATTTAATAGTTGATCCGCTGCTCAACTGCCCCTCGCCTCTTGGCCTATCAGAATTCTTTTAGTTTGTCTCTTGGATCTGTGTGTTCTTACGTGTGTGCTTTAAGTGGCGCTAAAACACCTCCTTTCGGTGGCGCCCCAAAGTTGTTTTATCTCCCGACACCGATTTGTGCAAACACAATTCGTCCCTTCTCGATCCATGACTTCCATGGCCCTCTCCGAATTGGCCATATGAAACTGTTGCTTGATCGCCGAGATCGGCTGCATTTTATTGGGGTCAAATTTTTATTGCGTTTTTTGTTTGTTTGATTATTTTGTGCAACTTCAAAGTGTTTCAATGTTCTTTAAATTTCTGAACAGTTGGATTTAAAACTAGAAAACTTCTGGCTACTAGTTTTCGAACGTCTGAACACACTTGACTTACGTGCACTCGGACTAAAATCCAATTTAAGTTTGAGGACTTTTGCAGAGGAAAGGAAGTGCACAAATTTTCGAACTGTTTGCAAACATTTGTTGTCGTTCGTTTTTCTAAACTTGATTGTTAAAATAGTTTCTTCTAAGTGCTTCATTGCAAATTCCAGGTAGGCCGAAATGAGGCAACTAGTCTTGTTTAGTTTGCTAATTACGGGTATTGTGGCGGCGACAACAAAAACAATAGATTTGGAATGTATGTTCCTTGGCTATGTAAGTGTTTAAGTTAAAATCTTCAACTTACAACGTATATTTAAGCCAGAGCTCGAGTACGACGGATTTGACAGGTAATTTAAAACATTAAAGCTAATCAAATTGTGATTGTTGCAGAACCGAAGTTTTGACCGAAAAGATTTTCAATAGAACGGTTTTTGCCGAAGATGCAAAGTCGGTGGTTTTCTTCAATGATGTGGAAGACGACGATGCAGAATTCGATCAATACGAATGCTTCTTGCAACTTTCGGCTCAAGTGATGACGAAAAGAGGCTACAACTTCTACACAGTCAACACCACAAAAGAACCAAAACTCAGAGTGCAAGAAGGTTTGTTACATTAAGAACATTCATAATTGTTTTAAATACTTTCAGAAGTTGAGAAAGGCGAAGACACCATTCATGTCTACAAAGATGGATACAAAATTGAGTATAATGGTGTTCGTGACCCAGAGACTTTTGTTTCGTGGTTGATGGACATTCCTGACGATCCAGTGACCATCATCAACGATGAATTCGACTTGGAGGAATTCGAAGATTTGGATGACGAAGCTGTCCGCATCATCGGATACTTTGAAGTAAGTTACTTTTAAATAGTCCAAACTGTTTTAATGTTAATGTGTTTTTAGCCCGGAAGTCCGGCGCTCAAGGAATTCGAAGAAGCTGCCGAAGACTTTATGGGTGAAATCGAATTCTTTGCTGTTGTCACGTCGTACTGGGCCCGCAAACTCGGATTGAAGCGTGTCGGAGAAGTTCAGCTTTTCCATCCATTTGAAGACGATCCAATTTACGCTCCACTCACCGTCGACACCGAAGACGAATTTGAAGACTGGGTATGCATAATTTCACCTCTAAACATTTGAAAATAAAATGTATGGAAGTTAAATATTCTGCTTCAGGTTGAAAAACATCGTGAGCCAGTAATGCAAAAGCTTTCATTGGAGAACTACTTCAACGTATGGAGAGACTCCGATGAAGATGAGCATCAGATCATTGTTTTCAACAACGAAGAGTCGCGTGAAGGCCGAGCATTGGACAAGTTGATGCGCAAGATTGCTGACGAAAACAGCGAGCATGCTGGAACTCTGGAAATCATCTTGATCGACCCTGGTAAGTTTGAAATTCCAAAAAATTGGCAACCTCTTTTAAATTGACAACATTGTTGAATTTAGATGAGTTTCCGCTCATGGTTGATGTGTGGGAAGGCATGTTTGGAATTGACATCGAGGAAGGGCCTCAAATCGGTTTGGTTGACATCTCGGAAAAAGATAGTCTTTGGTTTGACATGAGCCAATTGAACTTGGACGATCCCAAAAAGCACTCGGACAGCAACTATGAAGTTCTCCAAACATGGATCGATCAAATCGTTTCTGGAGCCATCGACCTTGACGGTAAGTAAAAACAGTTTAAAGTTTATATATCTGCTGTTTCAGATGACGATGATGAACCGCCGCCACCACCAAAAACTGCTGCCAAAACGCCGTCGAAGAAGTCCCGCAAAGAATTGTAAATTTTGCCTTTAAGTTTATGTTTTAGCTAACGTTGATAGTTTGTGTTTTCAGTAGTTTATTGAATGTTCTGGACTTTTTTATACATCTCATTTGAATATGGCTCAATTGTCTTCTCGTTAACACTACTTTCAAACTAACACAATAACAAGTTATATAGGGTCGCCGTCATTGATTTCATGTCATTATGTTAATAAGCTATGAATAAACTCTTTAAATTGTTCAAGTTCTTTGAGTTCTTTAAGCTTTTGAGCTCATTGTTTACAATTAACAAAACGTTCTCGACTCAAAAAAGTTTGTTTATTAGTTAAAAGAACACAAATGTTTAACAAAAGGGTCAGTTGTTTACACAAAATTTGTCTACACGAAAGGCAGCGTCTGTAAAGAATGCTGACGCAGCAGCTTGAATTATAGTGTCAACATCAAAAATAGCCTAAATGATGATATCCGCATCAGGCACGCAAGAATTACCGTATTTGGAGAGCACTTTCGGCCAGGTGTTGGCGCCAGAATCATACAATAGTCAGCAATGGGACTAGAAAAGTCGCGAGGGGGAGGAGACATTGCGCTTCGACCGTCCCTTCTTCACACCATGTTTGCAAACAGGAGCGACAAAGAGGGAGAATAGTGCAAGGTAATTACAAGACCTTTTGATTTGTGCTGAGCCACTTCAAGCAAGCAATTTACACCCGCTCCGCGCTCGGATCTACTCGTTCTGTAAACTGATCCTTGAATTCGGTCCATTCACTAATTTTTGCGCACCTCATATGTGGCCACTTTAATCCTTTCGCCGATTGAATGTCCGATTTGATAGCAGTGCTGATTTATTTGTGTAATTATGTCACGTAAACTGTTACTTCTTCTTCTGTTTACTTATTTTTGTTGCTCAACGGGAAGCAAATGTGAAAATGAAGTGAGTTTGTTTGTGCTTGAAACACAACTGTTTACATACTTGTTTCAGGATGAAAGAGTCTACGTTTTTGTGGTCAATTCGAGGCCCAAACAATCAACGGCCAAGCTTTCTTTTTGGAACTATTCATGTGGCGTACGATCAAGTTTGGAGTTCAGGTGAGTGAAAGTGCTCAATTTAATCTGTATTTGAATTGCGCAAGCGCGTCTTAAAACGCTTCCGTACTCCTTTAAGCAAGCAATTGGTCGCAAAGAATTGTCGAATTCTTTCACATGGCATAATTGTTCGCGATTCAACAACAAAGCTTTTGCGGCCGACCAAATTGTCTGCTGCACACAAAAATGCTTGGGAAAGCGGACATCAAAACATCTCTATTCAAATTGTCCATTCAGAATTCCTGTACACAAATTTGCAGTTTCGTTAAAACTTGAACCTGTTTAAGTAGCTGTTGACCTTGTTTAATAAGGACCTAGTGCGTAGTGTGAGTTCAAATCTGCACGCACAATAGACCACAACGCGCAGACGGTATTTCTCGCCTCTCAGCATTGTTCGACCGCGCCATATGTTTTGCCTTATAATTACCTATGTTTTCTTTATAAACAATGGCGCGCGACCGCCAAGCGCTGATTTCCCAGGCCAGCAACCAAAGTGGCTTTCATTAAAGTTGGACGCTTTCAAGATGAGCACAAAAACAGATTTGAATGAAACACAAAAACGCAATCAATGAAATGCAATTAATGTTTAGTGTCGTCGGTAGTCAGCAAAGTTCTAAAATACGTGGACGGATTAGCTCTCGAGTTGGCACTTCACGATCCGGCAACAGTTGAGAAGCTGATTGCATGCAAACAACTGGAAGCAGATCAATCAATTCAACAATTATTGCCAGCTTCTTTGTATCAACGATTAAAACGTTGTTTGTGACTTTTTTGAAAAACTCGCAAAACAACAAGTTTTTAGATTTCGGCGAATTCCGGAAGCCAAAACGCCTAGAGTTAAATTCAACCACAAACAATGAGCACTCGATGGCGCAACAATCAAATGCATTAATTGGAGCTTGGGAACATCGGAGACCAGTGTGGCTATTGTTTTTATTGTACCAATTGGGCGAAGAACAACTCAAGCAATCCAGTATGCCCATGTTCGATGCCTACTTGGCTCAAACAGGGCAACTAATGGGAAAGCAAATTTACTCAATCGAAACGCCGGAAGAACAATGTAACCCGTTGCTCAGCATTGATCAAGAACAAGTAATACATAAGTGTTTAGTTCCATTCTATGCTTTATTTTAGTTGATCTTCGCTATCAACTACACACTTTCTTATCTTGAATGGAGTCGTCGAAATCCAAATCGTTTGAGTACCAAAAAATCAACAATTGAAGAGTTGATTCAAATGTATAAGTGTGGCAATTTAAAAGTAACTAAGATGGAAGGTTGGCGTTTGCACGAAAGTGGATTTACGCTTAATGCAGAATTGGACGAGCAAGCCAAAAAAGTGGATGAACAATTGAAACACGACATTATTGACCAACGAAATGCGCGGTTTGTTTCAAAACAACATATTGTCTTTTTAATATTGAAAGCACTTTATAGAATGGCAATGCGCGTTCATGAACTGGTTAAAAATTGGCCAGAACGGTCGTTTTTGTTTGCTTTGGGAGCTGGTAACCCTTTTACTATTTGAAACTTATTTAAAGAATGTTCATTTCAGGTCACTTTAATGGTCAGTATAGTTTAATAAGCATTTTGAGAAACTACGGCTACATCGTTGAACCAGTTAGTAATGACACAAATATCAGGTAAATGTTGTTACGAAGTATATTTGCTGATTCTTTTGTTTAGACATCTTTTTGCAAGCGGAAACAACTTCAAAAACTTCAACGAATTGTGGATAAGAAAAAGCAACAACAAAGAACGACCGACTGAAATGAACTCTTTCGTAAACGACCAAAGACACTATTATTTATGGATCCTATTAGTTGCCATTCTGCTCTTCATCATACTGATTCACAGACTAAGCCATTCGCTGCTTTTACGGGTAAACACTCTATCGAAAACCTCAGCATACAATCAAATAAACGTCCTACCTACTTATTTATGAACTGAATGAATAAATGACTGGATTTAATGTTCATAATTTATTAGATGAAAACAAATCGGCTGGAGTAATCTCGTATTGAAAGGAAATTGTACGAACACATTGAAATAATTGGAAAACATTAAATAACATGGATCCGTAAACTCGATAATAAAAGGCACACGATTTGAGGAAAACTATGCAATTCGACAAACTTTGAGTGATTATGACAGAAGTCGTTTCTTAACAGTTTACACATATTGCATTTTACGGAGGAAACAGTTAAATGACTTTTTGAGCTTAAACAGACTAGACAGCAGAAATCTAACGGCTCTAATACTATTAACTCGATTTTTCTAAAATCAATAGGTATGTGGTTAAAAGTCTGGAATTCTTCAAGCAAAGAGGTTCACAATCGGCATGATTAAAAGCGAAACAATAAAACTTGAACATTAATTACAACAACTCTTCTTTTTGCGCTCCGCATTTCGCGATTCTTGTGTTAAACGCAAGCCTGTTCGAGGTCCGTTTGTTCTTGTTGTGTTTGCCGGAGCTGAAGCCAAAATGGTCCTTGTCAGACTTGAGAAGATCAGGTCAACATTTTCGCCGTTCATTGCGGAAGTCTCGAAGAATTTGATTTGCTTTGCATCTGCATACATTTGTCCATCAGATCTTTGTACGACTCGCGCGTCTTCACGATCTAGTTTGTTGCCAACTAAATAATTTAATAGTTATGCATACACTTTCAATTTTGATTGTTACCAATAATGGTAGGAATGTTGTCGCAGTTTTTGTCAATCTCTTCGGACCACTTTTTGACGTTTCGGAAGCTTTCGGCACTTGTAATGTCGTAAACTATTATGACTCCATGTGTGCCGCGGTAGTATGTAGACGTAATTGTTCGAAAACGTTCTTGGCCGGCAGTGTCCCTATATTAAAGTTGTTTTCAATGGTTCAAGCAATTCAGTAACTTACCAGATCTGCAATTTGACCTTCTTTCCATTCACATTTATTGTACGAATTTTGAAGTCAACTCCAATGGTAGTAATGTACGACGCTTGAAAGATGTTGTCGGCAAAACGGAGAAGCAAGCTCGACTTTCCAACACCGCTGTTGCCAATTAGGAGGATTTTAAATAAGTGGTCATAATCTCTCGCCGAATTATTCGCAACATGTGGCGGGACATCTGATTCCCCAAACATTCTGAAATCCTTCATGCTTAAAACCAAACACTGGAAATGGCAATGGAGATTGTTGACACGCGAAACGGATTCACCAAGCGCTATGACTCATTTTGATTTGGCTGATAAGCACCTTTCCACGCCAAAATTACAGCAGATTGCAGGGTGCACAGCTTGTAGAGGATCTTGTCCGCATAAAAGTGGCGCGCAATTGGAAAACAAAAAACAATGCGTGAATAAGTCAAAAAGATCCGCAGCAATTAACCGGTCTATAAAATAGAGACGATTCAGTAAAGGTGCACATTGATTTTTGAGGTGATCGCAGAGTGTTGAACAGGAGAGCGACTAAGTGAAATAAACATTCAAGCGTGCAGCCGCGTTTCAAAACTGTTCAAAAGGTCTAATCATTTATTGAACCGTATTTATTAAATGCGTATTAATTAAACAAGTGTTAATCAAATGGGCATTAGTTGCTTAGATCTTGAGTACCGCGTAATTATGAGAATTGTAGACCACATTGAATGGAAGTAGATTTTTGTAATCCTTGCCCTTCTCGAGTGGCTCCACAAATTGACTACAAATAGATGGTCTTCCTCGATTCTTTTCATCTATTTTGTCCCACATGCCAAGATACGTGCATTCAGCTCTAAACAAATAATGTTAACTTGTTTTGTTTTGAACGCCATACCGAGTGTGTTTTCCGCAGTGTTGAGGCTCGAAAATAACGTATTTGATGCCTAGTGATTTCAGCAGTTTGTGAACTTCTTCTGGCTTTCTTCTGCTGTACATAGAATACACTTTTACAGTTCTTTCACTAAAAGCTACATTTAAAACATTCAAAAAACAACGAATTACCGTAGGTTTTCGTCTTCGTAGTGCGGATGATTAAAGATGGGCCGCAAAGTTGTTAGTTTTAAATTAGCCATTAATGCCATAGAACCGGAAAAAACATCGTTTTTGTTTGTGTTGTCCATAACCCAACGAAATAGGCGTTCTTGTTGTTCATTGTTGAATTCTCCACGAATGTTCAGTTGTCTCTCGAATGTTTTCTTGTCCTTGAAAAGCCAGCAAGCCAATATAGACAACAACAAGAGTATTGGCCCACGGAAAGCGCTTTTTGAATACGGCCATTTGAATGTCTTGATTGAAAACTGCAGGCACAAAAATGCAAAGATGCGGAACAGCAAACAACTTCAAACGCATAATCAGACTCGACATCAAGCAAAATAGAACGAACTGTCCAGCATTGTAGACGACCGGTGCTAAATTCTTTCTTTGATCGGCAGTTGCGTCGAACAAGTTTCTGATGATGGCAAGTGCAACAAGTAAGAATGAAGCTGCAGAAAGTGGAAGCAATCCCGTTAAACTGATACTTCTCAATGTCTAAACAATAATATTAAGAGTATTGAAATTGCCTAAATTTGAATACCTCTCCATCGATGAAATCAAACTCGACTGCACACGTATAAAGACTGGTGTGGAAGCTGGAATAACTCGTGAACTTTGATCGAAGAATTTCAAAAACATGACTGTCGTCGTGAATTCCAGCGAACGTATTCATTGCATATTTGATGAAAAATGTGAAAAACAAGTAGAGTGCCAGATTCAATGTCATAAAGATAAATCGGTTTGATATTCTTTCCAATGGTCGCAAAGCAATGATCACAAGTATTGACATCAAAGAAGTGAAGAATAAAGAACTTAAAAGCATCAAATTTCCAAACAACATCGCAAAGCTCAGCAGAAAAGATAGCTGAAATAGAAACATTAAATTCATATTGATGAGCAAATCTTTACTTACAATGTAATGACTAGTTAATTTGCTTAAATTCCCCATTGATACATAGCCGAGGATGTACGAGCAGAAAATGCAAGTTACTTGAGTGAAAAGAACAAATCCGGAGAACTAAACAAAAAAGATTATCGTTGAAGTTGAGAACTATTTCAATTACCTGCCAAAATAGAATAAAGTGAGTAGTCAAAAAAGTAAGTCCGATAAAAGCCCACTTTGACACTCTTTGTTGCCTAAATCAAAGTTATTCGTTTTTGAAATTTAAATATTCTCTTACTTTAATGCCCATGTAACTAAATAAAGTTGCAGACAAAAGACAGGATATCCAAATGTTTCTCGCAAGGGTGGCGTCCACTGTGCCTGAAACAACACAAATGTTGAAGACTTATTTTAAGATTACTCTTGTAGCATGACCGTGATTGACCATAAAAGCAACAACCGAGGTAATTCCTCCAACGTAACTCTGACTAAAAATGCACTTTAAAAAGATTGTACGGTTCAAGCTAACCTGAGTAGATAGCCGAGCAGAAATACAGCGGGTAGAACGCCTCCAGCAGTCAAAAATGCCCCATGGATGTAGAAATAGTGCGAATTCCCGATACCCTCGCAACTAGTAACTGGCGGTAGATCAGAACCTCGTCGCACATTAAAGCAAGATTGCCATTCAATCTTTAAATGATCGCTAACTCCGCGAAATACTCGAAACAAAAAGCCCAAATAAACTTCTGGATACAAATTGAAGCGTTGCAGCGTATTGATGGTGTGGCCAGCTTCCGTTAAGTTGTCGTGGGTTATGGAGTAAAGACCTTGATGAAAAGATGGCGCTTCAATCAAAGTTTTGTAATAGGAAAAGTACAAGCCCATTTCTGTTCTGTAAGACATCTAAAGAACAACTAACTTTTGATTATAAAGAAAGTAAACAAACTTCTCGCTCCAAATCGGATAAATGCGAAAAGAATCGATCATTTTCGAACAATGTAAACAAATAGACGTAATGCCCAATCCACAAAAATACAACTAAACATTAAATTGCTCAACTTAAATCTGTAAAATGCAAACCTGTTGCTCCAATAAATAAAAACTTGGCGATTGAATAGAAACTCCACTCCGTGGTTTGATCGCTTCCTGTTTTGACTTTATTTGGAGATGCATTTTTTGCTTTTTGTTTGGCCATTTTGAAGGAGCGTTGGTCAAAACTGCCGACTGCTCAAACTAAATGCATTATGAGTGGAGTCGATCGGAGCGATCTTTTCGTCTTGTCCGAAAATCTGCTTTGTTGCTTTCTGCCAGCAGAGTGGCGTTTTCAACAGGCACGCCGCGCAAAAGAACAGCCGATCGAGTTTATTTGCAATTATGCGGTTCGGCGAATACAGTATCGATTAATTTGGTTGTTAGAAAGTGTTACAAGACAATTTCGAAATGTTTAAAAGAAAAGTCTCGTTATTTTCCAAAGTTGTTTGAAGTTTGATAACAAACATTTACTTTTTCAACTCTGTTTCAAATGTTCAATGTTAGTGATCGGTGTATTGTGGACCTGTGAGTTTGCTGTACTGCGGAGCTCATCAAATTATGATCAAAACTTCCGTTTTTCCGCAAATTAAGTTGCGCGCATTACACAAATCTGGACGTCCGAAGCTGACCAGCTTATGCGCAAACTTTTCCTAATCGGGATCTCCAACACGCTGATTCAGTGTGCGTAGGCCTTCTGTCCAAAAAACCGTTTAGCACAGGTTGTTTTCGGATTGCGTGTGAACAGGAAGAATGTCTAACTGACTGGATAGATTACTCCAAATTTCTGTTTATTGTTGAATTTCACAAAAGTCTCGGACCATCTTCTAGAATTGCCACAATATTTGATTGTTGAATGTTGAGTTGAGTTAATTTATTCAACTGAGTGCCGTCAAAGCGTTTACAATGCATCTGTCTTTTTATTTCAATTTTCCTTATTCACTGGCATGCTGTTTGGGCAGAAGAACCTGTTGTTCTTTTAAAAGGTACACTTTTGTTGGTGTTTTGTTTATAAGACTTTTTGTAGAAACAGTAGTTAATCCGCGTCCTTCCGATTTAAATGATGCTCAACAGTCGGCAGAAAGTTCAAAAGAAAAGCCTGTAACACCAGCACCCAAAAAGCTTCACTCTGATGGAATTGACGTAATTACAATTTACCGTACATATTTGCATTTCAAATTTATAGACATACACAAGTGGGTTAACACCCCAATTCCGCACCTTGTTGCTAGCACCCGACAGCACAGAAAGTCAAATTCTTCGAAAACCTACAAAAGACCCCAAAAAAGAGAACGCTCAACATGAAGCGGAAGAGAAAGCGGAACCTGCATATGTTGTGTACAGAAATGAATTTGAAGGTATCATTCGTTACACTAATTTAAAAGTATTAATTTCTAAAATAAGTTTAGGCGTTCCACAAGCTCATCTTGATCAGTTGTTAAGATACTATGGAAAAATAGCCGGAAAACTGTTGCCACAAGGCTATGCTAAATTCCGGAAAATTGCAACTGAGAGTGAAAAGACTGGTACAGATAAACAAGACGAGCCTGCAGGTATGATTAAAGTTTTACATTTTTGTAAACAGTTGTTTTTAGAGGTTAAAGAAGCTGCAACTTTGACCGAAACTTCAAATTCTGAACCGAAAACTTCGCCGAGTACTGAGCATGTTGTAAATACAGCTGTGAATGCAGCAATTGCAAATGCCGCTGCTTTGGCTGCTCTTCAAGGTAAAGTAGCTTTAAATTACATCAATTGATCCGTAACTTTTAAGCAACATCGACAATCCCAGGCTACGGTGCTTTGAATGGGGCTATGAATTATTTAAATGCTGCCAATTATGGACCGCCTCGTCCTCAAAATGCTTATATTGCTGCAGCACTCCGTAATCAACTCAGTAGTTATTTGCCCGCTCAAACCGGATATGGTGTTCCAAATTGCTGTAATAACATTTGTCCGCCTTGCAACACTCAATCTTCAAATTATGAGAACAGTTGCGGAGGCTCAAACATTCAAAACTCAAACAATATGGCATTAGGTGGAGTAAGCAATGGATGTGCCAATGAATACAATACAGCGGATGTAGATAATGATGAATACGGGCCTGATAGTTACTTCCAAGGCGGCTATGGAGCAAATGTGGCAAGTCATGAAAACGGCGCCACAAACAGTGCTTCAAATCGTCATTCACAACTTCTCAGTAGTTATTCATCTCACGCAGGGTCATCACCAAATTTATACGGATCAAGCAAACAACCCAGCAGCTACTATCAAGTTTCATCACCAATAAACAACCCGTTTTTGGTTGATGCACATCCGTATTCGCCAGTTGGAAGCTTATTTGCTACAAGTCACATGCATCACTTTGGTTCTTATCCGTCCATCAACAACAATCCGTTTCAGCAATATTATGGAACTTTAAATGCCTATCCAAACTCCCAACGTTTCGGTTACGGAACTTCAATGAGCGACAACGAGCTAGGAAACCAATATGGTTATAGCAGCAGTCCATTTGGCCCGATGTTTGATTATGCAGCAGGTGCCAACAACGAGCCCGAAACAACTACTTTCGTAGCAGCTCAATCTCAATCAACAAAAGCATCGAAAGCGACAAAGCTCTCAAGCAAAAAGAATGAAACTAAAACAACAAAGTCTTCGAGTGAGCAAATTGAACAAAAAGCAACTCCATTAGATGGAATGTTCCACATAGTGCGGCCGAACTTCGCATCTTTGAAAAAAGTTGCTTTAATGAAGAAACACCGTCTGTTTTCTGCTTCAAAATCAACTCGGAAGCCGGAAAGTCAACCAAATTCAACAACTCCGTCAACAGTTTTGTCAACAACTACTGTAAACAACACTTTGTTGACAACAACAAACAAAAACGTTATTGTTGCGCGAAAGATGTCAAAGATCCTTGTTGCCAAGAAGTCCTCAACTCCGGCTCCCAAAACAACAGTTTCCAAACAAAAAGATAAGCTGGAAAGCAGCACTGTACGTGCGTCAACGAAATCCGCTACTGTAACAGTTATCAATTCAACCGATCACTCGAATGCGACAAAAAAGATCCGGTCTTAATTGGAACCAGCCAGGAATAGCAGCATTTTCGATTAGTCTTCTTGCACATACGATGAAAGTTGTTTTGAAACTATTTCTGTTTGTTTTGTGCGTCAATGGGTAGTAGTCATCCGGCAATGATAATTCAAAACTGCTGATTAATAATCTAATAACACGAAAGTTGTTTAATGTTGGACAGTTTATTATTGTTAATACTCAATAAATAGCGATTACAAAACACGGTGAGTCAAATAAAATTCTGACAGTCTCGAATGCTGGCTTATCATTGTGATGAAATTGTGTAAATAAGTTAGTTCATAAGTTGTACAGACACCAATTTATACAGAAGTTTTCGGATTTGTAGTTTGTTGCAAGTGGTCGTCAGAGATCTTGAAGTTCGGATCGAGCGTGTAGACAAAATTTTGAAAGGCAGGCGTTAAAACATTCGGTGTTTCGTTGATGAGTTCGGCAAAAGCAGCTTGTTGGAGATTTTGACGTAATGTAAACGCCAGCTCGCTTGTCTGTGGGTCTTTCTCCCACGTTTTAAGCATAACAATCAATGACTGAAAGTCGATTTTAGACGATTCGGTCTCCGTGTGTGTGCTAGAATCCTCCTTGCAGCCAATGATTTGAGTAGACAATGCAGGCGAAGCAACATGTTGTATCTCATCTTGCATCACGGAGTTGTCAACTTTGAACGGTGAAGTGTTTGGCTTTGCGCATGCTCTAAAATTGATTTGAATAAAAGCTTTCCACTTTGATGCTACTCACGATATGTAAGTGTTCTTAGCAAATGACCGATGATTCTTGTCCCGGTCCAACGATTGCTTGCACCGATTGATTGTTTCGCGTAACTCCTGCACAGTCTTTCGACGTCTTTTTGAGCGTGGCGCCCCGTTGTCCAGATCACTCAAGTTGCTTGGACTTGTTGATGCAGGATCACAATGCTCGTTTTCTTTCGACAACTGATCCAATTCCTTCTCCATTACAGCAATAAATTCGTGCTTGTGGTGACTTTTAAGGTGCATCTTCAAGTTAGTTGAAAACGCAGACACTGTGTTGAACGAGCATAGTTTACAGCCAACTACTTTTTCACCCACGTCGCCGAAGAATTGCCAAACCGGATGCCTGCGCAGTCTTCGACGTTTTTGAGTTCGCTCGACACCTTGTTGCTTTGGTGATTCCGATTGAAGTGGCTCGTCGATTTGAGTATTCGAGTCGGTCAGAAGTAGCTGTTGATTGAAAGCCGAGTTGGCCGCATTTAGTGCTAGCAAGTTGAAAAGATCCATCGCAGTCTGGAAAAAGGAGTACAGTCTTTAGACAGCAAAATAATAAATTGAGCAAACACGACTCGAAAACAGTTAGATTGCGTGCATCTAATCTCAATTACAACAGCGAGCTTAATTGCATGTATTGGGCGGCTTTTGAATCAAATGGTTGTTTCGCAATTTTATAATGTCGAGTGATTCACGCAAATAGTTTTTGATAAAGCTGTATTGAGAAAAACAAACAAAGTTATGTCTGCCGGTGAGGAGTGGAAGAAATCATCAGCTTTATGTGCATTGGACGACTAAAAGTATCCATTTGAAATGGAGGAATTTTGTAAAGAAATAAATGAGTGGGAATGGAAAACACTGGAATTCAATTAGGAGCGCGTTGAAAATAACCACTCTTTCTAATGGGTTGATTTTGCAACATTGACAGGCACGCAATGCACGCAATTACCACTAGTTTGGATAACCTATACGGTAATCACACACGCACAAACTCAGCAAACAGTTTCACACCAAAACAAGATAAAGAAATGGGACGAAAACAAGCGACAAATGCCGAAGTTTGTTTAATCCGTTCATTTCGATAGTTTTAATCCCGAAACGAGCGAGCCAAAGTGTGGGGGTTTAATCGTTAATTGCTTCAACATACATGACTTTTTGGCTAAATCTGTTTATGTTTATTCGACAACTAAATTGTTGGAGCAAATGTAAACCACGTTGTCGGCCGCCGTGTCGCTCATAAACATATAGCTTTCGCATCGAAAATAGCTGGAATGCGTCAGATAGATGTCTGACAACAAAAGAATTCCGAATAATACACCGGCTATTATGTTCAGCAAATGGAATATTAAATTAGAAATTATGGCCTTTGCGACCGGAGTTAATCTGTAACTGGCCATTTGTTGTGGAAGAAAAGCAACTTGAAAGAGAAAAACATTCGAAAACAAACATGAACGGAAAATTCGACACCTACTTATTAAAGCTACGCTTATTCCGATTAATTCGAATGTTGTAAACACGGAAAGATGGACGTGTGGGCAATCATCAAATAAGAAATCGGAAAAGGGTGTGCAAAGTAGTTAACAAACTCCATGTTAGTCCCAATTGTTGTATCCCTTCGGTCTATGACGCAAAACATCCATTGTGCTGCTCAAAATTTATCATCAAATTGCGACCAGTTTGTAGGCGCGATTCAAATTCTGTCAATAAGAAGTTATCATCATCCAAGTTGTAATGCAAGTTTGTGTTGGAATTTTTATCGCCTGTCTGCGCCTATCCATTACGTAAATAAATTAGTCAGCCAACGAGTTGATAATGTCAACTATTTGTATTGTTTTGTTTCACAAAACTGTCTATTGTTCTTATCGCAAAAGCGCAACTATGCCGTCAACGACCAAGAGTGACGTTTTAGGTTTAACAATACTTTCGAATGACTACGTCCAGAATTGATAAGTTGCCGGAATTGAAAACCCTTTAATTGCTTTTTAATACAAAACTTCATTGTTTGCCCGGTAATGAAAGAGTGAAGAGGAGAGGCACGCCCGTTTGATCATATAATTACAGTTGGCTCCGGAAACTGCACAAAAATCAGTGACACGCTAACTTGCAAAATTAACTACAAACTAGCAAACTCGACAAAAAGGAGCAAACAAACGAGTCTAGGAATCAACAAATTAAACGCAATAAACAATTGTGAAAGCCGAGCGGATCGATGACTAAGCAAAGACCGAAGTAAAATTTTGCAAGTCAGAATGAAACGCGCCATTAAACATTAAACGCTCGTATGAATGCTAATAAACAGAAAGCATGAAATTCGAATGTCTCACATTTATGCAAAAGATGAGCCGAATGACTCACCACCATCCATTTCTTGGCCGTGTAAACACAAGTGGACTGCGCTTTTGCAATCAATTGCACTTACTCATCCGCCAATATTTATCGATAAACTTAAATTGTTCAATAAGTCATAGCTGGATGCACGCCCCGGCGCGTTCCAATTGCAATGTACAGTTACGCCGCAGTGATAAAAGTTTTAATGTAGCTGGATGGCGCAAGTCCGACGTAGAGTTCCGACGCAATCTCGATTCATAAAATGTTGCTCGCAAGTAAATAATACGCGCATGATTAAGTAATGAGAAAACGGACTTGCGTCCCACCGAGCTCCGAAGAAGACAACCAAATTGTTGTGTTTAACTAAACCCCACATTACCAATCATCGAATCCCATTCGACTTATTCATTAAAGACGCTCCGTAAAAACATTAAAAGTAAATAAGAGCGCCGCACTTTGACTGCACAAACAAAGATCGCACATAATTTTAAATGTAATGCAAACAAAATGATTCAATGGAATTAGCGAGAAAGTAATGCAACTTGAGCTTACCCGTTAGCATGCTTAATTTTAGTTAATCACTTAATAAATTACAGCAACAAGCACTCCAAAACATACAGAGTTATTCAGAGTTGCTGTCAAAAAGTTTGACAAGCTAACTTTTTGTTCCTGAAACGACTTTTACAAAAACGACAATGATTTTTTGAATTTGAAAGTAGACGAAGACGTTCTTTAATTTTGACATTTTAGAAAGCTGTACAAGAATGGACGACGACAATTTTGGACCTGATTTCGTCGATGATTTTTTGGACAACTAGTAAGTCAACTGTTTTAAAATAGAAACAATAAATTTGATCTTGTATATGTTAACTTAACTTGTTTAGTGTTCCACCTCAGCCTGACGAGTTTGACGATGAAGCAGATGCGTATTTGGCAACATTGAATGCACTTAACAACCAGCCAATTATTGAAGAACCAATTCCGAATGAGAACAATCCGGCAGCAGCGACCTTCAAAAGACGACATGAAGATACTGAAAAACCTTTAGGATCTCATCCGCTCGGCATGCTTCAAAGCTATTGCATTAATTTAGTGTTTCTGTTTTAGATTGGTTCGTGAACTCGGAATTTGATTCGGAAAATATGAAGCGCAAACGCCTTGAAAAATCTGAAATGAAACGCCTTTCTTTAATTGACAAAATTATTGCAAAGAAGAATCAGTTGTTGGAAGCACAGACAAATGTGTCGACACTTAGACAGTTAGAAGTGAAAGAGCCTTATTTGCGTGTTCGACCAATTGGTGCATCATTCTATCAACTTGCATCTCCTGATTGTTTCAAGACTGGCTATATTGAAGTCTGCAACCCGGCAAATATGGCAGAACAGAAAGTGAAATTGCGAAATGAACGACAAACTCAGTTTTTTGCATCAAATGTTAGAGAGGAAGAGCCAGACACGCCATTGATTGTAAGTTTGAATAAATGTATGAATAAAGCTTATAAATAAAATTCACTCCTTTTAGATTCCTAAAGTTGAGAGAGACACTGAACATTTGTGGGTCCGAAAAGTATCAACCAAGAGGCTTTCTGGAGTTGTTGACTGAAAATGAGCACAATAAGGTTGTTTTGACGTGGCTTAAGTTGTGGGATCGGCATGTTTTTAAACGCGAGAAGAACTATGAATTCACTGTCAGCGATTTTTACAAGTCGATGTTGGAAGTTGAAGATTTGGCACCGTTTTTACCGAAGAGAAAGGTACATTTCTTCTTGATAAAACTTTTAAATTGCGAGCTTTTAGATGTTGTTTTTGTATGGACCTTCAGGATGTTCAAAAACTACTTTGGCTAAAATTTGCGCTTTGGTTGCGGGCTACCAGCCTGTTTTTATTGACGCCAGGTTTGCATTTGAAAGTTGATTCTTTTACTGATTTGCTGTTTTTAGTGAATTTCCAAACGAGGAAAAATTCAAAGAAGCTCTTTTGGAATCGACCGGCAACGCAAAAATCAGTTTTAGCACTCAATTGGTAATTCTAGTTGAAAATCAACTTTGCTTACTTTGTACTTTTAGAGAAAGCCTGTTTGCCCTATAATTGAGAACATCGACATTGCATCTAAGGAAATTATCAGATTTTTGGGAAATGAGTTTGGAAAAGACAAACAACCGTTGAAGAAAAAGAAGAAACAGCATGTTGTTCGTCGACCGATTATTTTGATCTCCAGCAACTTCTTCGCTTCATCACTTCGCAATCTTCGACCGTCATGCTTTGGTGTACATATCTCTGCTTTGAACAAAGCTCGTACGATTGCAAGACTTGAGAAGATCTGCTCACGTGAGAACTTGGATATTAAGCGTCACTTGTTGGTTGAGATGTTTGAACAATGCAACCAGGATCTTCGTATGTGCTTGAACAATTTACAGTTCTTGTGTTCTATTTGGTGGAAGGAAATTTCGTTTTCGGTAAGCTTTTAGCCAGCAAGCTCGTTTTGATTGCTTTGATTTCAGAAGGAGCATAATTTGCGAATGTCTGAATTTTCAATATTCGATGCATTGAATCGGATTTTAACAACAAATCCACACTACGATGGGTAAACTTAATATTGCTTTTTAAATAATTAAAGCGTTTCTAGAAACAAGCTGTTGCCTCCGAAGAATCGTGCACAATCGATTTCAAACATGCTTAGCAAGCGCTCTGATGTTGACACAATTTATCATGCAATTTTTTACAACACTAAATCTATTGGAAGATTGCGCACGGCGCAGGTAACTTTTAAAAAGTAAAACCTCGTAATCGTATTCTGTTTTAGCGACGTCGAATTTGTTATTTGTTGACAGATGATGACTTGATCAATTCTTACATGCGTCGCTCTCAAAATTGGACTTTGTTACGCTACACAAACACTGCTGGGGTTTTGATTCACTTCTGTTTGGCCAATTACAATGCAAAGCGTCTGACTTACCATCTTGGATTTATGAAGTACAATGAGACGGTTCGTGAATGTCGAGAGTTGATTGACAGCTTCAAAGGGAACCTCAAACCGCAACTTCGCTTGACTTCAGAAGGACTGCAACTTGAGCTTTTGCCGGCACTTTATACAATTATTCAGCCTTACTTCACTTTGGTATGATTTTGATGACGTGGTATTTTGATCAATTTTGTTTTAGTCCGCCACTCAACTTCAATTTTGTGATCCGGATGAGATGAACATTATCAATCGAATTGTTGAAGTTATGAGTTTCTACAACATGTCTTATGTGTCTTCATTTGAAAATTCGACGCTCGACTTCCGACTTGAGCCGTGAGTTTTGCGAGTTTGGTCTACTTTATTTGTTGAATTTTAGACCTATCGATCATCTTGTTGCCTACAGATTGGGTGCACAAACAACGACTTTGAATGCAAATGCAAAGAAGTTCATCAATCAACTGGTAACAATAGTTTCGTTATGTTAGATTTAATCAAATTGCTTTCAGCTCTCGCGCAAACAAATTGAAAATGAAGCAGTCCGACGGATTGATGAATTAGTTGTTAGTCAACCAAAGAGTCACTCAGACGGATCAGCAGAAAAGTCAGGGTACTGTGGAGTTGTTATCAGATCAGCAGCGAGTTCCTGGACTTGCTCTTTTGGGACGACGTAACACGAACACATCAACAGCACGCGGAGATTTGGTTTATATCACTGACACGAAGATGGTGTACCGACAAGGAAACGCACAAGCAATTAGAATTCGAGTACAGAACAAGCACTTGTTTTCATTTTTCTAGAAGAGATATGCACTGTGAAATATTACCTTTGATTGTCTACTATTTTGGATGTTGATACGTTGGATAAAGATTACTTTATCTTATAATTTGCAGTTAATTGTTTTGAAGTTATTCGAAAGATCTTATAGAAATTGTGTTTTCATAGGTTTAAAAGGCAAATCAATTAATGGAAACGCTAGAAAGGCGCTTCGTTTAATAAAGAATGGGGATTGCATGCCGCAATTCTTGTTGCTGTTTTTCAAAGTTAGAGTCTTGTATCAATAAGTTTATTCAAAAATAAAATGAGGTATCACAGAAGGAAATAGCTGGAGATCGGAAAGGACAATTAACACCGGATGAAGAACTGTACCATTCACTGAAAGACATTATACTCGTTTTGTTGAATCAAGACACGTTTTGTAGTTAGAAGATGGTTTCTCTGAACGCGGACAGAAAGCGCTGATGTTTCCGAAGTTGTCTAAGCAGAGCTCGCTGAAATAAATAATGTGAATAAGTAAGAAGTTTAAAAACTCACTTTAAACTCTCTGTTGAAAATTGTGTAGATCTTAAAGATGACGATTAGTTTAACATGTTTAAGTAGCACTTACAATTGGATTAATTCCGCTGTTACAATACCCGAGCCAGAAAAAGAATTTAAATACCAACTCTGGAGCGTTGTAGTCAAAAGCACCGAGAACGTACATGGTGAAAAACGGAAGCCACGATGCGATCTTAAAATAGGTTTTAACAGTTGAAAGTCTCTTGTTTAGAAATTTAAAAATAAATTCGGTTATAAAAACTTACAAATGCGGTCTAAATTGAGTGAATTAGTTTAATTGTTTTTCGAAATGACTCACCAAAATGAGGCCAAGTAAAAGTGTTGCTTGCCGTTCTTTAATCTTGAGTAAACGTCGCCGTTTCTCTGTGCCTTTTTTGCTCTCACAAGCTTCTTCCATCTTTTCTAAGTTGATGGACATCCACTTGCTTCTCTTTGTGTAAGCGTTGTTGATCTGAATATCGGAGTTTTTTGAGTAGCAGATTTAAAATTACCACAAGACTCGGCACTGTTTTGTTTGAAACTTTGTTTCCGTTTGCGTGACTACTCAGCATTGCAGCTGTTGAACTCATTCCATTGCTATTTGCTGTAACGTGCGCATGTGTTGCCGCAGCCAGTTGACAAAGAGTCTGGTCTGTGCGTTGAGTTTCTTTGAGTCTTTGTCGACTGTGATGCTTTGTGATGGTGTAAATGCGCCAGTAGACAATAACCAAAACGATGACCGGAATGAAAAAAGACCCACTAGCCGAATAAATAACGTAGCCAATTTCGTCGGACACTGTACATTTTCCAGGATCTCTGTTCGGTCTCCACCCAAAGATTGGCGGCAGACAAATAATTAAGGAAACTATCCACGCAACTCCGATCATTATACTGATTCTTGTCGTCGTTCTTTTGCTCGGGTAAGTAAGCGGCTGTGTAACTGAAAGTAGTAAAGTTTTGAAAGTGATTCTTATTCAGTAAGACATACCCGACCAATATCGATCTAGAGAAATAACACAAATGTGCAGTATAGAGGCGGTCACAAACAATACGTCGAGAGCCAAGTAGATCTCGCATAATATGTCGCCTAAAATGCCAATAAATGCGTTTTCGTCTTTGCAGTTAACTTACCCAACACCCAAACGCCTATAACTTCATACGACATTGTAAGCGGCATTACGAGCAAGCCCACGAGTAAATCGGCCACAGCCAGACTAACTATTAACCAATTCTGGCGCTGACTCCTCAGTTTGTGATCATTGTTTACAGTTAACACCACCAGCAAGTTGCCGCAGACTATTATCAGCATTACAATTAGCATAAATGCTACTGTTATAAATGCTGTCGATACAGCCATGCAGGATGGCCATAACGAAGGAGAATCGCATGTTTGATTCCACTAAAATCGAGATGTAATTCTAAAACAGAGAACTGCTGATTAAACTTACTAGGCGGGCAAGCTCGGCGGCGCTATCCACGCTGCCTTGAACACTGCTAATGTTCATGTTGTGAGTCACGTTGCATTATCCAGAATTCATGAGTTGGCCTGAAAAAGCAAACAGTAATGCAATTCGAGTCACGCTTCAAACGCTAATTTAATTGCACGCTTCAAGTTTGGCACTTAAAAAAATTAGTCGACATGCGGCGACTCTCGAAAATTTGTATTTAGGAACTCTGTGCGAGCTCAGATTGCCCGCGACAAACAACGGAGATAAATGATATTCTCAGTACAATTCCGAATGAACTTGCTGCTTAAAACACGGTACAAACTTATGTGACTCGTTAGAAGTACGTGAAAGCGTGATTCGAGAGACAAAACAACAATAAAGAGAAAAAGCAGCATAAAACTGACGTTTGGTCTACAAACGCCTGTGGAATGAAAAAACAAATGGAAACGTAATTGAATTATGCGCGAAACGTGAGTTGGACGTCCTGCAAATTACTGGATTGAGAGCAGTTCCGGTTATTCATAAAATAAGTTTAAATGTTTGAAGTGTAAATGTTTGTTTGGCGCCCAAGGCTATGTGAGAATTCAGCGGTTGAAAAGCACAAAATTTTTATCTTGTCAAAATCTCATAAAACTTGTAATGACATTATAGCGTTTTTGCGAAAAAGGAACGTAGGCAACACAATTCGACTTCTAAGTCAGAACGGAAACAAAACGTCACTCGAAAAACAAATTAATAAACTCAAAACAAGATGCAATTAAACTGTCCTGAAACAAGAGTACGCACAAAGTTGAAACATTGAAACGGATGGGGGTTATTAGCGCTCTCCGAAGCGCAAAAAGTCACTGTCATACGAATAAACAAATGTTCTGTGGATGCTGTTGGCAAAACTTTTGGGAACTGTTGACATTTTATGAGGTCAATTTTATTCAACACAAAGCGCCAAGATGGAACACATTCAATAAACGACTCAGCCAATGAGACGTTGCAGACACTAGAAAACCCACGAATGGCCGAAATTCAAAACATCGTTAAACGCCAATTTTGCAAATTAATAGAACACACGTCAAGCTCTAATCACTGCAAGTTGAATAGGCGTAAATTGGATAAATCGGCCAACCCATCGAGCAAACTTGCCAATGAATCGACGTGTTTAATTGGAGTAAGAGTTTTGTGCCGCCCACTATCTACAGGCTCCTGTCAATTGGTTCATTTGAGTGTTTGAGTGCCAATCAAGCCAAGGTGTCTTTAAAGGCCATTCAAAGGAAGAGGGAGTGTACGCTTCTTGACATCATGTTAGTGCTTGCACGTAGACGATATCTTTGTAATAGAATTCAAATAGAGTTAAGAATCGAAACGGTTATTGAAATGATTATTGAAATGATTTCGAAAACAAGAGCTAAAAGTACAAGTAAGTGATACAAGCAAGTCAAGAGTAGTTCTTGCGAAAACGTTCAAGTGCCGTTGATAAGGCGTTCGCGGTTTGACGTTGCAGCTCACCCGGCACGGACATCTCAACTTACAGCACAATTCCTCATAAACAACTTGTCCATTCAAACAAACCCCTCAATCAGGCGTCAAACTTTTTTATTTAGCGGTTTCATGCCAACTTGCCAATTGTCGCCGGCGTAGGCAGCCTTTCAAAAGAATATGCAAATGGCCGAATTGAACCCAAAGTTTGCAAAATCCGCAAATTAAAAGCAAAAACACTCCGACTAATACAACTAAAAACTGCGCTCAAAAAAGCTTCCAAAACTAATTTGGTAAATGTTTCACGCAATAAAGCTCGAACGTAAGTTAGGAAAAGATTACCCAGCGGTCCAATTTCTTGGACAGCCGGCAATAAGGAAGCGTTGCCGAATGTTTAGCAAAATTAATTTTCTGCAAACATTTTCGAATGCGGTGGGTATTTTCACATTTCGCGACCCACCCTAACAAGCGTCATATTCCATGAGATGAGCGCCTTCATCGTCATCCGTGAGACTATCTGCTGTTCTTGGCATTTGGGCACGGAGAAGAACGACGAAAGATGCGCCACCGTAAAAAACGATTTCCCTCAAAGAACCTAAACCTTGGCTGCGACGGATAAAACTTTGACGCGTCTTCCAAACATCCTTAACGTCGAGGACAAACGTCTACTTGCTCCAGAACGACCTCTTGGAGCGTTCGCCACCACAAAATCCAATTTGAATGAAATCGAATTGGAAAAGGTAGGCGAGAAACGTTGTGACAATGAACTGCGGCTTGTTCCTGGGGCCGACAACTGTTCTTCTCCACTGATCTCTTGGAAGCAAAAACAAGCTCTCAAACTGACAAAGGTGGCAGGTTTAATTGAATGATTGGGCAGTCGAGTTCTAAATTAAGCAACGAGTTGTCGAAATAGAACTAAAAAGCTCGGTCTATTAAACGAATTAAGTAGACGAGTTAAAGAAATGAAGGGCAGACAAACCATTTAAATTTAAAAGAGTTCGTCGGACGTGTCAAGTGGGAAGGGTTTTAATTTCATTCAACCCATGAAAGAGGACGTCAACACAGTGACATGCCGAATTTACACGCGCCTCTGATCTAAACATCGTGTCTGACTTGTCAAAATTCTGCTTCCCGCTTCCTCTTTTTAAATTGTTTTTTCGTTTGTCCAAAAAATTCCTGCCTGCTCGCCACCACAAAACAAACATAATTTAACAGACTTCCGTGAAGTTACTTTTTGAGAGCAGAAGACAAGGACGTTTTGAAACCCCACTGCGTGTTTATTAAGTTATTGTCCTGAACTTTAACACCAACGGTGCATTCACGTTCGGCAAAAACAACCTGGAGAATGCGTGGTATTTTGAACTAGATGCACTTTTTAAATCCGGCGACATCACAATTCATTAAAGATCATTGGGGAGCAGGTTGTATGCATAGGAAATTAGCGCAGCTATTCATCCCTCGATCCCACAAAAAGCCAATTAAACAAAGTTGGGTGTCGTCGGAATGGCTAAGATGAGAGACGTGCCGAAATCGACGTCGTCTATGAAGAATTTGCTCTTATCATGCACCAAACTCCACAGCGTTCACAAACTTCACGTGCCGAACCATTCGTAATCTCTGGTCGGGAACACAACAAATCAAGAGTTGTGACTCGACCGCAATCTCACTTTTCAAAAAGCAGTTGAGTCAAAGAAGTGGCACTTACAAAAAATTACTGCTCTAAACAGTAGTGTTTAAAGAGTAGTGTTTTAAAAAATGACTGCTTCATTAACAAATAACATTCAAGCAATGCAGACAGTGCAGCCAGCAAATTGCGCGCCTGGACCCACTCTGAATAGAAAATAATCCAATTTTTCAAATTGCATATTGTTCAACAGCCCTCCAAAGCTATACGACTCTTGCCCACAACAGCAATTTGATTTGCCGTCAAAACAAAACAGTGGAGTCGCTTCTTGGAACACCCCTCTCAAATTTGGCGAAACTTTGAGACTTCAAAAATCAAAAACCCAAAGTGTCCGTCTCGACAAGTTTGCATTGCGTGCAACCGCCGAATTAATCAAAACTTCCAGTCTATTTGCGTACTCTGTATTCGAAACTCGCAAAGTTTAAACAACGCTAGACTAAGTACACCAGAACTGAGTGTCAGGTAAGTGGGGTAAAAAACTTCTGTTACTCAATTATGCATGGTGAGTGAGTGAACGGCAGTCCAGCTCGCAAATCTAATTTGATTATGGAGCGGAAAGTACGTTTCATGTGCAGGCCAGACCCTGCTCCAAACGTCCCGATGCATGATCACAATGTTGTAATATTCCACTAAAACCTACGCGGAAATTTTACCCCGACACGAACAATGTGTCCAACGAGACGTTCGAATTTGGAACGCAGACGCTCACTGGTTCTCTGAACTTGGCAGCATATTTTATTCTACTCGACTCCATTCATCACATAAATCACACGTATTTAGATGAATTAAACCTCGTCGTGAATGTTATGGTTTTCACACGCTAGATCACGGCAATTGAACTGTGAATTCAAGACTACAGTCCAGAAACAAAAGAACCATTGGAGTTTCGAAAGCGAACTTCGTTAGCGATGCAGCGGTACAGAAAATATAGCGAAAGCTCATAATTTTTGCTTGTTCGAACAGACGAGACTTTTGGAGACCAGGAAAAACACGCTTAAACAATGGGCTGTTTTTGGAAACGGTCTGGTCGGTTCCTCGACCCAAAATACAAAGCTGGACAACAGAATGCTGATCGCGCATGCACAAAAAACGTGGTCTTTCATTTGCAGATTGGCGTGCATTTCCACGGCTCTCGGTTTCGCCTCGACGAACATGGCATGAGAGCCAAATCGAAACTCTGCACTCACAACTATTGAGCTTTGCTCCTTATTCCCACCAAATCGAACGTTCCCATTGAAGTGTTTCAGGTGACGCAAAAAGTTGTTGTTGGTAAATTGTGTAATAGAAAAGAACGTTTAATGCTAAAAGGTCAACAAACTGTTTAAAGAATTCTAGTGAATTTGTTTAGCTAAACTATCACTGGACTTTTGGCGAAGCGCGGCCAATTAAAAGAAAGCAACATTTCACTAATCAGATCTTGGAATTGTGCTTCACTAATTAACAAACAAATAAGCTTGTTTTGCGGATTGCGGTCAATCTCCGCCTGATTACAGCAAGTTGCAATCCGGGCCCGTACATCCGGCCTCGCGACTAATAAAATGAGCAGCATTGTTACGTCGACCAGGAACTTGAATGATGAAAAGTCGAATACATGGAATCCAGAGATTCCAAGTAAGCGGAAACATATGCACTACAAGTGAGATTGCGTAAAACAACGCCTTAAAACAAAAATAAACGCACTAATAAACTCAAATAGATCTTGATCGCTTCATTCGAAACACTCGCAAAGTGAGCTTTGGTCTTCTGCTCAAGCTCTGAACTGTATTGGTTATTTGTGGGGGTTAATGCAAGTTGCTCGGCAACATAATCAATTCTATTAACTCATCAAAAGTCTATAAACTGCTCTGTTGAAACACGCTGACCCACAAATAAGCAACGGAGACTCAACTTGACTGTTAATTCTTATTGTTATTGCAGAACTGCAGAATTTTTGATGACTATTCAAATGTCAAACAAACATATTTGAATGCTTTAACTATTCCGATAAACAATTTAACTAGCAATTACCATGTTGTGGATTCAAGTCAAAGACTTTTGCAACCTAGTAATTGATGTGGTTCTTTAAACGAGAAAGTGATGCAATTTCTAATTGTTTGAATGTGTAATTGGCATAATAAGCGCGATCATGTGCAAAAACAACCGGGAAATTGTTGCTCATCTAAACTCGTGGTCATTAGGAAAAGTTGTTCAAACTCACTGGGGATTATCATTGAAGATTACAAACCGTCTAGGATTTGTGTTCCTGTTCCAGAAGACAGTAATTGGCAATAAGTGTTAATCGCAAAAACAATTAACACCCAGTTTCGTCATTCTCTCACGGGTACACAGCGCAGGCTCGCAAAACGCAATTGCCATTGAGCAAGTATTCACACGGGAGTTTGGAGGAAGCTTTGGTGCGTCAATTAGCAAATGATCAAACTTTGGAAAGAATGCACAAATCACGAACTGCATGGAACCAGCAATAAATTAAAAAATCTGCGTTTAATAGCCCCGGTGCAAGGCAATTAGTGATGCTAATCGTTATAAAGAATGGATAACAGTCATTTAATTAATTAAAGACTCGGGACGTGAACCGCAGTCGAGAAACCCCATTCAAAATAAGCGACAGCAAATCCGCAATATTGGCTCATTTCCGGACCTTCGCATCAGTGCTACGGCCCTTTGTTTTTCTTATTCAGGGTGAATCTGCCTCCCCGCTTACTGCAAAGTCCAAATACCTTGCCATTTGGATCGAGAATAAAAGTTTCGTCAAGCGGCGGATTATGGTCATAAAGTGACAACAACTAACCGTATTGTCCAGAAATTAAGTCGGCGATTGGTGCAAAAGTAATAGATCACTTCTGCAACGAAAGCAATTGTTTGATTAAAAATACTCAATCTCGTGTAACTAACTAATCGAGGGCAAATGTTAATCTGCACACACAAACGGTATTTTGTCTGACCGCCTATTAAATCTAACACTTTTGGTCCGGAAGAAACAAGTTATGCGTGCGACAGCTTAATCCAAAACGCTTTATTGAATAGTTCAAATACCAGAAAGTTTAATCCCAAAAGACAATCTGGCATTTACTGTAACCAGTCTAACACTTGAATTATAAAAAACGAGTGATGTTTAAAAGTTGCACAAACGAAATTATAAATGCTATTTATGTGCAAACTGAAAACAAAAAACAAACTGGTCAACTAAAACGGGCTGCATAACAACAACGAAGATCTGGTTTTGGCATTCGTAGAGGCGCCCGAAAGTGTGCTCGAAATTAAAACTCGGCCCACATTATTGAGCGTTTGTATACTAATTGTATGCGCAGTCGAATCCTCAACTTCACGTGTTAACAGACAACTCAACAAGCAGTCAAATTCATACGGTGCCGGGACACAGGCAATAAAAGCGCTTTGTGCTATCAAGTCTGTGTGTCAGCAACATTTCCAAGTTGGCCCTTATTTACATACCGGAAAACGCACTGTCTACTACCGACGCTGCCGAAACTAAATTACCCGTTCAAGTTGTCGCCTCTTCTCACACTCATAACCTAAACTTAAATGTCGAAGGCGCCGGATTAATTTAACTACAATGGAGGCAATAAACTTCCAGTTGTATCAAAAACCTTCGGCATTCACTCAATTGCGTCTAATCCCGCTTCCAATTGTAGTCGAAGTAATTTGAGTTCAACTCCAAAGATTCTCTGTAATCCAAAAAACAAAAATACATTTTATTCACATTCTTGCACTTTGACCAGTTTAAATTTTGTCGAGTATCACGTAGCATGAGATCTCTTGTGTCTCAAAAATTCAATGTTTGTATCGTAAGAAAGCTCCTTTTTGCAGAAATCACAGTAAAATGTCTTTGCTTTCTTTGTTGGCGGCTCTTCTTGTTCATTGCTCTCTGTGTCCATTTCTTCAATTTCAATTGCCTAAAACGAGTATTGTAAATCAATTTGAAAACAACAACAAATTCTGAGCATTTGTTTGCAAAAGACTCACTGGCTCCTCTTCGAATTCTTCGTCATCTTGTGTAAGTGGAGAACCGTCGATTCCAAATATGCCCGCTTCCATAACTCGAGGGACATGAATAAAACGTTTTATGCTGAAATTGGAAGATTGAATTTAGAACTCCACATTTTGAAAAACTCACGCAAACTCGATCCGCAAGTGCGCATATCTAATCAACAGCTTCTTGATGTGCTTTGTTGCACTGTGAATGTCTTGAGCTGCAAGTTTGTCGTCTACGGCGTTTTTTATTTGCGCTCTCAAATCGGTAGCTTTGTTCATTATTTTATTTAAGTCTTCAGGTGCTTTAAAGGTAAATTCGATGAAGCTGTCAACGGATATTGTTGTTTCGGATGTGTAAGTAATCTAGAATGATTATTTGAATTTAAGCAAATTATAAGAACTTACATTCTGAGCAAAGATCAACAGAAACAATGCAGGGATCCTATTTGTGTTAGTCAGAAATGGCTTTGTAGTCTCTAAAGAAAATTAATTAAATTTAGAACTACAAAGTCGTTGTAGTCACAACTTTCAGTTCAATAAATGACATTTATCAACCGGTTACCTAATATGAGTCCGTAAAAGATTAGTTGATGATCACATGAAAAGCCGTAGTGATCTTTTTGAATTGCCAGTACTTCTGGTTTTTGTCCAAGAGTTGAATTCGGATGCAAGATAATAAAAGGCTTTCGGCTAGCGTGGGCAAACTGCTCTTTTGACGGATTATGATTGTTATGAGGATCTTCAATTGCATATTGACTATACAGACCAATCACAATAATGAATTTGATTAACACTGCACGTTCTTCATTCAATTTGTGAGAGTCTAACTGGCTTTTTGCATCACTGTCATTCACGAGGACTTGGAATTCGAGGCTGTTGATGTCATCTTCTGGCTTTGGCGCTTCTAAACATTTTATTAGTTTATAAATCGTAGTTAATAGATTACCGTCGTCCATAATTAGATCATCAAAGTGCTTTCCTTCTTTGAGGATCTTTCGCTTGGTGTTGGAGTTTCTTGCTTTCCGTTTTAAGGCAAACAACTTCTTGCGTTCTCCGAGTTTAATTTTTCGTTCTCTGCTGCTCATTGCTTCAAAATCCTTGGTTCTGCCTTTTGTTGATAACTCTGATTCTTCAATGATTTGCCGAAACTGTCGTCTTAGTTTAATGATTTCATACAACCGTGTTTCTTCAATGCCAAGTCGTCTAGCCCATTTTCTTGTGTCATCATTTCGTCTTCGCATATCGACCCATTCACGGTAAACATTGATTAGGGTAAAGGCATCTCCGAGTCTCACACCAAACTTTGTCTTGCTTGAATGCACTCGTAGTCTCTGAAGGAGCGTTGTGTGAATACACTGATTGAATTGAAAGGCCCGCCGCAATTGAAAGAGCAACGTCCAGTTGTTCAAATATCACGCCATAAACAAGCATCTTTCCAACAACCAAATCGACAGGAAGGCTAGCTAAGATTGCTCCAATAGGCGTTAAAATTCGTGAGTCTTCGCTTTGCACAATGTTTTGACTTTTAAGATTCTCAACAACCGTACTCAGTGCATCATGGAAGAGGGCGCCTCGAGAAATGGAAATTCACGAACGTCAATCTTCATGTCCATCGATAAAATCTGCATAACAAGAGATTCCAAGGAAATTCTCTTAATCTCCGGTATAGTATAGTCATCAAATTTGTCAAACTGTTCTTGAGAATATAAACGGTAGCAAACACCTGGGCCCTAAAGATTTTTTTCATTAAAATGTTTTGTTTAAAATACTCACCGTTCTGCCACAACGGCCCTTTCTTTGTTCCGCGGATGCCTTCGAAATCCAGCTTTCAGATAACTTTTGAGTTCGAGATAAGGAGTCATAACCGATCTGATTCACCTTTCCGGAGTCAATAACAAATCTTATTTCATCAATGGTAACGGACGTTTCGGCTATGTTGGTGGAAATAATCACTTTTCTCACACCTGGCGGAGCAACATCGAAAACCTTGTTTTGTTCTTCAACAGATAACGTGGAATGCAATAACAAAACAATCCAACGCTTATTGAACTCGGCATACTCCTTCAAAGCTTCGGCCAAGATAGTCATTTCGGAGATGCCATTTAAGAAGATTAATAAATCGCCTCTTTCAATCGCTGGATATTTGGTATCAATCATTTGGAGAACCTTCAAATAAGGTCCGGTGTCCAACTTTACTGATCGTTTTTGTGCATCAATATCGTGTTCTTTGACTGGAATCCATTGTAGTTCGATCGGGAACAAACGGCCTGGAACTTGAATGACCGGTGCACCTTCAAAATATTTAGAAAACAATTGTAGCTGTACAGTTGCAGACATTAATATTAGTTTCAAATCTTGGCGGCGTTGGACGGTCAATTTAAGTAATGCAACAAGAAGATCGCCCTGCGCATGTCTTTCGTGGACTTCATCCAAAATAATGACGTCAAATTCCGATAAGAGCGGATCAGCGGCCATTTTGCGAATAAGAAGTCCGTCGGTCAAAAACAATAATCGCGTTTTTTGAGACTTGTTCTTTTCGAAGCGAGTTTGAAAGCCGATTTCTGTGCCAAAAGGATTGAGCATCTAAATATTTAAAAGATAGTACTATCTATTAATTAATAATCAAACCTCTTCGCCAACACGCTTGGCCAGCGCCATCGTTGCAATTCGTCTAGGCTGTGTGCATGCAATTTTGTTGTAGCCATCTTGTAGCAAATATTGAGGCAACTAAAACATTCAATTTAAAGTGTTGAAATTAGTTGCACAAATAGATTTCAATGCGTCTTTTGAAACTTGCAAAAAACGTCTACTTAGCGCGCACTAATTGACAAGTCCGGCGCTGTACAGTGGATCATTAGCGCCTGGTCAAGATAAAAGCCCCAAGGTGTAAAGAAGATCCGTCGCACGCGCACTTACTGGCCAGTCCGAAATCTGGCTTCAGCAGAACAAGTTTGCAGACAAGAGGCTAGTTTGTTCCTTGTCTCGTTGTAGTAATCTATCTACACGACTCTGTCTATGTCTTTTTAAGTTTTCGCCCACAAGTTCTAATCTATTGTTCTTAGTAGCAAACGGGTTTTTATGAACGAGTTATAAACAGTGAGTTTGGTCAGTTGTTTGTTTGTCGGTGATTAAAGCCTATTTAGTGCTTTCCTTACTCTCATTGTTGCTTGCATCGGGCACCGTTTTGCGTACAGACACCATTCAATGGAATGCTCAAAATTACCCAGACCCACGTGTAAATTATACAGAATGCAATACTTGGTCAAACTCCACTCTATGCGATCCGGATCACATCTTACCAGAACAGTGGCGGCAAAAAATCAACACTAATTTGAACAAACTCATGATCAGTAAGTTTAAAGCCAACAATAAAGTAGTTAAATACTGGGAATTATAGAGCTACGTTCAATCCCGATGGAGTATCAAGACAGAGCTCCGACTGAGTGCTATGACAATACTACAGACAGCATTCAACTTTACATTATTTTGGCCAAACGAATTCAAGCAAACAACAATCAAACTATCACCGAAATGGACTTGGTTTGTTTGCTTTTATCATGCAAAAACTACTTTAAATCTTCAGACGAGGTTTGGCGACGGTGTGGTTGAACAGTACGGATTGAAGGAAAGTGCATGCAAGAACTTTTTGATATTTATCGGCGTAGAAGTGGCAAAGATGGCTTATGTTCGAACTGGCAGCGATCTTAAGCTCCCTCCGAAGTTGATGGAGCAAATCTTTAACCAATACAACTTGTTCAAAGCCAAGAATTTCACAGAAGTTTTGAACAAGATTATCGATGAAATTGGGGAGAAGATTTCGGATCCCAATCAAGTAACAATCTCTAACGGAACAAAAACCGAAACTGACGAACTAATTCACAACCTCCTGTCAATTAACGAAACAACAGTAGCTCAAAACTCAAGTAACTCTGATACATTGGCTATAATTTACAACCCTGCTCAACAACCGACATCTTGGTAACATTTTCTAATTAACTGCCACATATTTCATACTTTTAAGGTGGATGATTGCAATGTCCATTATCACGCTTTGTTTGGCGGTGATAACGTTGTTTTTTTTGCTTTCAACTGTGAAACACAACCGACAGATTCGAAAAATGCATACAAGTCATCATGCATGCAATTGCCAATGTCAAAATACCAGCACTGAAGCGAACACTACAAAAAACCAGCCCGATGATGAAACTATTCGCCAGTCAACTAGCGATCCCGTAATCAACGAACCGAAAAAGAAGCTAACTCTATTTTTCAATAAGCTTTCAAGAACTATTTGATTGAACATTAAGTTATGCTTATTTAAATAAATTATTTAACGGCACACTTGCTTTAAAACCTTACCTGAGTTGATTTACCGCATCCCGTATCACCGGCTAGCAATACAACTTGGTTTTCACGCACCGTTTTCAAAATTTCATCTCGGCTCTTGGCAATTGGAAGTGCGGCTTGAGTAGTGCGAATCTTTTCGATCTTTTTGTATTCACGTTTGTTTACAAACACAATAAAGAGATTCACGATTTGCTCGAATTGTTTGGCGACAACTTGTGGAATCTAAATAAAACAAACAATGCTGGACGCCCATTAAAGATAACTTACATCTTGTATTAAAGCTGGCTCAATGACTGGAGTTTTCAGTGGAAACTGAATGCGAGAATTAGGATCATAGTGTGGTTCCATTGAAATAAACTGGTCATTTGGATTTTCTTCATCTTTTTTGAGTGCTGCCTTCTTCATAAAGTCTTTTGGCCTGAAAACAAACATTAGAACACAAATAAACGTTTACAACATGCATTTTACTTTCGAAGCGGCTTAGAAAGAGTTTGAATTCTTCATGCAACGGCGAATCATATGGAGCAATACATTTGTTATTGAAGTAAATACCTATAAGACGTGACTTGTAGCTTTTCCATTCCAAATCTTTAGTGGCTTTGTCCATCGTGCTTGGAAAACTTAGAAATTAATAATGTTCGTGAAATTGTGGAGATTTTTCGTTAAGAATATTAATGAGAAAGCAACACGTATTTATCGAATTTCGCATGTGAGAACGTAATTTTTCTGTGCGACAAAATGTTATTTCTTTAAATGCTTGCAAACTTAAATCAATACAGTTTATTCCTTTCCACAAACAATGTCATGTAAAATGCTCAACCGTGTCAGTCATGAATACAGCTAGCAGGTGCAAAAGTTAAACAGGCAAACAGATATGAAAAGCAATAATTTATACGCGAAAAGCAATGGCGTTTCTAGATCAATTAAAAGTCAACAAGCTTCTTTTATTTGAAGTTCCGATTGTCTACTTAGAAATAACTTAGAGAGAGTTTAAATAGTCGGCAAAACGAGTAAACCAAATTATTGCATAAACAATTAGACAGTTTCCATTAGGTTCCTGGATGAGATTAGTGAGGAGGAATGCGGAGTTAGATGTAGCGGTTATGTTCGTTTGGCGGTTGTTGCCATGAATGATGGTCGCCGTTTATGAGAAGTGGAGTGCGTTGTTGTTCACTACCGATCATGTTGTGATTTCCTGATGTTGAAGTGGATTCCGTTTGATTCTCTCTAAAGTTCCTCAGTTAAATTCAGTTGTTTTAAGTATTTTGTGCGTAATTAAATGAACAGGCGCAACTTGCCTTGGGTTAAAGCTTGTTACAACCGTATTCAAGGGTGAGAGTTAAAGATTAGTGTAGTTCCGTCGTGGTGCAAAATAAATTCTTACGTCGATCGTAGGCCGGGACGTAGTAAGTGTGTTCCGTAGATATCAGCAGGAATAGCATCGTTTTGCCTGGGATAGAATGGATCGTCATCTCCAACTTCCAAATAGTCGTTTGGAAGACGCTCAAAAGCGAACCAGCCCCGCGATCCGACCATAAGTAAGAATGCCATAAAGATGCCAAAAAGGAAGATCGAAGCCAAGAAAATGAAGTTGCCTAGAAATCCGTAATAGCAGAAGCCATCGATGATTTCGTGGACGCGTGGATTGTTCATTGTGCAGCTAGCAAGTGTTGAAATGGTGCCCAACTTCTTGAAGCCATCAAATGTCGTTGAAGAGATGTCATTAACTAGATTCTTGACCTAAACGCAGAAATACAATTCTTTAAGGTGTTTTAAAGACTCACCGAGGTGTTTTCTCCGAATAAAGCTTTCGTTGAGGCACGCAATGCATTATCTTCGGCTTCCATCGACACGAGCAATTCTTCAAGTTTGTTGAGCTGCAGTTCTCCAAAAGTGTCAGAGTGCTTTCCAGGCACACACTTCTCATAGTAATTCAGAGTAGAGTAAATTCCATCTGGGAGGTGATGAGAAATAAAGACTTTTGAGGTTTCGCAAAAGTCGGCGAATGCTACGCTGACTGGGAACAGAACTGAGAATATAGTCCAAGCCAGCACAAAGACAACGATGCCGAGTCCAGAGAACGCGACGATTGCTCCGCGGGACTTCTTGCAGATCGCCAAAACACCAACAAAAAGAACGGCAAACATAATGGAAAGCAAAGTGACAACAAGAATCCATCGCTCGAACTCCCATCTATTAGTTGACTTGTAGGCATTTTCCAATTTGTTTAAACCGTGTAAAGACTTTTGGGAGATCTCGACGTTTTGTCTCAACTCTTTCCACTGACTTATGATCTTGTCCAGTTCACGGTTAACTTGAGTAATCAGCGTTTGGTTGGCAGTTGTTTGGCGAGCCTTTTCGTCAACAAGTGTTTTTAGTTGACTGATGTCGACACTAATGTTGTTTTGCGTGAGTTCTGTCAACTAAAAGTAGTTTGTTAATTCTTTAATTAAAACTGTAACATACCCTGTTGTTAGCTGTTTGTAAGTTGTTGTTGAGTTCTTTAAGTTGAGGCGACACTTTTGTAATCATCGACCTATTCAAATAGTCGTTTCCATACAAGCACGCAGCCAAGAGAATGCTGCAAATGGAAGTGTTGAATTTGAATAAACTATTGTCAACTTACAAGCAAATCACATTCAAAACAAACAAAGTGACTGTCAAATTCCGAACGCTTTTCCGCGAATATGTATTTGAGCCCTTTGATGCACAACACGAGCCAATCCAGATGATAACTAAGCATAGAAGGAAAAGAGCTCCAAGGGACTAATGCGAAGATTGCCAGCAAAGCAAGTGACTGAAATGAACAATTTGCTTTGTTTAATTTGTCAAAAGACTCACACTTGAATAGACGTCATTCAAATCAATTACAAAAACGTTGTCAACTACTCTGAAACTGAAGTCCAAGTGAGGAACTTTGTGAAAGAGGTTGCGTAGCCAAACAACCAAGTCTATCATGTTGATCGTGCCGGCCTGTGGCCGTTGTTGTCGAAGCTCCAATTAAATCTCGACACTGCAAAAACAGTTAAAACATTAAGCGTTAAAGTGAAACGCGCCACAAAAAACTTGCGGTCGAACGAAATGGACGTTCATTTAATCCCAACAAACGAGAGACAGACAAATTTGGCCCAATTCCAAGCTGACTATTTGTTTTCAGCCAGTTCATTAGTCTTATTGTTGCGCGTCTCTGAACTCCCTCCACAAGTACTTCAAGTTTTCACGCAGACTCTCGAAAATCATCCAGGAACAGGGAAGCTGTTAACAAGGTGGCGAGCATATGTTGAAAACGAGCATAAAGCGCATAATATGCAAGCATAGGATTGTCCACTGCAAGAACTGCAGCAAGGTGGACCTGCCGCTCGCAAAGGTTGGGCGAATAATACACATAAAAAGACGACATTACAGCCAAACATCTATTTATCCCTGCTTTGCTTCGACGAGGTTGTGAGAATGTCGGAAAACTCCTGCTGATTAGACAATGGCTCCCTTGCAGACTGTCGAACACTCCGAAACTACCGGAAAGCAGAAATGCACGCCAAGCGGCAAAACCCATAAAATATAAATATTTTTGATTCAGCCACGCGTAGCATCCAATTGACCAACGTCGGTGCACCAATAAACCCAACCAAACATTCATAACATGTTCGAAAACAACCAACACTCACAACATAAATAATATTCAAAGTCCAGACCGTTGTATAGTGCACAACAATGCCTAATTGCAGCGAATTGGCAAGGAATTGGCCAAAAGGATGTAATAAATTGGAACACGAGCCCAATCAAAAAGCGTCATTCATCTTGTTTGCGAGCTGCTTCCCCATCACCCTCCAACCCAAAAAACACCGTCCTGTTTTTTCAACTTGAGTGGCCAGCTGAGTTAGAAAGTGTTCCGCAATGACCTCCAGTCCCTGAGTCCTCCACTTTTCTTCACTTGCATAAGAGAGGAGCTCGGCTAATAAAAACACGCGCCCACAAACGATCAAGCGCGGGCAAGCGCATACCCCTCATCGAATGGACCACGCTGTTGTACAGAAAAGGCTATCACTGTCCGTGTCTGCCCTCCATTATTGACTCAATGCTCGATAATTATACTCGCTGGTTCCAATTATGCCCGCGAGCCAGATCGAATGGCTCAAGATGGGAATGGAGATAATTTGAGAGGCAACGTAAAGCTTAGTCATGTCGAACAAACAACGACACAAATTTGCTTCGAGTTGAAAAAAGATCTAATCTGCAAAATTGTGGAATTAAAGTGCGGTCACTTAAATTCGCCTGCAGTATTGAATTACTGGCGTTCGGAGTCAAATTCCACGAAACGCATCGGAACGAAAACAATGCCTGCACGTGAAGGATATGAAACTGTTCGTCTAAAGTCCGCCACACCAGCAAAATGTAAACCCCAAGTGACCTGATTTTTAATTAGCGGATGGCTTGATAAGAATGTGTGCGCATCTGAACCATAAACGGGAATTGAATTGGTGCCGACAAAGCCCCGAACAACAAATAGCAAATTTGCATAAATTCAAAGTGGCGTTCGTCAAACCGCCAAATGCAAATTCATGGGTGCTCCGAATTTGCAAGAGTGGAAAGATGAGTTTTATTCGGCTCGACAAGCCCGCCAATCCGGCAGATGGTCCCGCAAACCCCAAATCATGGCAATTTGGGTGGCGGTTCGAGAGCTGAACTGTATGGAAATTGAATCAAAAAGTTGTTTCGTTATTGCTTCTTAAACAAAGTTTGTTCAATATTTTGGAACTATAAAGTTGTTAAATAAAATGTTTGTTGAAAACAATTAAACACTGTTGAGCGTTTTTTGTTGTGAAGGCAGTTGATAACACAAAATTGTGATCAGCGTAGTTCCCACGTTGCTTAGCTATCAGTTTGGTCATAAATGATCACAAACGACAAGTACTTAAAACAGTGTTAGGCGCTCGATTAAAAGATCGTTTCGGTTTGCAAACCGATCAATAAACAGAAGAAAAGCAAGTGAAGGACTGAAAGGTTGAAGCTGCCCAGCGCGGCCAATCCTAAATGGCGCAAAAGCAGGCTGTAAACTGCGCGCACAAAATGGACCGCTGCTGCTTAGCTAGGCTGCGACCATTTCACTGGCTAATTGCAGTCGACTAATCAATTGCTATTGTTTCGAGGTAAAATCTACAACGAAATGGTCGGCTAGTAAGACTGCTAAAATACTTGCAACTCCACTTGCACCCAAACAATGCGATGAATTTTAAAAATGTACAGTCGCGTTTCAAAGGCCCATCGCCAAACATGAAATTTCCCCACCACGCGTACAAAACTCGATGGACAAACAAAGTGCCAGAGCTCAAGTTGCAGAGTGGTAGTAAGCAAGTGGTGGAAAAACGCCAACGACTTTAACGACTTTCGCATACCGTGGCGGTTTGGAACGGAAACAAGCTAAAACCGCACATAAAAATGTATTTAATTGGTCGGCACAAGTTGGATTTTCCCGCGCATTTGTCATTTTCGACAAGCCGGCCAGAATCAAAAGCAAAAATGACCGACACGCACAGTCCTATGCCATCTATGTCAGTTCTGCACTCCACATTCGACAAATGACCTCTGGGCCGTTGAGGTTCTTCGACTGAGTCGAATTTATTATAACTTTCTGACCCAATCGGAACTTCCGCTGCCCACTGGTCATTGAGTAAAGAGTTTGGAGCCGTACCTGCTCCTCAATTCATCATTCCATTGTCAGACGGAAAGCACATCAAAACAAAGTAACCAGGCTTTTGATTTACAGCCGCCGAAAACGTGTCTTTATTTGAATTTCTTTGATTGAGTGAGTTGAGTAATTTAAAACACCGAGCTATGAAATTGAAAAAACAGTCAACTTGGCAAGTTTTGTTAGAACTCATTCAATTGTTTTTTCAATTTCATAACTCACCGATTTAAGATGCATTTTTGAATGTTTGCATACATTTTATTAGTCAAACTTATTTAACTTCAAATTGCGGTTATTTAAAAAGCAGTCAATTCTATTCGAATGCTTTAAAACACCGAACTCATTCAATTGAAGAAACAATGTTACATCATTGGAAGAGCACTTGAATATTCTTGGACACTTTACGTAAGCCGAAATGTAATTATAACATTAATTTATTGCTCAAACGATCAATCATTTCTCATTGAGTGTGCGTGACCTCCGGCATCAATGTTCTTGCGATTGACCGAAATTGCAAGTGAGTGACAATCGAAGTCGACAGTCACGCGATCTGGACGTGCCCACGTGTCCATTTCTGGAAACTCACGAAATAAAGAATAGAAGTGATGGCGATACTGTACCTGTCCTCTACAAAGGGCAATCCAGTTTGAGGGAGGGGTTCGTTTAGCAGCCGAGTTAGCGTGTCAAGTTCGGCATCGGGCGGAACAATTGAATGAATATTCGGCCTGCTGCATCGGCGTTTGAAATACCACCTTAATTTTCATTGACGTGCAAGTTTCCGCCTGTCAACCACACTTGTTGCCAATTGGTTCGGCGCGGGAAAATCCTGTCAAAAACAGGCTTACCATCGACGACATAACAATATCCCTCGCTTCTCACCGGTGCAAATAAATTAAACCGCTCCCTACTCATTTTTTATTTATGATGGTCTGCGCTTTTTAACCGGCTAATTGATTTCTGGTCAATTTCGAAAGTTGAATTGTAGCGAGATTGTGAGTTTAATTTGCTGCTTCCATTAACGAACTCAATTTCAGCAGAATGAATTTCAATTCTTTGCTTTGTTCAATCACTTTGATTGTTGCTGTTATTCAATCAGGATTTGCAGACAGCAGAGTTTCGGCCCAGGTCGCGTTCAGGAATTTACGTCATGTAAAGCCGTCTGCTGAGAAGAGTGGCGTAGGCTGTGAAACCACCGAAAGTGATGACTTTCCTCTGCCACCTCAATCGTTGCCGAATTTGGTCGAAAGAGCACGGCTGTTTGCTCGAACCTATTTCACCGAAGCCGAACTGGCCGAACTGCGTCAACGTTTGGACGAAGCTCGGCGTACTGGAGGCGATCGTTTGAAGGTTCGCCAAGTTGTTCAAGATTTTGTCAACGAAGTTTTGGACGAGGAACGCAAGCTCCAGATTCAATCGAAAAAGAGCGAATTGGATAAACAATTTGGAACATATGTCTAGTTTTAAGTTATTTCAACTGAGTGTTGATGCATAAACTGTGCTTTTTGGTCGAATTTTGACATCAATTTCATATTTGTTTCAATTATTGAATTATCTTGTTGTATTTGATCACAAATGTAGACAGTAATTGTTTATTGTTTATTTGACCGGACATTCAATAAAGAGTACTTACAGATCTGATACAATGAATAAATTACTACTTGTTATTACGTGTACGTGTCTTACGTGTCACTACTTATTTTTCTGCGCCTGATCTGAAGGCAATTTGTAGAGAAGGTAGCAAGGAATGGCCAAAAGCGTTCCGCCAATTAGGTATGCTGAACTTGGTCCCAAAAGCCAGAACACTGCAACGGACTGCTGATTTTAATTGCATTTTAAATAGCTTACGTGTCGAACCAATCAGTGGACCAATTGCTCTTGACAACGCTCCTAAACTTCGTAAAACGCCCATGCCGGCACCTAAAATTAGCAGTTTGTACTTGCAGCTGTTTTTGATGTGAACCTTTCTCGGTATCGGAGCACTCATTCGAGACCATCGTTGTTAGGCAAGGAACTGAATTAATATTTAAAGCTAATTGTTGTTAAGATTAACAAAATCGTTACCTACGAGGCTTGAGGCTAAAATGCAAAAAGTGAGTTTTAAGCATTAAAGTGTCTTTAAACTTACAAACTGCATACAACGAAAGACTGATGTACAAAACAGACGGAACAAATGCAACGCTTAACAGAAGATAAGAAGGCACAATTATTGCCAAACCAAATAGAGCGCCGTTTCGTTGTTTACTGGTTGGAATTCTGCGTACTATCGAGCCTGAAGTTTAAATAAATACTTGTTGTAAGTATTTAATTTACCTTGAATCAAAGTCATCAAAATGCCGACAAGAAAGTAAAGCTGTCCTTGATTTTTACTAGAGTAGTTGAATCTCGAGTGTGTCAAAAAAGAAATTGTGAATTCAAATCCGGAGTACAACAGAAGATACATGAAATAAATGCGACCATAAGATTGAATGCTTCCTAGTTTGTTTTCCGCTCAAAACTTTAAATTTAAACAGTGAACTTGGCAGAACGTAATCTCCAATCGATTTAGATGCCAGTTTTTTGAGACGTTTCTCTGGCGGCAAAGTTTCAGGCAATGCAAACATGACCACAAAAAGCTCGACAATTGTTAGAATCATTGCAAATTGAGCAGGCCGCAAATTAATGTTAGCTTGATGAGTGGACGCAAAATAAGCGCCGACTAATGGTCCAACCATGAACGAAAACGAAAATGCCATTCCAATGAATGCATAAAAATTAGTTTATAAGATTTGAGTTGTTGTGATTTAAAGTTGCTATTACCATTCCAATTCCCTCGTTTTGCAATTGGGCACACATCCGTGATTACAGCAATTCCAATGCCTACACTGGCTTTTGAGAGGCCGCCTATTATGCGAGAAAGTGTAAATACCGTAAAACTAAAACACATAAATTAAAACACACAAATTTGCATTTAAATGTTGGTCAAACGAATCGTTTTACTTGTTAGGACAAACGCTACTAATCTTAGTCTTTTCTTGGTAGCTTAATTGTTATGGTTGAAATGCTTAGATGTCTTTTTTATTTAACCAAATTGTTATTGTTTGACCAGCATTTAAATACACACAAACTTTGTGTGTTTGATTTATACTTTTTGAACCTCGAGGAGATCGACCAGAGCTGAAAAGTTTGCGTACACAAACAAGGTCATTCAATAATCATCTTACCCAATATGATGCAAGAGATCCTAGCACCGAAAGTAACAACACCGGTTTTCGCCCATAAACATCGGACAAAGAACCAAAAATTGGCGAAGACAGATATTGAAGAAAACTGAAGAGAGATCCAACAATTCCAGCAAAAAACACATTGTTGTAGCGATCAGAAACTGGGACTCCAATTAAACGCTGAAAAGCCGATCCAAACCATTCGAATTGTGTGTAAAGCCAATCCTGCAAAGTTTTAGTTCTTTCAGTTTATTTAAAGTTTGCTTGCCTGTTCTTTTTTCTCTGCGTAATAGTCGAAGATGCTTGGAAACAACGGCAGAATGCAAGTAAAGCTCAGCAAATCAAGAACTAATACAAATATCAAAATACTCAACGGCCTCACTTGAATCTGATCAGAATTGGCCATTTGAGTCATTGCAGACGATGAAGCAACATGAAAGTTACGCAACGATCCTGTCGGTCAAGCTCCAACACTGGGCGATTTCCTTCGAATAGTCGACTGGAGATCTGCGACGGCGATTGCCCACCACGGTCATGCTTTTGTGCGAAGGCGCAAGCCAGTCGCTATTGAGGCGGCAGCAATAGAACGTCTTGACAGTGTGGAAAAAATCACTACGTGTTCCGACTTGCAGCAAATTAGTAGTGGTGATCAACAATGACTCGCGTTAGTCCGAAACTCTAAACTTCCCGACAAACCACTCATTCGTCCTGTTCAATGAGTCCAATCGCGTCCAAATAATTTTTTGATTTGTTCGAGAAAACGCCGGGTCTTCATGTTTCAGCGATTCCATGCACAAAAACTCCATACGAAAACGAGAAAATAATTTGCTTGGCATTAAGGTTTGCTGCCGAAATAACGTGGTTTTCATTTGCCTTTGGCGGAAATTCCCCCTCTCCCCTGCAGTCCAAATAGGCATCCCCTCATTTGGATAGTTTCGAAACAAAACAATAGTCAAATTAAACAAGCATTCGGTTCGAGCTCTCTCATTTGTTCTTCATTTTCTGCGGTGCTTATCCACATGTTTTTTGTTTTTGAAATTCCGATTACTCATCATCTGTTTCTTTGCACGCGACTCAATGTGTAGATTTTTGCTTTTTAAAACTGACTCTGTTCAAAGTTGATTAGTTGATTTGTTTCAATAATTTTTGATTGTTGAGTGCTGTCATTTGAGTGATAATTTTATTCAGTGTTTTGAGAGCACGCATCAGTGAATGAGTACTTAGTAGCCGTTGGCGAGAGCGTTTACATGCTCAATCGGTTCACTTTCAACTGCCATTGTGAATTTGGGCAATTGGCTGTAGGTACCCTACCGGGCGCAGTTACATCTTTTGGTTGTTCCGGCGAGAGAGGCGCACCGCTTAAAATCCATATGAAAGTGCGTAAAGTCGATTGAAGCCGACGAGAAAAAAGTTGCGCACACCTCCACTGGTTCTTTACTATTCCAGCGCAGCAGCCAGCAGCACAATCGCTGATCGTTTCGGTTTTCGGTCTTCGTTCTTTATTTTTTGAGTTGCTGCCGCTCGGATAGACTGATTTTTTGTTGAGGATCAAACTGTTTTCTGGCTTTTAGCTCATAAATTTGTTCTCATTTCACACACTTTCCTCATTCGTTCATAGCTCTCAATTGTTTTCGGGCGTACTTGTGCTAATTTTGCTCGATTCTTCGGTAAATAAAGGCCTAAATTTCAGTTTCGAGCTTCAAACACTTCGTTCCACACCGACTACACAAAATGGCTTCATCGTACGATTTGCAAGCAGCCGAAGGTGAACTCGCATGAATATGTACTAATTGTAGATTTGATTTCAGCAGCCGCATATGCTCCATTCTTCGGTTACATGGGAGCAGCGTCAGCTCAAATCTTCACCGTCTTCGGTGCCGCTTACGGAACTGCCAAGTCTGCTGTTGGCATTTGCTCCATGGGTGTTATGCGACCTGAGTTGATCATGAAGTCTGTCATTCCAGTTATTATGGCAGGTATCATTGGTATCTACGGACTTGTCGTTGCTATGGTCTTGAAAGGAAAAGTCAACTCAGCTTGTAAGTACATGCAAACTACACTTAAATTTAATTTAATTCGTTTCAGCTAACGGCTACACCCTTGCTCAAGGATTTGCTCATTTGGCTGCTGGCCTTACCTGCGGACTCTGTGGATTGGGTGCTGGATACGCCATCGGAATTGTTGGAGATGCTGGAGTTCGCGGAACTGCTCAACAACCACGTCTTTTCGTCGGCATGATCTTGATTCTCATTTTCTCTGAGGTACGCGAAAAGTTCAAAGCCTAATTGATAAGCTCATTTCAGGTCTTGGGATTGTACGGTATGATTGTTGCGCTTATCTTGGGCACTGCATAAGCGTTCGTCGTGTGGTCGAATTGGTATGCTCAAACCGTGACTTCTCATTGCTATGTAGTTTCCATTCGTGTTGCTTAACGGCGGTAGTAGACTTCTATTTGTACAACGGGCTATTTTTACACTTCATCAGTTCCTACAGCTATCCACCAGTAGATTCAACAAGTTGCCGCATAACAAACAAGCCTTTCCATATCGGCGCATAATTCACTTTCTACCCTCCAACTCCTCTTATTGTTTTTCGTCCAAGAATAACAGTTATAGCTTGAGGTCTCGCGGAAAGTAAATCTTTTTACTTTGAAACATTCCTCTTCCAACTCTAATAATTCAGATATTAGTTGTAGCGCTTCACGTCCCCTTCATTTGTTGTTAAACGAACCCGCTATTTGTTTTTCTCATTTGAATGTATTGTCAAGTTGTTCAAGAAGAATTTATATCAAATAAACTTAATCTATAAACAAAGTCTGGTTGAATGCTTACATGGAGTTCCACTATTTACGTAAAAATGAATTTCGGCCAAAGAATGTTTGAATTTATGCCTTTACTGCTAGTGAAAAGAGGAAAAGAACTTATGACACGCTTCATTGTTTTTCAAAAAGCGGTGGCTTTGTGTTTCGCGTTTTAATTGAATTTATTTATTATTTCTCCGTTCGTTTAGGTTTGATCAAAATGTCGTTGATGAAAAACCTCAAGCCGTTAACGAACTTATTGCCGAAACCTGTCATTACCTGGGATAAGCACGAAAGGATAATGCGTAACAAAGAAATCTGGGACAATCCGAAATCCATTGTTCATCGACTGCCCAAGCACTATCAAGAACGTTATTGGAAGAATCTGCTTATGGATATTACGCCAGTTCATTACGAAAGGCCGACGACAAGACTTATGTGGGATCCAAAGCGTTTGGTGGAAGTTGAATTAGAGGTTTGTTTTTAATTAGTTTCTAAATGACATTGAATACTTATTTCTTTTAGGACTATCCCCTCAGACCGCTGGATATTCTAGAAAATCACGAAGGCTTGTGGGGAGGCGAAAGTGTTGTAAAGGGCTACTTTGAGTCAAAGCCATACACACGCAAGAAGGTTTTGCCGAGACATTGGGTTCCTAAGTTCTGGTTTCCTGTTATCATGGACCAAATTGTTTATTCTGAGATTCTGGACAAATATTTCAAGTTCACAATGACCTTGCGTGCTATGAAACTAATGGATGAAGCGTTTGGCCTGGACTTCTATTTATTGAAGACGCCCGAAATCGATGTAAGTATTTTTATGCAGCACAAATTTTATTTCAATGTTTTAGGTTAATTCTAAACTTGGCATGAGTTTGAAGCGTGAAATTCTCATTGCATTGGCAACAGGCGACTTTTGTCGACACGACGAAGAGAAACACGACTATATTCAACAAAAATATGCAGAGTTCATCATGCCAGCTGAAGAAGCCGAATGGGTTGGATTAGAGCTCAACGAAGCTTGCCGCAAGCAACAAGATCTTGAAGATAACGCTGCTCCAATGCCTGAAAAGTACCAATTCGAAAAGGAATTACTGTCAAAGCTTGAGGCAGGTGAAGATTTGGTGACTCAAGAGGAAGAGCACATTCCAAAGACACAGAAATCTATGTTTGCCGAAAAGAGTACTTTGGGCAAGATGATGAAGCCGTTGGAAGAGAAGCTTAAGCGTTAGTTGTTGATTGTTCAGTTAGTTAATAAAAGATTTGTTTTATTTGTTCCAACTATTTTGAGCTGTTTGTACGGCTTTATCATATCTTCGAAAAGTTCTAATTCATTTTGAAGGTTTTGTGTTTTAGGAGCAATACTTGATGTGGGTTAAAAGTCTTTTGATATTTGATAGTCGTTTCAAAATTGTTTTTAATTAATCCTTTGTTTGCCCGAAATTACAGTTCGATTTGACTTTAACTTAATTCCGAAAAAGGTGGTTTGTTTCGTGGCACACTTTGTTTGTCCGCGTGTTTATTTATGGTTGAGTGGGCCATGTGCGTTGAGGACAAGTTTTCGTGGACTCCCGAAAATTTCTTCTTGAACTGCTCTTAAAGCAGGCATTGTGTTTGTGAAATTGTGTCGTCACCGCGTTCCTTGTATTATGTGATGTTGTTGAATAAATTGTGGCCTTAGTTGCTGTAAGACTTTGGTGTTGCTGTAATAAGTTGACAAAAACATTGAATGCAATCCAAGCATTCAAGTTGAGTTTTTATCTAATTTGCATGATTGTTTTTTGGAAGCCGAAGTTGCAACCGGTAATTTCTAGTGTTTGTGTGGCGCGAACAGATACTGATAAGTACAATGCAAATTCAGCGGAATCTATTCACTCCAGCAACGTGTGCGAGTTTTTGTTGACTTGACACGTCGTTCACGCCGATGTCTGTTTATATTATCAGTGTTTTTCAGCGGTTCAAAGTGAAACTCGCGACCGATAATTTAAACACCACTTTCACTCACTTGCAAATCCTCTTAACTGGAGACAGACAGTGGCAATTCCGTGCGCGTCAAATTTTTCATCATCAATCATGTGCCTTTACGGTGTTCAAAGTTCAAACTTGCAAATTTTCACAACGAACAAGCGCGTAATTCGTCAGCTGTGAATTTATCATTTTTTGAATCAGTGGCTTTTCGATAAAGAGGCGTAAATTTTCACACGACGGAGCCACTTTCTAACATGTTGATTGATGTTTCTGTGCGTGATTGATATTCGCGTTTATGGTTCCAATTGAGTAATTGCTACTCTGTTTCTCAAATGGACAATGAAACAATTTTGTTTCGAATACAAGTGTCACTTCCTCGGTTTCTTTGAAACTTCTACTTTACACTGCTGAAGTAGTCATTTTTAGCTGTGGAGTTTTGCAGCTTTGCATTGGCCTGCTGATTTTTCACCTTCACAGCAATTGTTTGTCGAAAAGCGTTCGTTTTTTAATTGACACGTGAAACATGGAAGGGCCGAACACCTGTTTCAAAGCGGCTATTATTTGCGAAAGTAAACTTTATTCAGTCCAAACTGCAGCCCTATTTCCAGTGCTTTCGAAACCATTCGGTCTGTCTGGGAAATCCTCTTATTGCGACGTTTGCAGCGATTTTTAGGCGCAAAAGTCACACCACAACAATAATCTTTGCACTTTTTGTGATGATTACGCCGCCAATGATGTCAAAACCCGATTTCTCAAGTATATTGTTGCTTGGGATTTGGGAGCAAACTTGCGCTTCAACGAGCATTCAGTCAGTTGCGTTGTTAAATCCACACGTGCTTTCGTGCCAAAAATAGCTGATTTTTATTAGTTGTTCAATATTTAAGTACTTTTCAAAACAGTCAGTTTGCCTACTTGTTTATTGCTCTTGTTGTGAATTTAAGTGTTTATAAAATAGTCAGAATGTGTCTGCGTGGAACTAGTCATCACTGCAATCCAGACTGACCGCCAATAGAAAAAGCAAGTGTGCAATATCCGCGAGCACCAAAAGCCCAATCGTTTATTAGTTTTATTGACAGCGCAAGCGCTTTTCTTTTGAAACTATGTGAATTGAAAATTTTAACAGTGATATTGATTGCATGTGCACGGCAATTCTTGAGAAGCTCGCGCAGTCTGTTTGTGTTTTTTAAAGATGCGACGGAAACCCACTTTCCCATGTATTGTGGAGAATTGTAACCTTACAACAGTTATGAGTGGTTTTATTTTTGTTTATTAGTTTTCGTAGACAGAAGAAATTCGTTGCGTTCTTAATGTCCACCACCCATCTTTCAACGATATATTTTAGTCTCCTATGTTCATTTTCGTGTTTTTGCGCGCTAGTAAATAGTCTTTGAATTTATTGTTTAGATCCACAAAATGGAAGAGAAAAGCAATGCAATTTACAAGCGAGAGCCAGCCAAGCGAATCTTTGTCAATCGCAATTTGAGACTCGACAAGATCAAGTTCTTCGGATTCGACATGGGTTCGTTTTTACAGTAGCTTTTAAATACTCATTCTACAATTCTAGACTACACGTTTGCTCCATACAAGTCTCCGGCTCTCGAATCAATGACTTTTGATTTGATTATCAAGCGATTGATCGACATCGGTTATCCGGAAGCGTTCAAGAAGTTCTCCTACAATCCCATATTTGCTGTTCGCGGTCTTTGGTTTGATTACCTGTACGGAAACTTGTTGAAAGTTGACGGCTTCGGCAACATCTTGGTGGCACTTCACGGTTTTCACTTCTTGAGCAGGTAAGTAACACTCTTTAATACACTGTTAACAATGTTTGTTAAGCGCTGAGATTGAAGAATCGTATCCAAACAAATTCATTCAACTGTCCGACAAGCGTGTTTACGTTCTAAATACACTCTACAATCTACCTGAGACTTACTTGGTGGCATGCATCGTTGATTACTTCGAATCGTCTCCAGAGTATCAAATCAGTTCTGACAAGACTGGTTTGAAAAGTGGAGAAATTGTTATGTCATACAAATCGGTTTGTTTTAAACATTGTTTGCAAGAAAGCAATTGAGTCATTTAGTTGTTCACTGATGTGAGAACTGCTGTCGACTTCGTTCACTTCAATGACGAGATCAAAAAGACGATCTTGGGCAATCTGGACACGTATGTTGAGAAGGATGAGCGAGCTTCACAAATGCTTGAAGCCATGAGAGCTGCTGACCGAAAGACCTTCTTGTTGACAAACAGCGACTACTCGTACACCAACGGAATCATGCGCTATATCTTAGGCGACGAGTGGACTTCTTACTTCGACATTGTTGTTGTAGACGCGCGAAAGCCTCTCTGGTTTAGCGAAGGCACAGTTTTCAGAGAAGTCAACACCACTACAGGAGCTCTGAAGATTGGAGTTCATATCGGTCCGCTTCGAAAGGGCGTTGTTTACTCTGGCGGTAAGTGTTCTTAAAATTCAAACTTATTTTAAAAATTTGCTTAGGCTCTTGTGATGCTTTTCGTCGATTAGTCAAATGCAAAGGACGAGATGTTCTCTACATCGGTGACCATATTTTCGGTGATGTTTTGCGTTCAAAAAAGAAGAGCGGCTGGAAGACATATTTGGTTGTGCCCGAACTGGAGCGAGAGCTGACCGTATGGACGGAAAAGCGCGCCTTGTTTGAAAAGCTTCGAGAGCTCGACTCACTGATGGCTTCACTCTACAAAGACATGGACAATTCAAGCACGGGCAAGCCGGAAATTAATGAAATTACAAACAAGATCCGCAATGTTACTTATGAAATGGATCAAGAGTATGGAGTTATTGGCTCTCTCTTCCGTTCCGGTTCTCGACCCACTTTCTTCGCTAATCAAGTTGAGAGATATGCGGACTTATATGCTCATTCCTGCTACAATCTTGTCCACTATCCGAGCTTTTACTTCTTCCGATCTCCAATGTCGATGATGTCGCATGAGCAAACGGTTCAGCATTCAGCAACAATGATGCGCAACCAACGCCAGCCGTCATTCGATGTTCAAGAGTCTGTCGGTCAACAAGGTATGCAAAACTTAAACTCTTTACACTCAAAATGCCCAATTTTTAGTTCGTCGATGGAACAAAATGATGCCAAAGTCAGGAACCTTTTGCTACGAAGAAGAAGAGGAAGACAGTCGCTCATCAAACTCTGAGAATGACGAAAACAATGCTGGAAACGAGACCAACCGAAGTGACAAAACTGAGAAAACAGATTTGGACCAATCAGACGGCAATGTTCTGAACAACCGCGACGTTCTTGTTCCAATGCCAAGCCAAGTTGACGAAGAAGATTAGAAACGCCAATGTAACCTAGCCATTGCGTAGTGTGTTGTGTAGCCTTTCTCCAATCAGTTGCCTTCTATTTGCGGTATGTACAAAATTGTGTTGCAAGTGCCCTATTCCGTTCACTTCATTTATGTACAAAAGCTGAGCCTTAATGCATCCGACCAGTTGTATCATTTTACGCAGTTTTTAAGCAGTTATAACCATGTTGTCCGATGCGTATTTTATTCGTGTGTTGTTTGACGGTTGCCATAAATAAACTTGTAAGCGGTTATATTACTGGATTTATTGCGTTCGAGGGTAGAAATATGGCAGTTTCAACGTGAAAGATTTCAAAAAGCATAACAGTTCGATGGCAAACAATTCAATGGAATGCAATTAAAAGTGTGGATAAAAATTCTTATGAGACTATTAACTAGGCAGTCAATTTGAGTGGATTGGCTGAAAAAAGTATTGCACAGACCCATATGCAGCTTGCTGGAAGTATTTTGATCACTTAATTATAAATAGGACTAAAGATAAAACTCGGGTGAGGATTAGCACAAAGGTCTGGCGATGTCAACGGGCTCGTTAGAATCCAGAACTTGCACGTCATCCAAGGGCGCATGCTCCTTGATTTGTGCGGCTGTTTTCGCAGAAGAAAATTACCTGAAAATGAGGTTAGCGCAATTTTCACTCAAACCCTTACTTTTGTAGAGCCTTTCGGGCAGGTAAAATCGCCATATTTCCACATTCGGTCGGCAACAGTGACGAATTTGTCTGATCCGAAGGGACAGGTATCAATGCTGTCACAGCAGCCCTTCAATTGAACTCCGTGTGTGCTCTCGTAATATTGGAAGCGGATGCGTCTTGTCTCATCGATGTATGCAACGTCAACAGACAAGCCAGCCTTTTCGTTCGGATAGATGAAAGTTGCAGCATAATAGTCGCCTTCTGGACTTTCCTTAATGCCAGTTATTCTGTTCATGAATTGGCCTAAAAATCAAATATTGAATAAAAAGCACACATGTTGAATGCACCTTTAACTGTCTGGAATCGTGTTGTAAGACCACGAATTGAATCTTGAACTTGCTTGTCTTCATAAGAGCATGTATTTCCTAAAAACATTAAATTAGTTGAATCAGTTGAACTGGCAAATGAATTACCGTCTTCGAATGTGCACTTCACACTCTGGCAAGTTTTGGCTAGCGCTTCTTGAACGTCTCCTGTAAATTCGACCATTTGGTGAGTCTTTGTGTCGACCATTCCGTTCTTTTGTGTAATAGCGCCTTGTGCACGAGAAGATTGACTGCCAGATGAGCTTACAGCTGAAAAACAAAATATGAATGCTTAAATGGTTAAGTTGAGTACAGTTTTCGGTTTCTTCAAATGTCGAAGATGATGAAGTGCGAGATGAAGAAAACGAGGAGCTTGAAGAACTTGAACTGGAGGAGCTCGACTGAGAAGCGAGTCCACTTGATGATCCAGCAGCTCCGGAACTGCTACCAGCTGCCGACGATTGACTTCCACTTGATGAAGAAGTTTCATCAGGTGACGGAAGTCTGCCAGCGTTTTGGCGACCTTCGGCTGGACACTCTTGTGGGTCGTGGTCGTACAAAACTTCAATATCATCAATAATTGCAATACTAGTTCCGGCTTGATCAACGAAGTCACTTGCAACAAACACAACCTAAAAGAAAATATTTGATTTGAGAAAAGGAATTTAGTACTTACATCAACAAGCGAGTTCTTTGGCAATTCAACTTCTGTGTACTGTGGACCGTTTGGTGTTGGTGGAAATTCTTGGCAGTTCAAAAGTGGAGCACTGTTTACCGAATCTGGGAACGACTCTTTCAAGCAAACCTAAATTTTAATTGCACGTCTTTGTTGACTTTTTATAAAGTTTAAAATCACCTGCAACAACGCTGTTTTTTGCCAATGTCTAAAAAAATAATTGATTAGATTATTTCAAATTGAAACAAACCTAACGCGGACTCGGATTGGTGAGCTTGCACAAGCAATAGCGCAAGAAGTAAGTTGAGCTTCATCTGACGGTGCTGCGTTGACCTAGAACTTTAAAGTTTAAACTGCAATAAAGTTTTAAATTACAGCATAAGCCAACAAGTAATGGCCGTCAATTGTAACATTAGGGTAGTGAATGCGGTCTGGAGCACCTCTAGCAACATGCCAATCAAGTTGGTCGTCGGGAGTTCCAACCTTAACATTTGAATTAGACGGCTAAACATTAAGCAATCTGTTTACATTCGCCCAGCAGCACGGTCTTCCGTCAAGATTGCATTTCAATGCATCGCCTAAAAGAGTTTGAACTTAAAGAATTAAAAGGCAACAAATACCTTCATTGACTGGACCGCCACCCACGTTATTGTAATGGTATGGACTGCAATTTTAAATTTTGGGCTAATTTAGAGATGAAAGAATGTTTAAACTTAGTAATCAACTTGTTTAAAATCTCTACCTAAACTCGGATAATTGAACTTCTTGACTCAATCCGTCTGAAACAAATAAACAGATCTTTTTAATCGTATCGAAAACAACTCACTTCCTTGTTGAGCACTTTGTTGATTGACAAGTGGTTCGCCTGCGAGGCTTTCAGCAGCTTGGGCTCTAGCAGCGTAGGCTGGCGGTGCATAATTTGCTGCTTGATATTGATATGACGGTGCATATTGAGTTCTAGGAGCAGAACTTAAACAAGCGAAGCCTGCAAGTAAAAAGCGTTTAAATCGATCAAGCCAAAGCTGTAATACCTGGCAAAAAGCCGCTGTTTATTAACAGAAAGATCAACAGGGACCGCATGGTGGTCGAGTGAGCGCTAAGCTAAATTAGAAGTGTAGGGATTGTGGAATGGAATCCTCGCAATCAGCAACTGTGTGAGGACTTCGAGAAGCGCAAGTGAAAGTCTACACCAATTTGTAAAATATGGATGTGCAGCGTGAGCGTCGGCAAAACAACCCGAAGGCGATCCCGAACCTCCTCGTCAACTCACTAAACCGGATCCAACCGGATAGGCGCGCAAGACAATCGTAGTGAGCGCGAAGATAAATGAAGAAAGTCAAACGGCTTTGATCGACTCCGTAGGGTCACGTCAATAAATAACACTGATAAAATGGATTACTTACACGCTAAGTGTCAAGAACACGGTTTGTTTGTTGAGATTATTCGAAAAGAATTATTCAAGTCTTAAGGATATTTTGAGTAATGCATTTGAAAGCATAACAAAGTGATGTTTGAAGTGCAGAATCTTCGAAATAAAAAACTGAAGCATCAACGATAACAATAAACTGATAGCGCGAAAAGAAACCCGGATTTCTTTATCACACAACTTCAAAGCTGGTGGAACGTGCGTAGAAAAAAGGATTCTTCATAACTAACTGATTGTTAGATCGAGCGCCATTGACGCGCATTATCAACCACCATCCCGAAAGCTAATCAACCACAATGACCGTCAACGGATAACTCATCGCGCCGGAAAACTGGTCCGAACGTTGTAGATGTTCGTCTGGCATCCAGTTTCTGGACATCACTTGTCAGGCGTTCACACTCCACGCGCCATTGACAGCAATTAGAAGTGAAAGTTATGAAGTGGTCGAATGAATTGTTGAGATGTCAGAAAAAACGATCAAACAGATTTAAAAACAATAAAACAAAAAGAGAACTCGTTCAAACGCAATTTGAAGTTCGAATAATAGCACCCAGAATCCAATAACCCAAAATTATCAATGTGAGCACCGGGAAGCCGAAGCTAGGTAGTTAGCTGAACGGCAACGCTACAGGCGACCGAAATTTCGTGGAATTTCAAATCGCGGGCAGTCATCCAACAGCGCACAAACTCCTTAATATAATTTGACGGGTCATTGTGCAAGCGAGAAACAAACAAAAACCGTTTGCGAAAATCCAGCTCTCCATTTCGTTCATACTAGCCACTGGCGCGCCTTCGATTGGCGCCTTTTGAGCTCACGGCATTGTTTTGGACGCATTTGCGCAACAAGCTGTTTCCAGAACAAAACAGCATTCATTTGAATTTATTTGAAGTGCACGAGGAAAATCAAGGCTACGTGAGCGCAGCAAATGCAGAAAGTGCAAGTCACAAAACTCATCACTTGCTGCAATTAGTAACTGGCGGGAGAAGACTAATGCGGAAGCATAAACAAAGACGATTCGTCGTTGAGTGATGTTCATTGATTGTTGTTGGTGAGGTAAATTGACCCGCCGACGGCATAAAAAATCTCCATATCTTCAATTTGAAAGTCGACAACTAAGTTCCCGACGGGTGGTGAATGAAGAAAACAAATATTGAGGAAAGAAAGTTCGCGCGCACGAACCAACTCACACGGATCTGGATGGTTAAGGAGTTGTAGATCGGTTACGCCATCGTCGGATTATGCCGAAGTTTGTTGTCGCTTTACGAGCGCCCGCCGAAACACTGTAAATTCAGCCGGAAAGAAGCTTCGGCTAAAGCAATTAACACGGTTATCCATCTCGACTGGAACAACTCCAAAGCAAATGTTGTTCAACTTTAAAACTGCATTGCATTAAATTTGATTGAATTAAACAAGTTAGTTTCTCACGTGCAACTTCTCACAAATTCAAACGTTTGTTAGCATATTTATTTCTTGAGTTCCTTGTTTCTTTGGTTTGTCTACACTATGCCTATAAAAAGCTAAACGTTTGGCTTCAAATTACTTTATAAATACGGATACCGTTCATTCAATGAATAATGCATATAGCAAACTTCAAGAACAAACACATAGTATGCATTCGTCAAACAAATTAATTCGAAATTCTTCTATTCTTTTGCAACTTTGAAGTTCATTCCGAGTACTTTTCGTTATGATGTGTGACATTTTCAAACACTCAAACTCTTTTAATTGCAATAAATTTATTGACTTTTAAACGGAAACGTGGGCGTTTGGGCCCCCGGCGCAACCCGGGCACATTTGTTTTTGGCGGAAATGACAGGCAACCGTTTAGCCCCTTTTTTAGATTGCATTGAATATTACGTAAGTTTGAACACGATTCGCATTATTTGCTTGTTAATTTGATTGCACTATTGCATGTAGAAAGTAAATCCGGCCAAACTTTTTGTCTCATTCAACTTTTGGTGTGAGCGTAATTAGTCAGTTGAGTCGAGAATTCTAGGAAAAGGCCCATAAAGACAAAATTATACACCGCCGCTGGCAGTGGGCCAATTCAACTGTACAGGTGGAACATCGTCACTTATTTATTCGGTAGAAAACGACACAACTAAAAGATTATGGTTGCACTTTGTCACGAAGTTTTCTGAGCAACTCCAGACTGTGATTTTTGAGCCGCTTGAAGATGATGTCAAATTGGTGTAGGAACTGCGGTACCAAAATGCGTGGATTCCGGCGTTCTTCCATGAAAAATTCGTATCGAGTGGTTTCTTGTCGAACGAACTTCGAGCAAAATGCGACAATCTCCACAATCTCCATAAGAGTAAATCCGATGTACAGATTAATTGAGCCGCCAAGTTCGCCTAAAATTACGTAATCAGCTGGGAACTTATTTCGTTGTCTGTACAAGTTTGCAAAATCATGTGGGAGAACAACAAAAAAGTGGTTTAGTTTGCGTGCTGATTGTGGATGCAGTTCTTCAAACTTAAACTTCTGATACCTTTCTGATTAATGTTCAAAAGTGTTATTGAAATGAAAAGCATATGCAAACTGGAACGTGTCTTATTGTTTCCATTTTTGTTACAAATGCAGTTGTTCTCGTGGATATTTATTGCCGATGCAGGAAATGGGTCAACAATTGGTGGGAAAACAAGCGTCATGGGTTGGACAAAAATCAAATTTGGCCTTATTCAGGTAAACATTTCCGTGTCTGGTTTTTGGTTATAATTGCACGTGTCTTAATTGCATGCCTCAACGGTTGTTTACGTCTTCGACACAAAACCCTAGCTTTCATGCCAAAAGCGGTCGCAATACACTCTAAATGGACTCAATTACAGTCTATCATTGCAAAGATTTCCGTGTACCAGCAATTTGGTGCAAAATGCGGGGGGCCTACGTAAAGCGCTGACGTTTAAAGATTATGTATAAAATAGAATGTTCTATGCCCGCATAATTAGTTAGCAGAGAACTGCGCGTTTTTCTACAACCTGCCGAACACTCTGTAGCCATCGTCTTAAGTCTGCAATTTAAAATGACATTTGCAAATGGAAGGAGTTAAGTCGCAAACTATATGCATGTGAATTTCCGGCTTAAGTCACCCGAAGGACAGAGTTCGTTATCTTAATTGTTCTACAGAATCACTACGTACGTTGAGTGTCCAAAGATGTGTGATCATTTGCAACTTTTTAATGTGTGCAGCTATTTTCGTTAGCGAGCTTATACGGTATGAAGTTTAGTCGTTTAAGTAAGTAGCGGAACTAAAAGATCAATTTGATTTTTTAAATGCTTGGCCAGTTGAACACTCAGTGTTGAAATCAATTGAGATCATGCTGCGGGCGGATTTTTTGCGCGTTTAACATAATTGACTGGCGTTAGAGTGCAACGCATTTAAGAACGCAAGCACGTGTGGAAACGCCTTTGCAGGTCCGCGCCTTTATGATCGATTTCCGGCTTTCATTTGCACACATTCAAATACCTCTTCTTTTGGCCATTTAAAAGTGCGGATCAGTGCTTGGCAACAAGCCGAATCGATCTTTGAGCTGCACAATCACGCAGTTTTACTTTCCTCTTCCACGAAGGAATGTTTTGATTGCTTTTATTGTTGCCGGATATTGATGGACGTTTAAATGGTGTTTGCATTTTCGAAATTGCACGCCACAACCACTTTGTAAACCTTTAAATAAGATCTCACCTGCTGTTTTTACGCATATCAGTAAAACGCCGCTACTGTCGATTATGCAATCAACTAGTTCTCCTTTGTTTTCCAAGTGCCCCAAAGTCAGGTTTTGTCGAAAACAACTTGATTTAAACGTACTGTATGGTTGCGCGCACAATGCTTTTTGGCTATACATGATTTTTGCAGCTGTAACAATTTGATTTCTTGAGAAATAGGCAGTTGTTTTCGAGTATCAAAAAATTCCAGTTCCGTATCGTAAATAGCTTGCATTTCGAAGCCAGCTACGCACTAGATTTCCGGTCTTAATTTGCTATTCGCTTATTTACCGTATTCGACGACTTGGAACCGAAGCGATTATTTTTGGCTCACACGTGCTCTTCAGTTGAAGCCAAACGACCGTTGTCCCAGGGTCCGCCCATTTCTTTCGGCAGCCTCCGGGCCACACCTTTTTAAGAGTATTACGCGCTGGGCATTTAAATTCGTTCGATTCAGCGTTGTAATCAACATTCATTGCCGGTCATTTAGAATTCGGGCTTTCTTCAATTTCCTACTGTGCTACAACACTCACTCCCTTCACTGAGAATCATGTTCCAAACTTTGGTCGCTTTGAGGTAAGTCTCGGTCTTTAAACTTTGACAGCAGTTGACATTCTATGCGCTCTGTTTAGAAACCAAACCTCAATTGTTGCCGCAATGCGATTGCTGTTTGTGCTTGTTGCTCTCGCTTCTGTCTGTACTGCCTCACGCTACAATCGGTTGAATCCGTTGCAACGTCAATTGGACACTCAGTCACAGTATGCCAGTGACATGGAATACCCCTTGAACAGCGAGCCCAAAGAACCATCCTTCTCCGATGATGTCGCAGCTCCAACATACACTGAAAACAACTACAAACGTGCTGAGAACATCCGACGATGCGGTAAGATCATTCTAGTTGGACATTTAATATCTTGTTTATTTAAGGAATGGTCTTGCTTCGACACATTCAGAAAATCTGCAACGGCTGCGTTGGAAGACCTCGTTCTTCTGAAGAGTCAAACCGCATGAAACGAAGCTTCGATCCGTTTGTCGAATCTCAACACTCGTTGACTGATATGTGCTGTAAAAGCTCCTGCGACGATGCTCAATTAGTGAGTCTAAACTTCTTGTGCTGCCTAAACTAACAATCTAATTTTCAGTTGGACTTCTGCTGCTAAGTGATCTCAACTCCATTTCATAGTCAACTTAATCATTCTGTTAATATCTCTTTGTTCTTTCAATTGTGAGCGGGACTTTTAATGAGTTGAAACCGGAAAGTTGGAATTGGCAATTGGGTGCAACCTTTTCGACTAAATGTTCTTTTAAATGCAAGACCCGGAAATTAGCAAAAGGCATGCAAGTGCTTGTAGCAACTAAACTTTTCTAAACGAGTCGCTGAAAGCTAGAACAAATTGCCAATTCTTCTTACTGTAAATGCATCCTTTCCCGCAGCTCTCGTCTTTTTCCAACGAGTCGGGTAATGTCCATGTTAACCCAAAAAGTTATAGATCTTTGTTGTTGTATAGCTTGCATTCTTAAAAGACGTGTATTCCAGTCATCTCTACTATTAGTTAATTTAAGTTTTAAACTATGCCCGGTATGCGGCGAATTGCAGAAATTCTCGGATATACTTTCAATTACAGATGATTCCTACTTATTGTATAAACCATATAGTTTCCGTTGCAACTCTACATGGCGGAATTCCTTATTGCACGTTCTCCAGTGCATAAAAGCGATTCACCCACGCTCCAAGCTTTTATCTTTCATTTCGTTTCGTCAGTGTTTGTAAAGTAGTTGTTACAGAATAAACGTTGAAACATATTTGTCGTGAAACATTGCTTTGTGGAACAGAAGAAATTACTTTCAACTTGGTCGGAACTATTTCGGGAAGGATATAGTTGATACGTAAAGTGTTTGTTGTAAACAAAATAATAGTCTCGAAAGGTTGAAGTCTCGATTGCGTCGCCACTGCGGAAATGTCGCTGATATTTAGTTTAATTGACTTCCTTGTCAAGGCTGCTAGTTAATTTTGGACTACTATACTGTGCTTTTCTAAACTCACTGAGAATTTTCCAACCTTGGCCGCCTTCCACGATTCGAAGTTGTTTGTAAATTTCTTCGGTGTTTCGAATAGAACAAGCGCCTGTGGTTGAAGAGCTAAAGCTTAAAATGCGTTACATAATTTAATCATGCAATTACCTATTTCCCTTGTTTTCAGTTCGCAGCTTTGAGTACTTTGAAGTGCCGAACACGATTGGCGGACTCAGTTCTTTGCTTTCTTTAACATTGTTAGCTGAGCATTCGATGTAGGCTGAAATTTCAAAATGTTCAGCTTACTCTGAGTCGGTTGTTTATTTGTTTACTCCGACAAAAATAGCCAGGATTAGAATTATCGATTAACACGAGATTATTGGCTAATTGGGCGCCTTCGGTCACAAAATTACGAAGACTTATTTCTTCTCGAAACTTGGTCGCTTTGTAAACAGATTAGCAGCTTGTTCATTGTGACGACGTCGCACGAATATGGTCAAGAACAATGAGTTTTGTAGTTTTCTGCGGGTTTCTTGTGCATTTAAGGTTTCATTACTGTAATTAGATGCTAATCGAAAGAGTTTCACCGACGTTTGATCTTCAAACACTCAATTTCGCGAAACTGTCAAAACAAGATTAAAAGAAGCAAACAACTTTCAATTAAATTGCCTTTTTTCATCAGATGAACTCCGCATGTACTTGGTATAAACATGTCCACATTGTCTTCGTCTCGCTTAAGTTGTTTGTCCAATCTGAAATGCTTGACTTACATACACACTCTGTGGATTAAGAAAAACCCGTGGAATAAGTTGGTTACATTCTGCGGATTGATTAATTGCAATTCTTTTGTAAGAAGACCAGATGCATTGTTCGAACTTAATCTGATCGCTGATAGAAGCCGCCTAAACCAAAAGTTAAGCTGACTACATGCATTTTCTAAAATTTATTTGAGTGGCCATTCCAGCAGAGAGTAGACACTATTACTGTAGGTTTGAAACTCTTTGGCTAATCTTACGCCAATCGTGCAATTCGGCGAAGACTATAAACAATGTGTGATCCGGTTCAAGTACGCAAAGGTTATGTAGTGCAGATGATCAGTAAATAAAGGTTTCTCTTCGCAAACGGAGTCTGTAATCGGATGCAGCAACATTTTATGTACCTTTTGCGTCTATTTCATGCATGAAGTATTAATAACGGAGCTTAGCACGCGATAGTTTTCCTCACGTCTGGAAGCCTAATTGGAGTCGATTGAAGAGCGCCTAACGGAAATCGTGCCGGTTTCTCAATATTGACCCTTCGTCAATGTCTAGGCCGGGGATTATGCTGACGGCATTTAAAACCATGCAAACAACAACTTGTGTCCACTCGAAATAGCCACTCAAGGTTTAAGAATAATTTTACAGGAAATTGTGATCAAAACTAAAAGGCTTCAACCAATTTGGTCTGTAGTCGCTGTGTATTAAGTTAGGGCTAAGGAATGCTTTTCACGTGGCCTACAATGCAAACTGTAAACAAGAAATTACGGTAGTTAATTGTGACCGGAATCGGTGCTAAAACAAAACATTGTGTTCCCTTTTCTCTAATTAAGTATGTGGAACTAGATAATGAATGTTGCAAGACTTGTAAAAGTTTGAGTAAAAAGTCTATAATTGAACTCCATGTTTAGGTATGGTTCAAGTTTTACGTCATTTAAAAACCGAGGGGAATTTAGACTTTACAGTCTGCCTTTTTGGAGCAAGTTAAAAATAGCGCCTCTGGAGACTCATTAAAAGTATAGTAATTTTGACATTCTGAAGATGATTGAGAACTGTTTAGTGTTTAAACTTCAAAGTTACTTAAATTTGAAATCCATTCAATGTCAAAAACGGCTAGTTTGTTGAGTTTCAGCGAAAATGAAGGTGCTTGGAGCAACGGAAGTCTGTCATTTATTGCTTTGTCTTCTTTAGTGGTATGTAGAAGCACGTGAACCTAAAAACTGAATATCATGTGCCGGACTTTACAGACGTTGTGCCTAATCCTGGTACAAACTGCAACCTTAATCAAAACACTTCAACTCAAGAGGTTTCTTTCCAGCAAGGAGAAACCTGCACAACCGCTTGATCTTTGAGCATGCGAACGCTAATCCACGTTTCGTGGAGACTGCAAACTCCAAATCGGATTGGCCACTGTTTACTAGAATTTTTATTGTTTTGGTCGCGCTTACAAAACTTGTTGTCTGTGATGTATTATGAAGCCTTAGTGTTCAATGGCCAATTCTGGAAGCTTCTGCGGTTGATAATATTTGTTTGTTTACGATAATTAAAGGTCGTCATTGCCTTAAAAAATAGAATCAGAAATCAATTGCGCATCTGACTGTTCGAAAAGCTAAGCGCGCAATAAGCCTATTTGAATACGGTAGTGTGCAAATAGATATCAACAACTCACATTTCCAAATTTGTTCACGTTCTTCAACACAGCGAAAAATTCAAAAATGGATATGTCTGCAAACAATAATTGTTAACAATAAAGTAACATGCATGTAATTTGACAGATGCGAAGTGTCTACCTGTTTCATTTATTGCTGTGCTATTTGTCAACTGGGCAGAAGTCGAGTTTTGCTCGCTGATTGTTGATGAATCAAATTTTGCAATCGCTTGCAAGCAATAACCGTTAGACGTCCAAATACATAAATATTGACACTCAAAGCGCTGGTAATCGATCACAAATAAACAGCTAAAGGTGAAATACTGTAGCTGCTCGGAATAAGCCGTATTTGTTTGAGATTTTCGGGTGTGAGCTGCTTTGTCGGCTCAAAACCCGGATTACTCACCTGTCGAAATGGACGCTCAAGTCAGAAGTTTCGTTGTCATGCGTGGAGAAAACATTCTTCAACTAATTGAAACGGAGTTGATCTAAATTTAAATTAGTTGTTTTCCTGACTTGTTTTTGACAATAACTCAAATTCTGGCAACGAAGGCACAAAAGATCTCTATCAACGTTTAACCATTTAGTACCTCAATAATCTTGGACAGAAAATCACATCAAAAATCGCAAATTTATCCAAACGTTCCGCATAACTAGATTGGGATTGTTGTGTTCGGTAGAGCAAATAAGAGATTTGACCAATCAATCCCGAAATTGCAGCCAGAATTATTGCACTTGTAGTCAGCCTTTCAATACGTATTCATTCAATTCAATTCAACACACTTTACCTTATTCTTTTATTGTAATTAGTAGATGAGAGAAAACGAACGCAAGGAATTGACGTGTAGGCAACAAATTCTTCCCATAAAATAGTTAACTTCGCACCAATAGATTTAGGCATTGCATTTGAATGTCAATACAGTCGGCGCATAAATAAATTTGACAGAAATGCTCTACATATTTGCCGCGCTTTTTGGCCAATTTAAATTGCAGGTTTCTCTTTATTTTATTGTTATTTTCATATGTCTGGCGAACACATAATTCAACACTTTCGCAATAAACAAACATAAATCTTTATTGAAAACACAACTTTGAACTTACATTAAACTAGTTATCGACTGTTTGCTGTTAGCATCGCTCAACATAGTCCTTCATTTAAGTGAACATTGTCCTGTTAACCCTATATCCAGTGACAGTGGCAATTCAATTCACTTAAAAAATCTTAATGCTGAGGATGGACAGCAATTAAATAATAGACATAGAGCGCAAACTGATTGTCTCGGGGTGAGCACTTATTGAAGTAGACATTAAAATAATAAAGGTCACCGACAACGAGCATTCCGGGAGCCAAGCTGACCGACTCAACTGGCCGACCGACATAAAGACTAGACGTTCGCCAATTGTTGTTAGGCCAGAATCTTAGATCTTGTGATTTGGGCGCCACCAATTGTTCGAAACGCACCCGCCCCAAACTTTGTAACAATCCGACGGAGACGCGCCAAGCAAATGTTGAACAGCCGCTCTAGCAAAAATGTCGGCAGATTTGCTGGTTTAAACGAAGAGCCGAAATTTTTTAGTGCCCCAGCGCTCACCGCTTGCTCTGATCGGCCGAAACAATCGGCCGGACTTTACAACAAGTGACCATTATGCCAAACTTTTGGTTCAACTGGCTCCATCAAACTCTATCAAACATGTCAGCGCTAAGCGAGTTTAATGAATATCGAAAGAGAAGATTTACATACAAATTGAATAACCGAATAACAAGATGTCTGTTAATTTATTCATTTTACAACAAAGAAACGGAACAATACACGTTCACATAATAGAGCAATTGAAATTAAAGAGTGTTGGCAGTTGTTGAATGGAGCAAACGAATGAGATTCAGTGAAAAGAGAAGTGCGTAAATTAGTTATTGATATGATCCAATGGGTTGAAACGATCTCTGACGTTAATAAGATCGTTATCCGGCCTTCCAACAACGTGGACTGGCGACCATGAGTTCCAAGAAGTTTGGCCACCCCACGAAGTCCATTCATTATATTCGTCCCTTTGCGTATCGAATGGTCTGCGCGGATAATTTGAATGGCCACCTTTAAATCAGAAGTTTAATTATATCTATTTAGATTTTAATAGCAATTCTTAAAACACATACCGTTTTCGTCGGACTCGATTGAATAACTAACCCACTCCGGAACATGGTGTCTAAAATTATTGAAGTTTTTAAATGCACATGATCTGCTTGTTGATTTGGTTGTTTATTTGCACTAACCTAAAACAGTTGAGTCTTCTAACATTTAAGCTTATGTCGTCTTCATATTTCTGGCGTCTTTGAATTGCATAGTCTGGAAAGCAAAAGTCGTAGCACGAACTGCAAGATTCGTCGCGCGTGTAGACAGCGTGTTCAAGTTGATACCATTTGGCATTTAAACAATCTTTGACTGTGCTGTGGAATTTGGAAGTTGCTTCAGATGTGGCAATCGGTTTTACAACATATTGCTGAAAAGTAATTTAGATTTCTTAACTAGTAAAGTTAGTTTAAACACACCCAATGTTCTTGCCATCCAGTATCCTGATGAACTTCATGGCTTGTTTTTGCTACAGCATCTAAAACTGTGTCCATGTCTGGCAGAGCTTCTCTGTCGAGTTTCATCAAGAAGCAATTGTAATGCCGGCCGTGGTTGTCAGTTAACGCATGATCAGCAATTGCAACGTAGCCCTAAGAACAGAGAATAAAAGAGGCAGAGTTTAAACGCTTACTGTTGTGAAGTCAACAAGTGTGTAAGAGTTGCTTTTTAGCGGATGATTGCCAACCATTTCAAAATCAATTTCCGACGGACTTTTGATGTGAACATACATACGGCTCGGATCACGGTAAGTGGCTGCAGCCGGGTTTTTCCTTAAGCATTCTTGGCACACCGGTGGAAACATGAGAAATGAGCTAACGCTGTACGGAGAGAACGCAGCTCTCAAGAAAATAATCAACAATATAAGCAACATGAGCAAAAACAATAGAATTAAACAAAGATTGCAAAGAAGTGCCGGAGTTTTTTCGGTGTCTCTGAAGTGAGAAGTAGGACCAATATTGTCAGAACGCTTACCTGAACTGCTCGGCCATATTATTGTACAAAGAAACGAGTGATTTGCAACAGTCGATGTCTCTTTTTACTCGGCTAAATTTGGTCTGTCCACCTTTTGATGGACGACTGATCATTGTGGCTTGTGATGATGGCTAAACAGGTACAGTTAGTTGAACTTTTGGATAAAAGCGTACCGCATAGACAGAAGCATTATCAACCTGGGTTTCTTGCATTCTTTTGTAACTATCTTTGCGACTGAGTGAACTGAAATGAATGCAATTAAGCAATGCAACTTTTATAGTCAACTTTGCAGCCAAATAAGAACGTCACTGATCAGTAATACCTTTTAGCATTTGGGGGTTTTTCTAGCAAGGGCAAATCAATTGCTGTCATTCCACACGCTGCCTAGCATAGATTTTTGAATTAAGGAAATGAAAGCAAAGATGTAAAATGTGTAAGAAATGCGCACAATCGATTACATTGGCTGTTTGTTTGCGTTTGCAAATGTGTTTGTGGAGATTTGCGAGGGCAATTGATGGCGCCCAAAGTATTGAAATTCTTACTTGTTTCCGATAAGTGGATCGCAACACCTGTATTTTGGTGCCTTCTCCCGAGCACAAGCATTTTGTGTAAATTTAATTTTACGGGATCTTTAGATATTGTTTAAAGTATCAAGTGACGTTGCTTGATTCTTGATTTAATTACTCACTTGTCACTATCGTGGAAACGATCTCCGGCGTTTTTCAAAATGGACTGTGGCATTTCAAAAGTTGCGTGATGAGAGCTTGGCGATGTACTTGCGTTTAAAATAGGATTTAGAATAGGCCGAATTGATGTCTCGAACACGTCTCCAGCGCCATATGTGTTAACGATCTGGGCACCGCCTTGAGTTGTATGCACTGAACACAGATTTTTAGAATTTCAAGGACTGATTTTGATAAACAAAATACCTTCGTGTACATCATATCCGTAATTGTTGATTCCCGAAGTTGAATAGCTGCGTTCGGGTGTTGATTGCAAAATTGGTTGTTCGCGCAACGGAGATGTTGCTTAAATTTTGCCTTTTTAATGCGTTCAAAACTTCTTCAAACCTGCTAGTCCAAAAGATGCATCTCTACTTGCATCGCGTTCGCCTGTTAGTTGATATCTAAGCATTTTAATTGTTTTAATTAATTAAATATAAAGGCAACCTTCTTTCCGCTTCGTCTCTGAAAACTCTATCTGCTTCAGGACCACTGGTTAAAAACGTCTCAGAAGAACGACGAACTTCAGTTGAAGGTATGTAATTTACGGCTTCTTAAGTGGCAAAATTACTTATAAATTGCATTTTCATTTTACCCGATGATGTGATTGGACGCCTGCCAGTAGTGACGTGATGTTCGATGACTTCAAATTGTTCTATATGCTTTTTTGGCTCCATCCCAACTAAATATTTGAAATATCGGGCTTGTTTGGAGTGCAAACAAAAAGTCGATGTAAAGACGCGCAAAAGGTGTTAGAAACGTTAAAGATTATATCAATGCTCGAAACAAACAATAACAACAAATTAGATTGAGCGGCTGTAATACAATAACTCTTTTAGGTGCATTCTCAAAACCTACGGGCAGTAGAAACCAGTTTGTGGAGGAAAGCGACACTGAGAAGGGAGCGTTTAGCAAAAACGGTATATATAAGCAAAAGTTAAATGTTCCGTGGAAATGTTGAATAAACTTTGGAAGCAGGATTTTAAAACTGCAAAAGCAGAGCGATTGACCAACAGTTAGTTAACGGAAGAAAAATGACTCAGGAAAGTCAAGAGCAATGACTAGCCAAAGTAGAAACGTGGATGGCATTTTTGCTTGGCGAAGGACACTGTGGATCGTTTCACCAAATGAGCGACGGCGCGACCTTGAAGCCGGAAAGAATTTCGCCGGCGCTTACCTTGCGCAATAACAACAAAAACAACAGTTAGGGCTTGCTGCCGCTCCGTCCACCAAAACAATGCAGTACAGTTTGCACTGTCAATTGAAAAAATGACCACTAGCCAATTGGGAATGAAAATCTATTGCTCGGAATACGGAATTAAAAAGTTTGATGCAACAAAAGCTTTAAGTTTGGAGAAAATCCAATTACCAAAAGAAACATTGAATCCCCAAACTCTGCGGGACGTTGAATCCGTGTGAGTTTAGGATTTTACGTTTAAATAAACCTCTTTTAGGAATAAAATGTGACATTACAATCAACTCAAAATCCAATGAGTTGTTGACAGATTTGCACAATCAAGGTGTGAAACACGCAGTTACAGGTAGCAGTCAAAGTTTGTGTCGGCGGAAGGCTACGCAAATCCCGAGAAGTGTTTCCGTGCATAATGCCACCGGCGCACTCTATCTCTCCAAGTGATCTAACGTGTCGCCGATGGCTGGATCCAGTGTAAAACCGAGAGGGAGCTCGAGTTCAACTGGTTTCTCACCAGCAACAGCACAAATGCCGACACTCGACTCTGCTCATGAATGCGCAATCGAACAAAAAAGAACATTAAAGCCCCAATTATGCCGTTGCGATTAGCACCACTTTAATAATGCCGACGATCCCGCAAGAAACAATAAAAGTAAGTGAAATCTCAAGTCTGCAACCAAGTTTCTACTATAAAATGCTCATCTCACGCGGAGCGATACTTTACGCAAGTGAATTGTGAGCGAAAAGTGACGTCGAAAAGGCAACATTCAGACTAACTTGCGCGCCTTTCTTAAAATTTACATAGTTGTACGCACAATTTGTCGATTCGAATGATGTATAAAAATTTATTATACTCGAAAGCAGTTTTTACAAACAACATAAATTAATAAGGCAATAAGGACCCATTTTAAGTTATAACGTGTTTTTGGAATGCAGATCAAAGGGTATAAGCGAAGAAATTATGATTGTCGAATCACCGGAACGCTCATTACACGTAGACTCCTATGTAACAACTTATTCAAAAGATATGTTCGAGAAGCAAAGATAGAAAATGCAAATGAGATGATAGTGCACAACGTGAAGAACTCAAAAACTAGTTTAACAATTCAAATGTACTCGTTTTGGCAAAACCTAATAACAAAACAAACAAGGAGGTGGTTAAAGTCTGAAAATATCACTTCTCAGAATAAACGCTAGTCGACGACGAAATTAGTTTTCTTCGTTGCTTTTCCATCGAAGACGAACGCATAGTTAATGGCTGATTGGGCAGTCGAGGTGACGGATTCAATTTATATGAAGCCGTCGTTGTCGTGTTGGAGGTTGTAGTTGTTTCTAATTGAGCTGGCTTGTTATTTCGGTTGATTGATGAGACAGTAGGCCGAGAAGCGGTAGCCGTTGTCGAACTTAACTTGTAATTGGCTTTGCGTGCTGTCCCAGTTGCACTGGTTGGTCGAGTTGCTGCCAACTAAAAACACAATAATTAGCAACTCAATACTTAAGATAAATAGGTACTTGATTGGGTCCAATACTTGGCGTTCGATTGAGTTCTCCCTTGATGAATCGCTCTACTTTGTCTACACACGCTTCTTGGTAATCATGTCTAAAATGTGCAAAATTTAATAAACTCAAAAGCAGACGAAAGTGTCTTAAACGTGTTTGAAATACTTACACCCATCGGACTCCGTTGAACTTTGTAATCTGGCGTATATCATTGGGGAGCTCGGATTCGACGGCCGGAAACTCAAAATGTTGATCAAAAATTGGAATCACGTTCTTTTGGTATTCGAAAGCACATCTTAACTCTTTGTGGATCCAGTCTTCGCAAGCTTCGTCTCCTGCAAAAAAGAAATGTATTGTTTAATTCAAATCAACAAAAACAAACCTAGAAGTCGATCCAATGAATGAGGTGTTAAAACAAGAATGAAGTGCTTGGCAGCTTGAATATTTTTGAGCAAATGCGAGTCGAATTTGCCAGCATACAATTTATCCACATCAATGAAGACCTAAACACAATTAGTTGAATGTCAAAAATGAGTTATTTACCTTGTAGCCGCGCAATTGCAATAAGACTTTAATCAAGCTCGCTAATTGATTGCCCGTACTTCGTCGATAACTAATGAAGACATCAATTTGTTTGCTAAGGATAGCCACTTCAATATCGTCGATGTGCTTTGAATCTAAAACAACGAAATTGAACAAACGAATTCATTAACTTTGCAAACCTTGAAGGGCTTGTCGAAGTTTCAGTCTGTGAATTGGATTTTGAATACCGCAAACCGATTTCATCATGTCGTTCGTTAAATTGGGAAGTAGAGAACGATTCAAGCCCATTCCAAGCATTTGATATGTGTAAACAGATAGCTCCGGGCTTAGAGACATCAAAAACTGATCAAGTTGACTGTCGTCCACGCTGCTAAATGTCATATTTATAAATGCGTTTGCTTGTGGGCTTTACCTGTAATCAGCGGCTATTTTTAAACTCTCCAATTCCCGCATAAAGCGTTTCCGGAGCAAACTAGAATTCATGTTCAAATCTTCTTCGAGTTCCTTTTCTGTCAACAACAGTAAAAGATCGCCTAAAATGTAACTAATTTGATTAATTTAAATAGTTAAATTAATTACCGTCGACCATGTTTTTGGAGAACTTTTCGCTGAATGTGCCAAAGCCAATCTAAACTCGAAATATTAAACAAGCACTTTGGACACAGTTTACTTTTTCCACCCAATAAACAACATCGGAAATAGACCAGCACGGAACTTGCTGTGAAAGTCGATAGGGGATTTCTTCGCCGATCAAAAGCAACGACTCGCTGGCAAATTTTGCGGCTAGTTCATCAGGACTTGAAGCAACTTCTTTTAGCGCCTGGATTGCACCGATCTCCTAAACAGACAGACAGATTAGCAGCCAGCAGACAGAGAAAAACGTACTTGTAGGATCTCCAGTTTTTGTTGATCTTTTTTGATCGCCGCTTCCATTGTGAAATGAAACGCAGCCATACTTTTTGCTTCTCTGCATTTTGAACGAAGCATTGGAAGTAGCCTAAAACGAGTACTTTTATCAAATACGGTGGACAGGAGATTGTGAAATGTTTGATAAGGATTTTCAACTAGTGACTATTGACTATATAAATAAACTACACTTAAAAGCACGAGAGACTATAGAACTTCAATGTTTTCTCGTCTTCAGTGTTTATATACTAGGTTGTCCCAAAAGTTTCCGCACTTTTTCTTTTTTGTGAATTTATTAACAAAACAACAACAACTATTCCTCAAAGTAAAGGCCATCGTGTTCCACGACCTTTTGCCATCGATCTGCAAGCTTCCGGATCTGTTCAAAGTGCCAAGCCGGCTCCTTTGACGCAAAGAACTCCCGACGAGCTTTTTTCACTTCTTTGAATGATTCGAATCGACGACCTTTCAAAAAGTGCTGCATTGAACGAAACAGGCCATAATCTGGCGGTGCACAATCTGGACTGTAGGCCGGGTGTGGAAGAACTTCAACACCATTCAATTCATCAAATTTGTCCTTGGTCTTCTTGGCAGTGTGTGGCTTAGCATTGTCTTGTTGCATCAAAGCGCGCTTTCGATTGATCAGAGCTGGGTACTTCTCCTTGAGCTTGTCATAAACGCGGTCCAGTTGCTGACAATAAAGCTCGGCATTGATGGACTTGCCCTCCGGAACCAATTCAAAGTGAACAACTCCTTCAAAATTCCACCAAACACAAATCATGACTTTTTTGCCAAATCGATTTTGCTTTGGAACTGATGGCGTTTCTTGACTTTTTTGAACCCAACGCTTGCTTCGATCATGATTCACCAAAAACACCCATTTCTCGTCAGAAGTGACAATGCGCTTCCAGAAACGGTCATCCAATGGGTTTTCGAGTAATTGACGACAAATTTTGACTCTGTTGGCAGCTTGCGTTTCGGTAAGTTCGTGTGGATCTTGTCGAGGCTTTTTGTGAACAAAGTCGAGTTGCTTCAAGTGTCGATGAATTGTTGATTTGCCAACACCAAGTTCTGCTTCCAAGTCACGAGTGCTTGAAGACGGCTCAATATCCAATTCGGCTTGCAAGTCTCCATCATCCAATTTTGGCGGTCGACCGGAGCGAGGCTTGTCTTTCAACTGGTCTTCTCCGGACTCAAACTTTGCAAACCAATCATACGCCGTTCTTCGCCCCACCGTTTTTTCTCCCCAGGCATCATTGATGCGCTCAGTTGCCTTTGCTGCATTCAAGCCCGACAAGTACTCATGCATCAACAACAAACGAATTTGTTCATGTGTCAACTCCATCCTAAAGTAAACATAGACAAATTATATACCAATCGATGCACAAGGACCAGGGCTTTCAAATAGCCCAAAAACAATCAAAAACAATCATTACAAAATAATTACAAAATAATTGCAAAAAAGAAAAAGTGCGGAAACTTTTGGGACAACCTAATATAAAAGGAATTGTAAAAAATTCCTTCAATAATTGAACCAATAACTTAAGCCCCAACATAAACACAAGCTTTTTGCACAACTCCAAGCGGAATTCTTCCAGCGAGAAAGTTTAAACCACTTAATGCAAAAAGGATTTTTGCCTGGTCAATCAAAGTTCTTTTTGTTTAACAGGAGTCGTCCCAATAATTGTGCTTTTAGGACCTGACACTTACCGTTGTAGCCATTCCTTTGGTCTGCCTAAAATAGAACGTTAAGTTGTGATTTCATACAGAGTGTCCAAACAGTAGTTTTTGATCTCTTTACAAAACAAACCTTGTGAGTGTTTATAGTCGTTAGTGGCAAAGGTTGTTGGATTGTGTCCAGCAAGAAAAGGTTCTACCAAAGACAATGTACCAGATTTTATGACCGCCGCTTCCATTTCCTTCGACGAACTCAGCATGCAAATAGCCAAACAGGCATAGTAACGCGTAATGTCGTCGGGCTGCGACGCAAGCAAGAACAGCCAGTCGGGTAACTGCAAGCAGTTAGTTGGTGACAAGTTGTGATTTTTGAATTTTAATAACTCAAAACGCCTTTGACGCTTGTTTTCAAAACAAAAAAGCAATTTTGAGCAGAGACGTCAATTTTACACAAACATTTTAGTCGACCACAATTTTAAAACCTCACCTTTTTTTGAATGATCTTCTTTTTTCTAAAAATGTTTTTATTAAAATTTCTCTTTTATCTTTGTTTATTTTTAGTCTTATTTGACAATTAATTACACTTTCTTCAATGTTACTGTTGATCGTTAAATAAACAATATATTAAATTGAATTCGTTTTTAAGTGTCTTTTTGTTCCAGCGATTGTTTCACCAAAAGACGATCGTTGTAACAAACATTTTTGGATATAACAGCTCATACACAAATTTTACTTACGTCTCGGAGTTGGAGTACAGCCTTAAAATTGATAGATTATTTAAGCGCTTTTCATTAAAAACGACTTTGATTTAAATAATGCAGTTGTTTCAAGAAATTCATAAGCATCGATAAAGGAACTTACGCCAAGTTTGCAAGTGCGAGCCCAGCATGACGAAGGATAATCGGCGTATCAGTCTAAAACACACCCGATTATTAAAGTTTATGAGTAATTGTTTACAGCTCGCTTGCAAGTCAACAAAATGTGGTCAAGAACGCCGAATTCAATCAATTTTCCTGTTGTCAACGTTGTATGCTTAAACAGACTTTCCATAATAGATAATGACATTCGTTGCTGTTCTTGCGTTCTGTTCAATTTTTCGGCTGTCGCGACCAGCTTTTTCAAAAAGCCTTTTGTGACTATGTATTCGCGGTTGTTTAATGACATTGTTTCTTCAATTACTCGTCCACAACACTGCCTCACTAAAACATAAAGATAACATTTTTATAAAAACGCTTTAAATGTACCTGAATCGCAGGTGCCCGGCTTTATGAACAAGTTTATCAGAATGTCGAAGTAGTTTTGATCTCGCAAGTAGTCACAAAGAGCGTACGCCAAATCATGTGAGATTTTAGGAAACAACCAAGCTTTTGTCATCACTTTTGTAACCTAAAAGTTTGACTTGTTATTCAAAGCACGCACTTGAAATAACTCACAATTGTGCAACCCTCAACAACTTGCTCATCTCCGCCCTGTTGAATGAGTTGGAAAGCTTTATCAATGAAGCCTTGGTATTTTTGGAGTTTAGTTTTTAAGGTGTGCATCATCTGTAAGGAACATAGAATGTACTTTTGTAAACTTGATCTTGAACAAACCATGACTTGCTCTGTCTGTGAATGCTTGGCCAACTGACCCAACGGACCGCCATTTACTGAGTCTTGCTAAAAAGCACGCTTTAAATTGGTCAAGCAAGTAAAAATACCTGAAAAATGTTGAGACGATGAGGCGGGGAAGAACGGTGGTCAACGGGTGAAAAGTCATCAATTGTCATTTCAATGTCCGAAGCCATCGGCATGTTATTCGAGCCGCTGGTTGACCCTAAATTTGAATGCTTTGTTTGGGCAAGTCGAGGCTTGATTTTTGAATTTTTTAAATCTACACCCCCGCTACTCATTAGTTTGCAGCAAAAATAGGAATTCTATAGCACTTAAGCAAACAGGGCAAACAAGTTGATAAAACGCTTATGGATAGTGCATTTTGACTCAAATACCTGACGACATGATCTGGAGACACGCGGAGCTTAATTCAAAGGTTCCATGCGACTAATGGCATGCGGTTGTGTAAATTATGGCGGCTTAGCGGGTGTGTTCGAGAAGCGTGCTTCACGACTCCACTATCAGAAAGTGCAGATTGCCGAGGCAGGAGCGTCCCTTTTGACGTCTTTGCTTTGTGCACTTCGGCTCTGTCGCAGGTTTATGCCTAAAATGGGTGTCCATCGTGAACAAGAGTGCTAGACTTTGCGTTCGTATACGCAATTGTTGGATTGATAAACCGTCGTATTAGTGCTGGAATGCCTCCGAGAAGCCGATATTCTATTTACGCTAATAACCACAAATACTAGAATGGTCGCTTTTCACGCACAGCATTTTAGCCAACCTTTCATGTACGCATTAAACAAATTGCGCTGCATGGGATTTTGTTGCAAGCAAACTTACAGAACTACTTTATGAAATTAAATTCTAATCTGGCACAGCGGCCAACTATTGTGTTTCTTCTATGACTAATTAAGCAACCTAAAGCTTGATTAGAAAAGCGAAGAAAACTATGCTTAGTGAAAAGCCTAAAAGTATTAGAAGGTTTACGAGATTTCGCAAATTTTTCAGAATCATTGTAACATCATCCGGCCACAAAACTATAAAGCTCTTTCAACTGACCTTCACTTTTAAATCGCCTGTATTCGGACTCTTTTCTTTGACCAACGTTGCTCAAATTGACTTGGCTTCCGCTCGGACACGGCGTAGACAAAGATTGCTGGAGTCTGATGTCGCCTGCGTGGTTCTGAAAATGACTTTATAAGTGAACTTAACACTGCAAGTAACATTTTGTTAGAACATTGCGAAGGTTATGCAACCGTCTGCTCGAAATCAACCAAACAATTGGCATTCGTAAATCCGTTCTCACACCCGCAAAAACCAAAACAAGACCAATTTTGCGTAGATTTTTGAGCACGGCTAATCTCAAAACTTCTCTGCACTTCGGTAAACAATTCTAGTAATTGTCCAATTGATCGGTTTTGAAATGGACGGCTACCGTATTCTTTAAACAATCACTCCCCTTTTATAATTGACTACACAAGTTGTTTCTATGTGACAACTTTGATCAATTAGTTCAAACAACATTTAATTCAAACAAAGTGTTGGTCAAAGAAGATTCGTTTTTCTTTTTACAGTTAAGAAGACTTTTTAAGATTATGTAGATTTTTGGGAGCATATGAATGACCAAAATATGTAGTTTGCTTACCCCTGTGGATTCAACACTTCCGTTAGCACTCGCGCTGAACAGGCAGTTCGTTGAACTGTTGTGACTAGGTTGCGGACTAGTAGCATTGCTCCATGTTCCATTTATTTCATTTTTCGGAACCTCTAATTTGAGACCTAAATAGATTTGGATGTTAAAGTTTTGAGACACGTGCTTAAAAAGCTTACTGAAAGAACGCGTCGTGCTCAAATGACTGTCATCAACTGTAGTTTGCTGCCGAAAAGCTGGAGACGAACACGTAACTGTTTGGCCGGCATTCCCATTTTCCATCACAGCAGTTGACGTGTTACGCAATGAAGCATTTTTCCAATTGTGGTGATTACGAGTGGCTGACGGCAAAATAATAACAGAAGTAGACGGAGAGACAGGTCTATGTGCAGTTTGAGTTTGAGGAGCTGAAGCAGACGGCACTACAACTGCATGGTCACCATTTGTGTAGACGTTTAGCTTTCCGTTACAGTTCGTGGTTCCATTCTGGTGTGTTTCTCCGTTGACCAAAACACTTCCATTCAAATGACCATTTACTGGAGGAATGACGCTGCTCTCAAAACTCTTAGTTGCTGTGTACATTGTCGGACTTTTGATTCCATACAGTGAAACGATCGGTCTTCGTTTTAGCGGAGCTACTGTCTCGTTCTCTTCATTTGCGTCTTCACTTTTGGGACTTGATCCAATTGAATTCATCGAGTGTTGAGAAATGGCTGATTTAGGACCGTTTACACAAGACTCAAATGCTGAATCTAATTCGTCATCGTCCAGTTCGAGTAGTAACTCATCGGTTCTAAACAAACAGTTAGCAGTGAAATGGAAATATGCAAAACTTCTTACCTGCCAAGTGGACTTTTCCTTGAGTTTACCGACGCGTCCTGCCTGGACAGCTGGTGGAATCTTTCGGTTTCATTATTAGTTGAGGCAGCATCCACCTGTTCTTTTTCACCAGCCTTTGCCGCCATGTGAAAAAGAAAGCGAGGTACTTTTCTGAAAGAATATTAATTAGTCGCTAGCCTTAAACACTTTTATATAAGAACTCTGCTAAGACTTTGGCGCATAGTAATTGAGGAGAGGAGCGGATTTTTGTAATTGCGTCAAACTTGAGTCGAAATGGGGAAGGATTTAAGTTCGTAGTGCAGCTGATTCGATTTCTACGCAAGCGGGCAACAACAACAAATATTAAAATTGGAAACACGCTTTCAAGATAATAAAGGCGCTTAAGTAGAAGTTAAGACCTTGCTAGTACCTGATGAACGACCCTACTCGCCATCGACGAAATTTTGATAAGTTCTGTGGAGGTGCAGGTGGAAGGCTTCCACTGGATCGAAAGCTCCCCAACTTCAAAGCTTTGATCTGATTCTTGGACATTCCGGCGTCGAAGGATGTCGAGAAATCGCACACAGATCGGTGCCTAGAATGCGGTCGAATGGTCGGCGGCGCAGCAAGTGGATGATGTTGCACGAAGGCAAGGTCCGGCGACAGGTCTCCATTCAAAATAAATCGCTGGTGCATGGTTATGAGGTCGACAAGTGGAATGCAAAGTCTCAACTTGCATGCCAATCGGCGAAGCACAGCCCGAAAATTTCATGTTCCTATTTTGGGCCGATGGCATGAGTCTTGCACGAGCCATATCAATGCAGAACAGTCCATTCCGATGGAATTGCTCATTTCACTAACCGAAGAACAACGAATTCAAACGCCGAATTCCTGGGCCCGAACATCTCTCCTTGTTGCCGGTTAATCACGACGGAATTCACCAGCAGCATCTTGTATATTGGGAATAAATAGCTGCAGGACAATTATTGCAAGAGTGCGAATGGCCAAGAGTACACGCAAAGAGGAAAACAACGGAGCACTTACAGGGTATCCATTTGAGGTCGGTCGATGCACTGACTGCGCATAAATGGCTTTGGTTTGTTCTTTAGTTTAAAACTAGTCGAATCGAGTGGTTTAAATAGTTCGTCAACAATACGCAATCGCTCGAGTCGACCAAAAACTAGCTGAATTGAACCTGTGAAGCCTGATTGACGTTTAGAGGAGAGCGCTTGAAACACAAAGAGGCGAGGTTGGCTAATCAGCGCGCGACACCAGAACTCAAATTGGACCCGGCAGAAGGAGATTAAAGTGAGGATTATTGTAATGATGAGCCCGACGATCACTTTCGCCACTCAAATAAACGACCGATCAGCCCCGCAATCTGCTCACACTGCATAAACTTTGACACGCAAATTTAATGGTCGCCGTGAAAAGCTCGTTGATGGCCAATTATAACTATGTCTGCTAAAACTCCATTTCGGGGGTCGGATGTGAAAACTTTAAAGATTGAAGCTCGATTCGGATTAAGCGGTCGTAGTTTAGTTTTTGTGTCTGCAAAACTCATTTGAAATTCGTCACTCACTTTTCAACTAGACTTTTGCAAATAAAGAAACTTCTTCGCTCAGCAAGAATCAACACAAAAAGCACAAAAGCAAAACAATCAAAGTCTTTTATGGCCAGTTTCAGAGTGCAAACACTCGATCAAACCAAATATTTAAAATAAAGATCATTTATGGCGTGGAAGTGTCTTCCAAAATGGTGTGCAAAATCTCAAGAAGTGCTGACGCATCGATGGCCAAAGACGCAAACGGCCGAACACATAAATAAGCCTTGTACTTTTTACAAGTCTTGTACTTTTTGTTTGTGCATTCTCGGGCTTGTCATCAATTTGGCGAAAATCGGATTATAAGTTGCGCGTTCTTGTCCAAATTAAAACCAACAACCGGCTTACACCTTCGTGATGACACAACTTACGGTAGCAAAGTGACAGAGCTGGATAAAAAGCTCGTGTTGTTTGTGTATGTGTAGGCTGGCATTTGAGTAGTTTGCTGATCCGAATATAGTGGAAACAAAATAGAAACTAGTTGGCGCACAGAAGTCCACTCCGAAGTTTTGGACTGTTGGTTGAACATCTTGGCCGAATTCGAAGGGAAATCAACGTCGACGCTCCGAGTCCAACGAGACTGTTTGCATTAAGCAAAATAATAGCGCCTCACAGAGTGATTTACAAATTTTGAGCTATTAGTGGACGATGGGCTGGCCGCTTCACGCTGACTTAGTTTGTTTTATGTAAACTGATTTGTGTTGACCCGCTGTCCGCTCGCTTTTTCTCACCATTCCCTTTTGCTGTATCAAGATAAGGCAGTAGCGGCGATTTTATTAAATCCTTATTTAATGGCTGAGTGCTTGGCGCAAAATGGCCCACAACCATTGATCTCAAGCAATAAAAACTGATCTATTGAATCCGACCGCCACAACGCACAATTATTTTATAAACATGCTCGCTTTGTTTCGACTATGCAAAAGACTGATTCCAAGAAACTCACAAAACAATATCTCGACACAGACTTGAACTGAACAAAGAAGTGGTCAATTCCATGAAGTGCAAAAAACAGAGCAGCGTGCAAACGTCATGAAATCGCTGAGGAGGCCAATCACGCTTGATCACCTTTTATAGAAACGAACGGAAAAGACCTAGTCACATTAAGTGATATCATTGTCGCACCTTTATTGACTTTTGCAACTTGCACAGCTGACTAATTGCTATGTCTCATTATTCCGGGTTCGTTGACGCTCGAGAGTTCGGAGAAACTTTGCATGACAGCAAGTGATAAGAGGTTTTGGCGCGTAATTTCATAAATTGCAATACAAGTTTCGACACTTTAAGGATCCGGGCCTTTTGTTAAATAAATGTAGCTGATAAGTGCAGGAAATTGCAGTGAGAGTTGCGGAGGACGGTCTCCGAAGTAATTACACTCAAATGAGCTGGGATTATCGCCATAATCAAGCAGGCAGTGTTTGGCCGAAAATGGGGAACAGATGGAGGAAAGAAAAAAAGGTAAAAGTACACGACAACCGAATTAAAAGAACGGAAACCAGTTCAAGTGAAAACTTTTCGAAAGAGTGGCCAATAACACTGGTTTGACTGAATCAGTCTTGGCCACTAGCCGAACATCAATCGAGCACACCTCGTGGCCGTCCTTATCGGGTCGGTCCGTTCCGGCTTGGCATGCTGCACACTTGGCACAAGCACAGTCAAAACAGCACCCAGCCACATGAAAAACCGTCCCTGGATGCGGAATAAATGGAGAGTTGGCCTACGGCGTGCGTCCTTTTTTGGACTTGTCAGTTTCATGTGCCGCTGCCGCATCAATAGGCCCTTGTTGGCCAGCGGTCTTTTAGCAATAAAGCAACTCGAGTGGAAATCAGTGTGCAGCGCAAATGACCTTAATTGAATCGGTTTGGTCACCAATCTTTCTTGACCGCTCTTTTAACCGGTTTGTTTAAGTTTGAAAACAGCGTAATTTAAAACTTCGATAAAAAGAAAATTTCACAAAATTTACGAAGAAACCGTTAAACTGATAAGGAAATTGCTCGACTTAAATGCACTGCATAAGAGATTCAAAAGCATCAGAAATGTTTGATTTATTTGCGTAGTTTATGCTTTCTTGAGTTTTGAAACAAGAATAAACATCTATCTGAAAGATCTCAATCAGCAGAAGTGTTTCACAACGAGATGAGTAAGTTTTGAAATTGTGCAGTTTATAAGTTCTCTTCTATTTTAAGCGATAACACTTTGGTGACATCATTAAACATTGATAAAATTGATTCAAACACTTTGCGTCATTTTTGTTTATTACAAAGGAATTCCAGAAACCACATTACTGATTGAGCCGGAACAAATCCGCATTAGCAAGTTTATCACTATATCAAAGTTCAGTCAATGAGCTATTGAATGTAAGCTATCCGAATGCGAAAGACTTTTGCGTCAAGTTTTCTTAGTTTGAGCTGGAATTAAAAGTGATAAGCAAGAGGCTTACGTCAAAGTTTGTTGCCATGCGTACGCGAAAAAAGCTTATTCTCTACACGGTTCCCTGCATAGCCTTCGGATCAAATAGGCTTTTGGGCAATTTGCAGACAAGAAGGGAATTTTTTGATCAAAAGTGCAAAGTAAAAAGACCGGAACAACTACACAAAATAGCGTCTAATCTTTCGCTCAATTAATTGCAATTTCGAATTTTAGTTTCTCAATGCTTTGAATCGGTTAATTGTTTGAATCGGTTAATTGTTTGGAACCCACCTGTAGAGATTCAAAGGCCACATCAACGAGAGCGCTATAATTAATGATGGCTCATGCGTTGCGCAATTGTTTTTTGTGCTGACTCCTGCTGATTATTTATATTCCATTTGGGTGGATGCAAATTAAGTTTAGACAATCGTTAGCGCTAATCGACTTTTAAATGAGCGTGGTGTTCTGGCCACCGGCTTGAGAACGGCCGCTCGTAATATTGTTCCCATTGCAAATTTAAATGCGAAAAGCAGCTCACTAACCTCCGAGTTCACACCAGATCCTGCCAATGAACAGCAACGTCGAAATGCAAACGACTGCATGGACAAGAAACTGACTTTTAATTCTGCTGGAATAATAATTTATTGATCGCGATTATGCCTTCGCTTTATTCAGCAGACAAGCACATGTAATAGTGCGAATATTCAATCATAAACCGGGTCCGTTGTTACGTATGCTTTAATTGCTACTTAGAATTCGACTTTAAAGTGACGCACAAGCAATGCAAATCAACAACTCAAAAGCATTTATTTGACAATCAACAACTCATATCGTTAATATTGTTTAATCAAAAAACTCGGGAAGTCAAAAGCACTTTCTTGTTTACACTATAAAAATGTTTGCGAATTTGTCACTTCATACCAAAACTACCTATCTGTTTAAATAAAGGAGATTGAATGTAAAGGAGAGGATTATGAATAATTAGTCGGCCAACTGTACACTCTTGAATAGAAATGTTTGCCAAGACTAGCAAAATGCCCATACTTATACACGTGAGATATAAATATGATTAGTCGTCAATGTGCAGATCTCGGTTGTGATGGCCAACGAGGAGAACATCGCCTCGACCTCGTTGCTTCTTATCTAAACGATGAGGTAAGTACAAAAAAACTGTATTCAGTTTACTCACCTTTCATTCGACGATTTTGGAACCAAATCTAAAATGTGCTTTGTTAGCAGCGAAACAGCTCTTTTAAACAAACCTTTACTTGCCGTTCGGATAAACTCAACTTCTGGGCCAATTCCCATCTCTTCTGTTTTGTTACGTAGGCTGATGAAATGAATTCCTGTTCAAGCTCGAATGTTTGGTGTTTTGTGTAGGGCTTTCTCTTTTTACGAGAAGAAGACATGGAATGCGTCCAATCGACACCATCTAAACGTATTCATTTAAATGTCTTAGTTTCTTTTTCAAATGCATCGCAGAAAGTTGCTATTTTGAAAAGTTGACCGGTTGATTCGTTTAACATTTTTGCGTTTCACCTTGAAGCAAACTGCGCGCGGTACATAAAACTTTACAGCAACTGATTACTGTATAATTACGGAGTTCAACTAATGCGGACGAGGCTCTAGCTTTTCCACTGATTTTCTTCAAATTTTCATTACATTATAGGCACTGATCCAGCACAAGTGGACAATTTGTCGTTGGCTAATTGAATGTGCTGGTCTCGTGGGGGTGAGTCAATCCCTTGATGTTTACATGGAAGCAGCGCGCGTCCATCTGTGTACCCGATCCCCAACGTGGCAAGGTTTTACGATTGTCATAAAAAATTTGTGCGACCAGCGTAGCAATTCACTGAGCTGACTATGAACCGGCATTTCCAATTTGAAAATTGCAAGTTGTTGTGAGAAAAGTTGAACTCAATTCAACAATCAATTTAAGCTTAGTTCGAGAATCAACTCAAGAATCAATTAAAAGATATAAGTTGCTATGCTTTTTGTGCCAATCGACACAGTCGGTATCAAACTCAAAACAAATAGTTGGCTGCCGCGCAGAAGACCATAAAAATGTCGGTTCGTTTGGGATAAGAAAAGAGGGACCATAAACGTGTCGGAAGCCAAAACAAGCCGATCGGATGCCAGAGATAAGCATCACATACTCACACATTGAACTTTTTTGATCATTTTTGATCCCTCAATTTGGCACAAAATCCAGCCGATGCCATTAAAATGATTAGCTTTGGGTGCAATTTGTTGGCGCGGCATTTCCAGCACGGAGATCAAAGACTCCCGGCGGCTGAGAAAATCTTGCAATTCTTGGCAATTTCCGCCGACGCGGCTAAACTTTTTATCTGCAGTCGGCTGTTGAGTTTATGACTGGCAGATTCGCACAAACGACTGGTAGCCTGACCCAAATAACCGATTTGAAGAATACCTCCAATGAAAAAGCAACCTAGTTTCCAACAGTACGCTTGAAAGTTCACAGCAGCTGTCGGCAGGAAACGAGATTGGGCGCTTCGGAGTTTTTGCTTCCGCGCTAAATTAGTGCTCAAAAAACTGAGGGCATACGGTACTTGCTCGACACAGATGTACGCTTCATTACGCCGCATCCAGCACAAATTTAGCTTCCCGCTTAAACAGCATTTTGCCGAGCAAACTTTAGCTTGGGAACGCACCTAACCCGAAACGGTAATAAACTTGCGCAACTAATGCCACAAATCCAGTGGATTATCTTTCCAATATAAACATAACTCACCGCTGCTAAATTGTGTCATGTCGACCATATTGGACGGATAAGTTGAAGCGAAAGGATATTGTCTAAATTTGTTTAATTCACTAAAAATCTTTACTAAAACTGATTTGCTGAATGCAAACAGATATCACAAAAACTAATTAAATGTTTAGACAATTTAAAGACTTCTTATTGCAAGAGAAAGTTGTTTCTAGTAAAGATTTTTAGTAAATGATATTCATACTGATAGCCATATTGCTGCCACGTTTGAGACGCTAACTAAAAACAAATCCAAATAGCTTCAAACAACTCTAAAAGCTCACCGCTGCTGCTTGGACCGACGTTTGGTAGAGATCTGTTGCACTTGATCCAATTGGATTCATCATGTCGAAGTTGGCAGTTGCAGAAAGACGAAGCATTGTGTCCATATTGCCACTTACGCCGTAAGTCGACGCAAAAGGATTCAAAGATTTGTTAATTTGAGAGTTTGCATCTGCATTTGCGGAATTGGCATTGTTTGAAGTAGTTGTCGAGTTGTTTAGTTCGGATGTGGTGTTCGATGAAGGAGAAGCGTTGTTGTTGGTTTTCGATTTGGAGTGGCGGTGATTTGAAGAGGAAGAAGTGCCTACGTGGTCCGATTTGTGCATGCTTTTATTGGAGTCGCTCGAATTCAACTTGTTAGTTGAAGAAGACGACTGCTGATGTATGTCGCCGGATGTGTTATTTAAGTCGTTGAGGTTGTCTAGCGTGTCACTAGGTCCTACAAGCCCGTTAGAGTTGCTCTGCAAGGAGGTGGCTATTGTGTTGAAGCTATGCTGCATCTGCCGTTGTTGAAGACTCCAGTCATAGGGCGTCGCGTAATAAGGATGGTGTGACATCGGAAACATGCTGCCTGGATGAGAGAGCGCTCCATAGCTGCTGAAACCACCGAAATGTCAAGTGTTTTTTGGTTGGAAGACAAGGATTGAAATTTATTGCCGATGCAGTTCCGCAATAAAATGCTTTTCAAATCAACTTACTTGGATGCGTTTGGAAAGGTGCTTTGTGTTGGTGAAATTCGCTCGCTGGTGTTTGCCGTCGAATTACATTGATTCAAAAGCATGTTTTTGTTCAATTCGGCCATGTTGTCTAAAAACAACACAATTTTATTCTCCAATCAAGTAATTGTTTCTACCTTCTCCGCCAACACCCAACGGCATTGCAAAAGGAGTAGGACCCCAAAAGCCTGCCGACTGGTTAGTTCCAGCTTTTCCATAAGAATTGCTTCGATCAGCAATTGATGAGGCAAAAGCGTTGAATTGTGACTGCGCCATCGCTTGCGGATTCTGGGTCATCATCATAGTTTGATTTCCACTCGGTGTAGTTGTATTCGAAGTTGGCGAGCTGGGCTTGATGCCTGTTGATGGAGCCATATGCACACCGTTTACCATGTTCATAACGGAAAGCATATCAACTAGTTGGGATTAACAATTCATCAAACACTAAATGTCATTTAACTTTAGACAACAAACGAAAAACACGCCGAATTTAGACAGTAACCTCGAGACGATCGAAAAGAGCAGGTGTGAATGAAAGGCGTCAATCGAGAGCCGGCAATTGAACACCTAAGCTAATAAGCGCCAAAACAGACCGTATTCAACATATGGCGCGCAACTAAATTTTCAAAAGTCTCATTTAAAATATCAATTTGACTGTAAATCAAGTTTATGTGAGTTTAATTATGAAAGCTTGTTTAATAAAATTAATAGGCCATTTGCCAAGTTTATGGCACTCAAGCCGGCTTATCAAAGTTTGGCGCGGCGCAGTAAATGGCCACCGGCCATGTAGTAAAATTTTAATTGTTGATCAATAAAAACGGCCGCTTTCCGCGTGTGATCCATATAAATCATCACTAGTTAAGAGTCGACTGTTAAGAGCTGGCTGTTAAAATCAATCAACTTGAGATGAGTCGAGTGCAAACAAGAGAACTGCAATTACTGCTTACTTGCGAATAAATTTTAGAATATAGGCATGTAATTGACTGTTAATTTACGCGCTTTCGCCTCTTCAGTTCATTAACTGTTGAGTGCTCATAAACTCCGCAAATGGCAATTGATAATCACCGTTGGAGCAATAATAAGGCAATTAAGCGGGCGGTAAGATAAGTCCGTAAATCACGCTAATGAGATCGAAATAACAAATGGCTGGAGCGCCGGCTCGTGCGCTTCATAATTTCCGCCTATCCAATTAGAGGTTCGTAAATTAGCGGTGGATTGTTTTTCGGTTTATAACGCAATAAATCGATTCCGAGTGCATAACTCCGAACTGACAATGCGCATTTGAATACATGGAAAGAGACGCAGCTCTATAAATGGTTTATGGCTGTTGGCGAAAGCCGAAGGTGCGGTTTGTCGACAACAGGGTCGGTACCGTTGGTTTAATGTTGGCGAGAGAGCGTGGCAAGAATCTGGGCAGGCTGATCGTCCTTTCCTACGCATTTGTCAGTGTACACGGAAGGATTCAGCAAAGTTTGTGGAGCCGTACCGTCTCCGCTCCAGCGGACCTCCTTCTTCTTCAACGACGAAGCTAGGTGGAAGTGTCACCGGACGCAAACAATAACTGGCTGTGCACATTCCGGTCGAGAGCTGTGCTGGTCGACTGCTTCGTGGCAGCAAGCCCACTTACAGTAAGCGCTCTTTGCCGACCAATTAGCGCTGGGCTCCTCCTTTTCACTCGATTGCTGCTTTGTTTTTGGGCGCTTCGCTTCCAACGCAGGTTCATCGGAAGCGAATTTAATTTGGATAAGAGAGCACGAAGCCCGGCGGGACTTGCCTTCCAATCCGCCAACACATATCCATTAATTAATTGATGCCAAAGTGGCTTTCTCAGCAATGCCTGCTCCAGCAATTGGCTGCCCAAACTGCGCTCTTATCTCTTCAAGCCAATGTTATTTTAATCAATCACATTAAACAGTCGGTTTTCCCAATTCTCACACTCTTTGATAAGAAACAAGTCGACGGTTTGTGTTATGGTAAAAAACCAATAAGCCAATATGTCTAGATGGAAGGCTGCTTGTAAACTGGGAGAGGAAAGTGCCGTTCGAATGCGGAAAAAATTACTGGAGGCTTTGATCACAAAACTCTCGAGTTTCCAGCTTATCAGCCAACCAATCGACACCATTTTATTACTTAGCCGTTAGAATTTCCGAGCGAATACCTCGCAAAGAAAATGTTTAATTAACGGCTCGTGGCAGTGATATCGTTTATAACAGCTAAAAACTAGAGGCATTGTTTGCTAACTATAAATTATGGAAAGCGTTTTGAAGTAAGCTCTTGCATAAGTGATCTTCCAGTTCTTATCATGATAATCCAATTTGGCGGCACACTCGCAAAGGTCAGAGCTGGCACTTGGGCAGCAAACGCCGTTCTATCAAAAAACAAACACCGTTTTATTGGTGGCAAGGAAAAGAGCCGCACATACGGTACACAAATGCTCGCTAGCTCAACAAGCAGATCACTTTCACCGGCACATTGTGGCTTATCGCCCAGCGATCAGGCCGCAAAAGGCGCCAAATCCGGAGCAACAACTGATTGCGGAATCCTCATGACCGCCAAAGTTTTTGTAATTCGCACAGGGCGCATCAATCACCCAATTTGGCGGCGGCACTCAGGTGTCAAATACTTTTAGCTGTTTGTTGGGCCAACTGCCGCTAATCCAAACAAACAAGAATTACTTGGGGGCTTTGCGCAGGAACTTTGACTCATTTACAACTCTGGAAGCACATAAACCTTGCCTCATTAGTTGTTAATGCGCGAAATCAGGATCGAAACCCGATCGGCCATAAATCCTTTCTCGACGACACGTTAGGGCTTAATTGCTAAACGGCCATAATGCAAGAGCGCGGAACAATGAATATAAAAACTTGTTCACTCACTAATGGACAGCAATTAAGTTGTTCGGTAATTTTATCCTTCTTTATTTACTTCTACTTTTTTCTTTTCAACAAAGAAAGCGAACTTGTTCTTAAAAGAATTGAACAATACTTGTTACAAAACATAATATTTTTGCAATTCAAACTGTTTGCATCAAATTTGTGAGCAGTCAAGCGTTTGTTTTATTGCATCGAGTTGTAAAAGTGTCGTGAAAGTGTATAGATTGAGTCAGAATTAAAAATACAGCATTAAACAATAGTGTTTAAAAGTTATTGATGAAGTAAATGCCAAGAAAAAGCCGCAAATTCAAACGAAATTATGCAATCATGAATGTCCAGCCCACCGATGCAGACAAGTTGCCAAACAGCGCGCACTCCGCCATCTGCATTCTTTTGTGACAAAGCGGACACCTCACCCAAGCCTCATTTGCACAATCTTGCGAGCCGCAAACACATTCAAACCAATCGGATCTTCGTACAACCTTGCATAAATTTCCGTGTCCTCCGGCCTTGTCGCTTACTCATCTGCTGATTTGATTAAACACGAGAAAAACTTGAACAGATGAGTTTTAAACAACAAATTAAACGCATTTGAACAGCAAACATGTCTTGACGTTTTAAAGATAACATTGAATGTGTTTTGACGTCTTTTGATTTGCACGTAGAAATAGTTAAACAAAAAGCTTACACGTTTCAGTTCAAATAATAAGCCTAACACATAAAATCATAGTCACACTTTCGACCCATAAAATTTAATTGGAACAAAAACAATTGAGTGGAACGTTCGAACAGAAATTCCACATTGCTCTCGATCCATCGTTGCACACAGGAAGCGGCCGAGGTGTGATAAGCCGTCGTGGACAAACAAAGTCGGCATGATCAAAGGCCGAACCGACGAATGCAAATTCATGAGAAGACCAATCACTTGGGGGACCTCACTCTAGTTTACAACTCATCTATTGCTAATTGCCCCAAATTAGCTGTTTACAAGCTCCAAGTGAAAGTTTTAAAGCCACTTGAGCTTCAGCTTGAAACGAGCATTCAATAAGTTGGCAAGTCTAAACAATAATTTATTTACAACTACAAATCAACTTCAAAGTAGGAATAGTTTAAATTGATTGACTAAATAGTTGAACAAAGTGAGCAATCAAAATGCTTATTCTTCTGCCTTCTCCTTGAGGAGCTCTTCGATGAAAGGTTGAACGCTCTTTCCGTGGCTCCAGTTTGTGGGGTGGAATCTGTAGCGTGGACGGCCTTGTCTATCAACGAGGAACTTTTCAAAGTTCCAGGTGATGTCGTTAATCCGGATTGGATTGTAGATCAACTGTAAAGTATTCAACTGTTTAATGTTTGGAACTTCTAGACTTACCTCATCTCTCTTTCCAATCTGAACAACGGTTTGCGGGCAAGTGTCCTGAATTTTCAGTTGTTTGTTGCATTCAATAAAAACTACTTACTTTCATGAACTCGTAAAGCGGATGATGTGCAGCTCCGTTGACTTCAACTTTGCCGTAAATGTGGAGATTGCGGTGTGGCTTCCATCCATTTCCAGGTCTTACATGTGTGATTCCGTTAAGAAGCTCGTGGTTTTCGGCTGGTTCTTGCAAATAGAATTGATTGCACGGGAAAGCCTATAAACACTCTACTTTAAAAGATTGGCTTGAAACAACAAGACTTACCAAAATAGTAAAATCTTCTCCGTTTGCGCGGTTCTTCTCGATAAGCGGATTGAAGTCGGTGTATTGTTGAGTATAGGCGCAGAAAGTGGCAACATTAATAATCAACAATACTTGTCCTTTGTATTGTGACAAATCTGTGAACTCTCCTTCCCTTAAATATGTTTGTAAACACTTGATAGATTTGTCTGGAACTCACAATGTCTCGACTTGAAAGTCGTATATCGACTGGTTGGCTTTTTTGCAAGTGCTCCATCGAGTGGTTTCGTCAATGAGCTTAGGTCCTGCAATTAAACATGAACTGCTGGAGATTGTTTAAAACGTACCAGGCTGGTCAGCAAAGACGAGCAGCGAGCTGCCCAACAACGTCAATAAAAGAAGCATGTCGACAGGCTGAAACAGAAATTATCCGTAATGTGGAGTGCCGTAAACACGCGCGCTCACTGCTCGATTTTATATGCGTAAACAAGAAGGAGGCGTGATCGAAGTCTCCAACCGTCGTCAAAACACAAAATCGAAATAATCACAACAGGTAGTCTTTGTTAGTAAGTGCGCGGAAGTGAGGCCTATGCTTGCGGATTATTGTCTCGAGGAGGCTGTTATTGTGCTTGAATGGCTGTGGGGAAGTAAGTGATGGCGCTTTGTGTCAAGGAAGGCAACTCGACCCGCTGATTGTTTTGATTGCGCACCGGCGGCGTCTAATCGTCGCATCTCCAAGTGGGCGACCCCCACTTCGATTCAATTCAAGAGCAGCAATCGATGGAGTTCAGTTGTTCCCTTGTCTATTCTTCGTTCACCTGTTCATATGAAGTTTGGTCGAGAATCCTCGTCAATTGCCCACAATTACCCAGCGCCCGAAATCTCCACATAGTGCCCAAACATTCCGTACATAACAAGAAACAGCGACTTGAATGATCACTTGCATTAAAGTTGTTTTTTCCAATTCCTTGAGTGTTTGTTGTTTTGATGCGGCACTACGTGTTTGTTTTGAAACGCACGAATTCCCGCAGCTTTCACATCATCGAATCAACTGAATATAAGTTGAAAGAAATTTGCTGAACACATTTGATTTTCTTTTGATGATATTGTTGTGAGAAGAAACGTGTAAAATACGCAAACTGTCAAGGCCGATAAATCACACAAACAAACAACGCCTTTAGAAGTTGAATCACAACAGTGAGCAGTTAATATTGAGCAGTCAACAGTGTAAAATAATTGGAAGCAAGTTTCAATGAGCATGTAATTTGCGAGCGACAAGTGGCTTTCGAGGAGCAATTAACTGAGCCGTTGCTTTCAAACACATAATAGCCGATCGGATAATAACACTCCAGTAAATTATCGCACGAAAACACGATGTAAACATTTGCAAGTTGCGCCTAATTGCGTAACGACCGGACATTCAAACTTTTTTGTTCTGTTGAACCCGTTTGAATGCGTTTACGGTGAGTCTTTAAATTACTAATATCTAAAGTTGCTAAAGTGGTGATTACTAGTGTTTAAAGTTTTGAAATGGTGTTTGACTAGTTGTGGAGTGTAAAAACTTGATTAGTAACTTTCCCACAAATATGCCTAATTTCACGTATTTGAAATGCGTTTCGTTAGTTTCCGAACCTTTTGCGCACTGTCGACGAAACCCGCTCTTTTTAAACTCCTGTTTTCGGAATTGCGTGTTGTTTTCACATCCACGAAGCAGCTGCCAAAAGTTACAACGCAAATTATCAAAACATCACGTAAAGCATAAAAATAGTCTTTGAAGACACAATTTATTCCAGATCTTGCTTATGACATCCGGTCTCAAAAATCATATTGCAATCACCTCGATACTCATGATTTTAAATGGCCACGTTTTTGGCCGTTTCGATAGCACAAAATATTCATATGAGCAAAGCCGTCAACAAACGCCTCACCAGCAGCCTGAAATAATTGGTAAGACTTTCAAATATTTCGATGCATATTTATTGTTTTTTGCGGCAATAGCAATCGATTCATTAATATTTATAAATTAGAATACGCTTTGCAGTTAATATTACCAATTAATAGGCGAACCGTTGGTGTTGTGTACCAGTCGATTTATGATTATTACTGTCCAAACATCAAAACCGCTAGTTGGCCGCATTTATGTTGAGGACAGAGAATTCGACGAAAGGTGTAGTGCTGAATTTTCGCCAAGTAACAGTCACAATGCGACTATAAGGATTCCAATCTTGCCCTGCTTGATAATTGATGAGTTATTGAGTCAAAATAAGGTTTGTTTAAAGCAAGAAATTGGCATTATAATTTCAACTTTTAGGATCAGTTGTTTATTTGGGCGTATATGAGGATAAATTTCCATCAAGTTCTTGTCACTGGCCAAAGCCGATTGTTTCGCGTTGAATGCTCATCTTTGACAAAGAATCAAGTTTTGGACGATGTTCAACAGCCAGGGTAATCTTTGTTTCTACAGTGTTTGTTTAATGCTTCTTTTCAGAACAGTCAACACAATTTGTCATCACAAAGTCAAGTCGCCAACGTTTCCTTACAGGGTGGGTCGCGTATTCTTTCACGAATGGACATGTGCAGAAGAGTACGACAGTAGCAGATATTTGATGTTATGCAGAGAATGCTCAGTTATTTCACGAACAAAGTCTTCTGTTTTATTGATTGACGAATTTGGGTTTGTTTTCCTTATTGTTCTTTTGAATTGACTTTTCAAATCTTTTAGATGCATTGTTGACAACAATTTGATTTCCAATCTGCACAATGGCGTTGATCATGGACCGCAAAAGTTCACAGCACTCAGTCAAATCTTTAAGTTTCCTGGTGAAAGTGACATTCGCTTCCGATGCAAGATTCTTTTGGGTAGGTAAATAACAGCTATTGGCACTTTATGCGATGAAGTGTGCAAACCCGCTTTAATCTGAATTTAAACTTTGAATTAGAACAGATCTATGCTATTGAAAATATTGAAAAGATCCGCGCAAGTCAAACTCATTAATTTTAGTAGTAGAACTTTTATTATAATAACAACAACAGTAAGTGAAGATTAGTCGTTCAGCGTTTTTTCATCTTGTTCGGCCTTTCGATTGCCCAAAAATTCTTTGGCGTGATCCTCAACCATTTTCAAGCTTTCTTCCATTTCTCGTTGGTAGCAAGCGCTAAAATAAAAAATATTAGATGAACATTCAACTAAAATACTTACTTGCAAACTGCTCCAGCTTCAAAAAATCAACAAAACAATTTATTGAATTCCGTGTTTTAATTTAATTATAATTTTGGTTCCACGCACAACGATTGAACGTTCGGCTGTCAAAATTCCGGTAATTCAACATTACTTATTTAACTCATTTATTTGTTTCAGAAATGTGCTGGTCTTGATTTAAGCTACAAACAAACTGAGAAGTTGCCTGAACCGAGTAGCATCACATTCCCAGGTATCACAACAAGTTTTGACATTCACATTAATATTTCTTCACAGATCAAATAGAGACAATGACATTAACGAATTGGATACGAATCAATGACAGCGAAGAAGGCAAGTTATTGCGTTGTTAAAGGTGTTCAAGCTATTCAATACACATTTTTAGACGAAGCCTTGTTTGAAAACACAAGTTCAAAATGGATGGGTGCGATATCTTCGCTGGATGAACTGTACAAAGATCGAGAAAGCAGACGTACTAGCCGTTTTTCTCACCGAACAAGAGTGCCGCTTCAGAGATCAAATTTAGATACGTCTCAGGCTCAACCACTTTTATCTACAGAGATTGCCGATTTGCAGCCGATTCAAATTGAAAAGTACGAAGACGTGAATGAAAGAATGAATGCAACAAAACAGATTTGGCATCTGTTCAACAACGGAAACTTCAATGTTTCGGGTTGTTCAACATTTTAAATGTTTATAATAACAAGGCAATTTACAGAAAGTAAACGAGTGGATTCAAATGGGAAACAAAACAAGCGACTGGCGCTTGAATGATTTGATTTTAAATCAAACCGACGAAAGCATTCACATCTTTGCTCATTCAACAAACAACTCCAAATTCAACTTGACTTTGCCTCTACAAAATGTAAGCTTCCTTTAATGAGTTGTTTAACAGTTTACACATTATATAAATTGTTACAGAAGAACTGCTCAGCTCGAATGCTCAATCTGCTTCTTCTGATTTGGTCTATTTTGTCAACAGTTTTGTGGCTCATTCTTCTGGCCTACAAAATTTACCGCTTCCTCGTCAAAGACTACGGCCCATCATCGTCAATCGATGAAATAGACGAAAGATTTGCGCATGAAAGTGAAAACTCAGCACACCTGTACATGCCATGGTTGGATCCACACAATGAGCAGAATGACCAGTGGCGCAAGCCAGTCTATTAAAAGCCTTGTTACTTTGTAATATATTTTAAATTAACCGTTTAATAAACACAACTGAATTGGAGTTTGAATTTAAGTTTCGCCCATTCACTTTTACTTCCAGCATTCGCCAATCAATTCCAGTCCGTGCGGTCATTTTGACAAAGCACTCTTTCCTTCCTCAAACATTCATGGCTTGCTCCGCTCAAAATTCGTCCGCAAACAGCGAGTTCGCGTACGTGAAAGTTTGGTAGTTCCAAATCTCTCTGCAGCTAGCTTAAAAAGATGGCGCAACAGCCGCGAAGGTCACTCTCGGAACAAGACTTGCATGCATTACGCCCCTGGCTCCACATTCCCATTCACTTTTGAGAGTGGACAGTGAATTTGCCCGAAATTTTTTTACGCCACCATTCACAAACAGCCACCATTCACAATGATTGTGGCTCTCTCCAAAGGTCGTTGCCGATGGTGTTTGTTCGCAAACGCAGGCGCTTGCTGGTCATTTTTATTTTACGTAACTCCGACCATTTGTTCCCTAGAGCGCTGCGCCGTTGTTCAAAAAATGTGGCCATTTGGTTTTTGTTCGCCGGAGGATGCAAGAAAGGCCAAACGCGAGAGCATGTGTCCATTCCATTCGGTTGCTATGTCCAGCAGCAAGTGCTATCAGTTGGAGCCAGCTGTGTAAAGTTCTCTGTGGACTTCCTTCTACACATGTTCTAGCGTTCCTCGTCTATTCTCTTTGTTGGCCCCAGGCTGACCACTGCCCTGCCCTCGGTTTTGTCTTATGAATCCTTTCGCAACGTTCTGTGTTTATTTGCGCGTTGCACATTTTTGAATAAACACTCGGATGTTTAGGCTGCCTTGCTGTTTGGAAGTGAACAGTGTTCTAGAAGTGTGATCTGCCGTGACACCCATCCAGTGTCAAAATAGGGTCCACAACGGCTACTACTCAGCCGAGCCAGCCTCCGGCCGCAGGGCAACCACTAGTCTATCAGCAGATCATTGACTACATACGAGTAAGTTCTTTCAAACATTGTTAAAGTATTGACTGAGTTAAACGCTGTTTAATTGTTTAACTGCTCGATTCACACAACCTTCTCATTTGCGCTTCATCGACCCAGACATTAACTCATGCGTTTTTGATCCCCAGCAAACGACCTTAGGCGAAATTTACTGTAGAAAGTGGTAGGAACGAGCAGGTTTTGAAGGTCGTTGCAAGTGACCACCCGATTCACGCAACTTTCACTTACACGTCCTCGACTCGAGCGCTACGCAATCCCGCCAGAGTGGACGTTGAACAGTCTGTGGGCTTTTTTCCTTTCAAATTTCGAATTCCAGCGCCCATACGCATCTGGCTGGCGCTCCGCGGCGACGTAGTCAAAGTGCTCTGAACGCGCAGTGGCAGATTTTTTCAAGACTCGGCTTTTTGTCCAGCCTTGCGCTTCGCCCCATCCAGTTTAAAAATTTTTCTCCCAGTTCGGCTACTTGCTTCGGTCTTCGATTCTGGACATTGTTGTTGGATCACCTTGTAAGTGGTATTCAAATGTTTGAACTTGATTTGTAATCGATATTGAGATTAGTTGATTGCGTAACAGTTATTTTTTAATCGCCGAGTTTTGAAACACTCAATGACTCAGAAGTAGATTTGAACGGCTGCATAAACACTTTAGTTTAAATTTGCGTTACGAGCTTTAAAGTTGTTACTCCTTCGTCTTCAATGACTAATTTCAAAGCCGAAAACGCGACCCCTATTAGTGTCCAGATTCTTGTTCTCCCGTCCCGGCGGCGAGCAGTTGTCAAGGAATGGACGGCATGTTCACGTGGCTGGACACTGGCTACTCTTATGCAATGGTCAGTCTTCGTGCCATTACGTACGCTGGCGCTCCGTTGGCATGTAGCAACCAAAAGTGTGCTGTGGAAAGAACGTGAGAGCCGTGTCCATCCATTCGGTGGTCACTCCGCCAGGCCTATGGCTTTTTTAGCCAGCGGAACTTGACGGACGGTCCGCCAAATGATAACACATGGAAATTCGGAGAGCAAAACGAATTATTCAGGACGCGTCGAGCGCTGCACAAAAATTGCTTTTGGTTCTTTGGACCTTGAAATATCGGGGACTGTGAGAAAAGTGCAATAGTTGACGTGATCTATATTTGATGTTAGGTCTTGATTCATAAAATGACATGCTTTAAACAAATGTGCTTCGAAGAGTTTAGAAAACTAGCGCTTTCTAATTATGTATAAAACGTTTAAATATAACTCCGAACAATAATTGAGATCAACAAAAGTTAGACTCGCAAACACAATTCATTCAATCATCTTTTATTTCAATCACTCGCCTTCTTTGATTGTTAAAAAGCTCATTTATTTCGTTGCTAGTTAATACCAAAATTAAGTTCAAATGCATTATTTCTTCTTAAACAACGTTTGCAAACATCTATGCAAATTCAGTGCACTCATTTCCATCTGCAATCAAAGCATTCGACGCATTCAATCAAAACATTCAATCAGCATCTATTCAATTTTCCGTCTCGAGGCCTACCACAAAGGCTGATTGCGACCAGCAACAACAAGTTGTTTGAACCGCATTCGTTTGGAGTCGAAAGGAGCCGCGAGCGTCCGACAACCAACTCATTCCATGCAAAGATAGCGCTCCCCTAAAGGTCTCTGGCTGGATGCCAATAGGGGAACGAGGGCCAGTGTCTGTGTGCGTACACTTGCTGCCCGAAAATGACCAGCACAAAACGTTCTCGTTCTGTTTCCCGTCGCACTAGCCGTGGAGGAATAAATGGCCGCTGGCCAGCAACCCTTTTTTCTTCGGGTGTACAATCGGCACAAAACTGGGCCAGCAGCGCCGTAATTGAAGCAAAAACTGTCTGCTGTGGGGAGTGGACATCGCACGGTCTTTGTGCAGCAAATGTTCTCCGCCCCGTAGTGGCCACATAAGGTTGTTAGGCCCATTCGGGAATCCTACGAATTCCTCACTCTGCATTACTCCGGATTATTGGCCTGAGTTTGCAAGCTCGATTTGTGTCAAACTAATTGGTCTGCGCTACAGATTATTCAAAGCTCTGCCGAGGATGGGCTCAGCTTTCAAACGCTACCAATACTACCTCGTAATCGACAACGAAAAGGTGAGTTTTCGGACGAAAGTGTGTTGCGTATTTGCATGACTCAAAGTGGGGGAGTGCGCGAATCGAACGGAGACAGACGTACAGCAAGTGGAAAAGTATTTGCAGAAAGCGTTCGAATTGGTCGCTGGCAACCATCCAAATCTCGTTCTCTTTTACGCCAGGGGCTGCGGAAAAAATCCCTGTGTCTTGCTTACACACACCCGCCGATCATGCACAGCAGCAAACCGTTTGAGCGATCCTTTTTTCAGCGCCAGAGGCGCGCACTACTAACTGGTGAATGTGGAACACACGGTCAATTTTTTGCGTGTCGAGACGCCTTTAAACATTAGAAGTTTCAACTAAAATTAATCAAAGAATTCGAAAAGATCTTTCTTTCCCAAAACAAGCTCAAACAAGCCTTTTTGTTTTTGATTACACCGAAACTAACCACTAAATTTGTGGATCAATTTTCGCGTGCCGAGACGCCAATTACAGCGCCAATCATATCATACCTTCATGTATGATAAACCTCTTGCACGTGTTGTGATCGTTCATTGTCGCCTTATTGGCTCGTCACCACTCTCGTGTTGTTCGCCGTTCCCTTCTCTCTGCCTGAGCTTTGAACACCCTTTCGCAACCGGCGTCTACGTGCCAAACAGCGCTGAACTGATGCTGTTCTGGCCGATTCCGTAGTTTCTCAATCAGCGCACGCAGACTAGAAGGGATAGAGTAAATTTGAATACGAAGGCCAAGTGTTTTTTCAGGATGAAAGGTTGTTTTCGGCCGGGAACACATGGATTTCAACACCCGGCGTGAATCACATGGTGTTTTCGTTCCGTTTGCTAGAACGTGCGTTCCATTCGTCGCCAAAGGCTGGCTGTACTGTGAGCTTTTTGTCCCGCCCATTGCATTGTGTTGGGCCTGTAGAGAGGGAACTTGTTGCGCATTTGTTTGTCTCCAATCAGCTGTTTACCTGTACGTAGATTTTTGGAAATGATTCGCTTCGAAATTATGCTGTTTGAACTCCCGTGACTTCACGTTCCGTTCATTCGATATTTGCTAACTTGCTGCCGGCCTTATACTTTTATCAATTTGGCGCCAGAATGTAGACTTGTTTGTCGCTCGGCCTCTTGTGTAACATTTCGCATTGTTTTGCTGCGGTTTCAATATAGCTGATGCATTTCAATCTCGACATAGTTGATGCATTTCAAGCTCTATACTTTTCAATACAGTTAGGTGCGTTCAACAGCTTTCTTCGGGACAACGTGGCTAATGCGCCAGTGAACAGTGTTGCGCAGTCGCCTCAGGAACTGGAACCAGTGAACGGGGGCTCTCCACGACCGAACTTGTCATCGTGTCTTTGTCGTTTCTGCTACGCGTCGACAATTGTCTTGGTTTGCGCACAAATATCTTTTTTTTGGAATGTGTTTTACGCAATGTCTGTGCGTTTCCTTTCCATGTTGGCGCTGAGAAGTTGAAACCCCGGGAGTCAACGTTCACTCGCGTTCGATTGCGCATCACGCGTACCTTTACAGCCTTCCTCCAAACCACCAGTTCTAATAAACATTCCTGGAGCTTTGCCAAGCCACCACATGTGACCACAGGGAAAGTTGGCCGCAAAAAAGGCATTGGCGGCACCAAAGGCGAAACAGACCACGTTCGGGGAGAGAAAAGGCCGCAGTTACGCAATGAAAGTGCTCTTGGCTGGAAGCCAAAAGACCCGTTGTCCATACTCACACACATTCACGTGATTAGGCCCGACGGCAGTGTTCTGCCCATTTGTTATTGAACGACGGTGGTGTTCTTGCTATTTTTAGTCTCGACTAGTATTTTCGGATTTCCTCATCTCGTGCTGAACGAATCCCCTGGTCGTTAATGTTTTAGGAATATTAGTCCATACACTGTATTTCACAAAACGTGCAGTTGAGAAACCGGAGGGTGACAATTCAAATGCGCGTTCCTTCTTTTTTGAAATACTTGTATTCAATTGTTTTAAACGTAGTTCAAGATGTAACAGAAATTTGTCTCTGTTATGTTTTTAAAGCGAGTCATTTCAACACTTTAATGCAAACATCTTTAATAAAAACATTTCAGCAATTTCGAAACGGCGAGGAATATCGCATGAAAGACGAGGGACTAATTAATTTACATCCAGGTAGGCTTTATAAACAGTCACCGATGATTTCGATCACTTTAGGCGGGAACACAAACGGTAACAACCACAGCAATGGCACCAACGGAGCTCTAAACGGTCAAAATACTCAGCCGACTATTTCACACTGCACAGGATGTCGGGAACTAAAAAGGCAAGCTACAAAAAATTTGCACCCGCCAATTACTCAAAATAACAAAACAGTAATTATCTTTTGGTCACTCCCGAAGCCTTGTTGTTTACTTACTTATTTCTGTTGTTTAGAGAAATTGACGATCTCCGGCGCTTCCTCGTCTCACACTTTGTCGAACCACGCGCTGAAGCCAATCAAACACAGCCGAACAGACCGCCGCCTGAAGTCAACCGTATCCAGCAGAACGAAATGCCACTTCAGCACTTGTCAGCCGGGTGTCCCCCGCAACTTTTGCCTTGGCTACTCAATAACGGTCTTTCACCTTCCAGTCCCACAACAAACACACTGAAGTTGCTGGAGAACTTGGAGGCTGCGCGAAACGCCAATCAAACACCGTTGAGCAGCTTCTGGACAAGCTTACAAAACAACGCCGTCATACCGACCAGTTCTTCATCGGCCACAAATCCCGTGGTCTCCGAACAACAACTACATGCAGTCGCCGCAACGCTCAACAATGCCAACATTCAAAGTAAGAAACAATCACCCTTCATATCAAGTTCTGTCAATTTAGATCATGGCAACTCCGCTTTCATGGACCACCAAGCAATCATGGAAAACAGCGAAACATCTTCATCTCCGTCGTCGACTAACACCCAAGTAAGTCAATCCGTTGTTTAAACTCAATTAATAACAACCAATTTAGCTGATGCTTGTGAGTCCTCAAAATCAATTGAGACAAGCAACTCTTTTGAACGGCAACACTCGAAATGTTTTGGACTCTGTCGTTTCACAACTTAGCAACAGCGGCGGCATTAGCCAGCTTTTGAACTTGACCAACAACGCAAACATCAATCTTCAGCAGCAAATTGCTGCTTTGTTGGAGGCTCAGAAAAGACAAGAGTTGCCGAATCAGATTCAGCAGTCACTACTTCTCAACAATCAGCAACTGGCTCAACAGCGTCTTGCCCAACAACAACTAGTCCAACAACGTGCTCAACAAACCATGCCAAACATCACGGCCGGAAGACCTGCTGCCAACGCTGCACATATTACCACTGAACGCGGTCCATCCAATGAACGGAGATTGCATTCTGGCTTTCAAAGAGCAGCAAGTGATGATTATGTCCGAGTCAGTCTTTGAAGTGTTTAAATGAATTAAGCATTCGATTTCAGATAATCAGACACCAAGACCTTTCTGAAGACAATGTGCGCAAAATTCAGATTCCCGTTCCAGAAGCTCTTCAAATAGATCCAAGTAAGAACCTAACTAACTATAAAATCTAGCTTTTACCGTTTAAGACTTCCGTCCACTCGGCGAACAGCAGGTTATACAGCAAGTTATGCAGAACAAGAAGTACGAGTCAGTCAATGTTAGCGAAACAATGGCACAACTTTGCAAGAAACTTGCCGAGAAGCGCGTTTTTGGCTCCAGATTGATGGCACAAACAACAGTTGCCGCTCCTAATCACAGCAACTACAACAACTTGCCCAACGAAGGAATAATCTACATCCAACGTGAGTTAACTTTAAAGAGATCATTAAAGGGTGTCTTTGTTTAGATGTTTGTCGAAAAGTTCTTGGAAATCGATTGGAGTCGGACGAAGAGTTCTGGGAGGCTTTTAGAGAAGCTATGCGCAAACTGGCTGCAAGATGTCGAAGAGTGAGACACGCCAAAAAGGTAGGACTTTTAGAACTTAAACTTTAATCAGTTCATGTTTAGGTCCGATCACCCAAAATAGAAGACGTCTTTAGTCATCATCGGCCACTGGCTAATCAACTCAATCCGTCGGCGTTCATTCTCAAACAGCAAGAGCTGCTACAACAACAGCAAATGCACAAAAACCAAGAGCAAGTGATCCAGCAAGTGATGCAAAGCATGGAAGTTGACCCGACATCGATGGTGGACATCCAGCCGAGCGGATCACCTCCGGAGTCGCAGACGTTTTCTTCGCCCTCTAGAAACTCGTCTACACCGACTCCGTCTTCTTCGAGCAAACAAGACAATTAAAGTCTGTACACATCGATTCCAAGTGTCTTGACGGCAATTCAGAACTGTGATATTAGGCGAAATTGGCCGATCCTTATTGTGCACGCTCAATCTATTTGTACATATAGCACGTTTATTTGTTTGTTTTGTGTGGATAGAACGCTAGCTAACTAATTCCATGACTCTCTGTAGTGGCCATCTATTTAATACTCCTCTCTGCAAATCAGGAACCCAACCGAATGGTCTTTCAGCGCTCCGGCGCGTCTCAACGCCTTCTCAGTCCTAAATGCTCACTACGATGTCATTCCCTTCCTGTTGATTCCATATTTGCATTTACTCAATTCTCATCCCCATGTCTTTCGTTGTCGCCGCACTTTCTCCAATGCACTTGACTCAGTCGCAAAACTCCGAATGCTTTCAGATCGGTTTATGCTAAAACAGCTAGGACTTTTAGCGAAATGTATCCAATCGGTGAAAATACCACGTCTTTCATGTAACTCGACTCCCGAACTTCTAACTCTTTCATTTTATCAGCCCGCAAGTCTAATCACTATTCAACGTTTTTGTATCTTCCCGCATGCCAAATCTCTCAAGTCAGCCCAAGTTGGATTCAAAGTCCCAAACTTTTATGTATGCATCAATCAACGCTATTCCCCAAACAGTTATTTTTCAGCCGATTCCATTTAGGCAACAAGCTTTGTCTGGTGTGTCGCGCAACCCAGGATGACTGTATCTTCTAGGCGTAGTAATTTAAGTTAGATTCCGCTCACTCTTCCGAATGCACCTAAATAAGTGTTTGCGCGCTTCTCAATCACCCCTATAAGGAACAAACACATTCTCTTTCAAACTCAGGGACACATGTCTTTCAGGAAACTTCATAAACTCAGGGATCTTGCTTTTTCCGCAAAGCAATCTTAACTGTAAATAACTCAATTTAATGTAATCGGGCAGAACGTTGTCGACGCAACCTTGTTAAATAGCTTCTAAGTAATACTAGTGCTCTTGTGTTGACAACTTTCGGCCACCGCTCCAGTTGTACATTTCTTATTCATCCAGGGATCAACTTCTCCGTAATCAAGCATTATTTGTTGTATGTAAGTTAAGAATTCCTCAACCTGATGTCCTTCAAATCGTCTTTGCACACCCAGTTGATTGATGCTCACTGGTTTTGAAGTTTTGCATACACAGCAAGTAGTAATGTATAATTAGACAAATATTTAACAAACTTTTATCTAATTCAAACCTCCCGTTGTTGTTCTAATGTTTATTTATGACATAAATAAAGCGCTTCTACACAATTCATCTTGAAGGTGAACATCGGTAATGTTTTTGGCTTGCTTTAAAAAGCACACAAACAAAAAAGTAGAATGTGAAAAAGTTTATTGACTTGTTTGAAAAAGCAAGCGTTTTCAATTTTTTGACTTGTTTGAAAAGCGTTTTCAATTTTTTGACTTGTTTGAAAAAGCGTTTTCAATTCAATAAAGTAAAAATTTAGTTAGCACTTTACATTAGTTGAGTAAAGTCATGTTCTAATACGTAGATAAACACGATTTTAAACAAGAATAGACAGAGCAATCTGTTCCCGACACAGTCATAAACAACACAATGAAATAGACCGCCGCCAATCTTCTAAAGGATTAGAACCGGGACGTGCTGATAAACGCCTACATTGAAGCTACTACTGTTAAAAGTAAAAACTTAGTTAAAACCTCTAACATTCTAGAGACTCAGTTAAGAATTTAAAAGCTCAAGTTATTTTTAGCAAACTCAAAATTTATTCAAACGTACGTAATTTATGCAGTAACTCGAAACAATTCGGTCATCGCACGCAATAAGCAACGGATGAGCAGCTTTATAACTGTCCGGGTTGACATAAACGGCACCAGGAACGAAGAGGAGCTTCGTATCATTAGAGTGGATACGTGTACTCAAAAAAGGAAGTAGAAACCCAACACCACTGTTTGTATTTCGAGTAACTTGGCTCGACTCGCGAACGACAAGCCGTCTTTATTGCTCGTTCCTCGTCCTTTTGTGTCAGTTTCGAATATGGCCACTTAATTCATTAGCGTCTTTGTCGAAGAATCTAATTGAAGTTGTTTACTTCCTTTTTACAAACACTTTTAAGTGCAACTATATTGTTATTCCTCGAATTGCATGCCTTCAGGCGACAAGTCAATGTTGTTGCTTCCGACCATTAAAGCTCGTTCGGATAACTGTCTCTTCAAGAAGGCTGGTTTATCATAATTGGGTCGTCCATTGTGCCATGGACTGACAGTCCGCTTCTCCTTTCTTTGTTGTCATTCGGCCCAACCGACTATGTCACTTTGCCGAGGATTGCCAAATTCCCGAAATGGGCGCACATACTAGTTTCCCCGCAGGGATTGGCAAAAAAGAAAACGCGGATGATGAAACGAGGCCTGTGGCAGTCATGCAAAAAAGGCACAACTTTCTGCGCTCGCCCATCTACAGCGATTTGACTTCGTTGGACGGACGGCTGGATGGAGTTTTGTGCCAACGGAGTGTTCCACTTATAATTGCTACCACAATCGACTTCCACTATCCAGAGATTATCCATTCAATTGCCAACGTGTGCACCGAAATCGGCGATGTGTAAGCTTGTTTCCATAGTGGCACTTGCACGTTTCGTGTTTTGTGTTGCCATTCGAACTTTTGTTCATAATGCTGATAAACGTCATAATTGGGCGTTTGTTTTCGGATGGTCTTCCCCATCGAAGCCAATTAACGGACGCATTTAGCCATTTGCCGGCATTGACTGCCTTAAACTGCGTTAAACTGCTTATAATTGCCACGCCATTATCTCGATGCTTGCCTCAAACATTCCTCCACTTTTCAACAAAGACCGAAGTAATCCAAATTCCGTTTTATTGTTCCCTGCATTCTGCGGTTATTTATGAGATGTTTTTGGCATCGGAGTTTGGCGTGTCTAATACATTTTGATTAATTGCTAATACGTTACGCGGCATTCAATTTTATCAGCATGGCGTGCACTCGAACGTAAACCAATAAATTTCCTCTTTAGATTTCAACAAAATGACCACCTCGATTGATAGCGTTAAATAACCTTCGAACAATGGGCGCTACACATTCTGCCTCGCCACTCAACTCTCGACAACGAAATTACGAGTGCCAGTCTCGAGATTCGCTGGCTTACTCCACTAATTTCGGCACGGTCCGCTTTCGCTCCAATCAACCCACTTCATATTCGAGAAGTCAGAGAAGCAGCATCGAGAACAACAACAACACTGTGAAATGCACGGATCCGGGTCGACCTCAAAGCTATGCAGCTTCAACAACCAGCACCAAGAAGAACCGCTCCATATTCTCTTCTAGTTGGAACTTTGCCAAACGAACAGCGTCGGCAGTTCCTTCTTTGTTGAACGGCTCAAATAGATCGACAACTTCGCTTTCAAGCAGAGAGTCAAACTCGATCTCTTCGAAACGGCACTCTATAACTTCGAATCAGCGCATTCGACATTTGTCTGGAAGTCGACAAATAAGTGCAAGCAGTTCACATGATTCAAGCATTTCTTGCATCCAACCTGTCCACCACATTCCTCCAACTAAAGTGCAGCAAGATCGCAGCCGGCGCAACTTGGACGAAATCAATTGCAACTCGTTGAGTGCGGCGTGGGAGTTGGCAGACAGAAATGGAGTTAATAGACACTACAACAAGCCCGTGGTGTATGCGCGAAACAAATCTCAGGACTCTTTGAACCTATACAACTGTCACAAATACTACGATGATCAGGACCTTACAAACAACAACACACTTGCCCAATCGCCTCCTCGTCAAATGCCAAATTTCATCAACTCACTGGACCAATTTGCAAATCGATCAAGAAACGTTCAACTGCGCAACGGCAAACTCGAAAAGAATCAGTCATCACTGTCTACAAACTCCGAGTTTTCTTCAAATGCATCTACCGAATCGACTTCTTCGTTTTCTGCTTACAACCTGGCAACACAGACAAAGCAGATGTACTTGAATGCTACGGATGATTACTCAGAAGATGAGGTCAGTGAAGATGAAGAGCCAGCAAATCACTCAAATCACCTTACTTCAATGCTGCCAAGTTCCTGCTCTCAACATTCTTTCTTGAGCCCGTCTGACTCATTTGACAACGGCGTTAATGGAAACGTTTTTGGCCGAAACGTGATAATCAGCTCTTCAACTGCGGATCTCCTTCGTGGACTTGGGCGCTTTGTGAGTCAACATACAAGGATCAGCAATTTTGAGCCTGCACAACTTGTAATGTGGTTGCGGTCAATTGACAGAGCCTTGCTTATTCAAGTAAGCAAATTCGAATTTACTTTTAAAGAAAAGTGTTTTAGGGCTGGCAAGATTGCGCCTTCATAACGGCGGCGAACTTGGTGTTTGTATTCTTGCTTGTTAAGGAGCAGTTGGCCAGAGAATGCGAGAAAGTACGGACATTGAGTGACTTGCAATCTCTTGTCTGCTGCTGTTTGTACGTCAGCTATTCGTATTTGGGGAACGAGGTGATTTTTACAGAAAACTTGCAGTTGTTTACAAACATGTGCGTTTAGATTTCCTACCCACTCAAACCGTTCATTTCTCAACATGAAAACCGAGCGAAGTTCTGGACTCGGAGTCTCGAGATCATCAATTCCGACAGCGAACTGATGCTACGCTTGAATCACTCGACGGAGTTTTTCTTGCAGCTCTTTAACGAATTGCGCGATTGGGCAGATCTAGAACGGTGCTAACAAACTTTTATAAGAAATAAATTTATTATTCATTTGCGACCAGTTCAGCAAGTTGTGATCAATTGAAGGTTAAATGCACAATGAGATTACAAATACTAACAGATATGTTATTACAACAGCAATTCGAAGAAATTGCATTCAATATACAGTGGCTTCAACAGGCTGCGTTGAATGAAAACAATAACAACAAGTGGAATAGGATAGAGAGTACGGTAGTTACTGGAATGACTAGTCTATAAATAGAAGAGATTATTGAGGTCGATTATGTATTTTCCTAATGGCTAGTTAGTTGATGCGGAGAATCTCATTGTTCGGCGAACTCTCCGTTGTTCAGTTACCGTACACGAAGACGCCAAGTAGGGAAACAACGTAGCAAAGAAGAGTGCAAGTGAACGCCAGGTTTTCCGTGTTCAGTTTGATTTCCTGTATGCAAATTCCGTTCTTTCCATAGTAGCAATCAGAAAGGGTTCTTCTTCGTTTGGAAAACGGCTGTGGGCGTCTGTGTAGAAGTCGAATGAGTTGCATTCTGTAAACAGGGAAAATTAAATTTTGGTCATAAGGCGGCGGAACACGCGGAAAAGCTATGTTCGAATAGAAAGTAAAAACAAAGTTGAAATAATTTCTATTTCTTAACCAAAACAAATATTGACGAATTTCTGCAAACTGATCCTCGAGACTATACTTTTTGACTGCACATGGTCAATGAACGCTAGCCAGTTGATATCGGCCCGATCACCGATCAGCATGCGTCAGAGAGAACAAACAATATATTCAACTGCGGTGGAATGGCCGCCGACCTTCTGGAACTGATAAACGTCAAGCGGTCACTCCAAACCGGAAAATGTACACATTGCACTTTTAAATTTAAAAAAATTATGGAGCAGGTTGTGAGGTAGACTGTGAGGTAGAATGATCATTTTAAACAACTTAAATTCTTTGGCTAAGCCCGCAAAAAGGAGCGGAACAAAACGTCGAAACAAAAGACCGTACAATTAGCAGGCCTTATCGTGCCTTTATTTGGAGCATGTTGTGCGTCTCGAAATAGAAACAAGTGGTTAAGAAGAGTCAGGAAGAGTGGGGATTGAGGAACAGCTGATTTATGTAAACAAGCAACAGTGATTCACTGTGCGGATTATTTTGCCTTCATAAACAAGCGGAATCGCATGGGCGTGGGATCAGCGCGCAAATATGTACGTCAAAGGCTTGGCTGCAGCCGTAAGTGGATTTTCAAAATTAATGCAACTGAGTCATTTCTATCAGGAAGCCTTTTAAATGACCAAATATAAAAAACGCACAAATTGATTGCGTCAAAATAATTGAATCAAAACGTTTAATGTTACATAAATCGGATGAAATAAATGTCGTAAAATTAGTTTCAGACAAGAATTACACTATCACTAAATACGCACTATTCTAGGAACCGACTACTTTACGCAGAAACGAGCTTTGATCGACATTTGTGACCATGTTGAACAAATTGGAATAAAGACTTTAAGTTGAGTACAAAAACATACAGTAACCGCAGCAGAAAATAGTAGGCACGCGGTTAACACATAAAAAGTGACCCAAGTAAACAGACTTGCCATAAAAAGCAAAAGAAGGTACTTAAAAGAAGTCACTAACTTGCAAGAAGTCAAGAGTTAAAAATCGTAAAATCAACCAGAACATTCATTAACTAAATACTGCAAGATATCCGCTGTTCGACTAACAGCAGAGGTAGTGCGAGAAAACAAATAATTTGGCTGATTGGCAGAGCGCTGACGCCAATAGGTTATGGCATTGCTGCACCATTACAACGAGTACGCGCCCCCTCAGCAAGTCGACGGACACCAACACGCAGCCTATTGCTACAAGCACATTTCCACCAGCACACTTTAAATAGCAGCAAATCGATTGAAGTTGCGGCTGGCGACGCCGTTCAAAAAACGAGTCGATCAGCGAAAAACAAGAGCACCAGCCTTTGATTGGATTTTCACCACTATTCCATACTTTGATGCCCTAATTGGGATGCTTTCACGCACGCGGATGATTTTTGTTGGTCAACGAATGTGAAAAGTTCGTTGAAGTTGTGTTTGTTTGGTTTGTGATGTCATTGCCACGTACTTAACTTCCGCGCACACTTGGAACAGCATGATCAGTGAACCTTGTATTCGTTTTGAAACAGTTGAGGATTAACGAATTGACATTAAAAGTTGTTCGCATTTGAAATGTTAGCTAAACATTACGTAACATTTATTAAAGTTTCTTCGAAATCAACAAAAATATGTCATCTTGACAGATAAGATGGAAACTTTGAAGGCCAGGCTCGGTGCTGAATCCGCTCTCCTAAACATCTTTTAAATGTGGTATTAATAAAGTTGTTACCTTCAATGTGTCCAAAAGATGTTCTCGTGTTAAACAGTGGCATTTAAAGCGCTTCCCGCCAAAACCGTATTCGGTTTCGTTCATAACGCCGCCTTGCATCAAGAATCCGCCTGTTTTAACCAATGAACTTGCATTTTTGACCGCTGTCTTGTACTCATCCAGCGTTTCTGATGAATACTCCAGACAAAACACCGTTGTAACGACATCAAATTGCTTGGGAACTTCTTTCTTCTCGTCAACTTTGTAGTGAATAGATTGGACAACCGGTGTTTTGTGCACGTTTACGTCCAAAACGGCACGCATTTTTGCTCTAGCAACTTCTTGCATATGCTCAGCAGTGTCGTGCGATGACTCCAAACAACGAATCCATTCGCAAACAGTAGTCCAATCAAAACTGCACTCATTTTTAATCCAACTCGTAAGAACTTTTCGATTTGCCTGCAAACACAACTCTTTTAAACATTGCTTACAAGAATACCAAAGAGTAGTCAGAAGTGTAAAAATTGCTGACTCGATTTCTCATGGCAACTATAAACAACTGTTTGTTTAATTGAACGCATTTTATCAACTAACTTGGAATATAAATTGTTGGACCTGCTCCCAGATCAAGCACATCTTCAATTTGTTGAGGAATCCTATAAAGAATCCCGGGAAGAAAGAACAAAACTACTTGCATCGCGCCATCTTCTTTTGCTGAAACACAGTGAATCAAGTTTAAATTACAATACTTTGAATATTAGAGGTCAAAGTGGCTGAGATCAAGTTGTAACATACCCGACACGTAGAAATCTTGTAAGTATTGCATAGGATCGAACTAAAGGTTAAAGTTAATCCACAAACAGAATGTTTTAAGAACCTTTTCATCGTGATCTTTTGCATTAAGCAGCGGCCACGCTTCGTCCTTTGAAGTATCTGCCGGAAGACCATTTGAAGTATCTGTTGGAGAATCTGCTGGAGGCTTTTGTTCATTTGATTTTTCTTCACTGGTCGAAGCTTTTTCCTCTTCGATGAGCATCTTTGGAGTAGAAAAACTAGCGTTTGTTTCAAAGCGACCAGAATATCCGAGTGCGGGCGGAAATGTTTATGTTCAACTGGCTTTTCGGCGAGGATTTCCTTTGATCTACTCTTTTCTTCTACTCTCTTGTGGCCGATGATTTCCCGGCCAATGTGGATCTTCCAGGTGTCTGCAAAAATGTGCGTAGTGGCTGGACGTCTATGCGGCTAAAATAAAAGTGTAACAATGCATATTCAAATGAAATTGCTGATGCAAACAACTTGCAACAAACGCACTTTAAGTGTTCATTAATTGTTGATTGAGTAATTTGATTGCATGCATAAACAAATTCAACAAGTTGTGTAAACTATTCAGTCCAAGACTTCCAAGCAATTTGTTTGCATTCGGAGCTCAAATTTGGACATGATGCGTGCGCAATCCCGAAAATGCAAACTCCGACTACTCTATTCGTTCGAACTGTTTTTCAAGCGGAGCATTTTAAGTGAAGAAATGACCGAACGTCGACTAAATGCATCAACTGCCTTGTGAATCTTGTATCAACGAGTCTACGTGTGTTTATGTGGCCAAGCAAGAGGATCGTTTTGAGTCGACGGTACTTCTTAATGTCAATGTTTTTCATGTTAATTAAACTTTTAGCTGGAGTCAAGGAACTCGTGTCAGAAAAGAACAGCACTGTTTGTAATTCTTTTTATTGTTTTGCTGGCAGCTATAATTGGATGCTTAATTTTACTGTTTACTCAAGCTCGTAATGCAACAAAAGGTTTAGCTCTAACAATCACACATTTTAGCAGTCAATCAGAATGAACTCAACAAAAGTCTAAAAAACAAAACTCTGAAAGTGACTTTAGATGATTTGCTTAAAAACCCGCTTGTTTTTTCAAAGTCTTTTCGTATTCATTCGTGGCTATCCGACACACAGTTTGTTGTCCAAAATGAAGCTGGAGATTTAGTTGTAAGCAAACACACTTAAGCGTTATAACATTTAAGCATTTCAGCTGTTCACAATAAAAGAGAACAAAATTGAAGAAGGAACAACTCCAAGTTTGTTTATTAAAAGAACTCAACTTGACTCATCGCAGACGTTCTTTAATTCGGATGCTTCGAAGGTTGCTTTTTTGAAAACAAATGAGCACTCTTATCCGTCACCTGAATATGCGTGTGAATTTGCTCAGATTTCTAATATTCAAGGGTAAGACTACTTTTTCTCGGACCAATTAAAAACATTCGCTTTAGCACACGAAAAAGTCTCAAACTTGGCAACAAAACTCTCGACAGCATCCAGTTCTTTCAATGGAGTCCAGCGAAAAACTCGTCTGAATTTGTTTTCGTTTACAACAACGACATTTACTATCAAAATTCGCCTGAACGACCGGAAAGTATTGTGCGTGTAACACATAGCGACTCTCCTTACACTAGTTTTGGAGTAGGCGACTGGATGATTAAAGAAGAAGTACTGGAACAATCGATTTTTTGGTCAAAGTCCGGACGTTACATTGCATACGCTTCTTACGACTCCAGAAACACAACTAAACACACGTTTACTTTTGAGTCAAGCTAAGTTTTCGGATGATTTGCTGATTAACGTTTTGTCACGTTTTAGACAGTACAATCTGTCTTATCCACGCCCTGGCGATCAGTACTTGCATGGAGTTTGGCTTTTTATTTGGGACACGCTTGAGAAAACTAGGCAATTTGCGTTACCAGACGACAACCTTGTTCAAGACTCACAAAATGCCATTCAGTATTTGCTTTCTGCGGCGTGGACAAACAACGTTGCAAACTTGGAAGAAGTGTTGATTTCTATTTGGGCCAACCGACTTCAAAACTCCATTTCAATCACTTTGTGCCCGATAAAAGAACAATGTTTTCAAGTAAGCTTTCTTCTAATTAATGCGAGCATCTTTGAAGTTGTTTAGTTGTTCAAATTCAAGTACTTCATAAACGGCAAACAATTGTGGGCTGAGCCAAGCACACTCACTTTGAAGTTCTTTTCGGCAACTGGCTTCTTCGTTATTCTGCCAAATGCAAATTCAAATGACAACATTTACAACAGCATCGCTCACATCGATATCGTAAGCATTTACAAGATGGGCAAAAAGTCCCCGGAAAATGTACCTAAAACAAGTCAAAAAGCTTTTTTTCGAATCGCACTTTTTTGAAATTTCTTTGACGAGAGATTTTTTGTTCAAACTTTTAAAAACATCTTTCGCTTTTTTAAGGTACATTTTCCGGAGACTTTTTGCCCACCCTGTAATTTAAAAACAATAACAATTGAATTCAGAGTCAATTAAATGCCAGCACACTGCCTCATCATCGCTTGAATTTCCATTCTTTTGCATTCGACGTCTCTGAAATCGTTGGTTACAACAAAGAACGCGACGAATTGTTTTTTATGGGACAAGGCGGCTTGATTGGCGAAATGCATCTATTTAGACTTTCAAACGCTTCAAGCAACTACAAAACAGAGCCACAATGTCTCACGTGCATAATTAAAAACTGTACACATGCAACGCCAAGTTTTTCGGTAAACTCGAAGAACATGCTAATTGAATGTGAAGCGCCATACATAACGCCTCTGATTTATTTGAAGTCCACGTCGGACATTATGAAAAGTAACAAAACACTTTTAATAACGAACAAATCAGTTGTTTTAGATTATGTAATTCAAGCTGGTCAGCAGAAAAAGAACCACTCGATTGCGCTGAGAAAGCAGTTGCCGACTATGCGTTTTGAGACTTTAAAGTTGTCGCATGGACAAGATGCACACATACAACTGATGCTTCCTCCAAACTTTGACCCGAAAACAAAATATCCGTTACTGATGTCAATATACGCTGGTCCTAATTCGAATAGCGTTTGGAAAAAGACTCCGTCGTATTTGGACACTTATTTTTCAATTGCCTTGTCAGCTATTGTGTTAAAGATTGATGGACGAGGATCGGATTTGAGAGGCTGGAACTTAAAGCACCAAGTTTATCGACATCTAGGCAAAACAGAAATTGAAGACCAACTAGAAGCGCTTAGACTTGTAACGGAACACTTCAGTTTTGTGGACATCGCACGCACCGCTTTGATCGGCTGGGTAAATAAAACGTCATTTGAATTAACAATCCTTTTTAGTCTTACGGAGGCTTTGCTACTTTACACGCAAGTCAGATGGACACTCAACGTAGGATCAAATGTGCAGTTGCTGGCGGAAGTGTGGTTGATTTTCTCGACTACGATGCTGCGTACACTGAACGTTACATGAGTTTGCCAAAAGAGAACAAAGTTGGCTACATGGAAACTTCGGTTTTGTTACCAGAGAAACTGGAGGTTTTTCGGCGTATTAATTTGTTACTTGTGCACGGCTTATCAGACGAGAATGTTGTTTTCGATTGGAACACCGGGCAATTAGTTCGTCAACTTCAATTGTACAATCACAACTTTACTCAATTGGTAACTTTAATTGCAGATACACTTTAAATGTTCGCACTTTTAGCTTTATCCCAACGAAAAACACAGTTTTCGCGACGCACAGAGACATTTTATTATCGAAGTCGAGAAATTCCTTGCAACAAAATGCTTTAATTAAATGACTTGTACGTAAATCAATAAACACGAATAAACGTTTAAATTCAAATGAAACGATCAAAAATCGTTCTTTATCAACAAATTCGCTTGGCTATTTTTGAGCAAAGGAGCGCGTGTTTTTAGACTGCAGCTGACCTGACAAAGAGACAATTGTGTGCAATTAGGGCGGAGAAAAACGATATAAATTATGCAATGAGTGTCCATTCTGCTACTGGTTGCCTTATCACTGAACACTTGCAATCTAAACGCATTTAGCACGCGGTCGGAATGCAATCGATCTTTCTCTTGTTTTATTTGTTTATTTTGGGCAGTTCGCTTAAACTTGAACTTAATTCCCGGAAATGGACTTTTCTCAATGAAAACAACAAAAAGCAAACGGGCCCAGCTCAATTACCGGTAACTTACAGCAATCGGATTGGGAATATGTGTAAATTACAGGGTGATGTCTTTTCGGATCTTCTACGTAACGGCTTCATTAGCAATCCATATGTTAACGATATGGATCAACAGGTGAGTTGATAATTTGTTTAATCAAGTTTTAATTTGCCGTTTTTTAAGTTGCGATGGGTGCCTCGTACTAACTGGACTTATTCTACAACATTGCAGTTGAGTAGCGATGTCCTGAATGTAAAATACACACTTTAAAGGCAGTTAGTATCCTTTGCTTTTTAGTCAAAGTTTATCTTTTTGGAGCTGGAAGGAATTGACGGCGTCGCTAATGTTTATTTGGACAACCATTTGCTGGGTCAACCAAATAATCAATTTCGCACATTCACTTACAACGTTTCATCAAAACTTAAACAATCTTCAAAGTTGGAGTTACAGTTTCCATCTATCGTAGATTATGCACAAAGTCTTTTTGATGACTACAAAGTATTCGAGTTTAAAGATTGCTGTATACATTAACTTGATGTTTAGAGAAAGTACGGTGTTGAAATTCCTCCAGTTTGTCCAGATGCAACACAGCGTGGAGAATGCCATGTTAACTTCTTGCGCAAAACTCAATCGTCTTTCAGTTGGGATTGGCAAGCCTCCAATTATAAGAAATAGCAATAAACTTGATTTTAGGGGTCCTTCCTGGTTGGTGAAATTGCAGATTGTTTAATTTTAAGTTGAATAACACGCAAAAAAACAGTTATAAAAGTTTATTCATTCAAGTAAAAATTAAACAGTCTGCAATTTCATCATTCAGGCCAACAATTGGATTCTACAAATCTGTGAATTTGATTCACTTTCAAAGCTTTTACTTAAAACAAATTTCTCCACTTGTTGTTTATGAAAATAAGAGTAATCACGTTTATCAGTCGTTCTTTTTTCATTTTACTTTGTTTAGAGTTTTCTGTTCGAGTAAAAATCGATTATCAATGTGATGGACTGATGCCAACAAACTACAATTTCATGATAGCTATCTCCGAATTAAATTTGCGTTCACTTGTTCAAGCAACTAATGCCAAATGCAGACACGGAGAATTGAACAGCTTTGAATACAACTTGAAGGTTGGCAATTCCGGAATCGAATTGTGGTATCCGCGTGGTTACGGTAATCAAAGAATGTACAAACTCCAAGTAATTGCAAATTATCAAGTTGATGGTGGTAAGTTTTGATGTTAACAACTTCTTCAAACAAGCGAACTTTTTGTGCTTTTTAGAATGGAAAAAAGAACTGTTGAGCAAGAAAGTTGGTTTTCGTTATGTTGAGTTAAACGATTCGCTAGTCAATGAAGAAGACATGGGTTTTGGTCGGAATTATGCATTTTCTGTCAACTCAATTCCGATATTCTTGAAGGGTGCAAACTACATACCGAACTCTGTTTTTCCAACTGATTTTCCGCAAAGCAAGCTTGAGTTTTTGTTCTATTCACTTGTCCGAGCAAATATGAACACGATCAGAGTTTGGGGAGGTGGAAACTGGCCAGGTAAGTCCTTTGAAGATGTTATGATTTAATTAAAAGTTGATTTAGATGAAGAGTTCTTTGAATTGGCCGATCAACACGGAGTTCTAGTATTTCATGATCTAATGTTTGCATGTGCATTGTATCCAACTGACGGCGATTTCTTGTCGAATGTCAAGCACGAGATCACAGAGCAGGTGAGAAAGACTTCTTTGTATCTAATCTTTTAATGTTTAAATTTAGATTTATCGAATCCGGAATCATCCGTCAATTTTGATTTACAGTGGAAACAATGAATTGGAAGTTGGAATTACGTCTCCTTGGTGGACCATTTTTAATTACACAAGAGATGCAATGATACATGACTACAGTCTTTTGATGCCCTACCGCTTTGCAAGGCTGTTAAAGGTTTGTTATAGAAAATGAGCTTTAATGACAACAAGTTTGCAGAAGCCGATCCAAATGCGTTACTTATTCGTTCTAGTCCGTCAAATGGGAACTTGAGTGTGTGAGTCTTTAAAAGCTTACTTGAATGTAAAAAGTTAATCGAACATACTTTAGATCTATTGATCCAAAACCAAATGATCCAAGTTATGGAGACGTTCATTTTTACAACGAAGAAATCAATCTTTGGCTGCCTCAAAACTTAATAATTCCAAGATGTGCTACCGAATTCGGCGTTTTTTCTTTTCCGCTACGATCAACAATGCTCAATTACATCAACGAATCCGAATGGTATTATACAAGTAAACTCATCAATCTACGCGACCATCATCCGTGAGTTCTTCAAACTTTCAACTAACAAAACTAGATCAAAGAACAAAAACATGTAATAAACTTTTTAACATACGATTAAACAGCGAACTTTTTCGACAAACAATTCTATTCTTCCAATTTTTATTCTTTGAGCTAGTTTTGTTAATTGAAAACAGGTGACACGTTCTAATTTTAGGTTTGGTGTGGTTACAATGCCAGTAATGGTCAGCATGCATTTCTCGGTTAGTTCAATTAAATATTACAAGCATTGAATTATGCTTTTTAGATTCCAACAGAACATTGGCAAATTGATATGGACAACTTTGCATATGTACGTAAAGAGTTTTCTAGCCTTTAAACGTTTAATATGTTTAGTTGAGTCAACTTCATCAAGCAATTGCAGTCAGAGTGCAAATCGAACATTATCGGCGGTTTGTAGTTAAAGTGTTTTAAACGTAATCATCCAAACATTTTAGTTACCGATCTTATTTGAATGCTGTTGGACAAGGAAACACAATGTGTGCGCTTTATTGGCAACTCAATGATGTTTGGGCAGCGCCTACTTGGGCATCTATTGATTTTGATCAACGTTGGAAAGCGGCACATTACCACATAAGACACGCATTTGCTCCAGTTTCAATTTCCATGTATGTGGACGAAACAAAAACGCTTCAAGTTTATGCGATTTCCGATTTGGTCGATGAAATAAAAAATGCAAGATTGCATCTTCGAATGCTCAGCTTGTCAGGTCGTTTTGTTCCCATTTTTGAGCAAAATTACACAATCTCCATTCCTTCATTGGCTTCGAAAAAGCTGGATTTGTTTGGATTAGCGTGAGTCCTGTTCATCAAAATAAGCCATTTTTATATTTAGGCAATCTTACGATCAACAATTCTTCTTTAAAGCCGAATTATACAACGAAAGTGGATCAATGCTGGGCGGAGGCTTTTTGCCTTTGGAGAAGCTCTACGATGACGCAGTTTTTGAGTCAGCTTCGTTGAAATCGTTGAGGAAACTGAATGCAAGTGTTTATGAAATCGAAATTGCAGCAACAGACGTCGTCCCATATGGTAAACAAATTCAAACAGATAAATTCGAATAAGCAAACGCAAAAACTAATTTCAGTGTGGCTTGACTTGAATATGACTCAACTCGTTTCGGCAAACAAGGCCAGCAAAACGATGCGATATCACTTCAGTGACAACGCTTTTTACATCACCGAGCCGAAAACAACGATTCACTTACACTTGTTTGATCCACCAAAAGGACTTCAACTTCAACTAGCTGATCTCACTGTTTGTTGGATTTATAATTGCTAAACATTCTGGCAATAAATCTGGTGATTCATTTGAATTAAAAGACTTTAGTTGCATTATTTTAATCATTAGCAGCGTTTTTTAAATTTCTTTTACACTTTTACCGAGCAAATGACTTACAGTATAGATGTGGCTGTTTGAGAACTCACTTAATTGCTGGAACAATTTATTCGTTTATTGCAAAAATAAAGGTCAAAGTTTAAAGCAGAGATTCACATCAATTGTTGAGGAATGTTTGACTTCAAGTCATTTCATTGGTCAACAATGTTGTTCCATAAACAAAATTGAATAAACAAATTCGAAAATGCAAAAAACTAATTTCAGTGTGACTCAACCCATTTCAGTGGGAACGATTCTTTCACACTTATTTTTGCATCACTGTTAGCTGAACACTGTTTAGAACAAATCCAAAAAGTGTTCGTTTGAGCAACAAGCCTCCGGTTTGTTAAGCAGGCGGATTATTCGTGTTGTAATGCGGACAAAAAGGTCGCGACTGTTTGTGGAGGGGCGCCGCGTTTTCGGTTTAGCTAGATATAAAATGGTAAAAATTGGAAATGAGAGCAAGTCAAATTTCGCATTCAAGTGCTTAGGTTGAGGGCCGAAACAGGGATAGATAACGTTTGGAAATTGGTTGCGGCGCTTGAGGAACGCAAACATAAAATATTAACGTGTTGTCAAAAAATGGCTCGGCGTCCATTTTTCTTTCTGATTCGCGGTATTGTTTTGGGCCAGTTGAGCCTAACAATTACTTATAATAGAATTCCGGACACGCACCCTTTGTGCCATTTACCAAAAAGCCCGAACGGCTCGTTCCTTATTAATAAATGTTCTCAACTTCACCAAACGTCTACTTTCTCGCATCATTTCTTTTAATTTGATAATCCGACCTTTCTTCTTATCTTTCCTGTGACGCTCACTTTGGAGCATCTTCACGTTGCTGTAATTAACCATGTAAATATTTAAAACGCAGAAGTGACGCACTCCAAAATTCACGCGTTTTCTTCCATAAACGGAACCCTATCAATTCGTCTCTTCACCGACTGTTTCATCAGCGGCCGCGTTTACGTGTTTTGTTAACAATTGATTGTTTTTGGCAAACCAAAGTTTTCCCTTTTCAGTGTTTCGGGTCCTTCGGAATGGTGGCTGAAGTTGAAACGGGTCAGATTGAAAGACCATTGCATGGCGTCCAAGTGAATTCAATCAAGTTCTACGACGACAACGACTTCAAACATGCCAAAATGCTCTGCGAGAGCGGCGCGGAGTGGCTCCAAGTCTATCGAAAGAAGGCTACGGCTGTTTGGACTAGAGCCACTACCAACTCCGAATTTGACATGATCAGAGCAAGAACTGAGTTAGACTTCTCCGCGGAAATTCTTTATGATGTTCTTCAAGACGGCGAGTTCAGGTTAGTTATTGATTAAAGCACCTGTTAAATCGACTAAAGAACTGTTGTTTAGAGCTAGATGGGATCGATACATGATTGAGACAGTTGACATCGGCTTTTTGAATCCCAATCACGATCTATGTTATTATGCAATGGGAGGATGTAAGTTGCACAAGTTATAGTTTGTATGCTGTAGAAGTTGAATTAAATCAACTTATTTAGTTCCGCCTTTTCGTTCTCGTGACTTCGTGTTACAAAGGTCGTGGTTGGACTTAGGCGCCGAGAAGATTCTTTGCACTCATTCGGTTTGCCACAAAGTAAGTCTACCTCGCTTTTTCCAAATTAGCTTTTACGCTAGTCCCGCAAAACTTTTCGAATAGGCTTTCTTGGTTCATTAGTTTTGTTTTTGGTCAATTAACTGTAAAAATGTGTTCTGATGCAAAAAACTTTAGGACTACCCGGCCACAAGCAACCACATTCGAGGGATCGTTTATTTAACGGTAAGGCATTTTAATATTGCTTAAATTTGTCTAATTGCTCCAACAACTTGCAGGTCTACTTCATTCGTTCTCTCTCCAAAGATAGATGCCAAATCACCTACTTAACTCACTCCAACCCCAAAGGCAAACTTCCATCTTGGCTCACTAACAAGCTCACACAGGTTGTGGCACCTCAAGTCTTCAAGCGTCTTCAAAAGGCATGCAAGGAATATCCGAGCTGGAAAGAAACACACAATCAAAAATGGAAACCTTGGCGCTTTCCAGAACAACAACTAGACTTGCCTAGAATCAACGTACAAGAAATGTGTACTCCGACCGACGATCAGCAGGAAGTTGTAAACGAGGAGAAAATTGATGAATCTGTTGTAAAAATTTCAGAGTAAGTTATTACTTATTGTGATAACTTATTGCTATTTATGTAAAAATAAACGTTTCTTTATTGTCTTTTGAACTTTCTTTTGAGCTTTTGCTTTTGAGCTGCTTTCGAGTAAGCACAACAAAGCCAAACAAAACAAGAGATAAACACTTGGACATCGCCTCCAAAAGTTGTGTTAATTCGAAACGGTTTGACCTTCAATGCTGGTGTTGTTGGGCGAGGAATGCAGAACGAAACGCCGCCTATAATTTCCGGCACACTCTTCATTTTGACTCGTCTCACAGGCCGAAGCTGGAACTGGCCACGCATACATGATATAAGCGCCAGAGTCACTTGCAAAATTGGCTGCTGTTAAATAATTTGCGGTTTCGTTGTTGTTTGTTTTGTTGGGGTAAACTCTGGCGGCGCCCTAGTCGTCACCTGCCACAATTGATTGTTGAACGGAATTAGTGTACGTTGTGGCGATTTGTCAACTTGTGTCCACTTATAGTTTCGGTCCAGGCGAGTAGCTGGTTTTTGAGCAAGTGACGGTCTACAATGGCCGGAACAAGTTTTTTGTCCCCAAATATACAACTTTCCATGAATGGAGGCGAACAATTGTGTGCAAAGGTGGCGTAATTGCTGCAAAACGTGCAAATTCGGTGCTCGTTGAGAGTTTTTTGATCCGACGTGAAAGACTCAAAAGACTCAATGTTCTTTTTAAGTGTTTGTCTTTAAATGCTTTGTGAATTAATTACACCTAAAAACATTGCAAAAAGTCTAGCAACGTATTCAAAAACCCACGTGTTTTGAACTAAGCGATTACCGGCCCCTCGTTGGCAAATTCAAAAGCCAGGAAATAATGTTTATTGTGCCCGTCAAGCCAGTTTTGTCTAGTCGCAAATGGTCTTTCGTTATTCCGGCCAAAGGCCAAATTCAGCTAGGAGTTTTTCATCCCCAACCTTATTAATTGTTTGACGTGCTCACCGAGTTTTACGTACAAAGGCAGTTGTTTTTTAGATTACAGTGCTCACTTGCAAAACGGGTATTCAACTTTGTGACATATGAGTGTTTTGGACTCAGTTGAATAGCTTTTTGCCGTTGTTGTATTTATTGATGTGTTGAACTAAAATGTGATATTTACAAACATGCACAAGGTCCATAGTTGTTACGCACTCAGATTGAGAGCTTATTTGGATCCAGTTTTCAAAGCGTCAATTCTGCTGTTTACGCTTTCGCTATGCTTTGATCTGCACACAAAGGTTGAAGCAGAAGAAAACGTGAACAAAGATGTGAACAAGGGAGGTGTTCAAACAACAACCACAGCTTACGACTTCAATGCAAAATTAGGCAAACTTCATTCGTTGGCCAATTCTACTTTTGCTTGGGGAATTGAGGCGTTAAAGGTAGTTTATATTCGAAGATTCTTCAAAGTTTGCAAGTTTAGAACGAGCAACCTCCTGTGTTTGCAATCGATAACATGCAACAAAGACAACTTGCATTTCAAGGCCAATTGGGACCACCACAGTCAAGTTGGAGACCACCGAATCCTTTTCAGTGTAATTGCTTTTCTTATATTTGGCATCTAACCAACTTCTTTAAGCTCGATTTCAACAAAACACAACGCCCGAGTATCCAGATCTAAACAACTTTGACACGATGACCGCGTCCAGACGGTTAGTAGATGACCTGCTTGACATGGACTATTACGAACCGAATGTTCATCCGTCTATTGATTTTCGACGTCCAATTCGCGTTAACCTGTCGATGTCCTTATATCAAATATTGCAAGTTGTAAGTTTCAAACACAAAGAGTCAATCAAAGAGTCTTTTGCTTTGCAGGATGAAAGATCGCAGTCGATATGCGTAAATGTATGGATGGTGCAAGACTGGTACGACCAATTTTTAGGTTAGATTAGCTGTGTTACTTAAACGAGTATCAACTATTTTGCTTTAGACTGGAATCCGATGGATTACGAAATGATCAACAAAACTATTCTCCCGTATAACGAGGTCTGGACGCCTGATACTTATTTGTACAACTCTGAAAGCTTGGAACAACGCCGAACGGAGAGCCTACAAAGCGTGATTATAACAAGCGGGTAGCTTAAATCAATTCAAATCTTAGTTTAACTGTTGTTACCTAGTCATTGGAGAAACGATACGCGCGGAGCTTACGTTCAATTAATGTTTCCTGCCATTTACAAACTAAGTTGCAAAATGAATGTTCGCTTCTTTCCATGTAAGTTGAATTTACTCTCTAAAATACACAAACTTGTTTAGACGATCAACAGAATTGCACTTTTATAATTAGCAGCTGGACCCACGACAGCGCAACGATCGATTACTACCCAAAAATTGATTACGTGAATATGAAGAACTTTGCTCAGAACGTCGAATGGGCAGTGATTTCATTTGATTTCGTCCGCATTGAACAAGACTTCAAATGTTGTCCGAAGCGTGGGTTTTCCTTTTACCTCATAAACATATAGAAACCTTTTCAGCTTGGGTCATGCTTTATGCTCACTTGGTGATTAGAAGAAAGCCGCTATGTGAGTCACAACTTCTAATCTAATGAAAAGAAAGGTTTAGACTATATCATTAATTTGGTTGTGCCGACTTCTATTATTTGTTTTGTTGCCGTAACTGGCTTTTTCACGCCGTCCAGCACAGCTTCTGAACGCGACGAGAAGCTTTATTTGGGAATCAACACCTTACTCACACTTGCTATCATGCTGCTAATGATTGCTAACAAGATGCCAAACACGTCTTCTTATATTCCGTTGATGGGCTGGTAAGTAAAGCTGATGTTTTCAAATCAGTTGAAAGGTTTTAGGTACTACTTTGGAATTATCTGGGTCATTGTTATTGGAACGTTGCTCGCTACTCTTGTTTTGTTCATTCAGTAAGCAATATTTTCATATCAGATAAACACAACAACATTCAGCTCTCGCAAATCAAGAATCAAACCTATGCCTCGAGTGATTTGCAATTTTGTTACTCACCGCTTCGTTTGGGCGATAATACTGGAACCGCCAATTGAATTAGTTGAGATATGGACAGAATATGGCATATTGAGTGAAACGCGTTTACCTGGCTCTAACATTGATCCACTGATAATTGAAGAAATGGGAATTGGCCCCTCAGCAAAGGTAACCTTATGCCAATTTACACAATATGAATAAGTTTGTTGCAGGCCGGCAATCCACTGGCACTCTTTTCCTCAATTTCTTCACAACTAAGCGCAAATAGCGCCTACAACTATGAAAGAAAGCTGGCTTCTGTGACCAAGAAGTACACAGAGCAAGCCAGAATGCGCCAGAGAAGAGAACGAAAACGCCGTGAAACACTGCAGAATGCTGCCGACTTCTTGACCTACGGACGCGATGACAACAATAACAGCCGAATAAACAAGAGAAAAAAGATGATGCGTCGATGCGCTTTGGAATGGGAGTTCCTGGCCAATGTGATCGACAGAGTTCTATTATTCATATTCTCATTAGTAACTATTATGTTTTTCATTCTCCTCGGTTTCTTTGACACGATCATCGATGTTTAAATCCGCGGAATAAATTTTATTCAGGTTCTAGTTGTCGACATTTAAATTATGGAGTATGTACAACGATTTACAAGGAAGAGCGAGATTTTGATTCGGAATACGTTGATTAGCTTGCATTACCCGTGTAATTGCATCGATTGAGATCACTTCTTGGCGCCTAAACAACGTAAAGTGCATTTAAACAAGTAAAACAAATGCTACTTACGTCTGCGGCAAACACGGCGATGTGTAGGCCAATGACTCTCTTGACATTGTGTGGAACAGTAACTAAAGTAAGATTTTTATGACTAGCCAAACTGGGATGACCTTACCTAGTATTCCAACAGCAAAAGTAAATTGATTCTCGTCCACAATAACACCACCTGAACAACAAAATAGAATCAACATTATCAATCTTGTAACGCTTACTGCTTCTTTTTGATTTCAGACAATTCAGCTTCGTGCTGCGCTTCCAAACGACTCAACTCGGCTTGTAGATTCTCGTTGTAGTTCTGCTCCATAGCTAGTCGTGTGTTGTCTAATTCTTCCTTGAACTGAGTCAGCAAGTCTGTTCGTAGCTTTTGAACGTCGCTCAAGAAGTTTTGGTGCAGACTTTCAGTTAACTCAACTAAAGCTTTTTCCCGAGACAGTTTGAAGTCGTTTAGCTAAAAACAAAAACGAATTAGACTATGTAGACATAAAAGCATACCCAGTGAGTCTGCAAGTCCAGCAACAGACGTTTAACATTGTCGTTGTTGTAAAGACTTCCTTCGTTGCTTCCTTGGTTCATATTCAAATTGTCGGCCATTCTCGATCCTGGAAGGCCGCAATTATAAGAAGCAATCAAGAGCAATCAGAAGTGAAATGAACGCAAAAGACCGGCATGCGAACTGCGCAACACAAGTGTGCGCTTTGATTTTCTGTTTTAGCGCGAAATGCCCCAAAGCATAATCTGCATAACTTTTGCCACACTCCTCGTAAGCTTTGCACATGAAAAGGCTCAGTTCAATCAAGAAACACTCAAACTGTAATCATTTCCCCCAACAAAACCATGCCAAGTCAGCGTTTTAGTCCGAATTTATTTTGTTGGTTGCGACGGTTATCAGTTAGTCAGCCGCAGTGAATCCACGATGAACTGCTCGGTGCAGCCTTGATTGGCAAACAATTGTGTGGAGTTTTTCGGTTACAACACATTTCACATCCGCTTATTTCCATGCATTTCCGGTCAAACTCATTCAAAACATCTTAAGAGCTCGCAAGAGCTTTCTTGGAAAGAACAAACTTCTCACTCTCAAAAAGACACAAGTTTTGACTGACCAGAAACATTTCAAACGTTTATCACTTGGCGTCCTCTCCGGCAAGGTATTGACGCTGTAGTTGCCGGTTATTTATCGAAACGCGGGTTAAATTGGAAGCGAAAAAACACCACCAAATTTATAAACAGCCGTCGGGGCAGACAAATTGGCTTTTTCGATTCAGACGCAATTAGATGCACGATGAGCTTGCACCATTGTGGTGGCTGGTTTAAATTTTCCCAAATTCCGCATCAACTTTTGACCGCTCTCACGAACTTTTTGTTCTTATTTAAACAATCCGTTTCACATGCAAGTTTTTGTTTTTGGCGGTCAACACTTAAAGCAGGAAATGGGCAAATCGGCGACCAAGCATTTTTTCCCTATTATACCGGGCCGCCGTCTGCTTGATTTGTTTGCTCCATCAGTGCACTTTTGCTGGGATCTTCTTCCTTTCGTTGTCATTGTCGGCGAACAGCAATCATGTCCAGTTATTTGGATCGGGAATGGGAGAAAAGAACGGCCAACTTAATAATTTCTTATTTTCTGAGTCTTTAGGATTAGTCAGCAAGGGATGTTTTTGTTTATTTGATGTTTACGTTGAATGTTTGTGTAGAACGCTGACTGGAAGCGATTTAAATTTGACGTTTCTTATGATTGATTCTTTTCGTTATCTCGATTTTTAATTGAAGCATTAATGTTGTTTTATAGCCGCGATGGTGGAGCAGAAAGACGAAGACTTGCCGGCAACAGGTAATGGGACCACACAAAACGAGTTAAACAACCACTTGGATGTTCCGCACACAGGCGATGATGATTCAGTAGAAGAACATTTGAAGCATGCCGCAATTATTGAAGCGCCCGACGGAGGGTATGGATGGGTAGTCTTGGTTTGTGGTTTCTTTTGCAATGTAATTGTTGACGGCATTATCTTTACGGCGCCGGAATGTTTGTGTAAGTTTTTTGCACACAGTACTATCAAAGCATTTTATTAACTTGTAGTGCCCGTATGGGACGCAAAATTTGGACAAGGATCTATGGCCTGGGGATGTGCTCTTCTAGCCGGTTGCTATCTCCTTGTCGGGCCATTTGCTTCTATCCTCGCTAATATTTATGGGTGCAACAAAGTCGCCATTCTCGGATCGTTTCTGGCTTCTCTGGGCTTTCTGCTTTCCGCAATTGCTCAATATCCAATCATTTTATTCGCAACATTTGGAATAATTGCTGGTGCTGGATTGGGCTTCGTTTTCTTGGCCGCTGTTATCAGCGTTTCAACTTACTTCAACAAACGTCGAGCGCTGGCCACTGGAATTGCTTTCTGCGGATCTGGAATCGGCACGGCTGGAATCAGTTTGCTCAACCCGTGGATATTAGGAACTATGCTTAATGGAAATTGGCGTCTTTATTGCGTTTTCTTGTCCATTTTGAGTTTGGCACTTGCATTCTTTGGCTACTTCTTTAAACCGTTGCAGCCAACCGACGTGCAACTTGAGGAGGTAACTCAACTTAATCAACTTAATTAACTTGTTTGAAGAGTCAAATAATGTCTAAAACTTGTAGGTGACAAAAATCACTACTGACTACATTAATCGGCACATCGATGAAGATGAAAACCAAGCAGAAATGCGTAAGGATTCTCTAATTCAAAGCTTTCCTCGAAATCACGGAGGTAGTGTTCTGTCTTCTCGGCATTTGAGCACAAATCGACCGTTTCTTTCTACTATTGATTTGAACATTTCTCGTCAAAGTGGAAACTCTTCTCTGTCGCAACAAAATCTGGCCCAATTTGCTTCAAAGGCCAGTATGTCTGAACTGAATCGGCCGTTGTCGAAAATAGACATCTTCTACACCGGCTCGACTAAAAACTTGGCCGAACGCAACCGAACACTTACGACAAAAAGCATCGTTGTTGAAGAAGAAGCACACGAAGCGCCACAGTCACAAATCTACTTGAGCACAATTGGTCTTCCTACTGCCGAAGATTACGTGGATACCGGTGTCAAATCGTGGCTGCACAGATTCTTGAATCAGCTCAAGTCATTTTTGGACATATCTTTGCTGAAAAGCCCGAGTTTTGTAATCCTCGCAGTTGGCGGCTTGTAAGCTTGTTTTCAATTAACGACAAACAATGTTTTCAATCTTTAGTTTGACTCTTGCGGCGTTCTTCATTCCTTTCATGTAAGTGTTAAAACTGTTTAATCAATATAGGTTCTCCAATAATACTTCAACACTTTCAGGTACGTTCAGCAATTTGCACTAAGCAAAGGAATCAGCAAAGACAATGCCAAATATTTGGTCACAATAATTGGACTAGTGAATACGGCAGGACGTGTTATTTGCGGTGGCATTGCTGATTCGCCAAAAGTCGATCCACTTGTTTTGTCCAATGTGCTGATTATTTTGGGCGGCATTGCAACAACTATCTTGCCCTTCTTTGATGGCTTCGTTGCTTATGTTGTTTATTGCATTACATTTGCGTTGGGAGTCGCTGCATTTGCTGCGTTGCGGTCTGTAATTTCGGCAGATCTGTTAGGCATGGAAAGATTAACAAACGCCTATGGGTTCTTGATGCTTTTCATGGGCGTTGCAGCCTTGATCGGCCCTCCATTTGCATCGTTTCTCCGAAATCAAACGGGATCATTTGGAGTCGCTTTTATTGTTATGGGCTGGTAAGTGAATTTACTTGATTTTAAATGTTAACAAAAGAACTTCCAGTTTCATGACATTAAGCGGCATAATTTCTTTGCCATTGCGTCGAATCAACAAATGGGAAAGAAAGCGCGACGGACTCGATGTGGACGAGAATGCGAAGCAAGTTGAGCTTGAGCCACTCAACAATTAATAGACGTAGTGAACAAACTCAAATCGGTCTTCCTCAGTGCCATTACACAAATGCAATACTTGGTAGTTGAATCACAAACTAGCTCTTCTCATTCGCTCAAACAACTTTCGAACTTTCATATTCACAATTCAATCTATCTGCTTCAATCAATTGAGCTTTAAAGAAAGTGTCGACGCATTAAATTCTTCTAGCAGTAAATTCACTTGGTAGGACAATTAGACAGGTTTAATCTTTAACTTATCAGTTATACTGCATTTCTTCTCATTTATTGCCACGGCTTCTTGTGAGCGGTTTACACCAACATGTTGCCTTTCTCGGTTATTTCAACTTGCCGCATTTTTGTAATTAGTTGTTGATTTTACTCGTGTTTACAATGTAAATAAACTATTTTCAAATTGAAATGATTCGAATGCTTCTTTGTTTTTAGTTTTAAAACGTCGGTCACTTCGAGTGGAGGTTAGCGCCGTCGAATCCAATTAGACCAAATTTGAAAGTCTTGTTCCGCGTCATTTGGAGATTGTTGAATAATAACAGTGTCCTCAAGTCAGCCGGTATTTGGTTACCGCAAAGCAAACTCGACTGCAATTAAGAGATTATGTTTGCGTGACAAAAAATAACTTTCACCTCAAACAGTTTGCGCCTCAACAGATGTATGAGACGGCAAAATCAAATCGAGCGGCCAGTCATCTTTTGTGTAAAAAAATTGCCTGTATGCGTGGCCCACGAAAGTCATCGTCGGCGTTGCGCATCTCCGTTTGTTGAATTTTATGCGATTGCCCATTTTGTTAGATTGCTTTTTCTGGAAAGCGCTGAACACTTCTCGATCTTCCACCAATACAGTATGCATCCAGAAGAACTTTTAAAGGCTATACCATGCTTTAAGTTTTTTGCTCATCAGTCAAATTTCAACACTCTTCACGAATTCGATAGCTTTCGGTCTAAAAGTTGAGTGCTTTAAATGAAAGACGTGCGGAAGCATGGAAATGGTATGCCGAAAATGGGCGGAGTAGGAATGGTCACTCAGTCCTTTATTTGGTCGCGGGCTTGGGCGCCGGACCTAAACGCTTCTCAAATCTGCTCACTTGTGATTGAACTTTGCCAAGAATTCTCGTGTCTTTTTACGACGTCAAACAATTCATTCAAACAATTGAATCGTTTCAATCAATCGTTTCAATCGCTTTCTAACTTTAAAGTTATTTGTTGCGTGTGTTGTTTACAAATTGACATTCTTAAAAGTTATTTCAAAGCTCACTAGAACGAATTTAGGGTTTACTTTATCAAATCGATCAAATTCTATTCGGACTCACAAAATGCGTTTGAGTACGGTGGCTACTTGCTGCTTGCTTGTCTGCTTGTCGGTAAGTTTTATGGCCTTTGAATGCGATGATCTTGGCAGATAATTTATGATCGCAATTGTTTTAGGCATGTTCCTCGGCCGCGAAGATCGTAAATTACAAGTTATATGAAGGAAATGGTAAGTTTTTGGGCACTCTCGTCAAGCACAAGACGTGTCTTTCGATTATGCGCTGACCATAGGGGATTTGGCTAACGAAAATCTGGTTAGCGCCGGACGCAAATTCTTTAGCGTTTTGTTAAAAGTAAAGTGGATTTTTCGCGGCGTCAAAATCAGCGCCTTTCACTTATGCGGCGTAAAAGACCAATTCCGCAAAAGCCAAAATTGAAGCTTATTTTCAATCAATTCCAGCCAAGGCCACAAATGATTGCATTCAAAATGCGGTGGAAAAGTTCCGGCGCCAGACTTGCTTGCAATTCCGTCAGCAGCCTACAGCTCTCGATGCAATTTCCGTTGTTGAGTCTGGGTAAGTTTAATTAGTTAAACGCGCATTAATTGCCCTCCGTTGAAGTTACTGCAACTATCGCGACACCAACAAAACCATCCATTTGGGAGCTTCGTGCTTGAATGTAAGGCCGGTTGAACTGTAAAACTTCTAATTAACCAAATTGACCATCTGGCTCGATGCAACAATGCGGTGTTGACCGATGCTCGATTTGCATTTTTGCACAACAACATTACTTTATTTGTCAAAACACTCAACCACACTTGAATTCTAGGGCGACACCTGCGATCGGCTCTTTGCACAGTCGATTTCCAACGAACGTGTCTATGGCAATACAATTCGTCACTTGAACTTGAAATTCAACTGCACAAGTGAGTTCTATTTGAAACAGTTGCATAAATACACCTAAAATGCTCTCAAAGATTGATTGCGCAAAAAAGCAATTCTTGCAACTCATAAGCTTTAATTAGTCGAGTGCTCGGCGAACAAATCCAAATCCAAAAATAGGCGGTTATCGAGAGGTCAAACTCAGCGGTGGATTAATATACCTGCTTGCTAATTCGAAGTTATTGACCGAAACAGAACCACTTTTTAGTATGCTGTTGTTGAGGCGATTCAGAGACAAATCCACTGTTGAAATAACATTTTGGCTGATCGACTCAAGAGCCTTAAACGCGCTTTTGACAAACGTTTCAAGAGCTTGGCAGCTGTTTGTCAAGTGGGCGCTTTAGTGTGCCAATTAATTTTAATTAATATGATGAGGCGAGAATGATGAACGCATTTGAATGCGGTTGGAATCTTTATTTCTAATTCATTGCTTGACGCCTTTGTTGCTTTGGCGCATGGCTGAGAAAAGTTTTCATTTCCGTTCGCTGATTATGCAAATTTGCGCAGGCGCAATCCCAATTGTCTGAATGGAAGGCCAATTAAGAACCGTGGATTCCATAATTGACCGTTTAGGCGCTCAACTTCTCCGCAAACGTCCACGATGATGAGCAATAGACTCGGGCCGAATTTGTTTTGATGCGCGCCTAACCCATGGTTATGGCGCAATTGGAGCCCGACAGATGTGTTTGGGGACTTCAATCAACGCTAGGCGGAAACGTCCGAACCGTTTAGGATAGCGGTAGCCAATTTGTTCAGATTAGGCAGGCCTGTCATCGCTTCCAATTCCTTTGGGTCAACTTTTGACGGGCTGCTTGTGCGCCAATCTCCAGAATGCCCATCAAAGTTTGCGATTTGCAACAAGGGCCTTAAGAAATGAATTGTGGAGTTGCAAGGCTACAAAAATTCGAATGTTGTTTTTGGCGTTCGCGTCGAGAATTCGATAGGCTTGGCTTTCGACTGCGCCTAATGCTCTTGACTGGACATTTTTGTCTTGGCCAAACATCGACGGTCAGCTGATCAAATTTTCGGAAAAGGCAAACAGTGGCTAAGCTGCTCTGCCAAGTCAGCAGCCAAATTTGAATGTGTCGGGGAAGTTTGTCTACTTGAATACCTTTGTCGTCGGGCCGCTGAGCGCAAACATGATTCAAGCAGCGGTTTTTGGGCGTTCGATCGCTACCTTTTGTTGGTCCGAATGTTGTTGAGGAGAAGGGCAGACTTGAGTAGCCGTCCACTTGAACTCCAACCCAAATTGGGGATGAAATCGGGCGCTTGTTGTTGAGTGCCGACAGGGTCGATCACTTCAATTGTTTGTTTGGCGTAAATGTCGATCAACCGCAAAACAACAACGAGCACCAATTTAAACTGGGACGATGACGGCAATTCGATATTGGTGATTGCCGAACGAGCATTCCTGTTTTGAGGCCAACTTCGGTCTTTTATTGTCAAGATGGAGTGGCTTTGCGCTGATCACTGTGCTGGGTGCCGCTGAAGAGCGGATTTAGCTTCCAAATCTGAGCGCAAACACAATAACCTCTTGTTTGTCTAAAATGGACTGTCTAGAAAGGACTCAAACTGACACAGAACAAAACACTAATTTTCTTTGAATGCTGATCTCAACAAATGCATCAAATTAACGATGATCGCAAACGACCACATAAAAATTTGAATTTGGAGCTCGCGTGTTCGGCATTTTTTGCCAAAAAAGAAAGGTCATTTGGCGCTTAAATGCTTCGATTAACAAATGCCGCCATCCCCATTTCCGCACACTTGACCATCAATTGCCGACGATTGTAAATGGAAGAACAGAAATACAAAAACATAAACACTAACAGCATGAAACAACATTTTCAGACAAGTGCAGTACGGATTGTAAAAATGGAGCAAAGATGACAGAAGATTGCAAGTGTGAATGTGGATACGGATTCAGTGGCCAGACTTGTGAACAACTTGCTCTCCGACAAGAATTCACCGATGCTTCTTGTGGAATTGTTTCCAATGACAAAGATGGAGTTCTTCGCTTGAGGTATGAGCAAGTCAGTTAAATTGCTAATTTGTGTTTCTAATTTAGCACTCATCCAAATGCAATGCCAAAAGCAACTTTCTGCCAATGGCTCATCAAAGCAAACGAACAAGAGATCATCGAGTTCGAATTTGTTGACTTGGACTTGAACTACGAAAACGCTCACCCCGGCCAAAAGTGTGCAGACAACTTGCTTGTTCTTGGAGTCAGCGAAATTGAGAACCCGTAAGCACTGAATGACTCAATCGTTCCTAACCAAAAATTATAGAATTCCATGCAACAAAGAATCCCGCGCCACACTTCGACGTCATTATCGCTCTGACGGCGACTGGATCTTGTTCACCTTGTCTACGAACACTTGGAGCCGTGCTATGCATAAAGGTCCGATGATTAAGTACCAAATCTTGAGCCCACAATCAAACAAGGAAGTCCGTTCATTCAACAAAGACTACATGAACAATGACCAATCGATGTTTACCCGTGGCTTTGTCACACTTGCCCTTCCTCTGCTCTTGCTCAAAGCTCTTCTCTAATCAACAATGCACTTCTCTCAAAATGCTTTTTGTTGCTTTAACTCGTCTACTTTTCAATAATGTGCGGATCTCTCTGTCCAGTGTTTTTTAGAACTGTTTTTAAACAAAAATGAAATGCAAATAAGCGTTTGGCTCACTCTGTTTTCGACTCGAACAAAAATACTCTCATCTTTGTTTAGTCTCTTTAATCTTTGTTGTAATCATTGAATGCGATTTGAATAAATTTAATTTACAGTTGAAAACAAAGTTAAAGCATGTGAATCGAATTACAAGAGCGTAAATAAACAAGTCATTTAAATGACACACAATGAGATTGTTTTAACTGTGTTCTTGAAATAAAGCTTGCAAGTAGTAAAAGGTGCTAATTGTTCATCGGCGTCCAAACACAGCCCCCATGAAATTAAAGTCTTATCGGATCGGAATTTCTGTACGTTGCGGACAGCGTATGACTCACGCAAAGAAAACAATGCTGCCTGCTCACCAGTCGTAGCTACATTGCACGCAAATAAGCGCGCATTTTAATCCAAATTTGTCCGCATTCTCGATCGAAATCCTTCGATCAAAATGTCAACCACACTCAATTGATCGATAACGAAAATCCAGCCGACTTAGATCCACTTGTTTCGGGCGCCAAATTTTCCAAACAAACTCCAAGATGTTGCGCTTTTTCCGACGCCAACGTCCTGTTCAGGAGTCGGATTTTCAAGAATTAAGGGAAAATTTTGAGCTCAATCCGGTAAGTCGGTCTAAGAACTTAAACTTAAAACTAAGTCTATTTACGTTTAGTCTGTTTCTCACGGCGTTCCGCGCAATGTCCATCGTTTGGCAGCCGATTCCGTGCTTGGATTGACCGCCGTGATTACAAAGCAAGGTTACTTGGAGTTGTAAGTATTTCTATGCATTTTAAACAACCTTTGTTCGCTCTAGATACACAACAAGTGGAAATAAACGTGTTTTGCTCAAGAAACTCGGCAGTCTAAGCAGTTTTTTTGACTTTGTTGAAGGAGAAAAGCTTCTTTTGGTCATATGCGCTGCCAATCCATCAAGCGGTCTTCCGGAAGCATATCATTTGATTGACACTGACGGGAATAATCCTTGCTCAACAACTTGCCGTTCAAGTTATCTGCCTCAAGCCAAATGCTTTACAATTGCCGAGTTGCCAGATCAAAATGGAAAATGTTTGTTGACAGGCAATGCAAATGGAAGTTTGTGTGTGGCAACTTTGAAAAGGAATAGTGATCAGCTGGACTTTACTGAATTGACTTCAATACCTGAGCTTGTACCTGATCTGTAAGTACTTCTTCTGTTGTTTCTAAATATATTATTGCTTTCAGGCCAGAAAACAAGTCTTATGATTTCACGCATATAAGAGCATCAAGGAGATTTATCTTCTGTTGCTTTCAAAATTCCTTCGTTGTTGTTTTGTGTGCAGAAACGAGGCAGCTTTTGAAAACCGTTGATTTGCCTTCAAAATTCACTGTAAGTTGATTTCATTTGTTCTGTAAAGGCTATGTTTTTAGGCAATTGATATCAATGAAGCTTTACAAACTGCTATTTTTGTTTCCACTGAAATGTACATTTGTTTATCTTTGACTAATTTGAGTACGATTTCTTCGAAGACCACAACGAGATCGTTTGAAAGAACTAGTTTTTACCAAGTCGTTGTTTCGGCCAGGCAAATAGAACTTGATTGCAACGATTAATATTTTTCATTTGATTTAGAACTGATGAACCAATTTTGTTATCGACTGGCATTCCGGAATGCACAATAAGAAGAATAAGCAATCTCACACTGACAACTCAAGATGAAGCGAGAATTTTTGCTTTGGCTAGTGAACTTTTTGATATTCGCATAGTTTATGAAAAGTCTACTGATTTGGATAAGAGTGAGCAACAATTTGTAACAAAATGTGATTTCTATGTTTAGGGAAAGCGACAGCTGTTCTTTTGTTATGCGAACATGAGATTATTGCAATTGACTTGATGGATCAGCAATACAGATGCATACCGTTGAATTTCTTACAATGCGTTGACTCGTCTCCAATTACAACTATTCAAGTACAGACAGTGACCAATAAGGAATTGTTGCAAACATCAGCGAACAGTCAATATTCTGCGAGAAGACATTTATTTGGCGACGAGAAAAAACAACAATTTGATGATGAACCGAGAAGCTTGATTTTTACTGGGTGAGCTTACAGCTTTCAGTGCTTTGAACGTATTAATTTAACTTAAATTTTAGGCATCAAAGTGGAGACATTTTTATTTGGGACATGGCAAATGGTGATCAGCGTTTACTGCAAATATTCAAGTCAACGAACTATTTGGGAATGTGTGATGATGAGTGCGCCGACGAATCGTTTGAAGAAGCTCAGATCGAGGAAGACAGCGCCTTTTCCATTGAACAAACTGATTATCATGATTTAAATGAAGAGTCTGGGTTTGTTGACTGGTTAGGATCTCCGTCAACGATGTGGAAAAGCTCGAAATCAAAGCGTATTCAAGAGGTAACTTTTAATTTGTTTGATAATTATTAATGTTTTTAGATTGGTCTTTATGATGATCGTTGCGAGGACGACAGACTTGCAGTTGAAAGCTTTTCTTATTCTGATCAGTTAAACTTGATGGCATGTGGGCTTTATGGTGGAACTGTTATTGTTTGTTCAACTTCAAGCGAAACCAACTCCACAAGTCATCTGGAAAACGTTGAGCTCAAATTTGTCAACGCAAAATTGGCAGAAAACGATCAATCGAGCGTACATCATGAACCGCTTCGAATACAAAAGTTCGTCTCAGTGGTCTACTTCAAAATTTAAGCCAAAACCACACATCCTATGCATTTTGCCTCAAACGCCTATACGAACAATTGACATTTCTGAAACTTCTGGCCTAATTGCAGTGGGATGTTCAACGGGAATTGTTGTTTTTGACGCTTCTGCTGGCAAGATTATTTTCTCCAAGAACTTTTTAAACTATCAAGGTAGCTTTTGTAATCAAACAAGATTTAATTAAACAATCAAAACAATTTCAGGAACACAATCTGTTTTGGCCGGCGAAAAACCGCTCAATCGTTTGAAAACAATGAAGCAGACAGTTCGCAAAACATTTAGAGGCAGATCGCTTCGGATGTCACGAGTAATTAACATGAAATAAGTTCTCAAGTATATTTTGATGTTTAGGTTGGTAATCATCGACCAGTTGAGAGACAAGTGGAATTTCGTGACACGAAGCAGCCATCCAACAACGGCATCAAATGTATTCGTTTTCACGAAAGTCATGACGAACGGAGTTTTATGTTTGCTGGAACTGCTCATGCTGTTATTTATATGTTTGAATTTGAGAGCAACGATTCTTGCTATTTGTGTAAAGAGATTAGATTGTCACACTGTGCTCCAGTCATTGACATTAACTTTATTCAAGTAAGCACTTTAAGAGTCATGATTAAAACGACTTAACTCAATTACAGCTTGAAAATCAAACAAGAATGATGGTCTTTACGGAAGAGCAAATAAGATGCTTTGTTGTTGAAAACTTGCGTTCTGCTCGTTTCTCCTATAAAATAACAGCCAAATGTGGTCTTCGTATAAAGCAAGCGAGCATTTGCCACACGAACGGTCCATACAACTACTTAAATATGCTATGCAACGACGGATCTTTACTTGGAATGTCGACAACAGACGTGAGAATAAAGACATCTAAACAACTTATAAAAGTAAGTTCAAGCCTTTAAAGATGTCGTACGACTTATTTGCAGAGCGATGATGTTATCGGGATTCGATTATCGGCCATTGGCGACAACGGTAATGTAGCATTCGTGGAACATAGCGGCTCTACATTAACTTATTTTGCAACTTTAAATCATTAGAACAGTTCACTTAACAGCTCAAACATGTCAATTCTGCTTTAAATACTTAATCAAGCTACCCAATTGTCCAAACTGCCCTGTGATTTGGCTTTCTTACTCAATGCTGTCAATTAACTTATCCAATTTGCCTTAACATTCCGAACATGAATAAAGTTATAAACAATTCCACGGATGTCGAACACGTTTTTCAGGAAATTTATTTCTCGTAAAAATTGGCTGTACAAACAGTTCGGAGCCTACAGAATTGGTATTTGTCAACATAAAGCAAGTGTAAAACAACAAAAGTTACAAGTTTGTTTCATTGGCAACCTGTATAAAACGCAGAATTAGCATAGAGCAAAGATAGTCAGACAAAGACGTAAAGAGACACGTGGTTTAAACGACGTTCTTGCATAAACAACAATAACTTTTGCTAACGATTCGGACCTAAAGCTTAGATAACAATAAAGTCTCCACATATCTACGCTTAATATTTATAACACACGACGGCATTTAAAGTTAATAAAGGGTAATTAATTTGCGAAATAGAGATCAGCTGCAAAACCATGGAGGATTTCATTTCTTAGAGTACACCTGTTTGATTTCCTTTTCATACGCCTTCTCGATGCTCTTGCGCTTCAACTTTAATGCTTCGGTGAGCAATCCGCTTGCCGGTGTCCACGGCTCGTGGCACAAGATCAGTTTTTTGGGCGTCTCAACTCGAGTAAGTTTGCCTAAAGTGAAAGTGTTACACTAAATAACTATTGTTGAACTTCATACTTGAAACGGATGATGCCAAATCCTTTGCCAAAATGTCAGCCAATTTGCTGTTTTTGCACAATTCCTCAAAACTGCCTTTGATGCCGTTCTAAAAGTGTAATTACATGTTTGTTACCGATAAAAAGCAGTACCTCTTGAGCCAATTTCTCCAAATTCTTGACGTTCGGCACAACCATTGCAATCAAGTAGTCGTGTTCTGAGTTGCCGTAAACGCAGATGTTGTCAACCAACGAGTTAGTCAACAATGTAGTTTCGACTCGGCCCAATGAAATGTATTCGCCGTGTGCTAACTTGATCAAATCCTTCTTTCGATCTAAAAGGAGTTGAGATCATTTTGATTGGGTTTTAAACAGTTACCGATAATTTTCAAAGATCCATCTGGTCGGAATTCACCAATATCGCCGGTTGCAAAGTATCGTTTGCCTCCAAGCTTGATAAAGTCTTCGGCAGTCTTTTCTTCGTTTTTGAAGTAACCGAGTGCAACATTGTCTCCGTGAATCAAAACTTCGCCTTGAGGTTTCTCATTATGAGGCGAGTATCCGGCTTCAGCCCATTCACGCAATTTGATTTCACAGCAACGAAGAGGAGGTCCGACAGCGCCTGTGCTCAAATCGTGTTCATCGGCCAATGTTGCTCCTCCGCAAGTTTCAGTCAAACCTAAAGAACAAACTTGTAAGGCAGTTTAAACTAATTCAAATGGCTACCATATCCTTGAACGACCGGACAGCAAAAGCAAATGTTGATGAATCGCTGTGTTTCGGCATTCAATGGAGCTCCGCCAGACAAAACACATCCGAGATGACCACCAAGCAATTTTCGAATACGGTTAAAGATCAATCTAGAAATTGAATGTGTTGAAAAGCGTTGTTGAGTACAATCACTTACTTGTTCATCACCAAACTTGAATAACCTTCTTCGTAACGTGCTCGTTTGCGTTCATAACAAATGCGGAACAATTCACGCAACAACGGGTTCATGTCTTTGACCTCTTCAGTAACAGCCTTGAAGATTCGATCAAGAACAGCAGGAACACAAGCAATCAATGTGGGCTTCAAAGCACCGCAATCTCCTTTTGTTCCTTTCTTGATCTTTGGTGCTCGATCAAACAACGTTTGTGCAGACGAGTAGCCAATGCGTGCACCTTTACTGAGAACAACCAATTCAGCACAGACTTCAAGAATGTGAGCAAGTGGGAGGTATCCAATGTAAATGTCATCTTGACCAACCTACAAACAAATGTGTTTTGAAAGCTTTTAAGGGTTAATATACCTGTAACACATTGCCTTGACCAGAAATTGCCGCGATGATGTTTCGATGGGATAACATAACACCCTTTGGAGCCGAAGTTGTTCCGCTGGTGTACATGATCATTGCTAAGGTCGTCGGGGTCTGGTTTGTCTTCAATTGGCTCAGCTAAAACTAATCAGCTAACTTTAAAAGTGCAAGTATTTTAATTACGTTCATATCCGTTTTCAATCAAGTCGTCAAACGATTCCAGCTTTCTGCCTTCAAACAAATCAGCCACAGCGTCCGTTGCATATCCGTCGTCGCCATCAACTCGCTGGTGTTCTTGATAGTAGACAATAGTGTGCAAATCCGGGCATGGCTCGAGTGTTTTGGCCACTTTGCGAAGCAAAGTTTCGAGTAGTGAAGAGAATTTTGGCATCACATTCTTTCAATGCATGCAAAACTGCCTCATCTCCCAAAGTTGCGTAAACTGTGATAACTGAAAATACAGGTTATTAGTTGCTTGTTTGCATATTAGTTTAATTATTGAGTTACCTGGCAATCCAACCTTGAAACACGCAATTGCAGTCTGCATCCACTCTGCTCTCGTCTCGGCAAAGATCACAACATGTTCTCCCTTCTTCAAACCAATTTCTTGGAACCATGCAACAATGCTGTCAATTCGGTAGTTGACTTCCTCAAATGTGTCGAACTGATATTTGCCGAGTTCCAGATGCATGAATGGTTTGCCATCTTGTTGGAACTCTTCGCCGTTCAACAATTCGCGTGTTCCCATGCAAGGCAAATCTTCATATTCTTCAGCTGATTTGTCCCAAACGTCGCCAAGAGTTTCGCAGCCTTCATAGACATTGGTAACCAATCCTTTTGCCGAGTCGACGTGACGCCAATCAGAAGATGGATCGTTGGCTTTAACTGGTCGCGCCTTAAAAGTAACAGATTAAACAGTGCTCTAAAATGATCGTTTACCTTGACGCTTTCAGAGATTTCGCGTTTCTTTTCTGGATCAGCAAACAATTTGAATGGAAGAAAGACTAGTGCATCGTAGATTATGAAAAACACGGTCATGAAAGCATGCAGTCCAAGCAGGTACAGAGGCTTCTCTTCGGCCAACGTCTCCTCCAAACGCTTTCTGTTGTCCATTTTCAAGCGTTTGCTGAAATCAATAAATATAAACCTAATAAACACAAGCACACACGCAATTGCATAAATACGAACGAATCGGTTGAAACCAAAGAACTCAAAGCACAGATAAAAGAAAACCGTTTATCGAACAAACTCCTTCGACACAACAATATTTTATAGAAAATAGGCGCTAAACTGACGACCAATAAATTAAACCAAATCGATCAAATGTGGAACTAAAAAACGACTAAATCTAACCGAAAAACGGAAATAGCAGGGCGATAGCATCAGCTGGCCGGTCTATTTCTCCTTTCGATTTTTTTCCAAATAGCTCTGAATTGTGGACCCTAATTCCTGGACTGATGGTAGCTTCGGAAGCTCGTAGTTCTGATCAAAGTAGACCCCCGTGTAAATGCCAGCCGCCAGGCAAAACAAGTTTGAGGTAATGCCCATTGAACTCTTAAACAGTTTGGATTAAGCAACCGAACAAATCAACCGAACAAAGCATGAATTAACGCCGAAAACTTAGCAGAAACAATTGGCCAAAAAGAGAGAGCAGGAAACCTTCCAAAAATGAGACAAAACAACTTGTTTACGCTTTCGATAAATTCCGTTCCGCCGCTGCCCTGAGAGCCAGCAAAATAAAAACAGGGGCTTTCAAAAGCCCCAACTTATAACACGTCAAAATAGCGCAAATTTTGAAACCACGTTCACAGTTAATTTTGAGCAACGTTTAGAACACCTCACTGGTAGGGAAAGCGGAACGTCTTTGAGGAGCATGTAAACACGTCGCCAGAAAAATAACAAACGGCAACTCACTTTTTGTGAATCAAGAGCAAAAGCTGACTCATTCGAAAATGTGGCCGAAAACAAGCAAGCTGCGCAAGCAGGAGTGACGCTCGCGTTGATTTGTAACCAAACTAAGCGCGCCGTTTAATGGAGAGCGCGAAAAATAAGCATATTGACTATAAAGGTGTGCAATGTTCTTGACCGCCATCCTAGACTGTAAATTTTGAGGTGTTTGGCTTTGGGCCCGTGAGAAGAAATCAATTTTTGAAAACACGTGCATTTTATCTCTGCGTCACCCTTATTGACTGTACTCTTTCGTAAACATTAACGTTTGCAATCAAACAATCATGCGATAAAGTAATGATAAGCTCTTAACAGACTTTTGTTCTTAGCCGACTTTTAAATTACAGGTTTGGAGCAAACAACGTGTTTTAAATTGCATTTATTCAACAGCTGTACAGTATCTGACTAGTCATGTTATTCAATAATTACAGTTGCAAGTTAATAACTTCTATAGATCATCTGTAACCACTAAGACCAAAACCGTCGTCCATAATTAAAGTTGTGTATTTATGGTGGAGTTTCTTAAGCAAATAATGACTCTACTAATTATGCCTTTATTATGCCACTTGAATGGCAGCAGACTGTTAATAAGAAAACACTTGAGAGGAAATAAAACAAAGTTTCTTAATAAACAGATATCATTGGAATTGCACAAGTAAATGATAACTTTTAAAGTAATGATGTGGCAAGTGTTTTTGAAATGAATGAGTGGGTGATTGTTAGTCGAGAAGAGGAATAATAATAATTAGAGAGAATAGCACCATAGAGACTGTTGCTGTTTGCTTGAATGTTTTTGATTAGGCAAACGTTTAAGCGAACAACAACTTTTAAAGATCAAACAAAAATCTGCGTTCTTTGTCGACAATTAAAGTATTACGTCTTAGAGGTGTGAAACACCTAATTGCTTCCGGAGACAAATAAACAGTGCGCATTTGCTTACGCCATTAACAGACTTTGGTCAAATACAATTAGACTAACAGAGATACCCATTATTAGTTGAGAGATTGTTGTTTAAAAGCATATCCACTGCGTTGAGTTTTATACAGTTTCCAGCTACCGTAATCTATGAGAATGAAAGAGACATCGGGAGGCAATAAAAATTTAACAACAAGACACATAAGCATAAACAAAAAGATGAGCAAAAACAATCACGTATAGTAGCGCTTCGTCACCCTGCTTCGTCTATCCCTGATCTTCTTACCGTAACACCAAAACCTGCATTTCTTTGTGTGGCAACAGTATCTGAAAAAAGAAGTTTAGTTCCTCGTACTTTGAAGTCGTGTTCATTTCAGTCTATTTATGTTCGGCTACTTTGTTTCTCCATAATTATGTGTTTGCAAAAAGTGCGTAAAGAGCGACTTTTAAAAATCAAAGAGTGAGCTGAATTTAACAGTAATTGTGGTCGTGTGTGTTCCAAGCTCACAATTTAGATTCTATTGATCACTTTTAAAGATTAGTTTTTCTGTTCAGATCATTAGAACTACTTGTAGCAAAGGTGAAAAGATTAAACACTTCTATCTATTGTTTGAAAAAAATTGCTTTAAAGACTTACTGTTCGTGGATTTGTTCCTGTTCTAAAGATCTATTACACAGGAGTTCGGCGAGTTTTTGAATATTATATACATGTGTTACCGTGCCTAGAAATTGATTAATTACTTGGATTTACTTTGGAAACTCACCATTAAAGCCAAATGATTCGTGTAAACAAGGTTCGCGTTGGCCGGGATAAGTACATACTTGATTTATAAAATCCCGGTTATTTTCTATACAACTGTCTGGCTCGTCTGAATCAAATGTTAAAACTCTGAGTTGTGGAGCGGCGGAGTTTAATGTAACAAAAAGAGCAGTCATTAATGCGTGTAAAGCTCCCAATAGCATTTCTTTGACCATGGATTTGATTGGCACACCACTAAAATGCACCTCATTAAAATAACATTTCCGCTCAATTGTTAGCACGTATTGTGAAGCGAATTTACACAACAATGAAAGCACGCTATAAATAATTTTCATTGAAATTCGAAATAATAGGCGGCCAGTTAAGATAATAGAATTGCACTGCCCGGTTCATTTACACAAAATGCCAAACCTGCAATTGAAAACGGGTATGGTAGGTGTTGCGCAAAACGCAGGTGTGGCCCACTCAAGAAACGCATTTCGAGCGAGTTCAATGACTTCAACAGATTCAAACACGTAAGAACTTCCTGTATAGACAGCTCGGAGACCACAAGGGAGTAATTTTTTTTTAATTTTTTTTTATAAAAAAAACCCCTTTTTTTTTTTAAATTTTTTTTTTTCCTTTTTTTTTTTTTTTTTTGCCCACCAAAAAAAAAAAAAAAAAAAATCTTTTTTTTAAAAAAAAAAACAAAACCCCAAAAAAAAAAAAAAAAAAAAAAAAAAACCCCCCCCCCCCCCCCCCTTTTTTTTTTTTTTTTCCTCCCCCCCCCAAAACCCCCCCCCCCCCCCCCCCCCCCCCCCCCCCCCCCCCCCCCCCCCCCCCCCCCCCCCCCCCCCCCCCCCCCCCCAGAGGCACAAAGTTTATATATTTTTTAGAGAGTTGTAGTAAGCGGTAATTATTAAAGGTAAAAGGGAGCTGGACTAAGACGCTTAGCGCTTACGTTCCTTGCTTTTTCCCGTTTAATTGCCAGCTTTTGAAAGATTTGCTGGCTGTCCAAGCAAACGACAAATGGGCGTGACTTACTTGTTGATTTTGTAGCACGGCATTGTAGGGTTCCGCTTTTGTTCAGCTTGGCACCTCTTCCCAATCCTAAAAACCACAGCCTATAATTGTTAAACCACGATACAAATTGTCTACAGGCGCTAAATAAAGAACAAACGCCGCGTGAATACCGTATGCTGCGAAGAGTTTTAAAACCCACGTGAAGAAACAAATCAATGAATGTGAAAAGTAGAAAAGCAAATGAGCGCGTCTTTGAAATTATTGAAAAGCAGTTGGGAATTTGCCCAATTACGGGTCATTCAGAAGTTTCATATTGTGTGTTCCGGATTTAATTGCAAGCTCTTGTTTGTGGAGCGTTTTTTGAAGATTCGCGGGGCAACGTTGATTCATTGGTAACAGATGATTAATTGAATTAAGTCGCAGAAGGCTCGTGAAGGGCGAACGCTTGAACTTTGTACTGTTCCGCAAATAGATCCACACAAAGATTATTGAAACGTGTGTCCTGGCAGTTGGCAGTAAGTTGGTTTTTGGTATGCATTGTTTGAAGCGTGGCAAATGAATGCCGACGAATACAACCCACTTGTAGTTTACGCAACTCCTCGATATTTGGGTTCAATTTGGTTCAATTTGTGTTTGATCCTGCATTCCCGTGAAGAATGGACTCTCAACCGACTAATCAACGGCCATTCATCAAGCGGGGGCTATAGTTGTGATGACTTTTAAAAATAAAAGTTATGAATTGTCCGCTGATGTGACTCTTGTTGTTTTCGGTATGCGTGAGCGGCTATACCGTTTGGTCCTTGAATCTGTTCAATTTACTAAAAATAGCCGGATGCGCTGTGCGAAAAATGCTAATAATGTGCAGAAACCAGAGTGCCTCCCCCAACTTAATGCAACACTTTGCAGCTATTTTTATGTCGACAATTTCAGAAAAAGCATAACACAAAAATGAAAACATTCAAACGAGTTCTTAAAAGTTTTATTCTATCAAATTCTTTAAATTGCAATTAATTCAAACTTGCATAAATGCTTGATTTTGATTTGTTGGAAAAGTCACGTATTAAGAATAGCACTAAGTGTGAAATTGATTTGGAGATAAAAATAGAAACAACGAATGTTTGAAATTGTTTGTGCAAATTGATTTAAAGTGTTTCTCAATGTGATTAGAATGATAAAATGCAAAGTAATCTTCAAAACTCAATCAAAACCAATCAAAGAACTATAAATAAACGTTGCATGTCATTCAGACAAACAGTCTCCAATTTGAATTAATTTTGAACAACGGCCGAAATCTCTCGGAAGAAGCCGTACAAGTCAGTCAAAGTCAGTAAATCCTCTTCATTAAAGTACAGGAATGTGAGAAAAGACGGTACTGCTCGAACGTAATGAACATCTCGAATGTCATGTACAATTGAACTCCGTGCGCGTATACACTTCATACGTTTTGCTACCATACAAACTGGCTACGGTAATTGAACCTCAAGCAGAGAGACCTGGCGGCATTTGTTTAAGCAGCCAAAATATAGCCCTAATTGAGCTTGCCATTCTGACGTAACCAACTGACGATGTGTGTGTGCAAGACGCGCAATCCCTAATTTGTGGCTCGACCAGAAGCCTTTTTTGGATCAGGAGGGTGGATAATTAGATGAGTTGAAAAACTAGCCAGTGTATGCAAATTTGACCACCAAAGGCTTCCGAATCAACCGCCAAGCAAATCGGATGACGCTCGTTTTGTAGCCACTCACTTTGTGACTTGTATCCGCTAATTACAAAAGGTTGCCCAGTTGCTTGAATTTGACGTCATTTGAGTGGACGCGGTGTTGGGGATCGGCCTACAAATGAGTCGTTGCCGAGAATTTGAAATTTGCACGTCTTAAGTTCCGGCAACAAAAGTGTAGAATCATTGCGTGTATTGTGAGCATTGAGGTTTGACAGAGCAACTAACATACGAATTTAGCGCGGAAAAAACTCATCTTTCTTAAAAGCACCATTTTTAGCTTGAAAAAGTTGCGTGTGGATTTGCAACATTGTTTACAGAAAAGACACAACAACTCATTTTTGAAGAGATCGGCACACTTTAACCGGTATGATTTAATTGCATTTGTCAACTTTGCATAAAGATTTAATTAAAAGCCTGTGATACAAATAGTTAATATTTTGATTCCGAGAACAGGTACTAAATGTGTGCAGTGGGTTTTATTATCGGAATGCCGATTTCCAATTTGTATCGTACACTTCGTTGTGAAAAACTCAGTAAAAGTAAATTGGACCGATCAAACTTTTGACAAACTACACACAAAACTTAAAGATTGACATTAATCGCCTTAAATGCTTCGTGCTTTTTGTTGTTTTCAACAAACAACTGGGCTTTGCGCTTTTGATCCTAAAGTTGTATGTCGTCTTGGCGGACCACAAAATTATTAATTATGAGTTGGGCACAATAACGCAGTAGTTTCAAAACAACCAACTTCCTTTTTGAAACACCAAAAACCTCCTCAAGTGGTCTCTAAACCTCCAATTAACTCTTTGAGTCAGATTTTAATTAATTTTTTCATTTAAGTTGACAAAGGTTTGTAGACGGCATTAAAGTTGTGTGACGAAAACGGCAAATAAGTTGATGTCATCAAATGCCAAATTAAATTGATTTTTCAGTGCTTTCAAAATGCTTAATAACTTGAAACTCTTGTTTCTTCTTCTTACGACAGTGATGCAAACAAAGATTTTGAATAACAAAGAAGAGACGAAGGCGCCCAGTGACCCGGACTTTCTCGTAACATGTGTATAAATCAGTGTATAAATCAAATCAGTGACAAATTTCCTAGTGCAAGTTGCGTCAGTTAATTGCGGATGGGCTCATTCCGGAGGCGCTCGTAATTCCGTCATTTTGCATGCTGTCCAAGTCTCCAACTCTACGGATCAGACGTGCAAATATAATCATAATGAAGTTTTTAGCCAGCAGGCATGTCGCCTGCTAATAGGTTTGGCTCTACGGCGTAAGTGCTGCCGGTTTGTTGTTGGGTGCCAGATCCGCTTACTTGCGTTGGGTGTATCGCGACGTGGATCAAGAAGACAATGCTTTTGTTCGTCAGTTGTTGCAGTAGCGGCGCTTGGCTAGGCGCCTGTTCATTCACGAACTTTTCCTGATTGGCGGCAATGCACAGCGTCGGCATTTTTAATCTACTCGTGGAATTTAATAGCTTGTTTGGTGCAAATTGACATGGACTTTTGGCTAAATGGCGCTTGTCTGTTTACTTGTTTGTTTATCATAAACCCGTTGTTCGATGTTCTCGAGATGCCACCCTCGGTTTACGATCTTATCGATAACATTTGCGTTCGGAAGCAATCATTTGAACTTAACACTACAAACACATTAATTGTTCTCTCGAAATCTGTTTCTATTTACACTTTTGTGCGTTTATTCAATTACCGAATTGACTAATTGGACTAATTAGTTTAGTTTATTTGCGGCCTATTTCGTGTTTATTCTATTTGATTGTTTTCATTGCTTGGTTGTGGGAGAACATCTGGTATTTAATCAAAACTCGACGACCACATATTGTCTTTGGCGTTTGATCCGAGCATGATGGGCCGCCGTTGAGCAGCTGAGAATCCAGACGTTTTTTGCTCAGTAGTTGTAATGAATTGGCCGGTGCATGTGTCAAATGTTGGTGTCATTGCTTCTCACGGAATCATGCCGAGCGGCCGTGGCGATTTGGGCAAAACAACGCGAATAGGAAATACCAAACTTCCCTTCCAAAAACAAGGCCCACAGGTCTCCCTATGAATTCTCCGATTTCGTTGTCCGAAAAAACATGTAAAATGGCCATTCTTTTACGCCTTCGTGCAGATGTTGTTTAATAATGGGAATTGGCGCTCAAGAAAATTGATGAATCAATTTATTGTTGGCGAGTAAAAGAAATTTGCGAATTTCATTTGTTTCCCACTGATTGGTCCAGCGTTACTATTGTTGTTCGGCGATTGTGCAAGTAAGTGTGAGTTGTCGTCTCCAAACTAACATAGCCATTGTTTAAAACTTTGTTTCCCATGTTCCGTTCGTTTGGGACGCACCAAAGTTAGTCATTTAACTTTGTGTGAACGTTCTTCAAGTTCCATTAACAGTCCTTTCGAATTCAAACATACGTTTGGGAGTTTGGATCGAAGAGGTTCCGCACATTCAACACAAGAAATGGGCTATTGGGTTGAATGATGCCGACAAAGCAGCGCGCAATTACTACTGTTTGTATTCATGTTAAGCCCGGCTTCTTCCTAATGTGCGCATCTCTGATTTGACTGTCCACTGGCATCTCGTCCGGTCACGAAACTGCGCAGTGGTCATTTTGCATATACAAGTTGTTTTGCGCGCTTGGCTTCTTTAGGACTGTTTGCTGAACGCGTGTTTTTTAAATATTTTTGGCGCTACCGTAACTTGCTGTTCACGAACACTCTGCTTTCCAGAATGGGTTGTGCAAAAACGGCCATCTTTTTGGCACTCTTCCTCAAATTACTCCTCATTGGAGCAAACTCGGACGATGGGCAACGACACAATCTGATCATCTTGCTAATCGATGGATATGGTTCGGATCTGTTCAATAAAACGGACCCAAAACTTCAAGATGCTGCATCGGAACTGATTCGGAATGGAGTTCGAGCTGACATGAAGCCAGTATTCCCAACTCAGTCCTATCCCAATTGGTATTCATTGGCAACTGGTTTGTTTTGCTTGTTAATTATTGAGCTGTTTCGTAAACGCAAAAGAACTTTAAATCTATTTCAAATTTAGGTCTTTATGTCGAAAACCACAACATGACTTCGGTGAGTTTGTAACAAGAATCAGCTGTTATAAGTGTATTGTTGCAGGACTTCATGTATGATCCAGAACGCCATGTCTTTTTCCAACGCGATCAAGGAGTAAACGATACAGACTATCAATGGTGGACCGGAGGGCCAGATCCTTTTTATTACACCGTTGGAAGAGCAGGAATAGACGTCCACTGTCATCTTTTTAGTTCGTGCCATGTACGTTTTAAAAGCTTTTAATGTAATAATATTTGATTACTTTAGCGCCCTCACGTCGACATGTGAGTTTTATGCTATTCAGTTAGCATTAAAACTTCAACTAACAATTTAAGGCTGATCAAAGTACCTCAGAATCGTCAACACAGCTTCAAAAATGAAGACACTTACGACCTGTTTGCTCATATTCCAAAAATCATGCGCCACGTTTCCCGATATCAACAATATCGTCAACAACTCGTCTTACTCAATTATCCAAATTTGGCAAAAACCTTGCGTCTTTTTGGAGAAAACAGCGATGCCGGCAAACAAGTTAGTTACAAACTCAACCGTAATATTCTAGTTGATATTTAAGGCTTTGTCGTCTGCCGATGCTCAAATTCGAAAAATCCAAGATGCGATGGTCGAACACGATTTGTTCAGCACAACAAACTTGCTAGTTTTGTCTAGTTTTGGCTTGAAGGAAATCAGCGAAGAGCAACAGTATTTCATCGAGGAGTGCTTTGCAGACGTATCCAAAGTGAAGCGTGTTGTCAATTCGTTGTCTCACATGTTTGTTTATCCAGAAGAAGGCCAAGAAGACACTGTTTATTTCGAACTTCGCGTTTGTGATCAATGGGCGATGGAAAGTGACTACGACGAGAATGAAGCTCAATTGGTGAGTGTCTACAGAAAAGCAGAGATTCCGGAAAGATATCACTGGAAGCACGCTCGTTTCATTTCACCCATTGTCCTGATTGCAAGACCGGGCGCCATTCTTCTTACGGTACATTTAAACACTATTCTGACAGTGACTAGTTTAATTTTAACTTTAGAGCCAAATTCCATCCACCGAAATTAGCGAAGCACAAGGCAGAGAACTGAGAATGTTGAGTGGATGGGACAACGAAGACGTACAAATGCAAGGTTTATTCTTGGCACGAGGGCCAGGTAACAACAAATTTTGTGCATATTAAACAATTTGGCAATTTCAGCTTTCAAACCAGACTACATCTCTCCGCCAATTGAGATTGTGGACGTCTACGAGTTGTCGTTGAAGTTGCTAGGGTTAAGCGCCAAAAATCCTCACAATGGCACTTGGGAGAACGTTGCCTGAAATGCTCTCAACTGACTGGGAACAGCCAGAAGAGGACAACTTCACAAACAATTGTTTTGCGTCAATTTCGATTCTTGCCTTCTGCGTTTTGTTAAATCGCCTTTTGTTTTAAATGACCTTGAATAGGTTTGAACTTCTTTTTGTTGTTTATCAAAATTGCCTTGCATACCGGTGTTTTTCGATTTCTAGTCTTCAGCGTTGTGCCTATTCCTCTAAAATGAACTTAGCTTGCAATCATCAAAACTGCCGGATATTCTTTATTTATCGGAGTTCTTTCATTCTCGAGTCCACCGAATGAAGTCGTTTTTGTAAATTATTTCTTATGAACTTTTCGCACTCCTTTCAACTGCCAATCTTTCTGTGTGATTGGTTCTGAAGAATTCGAAATTCCAGTTGTTTGTTTTTTATTGTTATTTGTGAGATTGTAGAGTTTTATTCGGATAAACATGCCATCTTGAAACACATTCTGAGGTAGCTTTTCAAAAGTCAATCAACCTGTTTCAAAGGTCAAATCAACCTGTTTGAATAGAAAAAACAGCCTGGAGCGATTTGCGTAAATTAAAATATGGGCGTGGACTTGACGAGAACTTGTTTATCCTTGCGGTTTGGCGCCTTCTGAAATTAGTCGATAAATCATAGAGCACTTGTGGAGAGTGAAGTTCAAGCGTGCGTAGCAGACTGACCCAGATGAACAAGTTCCACCTTCGTTGACAATCCGAAAAAAGCTTCCGAAAAATTGGCGCCGAAACTGCCTGCAAGCTAATAAAGGAATGCATCGGCGTCTTCTCGGATCTCGTTTGCTTTCACTTTTGTTGGTGAAGGGTAACGGTGATCGAATCGCCGTTGATCATAAACAGGGTGCGCTTCCAGAACTACTGATTGGTAACTGGTCATTTTGAATCCACGCGCTTCATTTGAAATATGCGTTCTTTGCGGCTACTTCTACTTTTAGCTATAGCTCATCAAGTTTACGGTAGTTTTATTGTCTAAGTTCAGTTTAATTGTTTTTGTTTAGGCGAACGTAACATCTTTTGCCCAAATAACGGGATTCCGAAATCAGATGTGAAGTGCTTGCCAGGCAAGTCGATATTTATGCTTATTTAATTAATTTCATTTCATTTTAGGCCAATCCGAAAGCAATAACGTTTGCGGCGAGGGTTACAGTTGCTATTTCTCAGGACTTAACTATCATTGCTGCCCAACCGGTGATGAGGAAGAAGACAAAAAATCACATGGCGAATGTCCTGATTACACTATTGCTTTGCTTGATTCTTCAGGCCATCCGGTTCGTTGCTCAATTGGAAATCAATGTCCAGAAGTAAGTATAGTTCAATTTGTGAAATGTTTTTAACATAATTATTTTAGAATATGTTCTGCAATGATGAAAGTCCATCACCTATTTGCTGCCAGAATTTAAGAAACGAAAATCCTCAACAAAAAGCTATTTTGCAAGCAGTAGAAGAATTTTTCAACGATGAACCTAAAGAAGCCGAGAAAGAGCCAGAATGTCCGAAAAATTCGTTGAGTATTTTGAATGAAGACGGAGAAGCTACTTTCTGCTCAACCGAAGCCGATTGCCCACAGGTTTGAAATTTAAAGTCATGCACACAGATTGATTTACGGTACTTTATTTTTAACTCGTTTATTTAGAGTGGAATGCTTTGTCACGGAAGTGGACGGAAAATATGTTGCGAATCTGTTGAATCTGTCGGCTCAACATCCAAGAAAACTGAAGCTAACTCTATTAACATTCGACCCAGTTCAACTGAATCACCAAAAACAACAACTGTCAAACCAGCGCCCAAATCAACAACAAAAAGCAGCATCAAAAGTGTTACGGATTTAATTTCTAACAAATCATCGACACAAAACACCAAGAGTGCTAAAATTGGCCTGTCCGAAGCAAGCTACAAAAAAGACACCAACAAAGAAGCCAGTCCAAAAGCCCATGCCAGTAAAACTGCCGTGTTCGATGAAAACAACAAGCCTATCAAATATGAGCCTCACGCTGCTGGCGGCTATGCCGTCTCACAGACAATCAACAAATTAAATGAGATCAGCAAAGAAAACAAGAAAGAAGTCGTTCAACAATACTTGCTTCAACAAATTAAAAGAGGATGGCCATATAACGACGAATTCTTCCGCCCACGACAAGAAAGAACAGTATTGCTTGAAAACCCGTCCACGATTGTACATTTCGACTAAACTACTAACTTAGACATCTAATAATAATAAGCCTAGAATACGTGTTGTTTCCAATAAATCATCAACTTCAAACAATAACAAGTATTTATAACAAATCCTAATAAATTTATATTCATTCTTTAACATCGGCATGTTTTCTGACATATTCTTTCAGAGCTTCCTGGCGATTCTCCTCCAACTTGCGAATGTCCGGAAACCTGTTGCCTAAGTTCAAAAAGTTAGAACAGCATTGAGAAGTTGAAAATTACCGTTTATCTCCAATGAACCTAATGTAGTATGATGATAGTGGCTGATTCTTGAGTCTGAATACGATAGCAATCGCTGTCTCGGCAATTTGATCAAAAACGTGTACGGCTCAGGAGTATCTTTAAGACGTGGAACAATCTCGCCAAAAAACTTGTCGATGAGAAACGGCTGCATGAACCACCAGCGTAGCATTTCCATTGTGTGATCATCATTGCGACCTCGATGAATTCCCAGTTGGATAATCTAAAATATTTATCGTTAAGTCGGCTTTGAACGCATAACATTATCATGACCATTTGTCAAAAACAGAATAATCACAAATACTTACTCTCTCTGCATACTGTCGACACTCTTCTGCTCGATTATACTTGAATTCGCATCGCTCTTCACGGAAAAGTCGAGTGATCATGCGTCTGAGGATTTCCAAGCGACCTTGCGGATTTTCAAAGCCTTGTGTTTTGAGTCTTTGCGGAATGTGTCCAATCGGAACTTTTATCGAGGGCAAAGTTCTTACAATCTTTGACATCTTGGCACCTGAACAGACAAGTAATGCAAAATCTATAAACTTAAAGAGCAACTCTAACAAAAAAGTTTTAAAGAGTTTTGAAATAGACAAAGTTTCACTTATAGATTTTCTGTCCCGTTCTATTGTTTTCGAGCCAAACTGTTCATTAAAAGAAATTGACGTACGAATTTGCGTGACTGCAAAAGTACTTTTTCTCAATGAACTACTAAAGCTTTCATTATATTCGTATAGTTTCGCGTTTTTACAAAATTTGACTTGCCATTCTTGACAAGACGTTATTTTCACCAGCACATTGTTTACGATGCTTTTTAGGAAAATGGGCAATGCCGAAACAAAGCCAGATTTTAAAAGAGCTGCTATTGAGTTGACTTCTCAGGCATCAAAACTTGATGATAATGCATTTTGGGATCAATTCTGGGCGGCTACCAATATACAATCAGTCAAAGATCTATTCAACATAATAACTGCAAACGACATTCGAGATCTGAAGCAGAATTCACCGACGAACTTATCGACAATTTGTTACAAAGCTGTAGAATGCTTACGACGTTCCAGAGATGCGTCATGCCCGGCTTCAGAACACAAAAAAGTTTGTTTAATTTCCTTATTTAAACTAACTGAATGCTTTAAAGGTCTTGAATTGCATTCGGCTGTTGACCCGCATCATTCCATTTATGTTTGAGGATGTTGAGTGGCGTGCCTATTTTTGGTCTCCACTTCCTTCTGATTCATCCGCATCCAACAACGTGCCCATGGCCTAGTGTTCTAATGAATGTTTTGTCTGATTTGCTGTTTTGTCCCGATTTTACAGTTGCGCCGTTGAGTGGTGGGAAGCCGGTACGCTTAATATCTTTACAAGCAATACAAGAAGTTTATCTTATTTTAGGAAGGCAACAGCGAAAAGTTGAGTTCTATGGACTCGTGTGAGTTGATTTGGCAAAGTGGAGTTGGATTCACAAACAAAACAGTCATTAATGCAACTTACGATTCAAATCGAACGGAAATTCTTAAACTTCTGCTTACTTGCTTTTCCGAAGTCATTTATACGCCAGTGGAAGGTAAATCTAAGTTTCCAATTTTTTAAACTTTGTTATTCTTTGCAGATGAAAACCGAATGCGTTGGTTGCGTCGTTTCGCAAGTGCGGAAAATCGTCACGTTTTGCCGCTATTTACATCTCTACTCAATGTTGTCTGTTCTTACGACCCAGTGGGGTATGGGTTGCCATATAATTATCTGTTGATGTCAGACTGCCGAGAACCATTAGTCCAAGCATCTCTTCACGTTCTCATTGTTTGTTTGGATCGAGACACTCAGTTGAACAGCGATGAAAGCGGTTATGTTGAGAACTTCTTTGTGAACTACTTATCGAGAATTCACCGCGAAAATGACTTCGATATTGTCTTGAAGGGCATCAGTAGATTGCTAAACAATCCTCTGCAAGGATCATATCTTCCCAACTCAACTAAAAAAGTCACTTTTCATCAAGAGCTTCTTGTTTTGTTGTGGAAGTGCTGCGAATGTAAGCTGCTGTTTAAAATGCCTTTTAAAGTCTAGCATTTAGATAATCAAAAGTTTTTGTACTATGTATTGAAGACTAGCGATGTTCTTGAAATTTTGGTGCCGATACTTCACCACATTTACGAGTCAAGAACTGATTCGTGTAAGTATTCTAAAACTTATCTCTAAAGCTTAGTAATGCTTTCCAGCAAGAGTTGGTCTCATTCACATGTGTGTCTTCTTGATTTTGTTGTTGAGTGGCGAGCGTAACTTTGGAGTTCGCCTTAACAAGCCATTCACGTCAAAAGGGATCATAAACATTCCGTTGTTCAGCGGGACTCATGCAGATTTGCTTATTATTGTAACCTTTTAAACCTCTCAAATTGCAATAACTTTTAAACATTCCAGGTATTCCACAAACTTATCACTACTGGCAACCACAAACTACAATCGCTGTTTGACTGCTTGCTGACCGTTATTGTTAACAGTAAGCATTCTTTCTTTAACGCTAATCAACAAGTCATCTTTAGTTTCGCCCTATTTGAAGTCTCTTTCAATGACTTCGGCAAACAAGTTGGTCCATTTGGTTGAAGCTTTTAACACTCCGTGGTTCTTGTTCTCGTCGCCGACCAATCATCATTTGGTTTTCTTCCTTCTCGAGATTTTCAACAACATCATTCAGTACCAATTCGACGGCAATTCAAATCTAGTTTACACAATCATTCGAAAGAGACAAGTTTTCTACCAGTTGGCAAATTTATCTACCGACGCGAGTTCAATTTCTCAGTCTCTGAAGAACAAAAAGGGCAAGATTGTTGATTTGAGCGAGAAAGCTCCTTCAAGTCCAACTCAGCCAAAAGCAAAGTCGTTGACGGTTGATGGCGAGCCGGAGAAACCAGCTTTTCAGTCTTCTTTGGCTGCAACCTCCAGAACTCAGTCTAATGACAGACAATTCGGCTCATTGGTCGGAGAATAAAAAAGCCGGAGGTTTCGTCTGAAGAATGGAATCCAACACCTGAATGGGTCGAAAGTTGGAAAACAAAGCTTCCTTTGCAGACTATAATGCGATTGTTGCAAGGTAAAATAGTCTTTATGTTCAAGTTTAAAGTTCTATATCAAATTTTTCAGTGCTTGTACCTCAAGTTGAAAAAATTTGCATTGACAAGTAAGTTTTTATTTGCAGTTCTTTAACAGCAATCACAATTTTCAGAGGTCTGACTGATGAAAGTGAAATTTTGAAGTTCTTGCAACATGGAACGTTGGTTGGGTTGCTGCCAGTTCCGCATCCAATCCTCATACGCAAATATCAAGCAAATGCTGGCACAAATAAGTGGTTTAATTGCTATGTATGGGGAGTCATCTATCTCCGAAATGTCGAGCCTCCTATTTGGTACGAGACCACAGTCAATTTGTTCGAAATCCAGAAAGTCACTTAATTTTTCAACCAAACAGCAGCTATTCCGAAACCAGTTATCTCCAATCTAACCATATTTACACAGACGTCTCACTAACTTTAATGTGCTATATTGGCATAATTCTAAGTGTTATTCAGAGTGTTATTAAGAGTGTTTTGTTCCTAACCAACTCATATGAAATTGATCCAAACAAAACATAATCTCTCAAACGTTCATTCAATCTTAATTTATTTGTGTTCCTAAACAAAGGCCTGCTACTAAACGCCATAAAGCTATTGTGTACTTAATTAGTCATCATAATTTATTTTAATTATTCGTGCTTAATGTAACTACCGGGTGGGCCAAAAAAACGTTAACACAAAAAAGTCTTTTGTCAGAAAAGCCAATCAAAAGTTTCAAATACAAACAATTTTTTGTGTTAGCGTTTTTTGATCCACTCTTATAAATCTAATCAGTAATTGTGATTTTATGTTTGAAGTAAATAAAGGATGCATTGCAGTTTATGACAGATAGGAAAACTGGCACACTTTTAAGAATAACTCCTCATTCATTGATCATTTTGGCGCAATCGAGCGGCTTATTAATTGAAGACGAGGAACCAGTTGCGTGCTGAACAGTGGTCATTATGCATTCGTAAATTAAAGTTGTCCGTCTTATCTCAAACCAATTGGTCATTCGGTTGGCGCAACAATGCCGACATTTGAATGCAATTGAACAAACTCTTAATGCAATTGTGCTACTCTCTGCAAACATCCACTTCAATCAACACTCGCTTATCAGTTTGAGCAAATGTGTTGAAGTTATGGGAAATGGCGAAAATTTGCATAAATAGATTGGAGAGCACGTTGTTGTTTGATGTGGCCGTAGTGAGTGGCTGCGCCTTTTTGGGCTAGTCAACTTGTGTGTGTGCTCACCACCCATTTTAGACCTGCGCACCAGTTCAGAGAGCGTTCATTCTCCACTTGTGGTCGGCCATTCACGCTTTGAGGCCTTGATCACTTTCGTGCTTTCCAAGTTTTCGAATTTCGACTTTCATGATTTCCACAAGTTTTATGTGCGCGACCTACAAACATGTTCGTAATGAAAACCGAGCCGGTTGATTTACGCAAATAATTTCCGCCGCTGATCTGCTCAAACAAACGGACGTGGGGATGTTTTGCTCGCACTTGTTTTGTCTTGGTCGAATTGAACCGTATTCCTGTGCTCAAGCGCCAAGCTTATGATGAGAGTGAATCAAGAAGGCGCCGGCCATTCAATTCGATGATGCATAAATGAGAGCGGTGGAGAGTTGGACATTGAAAAAACGCGGTGAGGCTGTAAAAAAGCCATTTGCTTGCGGTTCTTTCCGCTCTTTACTGCTGCCACAAAAAGCGAAAACTTTGAAAGAAAGTGAACTGGTTGTTTTTCGAACTTCTTTCCTTTATTATTGCGGCCGCTAAATGGGATGATTTAGTGGAGACTTGAGGTTTTTCAATTTCATTGGCATTCGGCCCACTTGTCTTTGCTACAAAATATTAGAACATTTATTGCTTTTAATGCTGGCAGCCCTTAGGCTAATTGGCAATAATTTCGACACTTCCTTCAGACTTTCTCGCTTTATCGACTTTTTGGCTGGTTATTTAGTGTGAGAGCAATGTTGTCGAGCAAGGAGAATTTTGTTCGAATGAACACAATTGCATATTCTCGTGTTTGCGTGCCATGTGTTCAATTCGGTAGTTAAAAACTTTATGCGCATCGATGAGGTGCGCGGTTCAAATGTCCGACGAGATCTTTATTAGCTGACCGTTTGTTGCATTTCCACTCCGACTCCATGTTTAAAAATCAGTTCATTTGTTTAGTTGTGTTGTAATATTGGGCGTGCAGTGATTTCCAACATGGTGACTAATTGATATAATTTGTTCGCGTGTCTGTCAATCAGGATGCAGCCTGAAATAAACTGTCTTTTTTCAGGCACACTTTTGTTCGAAACGGGTATTGCCAGTGAACGTCTGGCTATTCCATACAGCTTTAATTTTTCATTTGAAGTGAACACGCTGTTTGAAGCCAATGCTTTGTAGACTATATTTAACAGTTACACAAAGACTACGCTATTGATCACGTCTCCGGGATGTCAAGCTATAATTACTTATTTAAAATCGTTGTAGTCGGAGATCACAACTGTGGCAAATCTTGCATCTTGTTAAGGTTTGCAGAACAGACCTTTAGGTGAGGATTATACTTTTTTGCTTGAAGATTCTGCCTTTCTTGCTGCTTTTTTGTCAGCGCAAAAAAGCAGAATTTCAAGCAAACAAGTATAACTCGCGCTTTAGATCCGACCACATTAGCACATTGGTAAGTTGGACTAACTCGTTATTTTTTAAATGAAACAACTTGTTTAGGGCGTGGACTTTAAGTTGAAAACAATCAAACTGGGCAGAGACAAAATTAGATTGGAATTATGGGACACAGCCGGCATGGAGAAGTACAGAACTATCTACAACAGTTATTATCATTCATCTCACGGAATCGTAGTCGTTTTCGATCTCTGCAACGAAAAATCATTTGAGAACCTGGAACAGTACTGGCTGAAAGAGATAAGAAGTCATGCGCCACAAAATGCCGTTCTTTTACTTGTTGGCAACAAAGCAGATTTGGAAGGCGAGCGACAAGTTGGTTTCGACCGAGCGGAAAGGTAAGGTTTAATCAAATAAGCACTCTAGAATGTGAGTCACCTTTTGCGTCTATAAACAAGATCGAAATTTGTGCTGACTCATTAAGACTTTTCAACTTTCGTGACTCATATTGTTTAGACTAGCCAAACGGATAGGTGTTTCACTGTATGAGGTTTCGGCCAAGACTGGAATAAACATCGAGGAAGCTTTCACTGACCTCGCGTCAACAATGCGTGAAAGGATTCTACTAAACAACCAATCAGATAGTGACGACTCAGATCAACTGTCGTCAGCATTTCACGTTAATGGCGTCATTTCTGCTGATAGCAAATTGCTAGGCGGCTCAGGATTTCCCAGTTGTTGCAGTGGTACAAACTCTTCCTCCCCGACATTTGTTTAATCTTCTCAAATACGTGTGCAATCAATAATGTTTATCTCAACTTACTTCTCCAATCTTTTTACAACTTCTTCCTTTCTGCAAAACAAGTTTTCCCATTGGCATAAATGTATCTGAGTGGTTGCTATACAATTTTGTGATCTTTCGTCTTTCATAACATTCAAATTTGTCTCCGATTGTAGCCAAACTACAACAAACAGTATTCTCTCGCCGTGTGCCAAGCTCACCACCAAATCTACCAATTCTCCACCTCGTGGCCTTAGTTTTTGCGTTTTCATGGACGAAAATAAATATTATTCATTGATGAAGTGTAAGGAGAAAGTTGCTTTACGGATGTAAATCGTTTCAAATTATGTATTCTTCGTTTTCTGAAAGGTCACACAAGTCCAGGAACTCGCATTAACTGCAGACGGTTTTTCGAAAGCATCTGCTAGTTTTCATGCGTGACTTGCCTTTTGTGGTGGCAAAAAAACGTGCGATGCGGGGACAATCAATTGTTGGCAGTGCTTCACGTTTGCTTTTTTATACGAGCGCAATTTTTCTTACTTCAATCATTTCCAGTTTTTACACTGACACGGCCGCAAACAAATTTCCGTTCTCATGTCGTTTTTTGAATTTAACGCTAATCAATCGATACGCACTTGCCTTTTGTTATGTTAATTTTAACGAAGGTTTCTGCTATTTGCATCCTGCGTGCGAGCCATCCGTGTTTTTCACGTTCAGTAGTGAAAGCATAAGATCTCCGAAAGATAAGATAACTCGCTTTTAGCCGAACAGATCCACCTGTCTATGAGTCAGTTGATATCCACTACACTCGCATGAGCCGCGCTTTCGAACAACCGCCGCCGGACCAAGCTGGGCCTTTTTCAATGGATCCGGCTAGCGCGGAAGATGCCGAGCAAGGACTTTCTTATGTCATGCAAGCGAGGAGGTATTTAAAACTTTCTAAGCAAGCAAACATGTTATTAAAACGTTTTGCTTAATTTAGGGCATCGCAAGTTGGCGACATTGAAACCCTTCGATACCTTCTCGACAGCAAATTGATCTCTCCTTGTGCAACTGACTCTGATGATTGCACTTTGCTTCACTGGGCCGCCATTGTAAGTGAAATATAACATAACATTTAATTAATAAACAATATTTGCAAACTTTTCAGAACAACAGAATAGAGGTTTGTGAGCATTCTTTAAACGTTTTTAAACTGTTTTCGTTTAGGTAGCGAAGTTGTTGATTGAACGCGGCGCAGAAGTTAATGCCATAGGTGGAGTTTTAGTTTCTACGCCGCTTCACTGGTCTGCTCGGCATGGCCACGCATCAATGGTGTCTTTGCTAGGTTTGTTTTTAAAAACAATCTAAACGTTATGAATTGTTTAAATTCCAGTGACAAATGGCGCAAACTTGGAAATTCGAGACAGTGAAGGCTTTACGCCTTTGCATATGCAAGTTTAATAGATGTGTGTTAGAATCACTCAATACACTTTTAGTGCATCTCAATTCGGCTCGACTCCTGTAGTTGCTTATTTAATCGCAAGTGGACAGTCGCCAAATTCGTTGGACAGTTCAAATATGAGTCCAGGTTGATTTTCATGTTATTAAAACAACACAATAAAATAGTGTTGCCGCAATACCAAACTTTCGCCCCAATACCAAGGATCAATGATGCTTTATTGAAACAAACAATAGTAAATAAAGAAAAGTTGTTGCTTGATATGCTTCACTCAAATAGCCTTGTTTGTCGTTGTATTGAGCCGAGAGCAAGACCTTTACCTTTAACAGATGAGTCAGCTTCTTCAACAATTCAAACTTGCTAGCATGTCAATAATCAAATGCAGCTGATACTTATGATTTGTAAGAAACGCATTGCTGTTTGAGATATTAGGTTAGCTTCTAAAATAGCATTAAATAACTTACACTTCACTATTCTTCAACCCAGATGCTTCAATGCCTTCTCGTCATTCGTCCAGGTCATTTAGCATGTTCTATAAATTCATCTCTTCAGTCTTGATTCCAACAGTTAGTCATCTTTCAGATAATTCCGTTCTAAAATATTAGCCTGCGACGACATGTTTCTTGTCCATGATGACTTTCAACGTTGTCAAATTTAACGAGTCCGCAAACTTCCAACTTTGTAACTGAGATTGCTGGAATAGCCGGATTGTCGATTGTGATGTCGTGTTGAAGTTTCTCAAAGTAGAAATGTTCCTTTTTGCCTTCAATTGTGTGACGACCACTCTTCAAAGCTTTGATACGATAAGTTCCTGAGGCGTCAGAAGTGCCACTTGCTTTCCGTCACAGAAAATTGTAACGCCAGCAAGAGGCTTCTTGTTCGACTGAACTTGGCCAATCACATCAAATCCTTCGGCTTTGAATTCCGCATTAACGTTCTCCGATGCAATTGTAATCGTTTTAACAGACGGCGAGAAAACAAGACTTGTCTTTTTAGTAAACCACGAAATAGAAACTAAAAACAGGTTTAAACTCTTTTTTAAGACATTGATATCAAACCTTGACACTTGTTTTCTGACTTTCCATTGAGAAGACTGTAGCTTTTCCTGAATCGTCAGCTAACAAACGGCTAAGTATTCAAAAATCAAATATTTAAATTTGCATTTTGATCGCTGTTTTCTTGCATCTTTGTTTGACTGTTTATTCATTCTTTTTAGAATTTTTCTATCAGCTGGTCAATTGAGCATTAAAATGGACAGCAAAGAAAATGTTCAGGTTAGTTTCGAGCTTTAAAATCTAGCTTATTTTTATTATTTAGTCGCCGAGTTATGAAGAGTTGGTTCGTCAACTTGAAGCGAAGGACACAATTATTCAAGAGAAAGACAGTCAACTCAATGAGAAAGATGCAATCATTGCTAGTTTGAAAGCGGAAAATGAAAAGTTGCGTTCTGCAGCTAACAATCCGGTAAGTTGTTTGAATTTAAGCTTTGATTAACTCTGTTTTTAGAATGCATCAGTTGTTTCTCGCAAACGTGCAGATTCTGATAATGATGATTTGGTTTTGGCGAAACGTCCGCGAACTGATGAAGAAGATAATTGCCACTTTGTCTATACGTTCGAGGATATTGACCAGGATGATCTTTATTTTGGTCATGGAACTACTAAATCACCAAAATGTCGCGAATTCTTTGCACTTTATCCACAGAAGCATGATGACAGACCAGCTGTAAGTTTAATCCTTACATCAACACTTCTATTTTCTGTTTCAGTATCAAACAATTCGTCAGCACTTGAACTCTACTGGCATTTATGTGTTTCGTGCATTTACAAACTTGACCTTGAAGCAGGCAAAAGACATCGAGTATTTGCTTATTTTGCATGTGAAGGGTGAGTTAATTTGTGGCATTCGATGTTTAATTTTAAAGTTTAGAAAAGGAGAAATTCTTGCCAATTGAAGAGCGCACTCTCAAAAACTTAGTTAACGGCACGTTCAGTAATGAAATTGGACAGTTGGGTATTGAGGAACGATTGAAGTTGGCTGCTGAAACGTACGAGGGAATGCGGAAATTTGTTGAAGCAGAGAAGCCTTCACTTTTCATCGGTGATCAAATCAAGGTAAGTTTTGAGTGGCTTACAATCGACATTAATTATGTTGGGTTTAGCAGTATCAACCAGTTATAAGTCAGCGAATGATCGTTTGCGCTAATTGTCACGAGTATAAGCCTCACAAAGGTAGAGGATACTGCAAGTAAGCTTTTAACAGACACGACTTTTAATTATAATTTTCAGTGCCTGTCACTTAGCATCTAATAGAAAGAAAGGGGTTTGCAAAGGAGAGGACTGCACTACTCCAAAAGATTCTGATGGAAACGTTTTCTTGCATGCTGGTGGATTGTGTCAGTAAGTTTAAAATCATATTAAGAATATAAATTTAATGTTGTATTTAGAATTTGTTACTATCAAGAATTTAATGGAGCCACAAAAAGAGCAGGTTTGGTTTGTAGTGCATGCAAAGAGCAAGGTCACATGAAGAACAACAAAGCTTGTCCGAAGTATTTTGAAAGTCATCCAGCCGATGCACCAAAGCGAAAAGCAGCTGCTGAAATTAAATGTGGTGCTTGTGGTCAAATTGGACATATGCGAACGAACAAGAAATGTCCATTGTATGTAAAGAAAGAGTAAGACGTTAGTTGTTGTTGAATAAAGTATTCATTATAATTGAATTGATTTTGTATTAGTGTGTTGGAATTAAGATTAAAATATCGTTGATTTGAATAAATAGAAATATTTAGTAATGTGGTGCGCTTTCAAAGTACAAAACGTAAATCCATTGAGTGTTCTACTCAAACTAGGTGCTGATATCAACCGAACAGATCTCAACTATTATAACACGGCTTTGCATTGGGGAGCAGTGTCTGGCAACTTGAATGCTATTCGCGAACTCTTAAAGTTCGGCGGCAATCTCGAAGCTTTGAATAAACAAAATGAAACGCCTTTGGATATTGCTAGACACGAAGGTCATACAGTGGCTGTTCGCCTTCTTGAAACTGCCGCTCGTCGTCGAGGTCTAATGTCAACAAACTGGAAGCACCGATTACGAGAAGACGAGGTAAAAGAAACTGTTAAACCTTTAAATGCAATACACTTGTTTCAGCAATTAAATCGTCAAATAATCTTATTTCTTCCGTTTATTTTGACCTGCATATTTCTGGGGATCATCTACTTGAAAACAAACATTCAAGTCAAATGCATTTTATTTGTTGTCTCTACAGTGTTTTTGCTATTCTTCAGAAGGTAATTGCAAACATTTTGACATAATTCACAGTTGATTTTAGTTTCTATTTGGCTCGTCACAAAAAGGAATGTTTTGATTATTTGCCTATGGGTACTGTTTGCACACTCCTAGTTTTGTTCATATCTACCTGGTTCCTATTTGTCCATGTCTTCATGCCGTGGCATAGTCAAATTGCCGTTTTGCTTTTATCTGTCGTAACTCCGTATTTGTTCATTTTGGCTTTCAAGTCTGATCCTGGCTTTATTGGTTATGATTCGGTAAGTGCTTTTGTTTTAATGTTTAACTTCGAGTTTACTTTGCTTTAGAACCGTTTGAAAACAATCAAAGATGCCATTGAACAAAGCAAGTTTGGTTCTCATTTTTGCGTTACTTGTCTGATTCAAAGACCACCACGCTCCAAGCATTGCAAATTCTGTGACAGATGTGTTAGCCGTTTTGATCATCACTGTTTATACATCGGCAATTGTGTTGGAGGCAAAAATCATAGATTATTCATTTTGATGTTGACGGCTGCATTATCCGGAATTTCAATTGTTACTGTTGGATCTTTGATTTGTAAGTTGAATCGAGTTCTGGGATAGTTGTTTGAATTTTTTGCTTTTAGATTTGAGAACAGAATGCGGAGAACTTGATATGTTAGCAGCGATTGCATGCGAACCAATGGTCTTAATGGCTGCTGTATTTGGATGTTTGGCATCTTTCATGAGCACTTGCTTGTTGCTTCTCCAAATTTATCAGGCACATTTTGATAGACATGTTTGTAATGTAGTTATTCAATTTTTAGATAAGTATTGGAATGACAACAAACGAGCGCCTCAATTCATCACGATATGGCTACATGACAATGAAGAATCAGAAAATGTCTATTTCAAGCCCGTACAATTATGGCTTCGTTACAAATTTGACTAGATTCTTTTTCTCCTCACGTTTGGATTTTACTGAAACTCCAGCGTCCAATGAATTTATTGTTGTTTGAATGAGTTGACCGCTTTTTTGAAAACGGTAACAGCTTTAAGGAGTCAATTTAACTCGCTTTCTTTTTAGGGTCAATCAAGTTATGAAGAATACCGGTGCTTTCGCGAATAAGCAAACCGTGCACATATCCACTTGATCTTGTTCCATATTCGGTTATACAAAATAACTCCAGACTGTAAATGGATCTCTATTAGTTTACTGATTAGTTTTCGTAGTATTTGTTGAGTCCGCTTGTTTCAAAACTTGGTTCTTCAAAGAGATTAATGCAAATTGTTGTTATATTTCTACTTTCAATCACCACCTGTTGCATTGTTGAATGCTTTAATCGATTGTTCCCTAGTTTTAACCTGTCTTCCATGTGCCGTGCGATCTTCAACAATAAACCCGATGAAAAACGAGACAAATTCAATAACAAACTAATTCTTTTTTTAACTGATACCCAGTTTGACTTTTGGCCACCGGAAGAATTATGCGCAGAAGCGCCAAAACAAACACCACTGACAACAATTGAGGACTACTTCTCACTCCACGCCTGGACATTAAACGGCGGCATGAGTTGGGTCGTTGGCGCGCATGGCTTTCGCCCTGGCTTTGCATATGAAGAGACGCGCCACCAATCGCAAGCTCACATGTCGAACAGATGCGGCGGCGAACATTTATTTGGTGGACGAGTTGCAGAGCCAACTTTTTCCGCAAACTCTTGAACTTCTAAGATTTATGAATGTGGACAGTGTCCGCCTCAAATCTGGTTTTTCGCCATTTCACTGTTTGGCCGAGTTTACAAACCGTAAACATTGTTTTTGTTTATAAGCGCATCTTTTGGCGTTTTTTGTCAATCCATTCATTTTATGCGTTCAGTTGCATCGACAGTTTTTGCAACTTTGACAACTTTGAAAGAATCGTTTTGACTGTACGGCCTTGAGTGAAATTGGCGCCAATACTTTCAAATCTTCGGTATTGATGTATTTGCCGAACAGTTAGTGTTTATCTACAAAAAAGCGTTTCGGACAAACCAATAATTAGTCGCAAATCAAAAGTCGGCCCGGTCCTCTTTGCGCTGATGTGCTGCGCCGCACTCATCGCTAATGCCGATCCCACAGACTATTATGGCGTCTTTGCCTTTAAACCGCAAAGCCCTTTGTCCGCTTGCTTTTCCACTTCAATCTGATCAAGCTGACGCCGTTTTTGTACTCGAGCCTTTTTACGTGTTTTGACAGGTTGAGCAAATTTCCATTTTAGGCTTTGCAAGTAATGCTTATGGAAGTAATTTAATCGTTATTTACAAATATGTCAGTTGTTTCACAGAGAATCGGGCATCCTTACAGGTAAAATTATCCATGAAATTCATCACTCTTAAAATAGACTTTAGGTCGTCAAATCGGCACGGAAGGCCTGTTACCGGTACACAAAGTGTTGTCAACGGATATGACTTTGATCGTTCGCCGTTGATTTTGCCCGGATTTTCAGGCATTGATGAGGTAATTGCTTCAAACTATTGAAAGTCGTTAAAAATAGCGGAATCATTAGTCAATTAGTGTTTTGCTCTGAACTAACAGAAAAAGCTCTTGAAAGCCTCAACAAACAAACTCTTTTCACTGATATCCACACACATGTTACGAAACCCTTTGTTCCAAGTGTTAGTTAGCTCATAAAAGCTTATTGCTTTTGCGCATAGAAAATTTGACTCAATTAATTTTGTTGATGTTTGCAGAGAAGTGTCAAATTGGACATGGATGTCGACAATACAACGGTTGTTACAAGTGAGCATTCTTACTGTGGTGCATTACCGGAGCGTTATAATATTGGTGCAACCAGTTCTTTGACTAAATCTAAATCCGCAAATGGAGCTTCAACTTGTGGATGCATGTCGTTGCTGCGTTTTATGTTTGGATTTGTAATTGTATTTTCGGCCGCTGCAATGATTGCTCTTCCGTTTATTTTGAATTTCTTTGGACATAGCAGTATTTCGGTTGAATGCAGTGCTGACTGTGAGGTATGGTTCTTTTAAGTGGTCTTTTTAACTATTCGTTTAGGCTGGTCTTTTGTACATTATTGTTTTAACAATTGCACTTGGAATTGCCGTTTCGCTAACTTGGAGTTCACCGCCTTCAAATATGCCTCGACTGAACTCATCAAGAACCAGCTTCTCACTTGCAGTTGTTTTTATTCTGGCATCATTTTGGCTGTTCTACACTTTCCGAACATTAGTTAAGCCAACTGTGGATTTTCGCGCCGTCCTGTGGTTTGCGATGACTCTTCAGTTCCTTTTGATCATTTTGCACGTTCTGTGGAATTCGTACGAGAATCGCTGCCAAAAGCTTCACTTCCGCATTAACGTCACAAGAGATCCAGGTAATAACAGATTTTTTGAAAACTGTCTATTAACTTTGTTGTGCTTATAGACGGCGAATCGCATGAATTGATTGTAACTCACAGCAGTATTCAAGAAGCAGCTGTTCAAGTGCTCAAGTTCTATCAAACGCATTTCTCTACTTTCAATCCATATGCTGAACAATCAAGAACAAAAGGTTTCAACAGTAAAGGTGCAGCTTTGCCGAGTTCAAGCTTCAAAATGTAAGTCAATTCTTTTTTACGTCTACATTAAACTATTTTAGTTACAACTTTGAACGTGGCGGCGAACAAGCTCTTAACGAAAACGATATCATCAAATTGATCGAAGTTGCTGCTAGACAAGGAACAATGCTCCACAACGAACTTTTTGGCCAAGAAGGAGACAAAGAAAGACGAATTGGCAAAAAACGATATCGACTGATTGCAGCTACAGAAGAAGCATTTGCACAAGTGAATTCTATTAACGACGAGTTTGTGCAAAGAAATGTAAGCTTTGACACGGTTAGGTCAAATAAGTTATGTTTTTCTACTTACAGAGCCCACCAATTCGTCCTCAAATGGCCGTGAAAGCTGTGATGGGTGCAATCAGCAAACCGTTAAATCGTTTCTTGAAATCAACTCTCAAGCAAACTATTCTTCCGCCTCAATCAATTATGGAACACCTTGAATTCTGCTACCAAAACGGACTTTCGGCTCGCGTCTTCCTTAGTCACATATTCCAAAAAACACCTACAATCAAAGTGAGTTTTAGACGTTTACACAAACTCGTTAACACAATTTTGCAGGAGAGCGTCGGAACTTCAAAGTGGGGAATTGCATCCAACCAAAGAGCTTCCGCATCGCTACAACATGGCCAGCAATTCATTTTGCGTTGCTACTGCAACGTAGATGTCGGTGTTCAACTGGTTTGTTCGGTCTCCGAATTCGGCTTCTATAACTTGATGGAGGAAAGAGATCCTGTAAAGTGGCATTAACTTTTTGAGCAACGCACTGTAAATTGAGAGATTAGTTTCACTGCACAGTTTCCTATTACATTTATATTTATTGACGGGTCTTTTGTATTTAAATTCATTTGTGTCATAAACGTATTGTTCTGGAATAAACTTCTTTATTTAAGCAGCAAACGCATAACAAATAAATTAAACGACTGAAAGATTTGACAAGTGAGGCATGAGCAATAGAGAGTGAATCATCGACACAAAGGACTGCAACTGTGTAAAAAGAGTACAATTTCGTCAAGGTCTATCAACAAACAAGAATTAGTAATGTTCTTTAAATTAATGTGTGAAAGCAATTTCAATCTCAAAGTTAGTTAGTTTCTTCGAGATTTGTGTCCAAGAAAGAGAAGCTTGCAACACTACTTTGAGGCTCCTCGATTATGTTCATTTGCTGGCGGAACAATTGAAAATCGGCTGCTTCTTCACTCACGCCACGCAAAGCATTATGCCTACGTCGACCGCTAAGCTGTGATAATGCATTGTTTAGATGTGTTTTCTTGTGTCTGAGCAAGTTGTCTTTGCGATTGAACCTGAATTGTATTTGCTTGGTGTGCTAGTGTTGATTTGAAACTACGGCTTGTTGCAGAAAGGACAAACATGTGGACGGAGACCGCTGTGGATAAATTCATGCTTCTTCAACAAGAACTTGTTTGAAAAGCGCTTTCGACAGTTGAATTTCGAGCAGACATACGGTTTCTCGGCTAAATTACAGTGTTTCAATTGAATATTAACAACTTTGTTTACAGTCATTTGCCGAATCGATGCCATCTCGATTCATGGACATGTCCGATGGAGTAGGACTTCCTTGTGAAGAACTCTTTTCGTGTTCGGGCATTCCGAACTCATTATTCAGCTCTTGGTCGGTGTCCAATTGATCGTCCAGGGGCCTGGAAGTTGTTTGTTATTTTGTTGCATGCCCTCAATTAGTGTGTTTATTGGGTTCGTGCCTTGCGCGATCAACCGCCAAACAGTACCTCTATTTCCGATTGGCGCGATCGGCAGCGGAAGAGAGATGATTGCGCACTGGAGTTTGGCGCTGAATTCCTTCAAACACCTCGGCTGGCGACGAGTGATTCGCGCCGGTGATAAGTTTTAGTGTAATAGACAAGTGTAAACGTAAACAGGAGTCTCTACTTGCAGCCTCTTCGACCGCAGTGGAAAATAGAGCAGAGTTTGATTGCGACTAATTGTTTCCGATTCCCGATTCCTCCGATCGCCCAAGAGGTGCGCGCCCTATCATTTTCAGTACTCGCCCAATCAACGCAGCGACCGTAAGTCACCGGCACTGACTATATTCATAAACTACCGAGGTGCTTTGAAGTGAAAAGAATATTCAAAAGCACATTTCACAAACAAGCAAAATAAACAACTCACATTTCATTTGATTGTTCTTCATTCAACGCATCTGTTTGGCCAGCAAGTCTATTGTTTTCGTAGTTCTGAGAGGCAAAGTTTTGCAGAATCTGAGCAGTGATTGCACTTTCTAAAAATACAAATAACATTTTTTAAGTCTTGTCAAAATGTTGAAGCTTTTGATTACTCAGAAGATTAAGAAGGCAGGATTTTTAACTACTTTAATTGTTGAAGATCTTGTTGAAGAAGCTATTCATCGTTTAGAAATTGATCAAGTTTCAGAAAAGTTGAGGCTTGTTACTAATATTAATTTAAATTATGACCCGCACTTAGTTTAAAACAAATGGTTTAATTGCTTACCCGGAGACTGGGCAATTTGTGCGGCTTGCTGAATTAAAGCAATAGTGTCGGGTTGCGCTTGAAAAGCTGCAACTTGTGCCAAATGACTCAAATTAGCGGATAATATGGCAGCTGAAGATCCAAACGAAGCAATTGTATTGTTGTTGTTTTCGCGTACTGCCATGTCGTCTTCAAACTTCTCTTCATGCATATTGTTATCGAAGTTGCAATCTTCGTTGTTGTTTGTTTCGGTCTTCAACAAGCGATCGGTCAGTTTTTGTACGGCTTTGTCCAGTCTGTTTCCGGTGTGTTTACGAGACTTGACAAGACGTTTCTGCTGCCCACTCTTTACTGGGTTGATTTCGGATGAGGTCGACGAAGATGAAGAAGTCGGAGAGCATTGGAGAACAGATCTTTGGCAGTCGTTCTTCAGCAAAGAACTCACGTTAAACTCACAGCGATCTGCATGAATATTCGACTGCTTGGTTTGCAGGTTTTTGGATGGCGTCGATGTGCAAATGTTAGTTGATTTGATGCAAGAAAAGTTTGAACTCGGCGGTGTGGATGCAGAAAAGTTGAAATCAAACGGTCCATTGTTTCTGAAAACATTTTCTATTCATGTTGATTTAGTCTTGATTTGACGTTTGATTGAAATCATCCTCTTTTTGCGTCCCAGTTTGGCGCTCCGACTCAAACTCTCCAACATTAAATGGCAAACTTTGCGGCCTACAGTACAACAAAAGAAAAATTGAGGCCGAACGAAATGAGGAATACAAAAGAGGCAGTTACAAACGCGACTGCCTCTTTGCCGATGGTATTTGTTTTGATGGCCTTTTGGAGCGCCTGAGCAACAAAAGTGGAGTTAAATTCATATGAATTGAGGTGTATCATGCATTGCGAGCTTACAAATCCGTGCATTCAACTCTTGCAACTTACAAAGTTCTATTGTTTAATTAGTTGTTGCAAGAAAAAACTTGTTCTTTGTAAAAAAAGTTGACTGCTTGAAAGTGTTCTTACTCATATTCAAAAGTTTCAAACTTTGCTTTAAAAGACGATTTTTGTACAAGTGAGAAGAAAAGCACTAACGCTTTTTGTGGCCATTTCAAATGCGGTAAAGCCTTTGTTGTTCACGGGTTTACAAGTGGACAAGTATGAGCCAGTTTTGTGTGATTTGGTTGATTTAAATTTTGTTTAAAGTTTGAATGCTCTCAGCCACTAGTGGACCTTGAGTCAGGCATCATCAATTAATTTGGCGAAAAAACGACGACCCGTCAAAGTTTTTTTTAAAGCGCACTCTATCTTTGTGGTTAATCTCTCGACTCAACGAGCCCAATCGGTGGAGGAAGGGCAATTAGCCCGCGAGAGTAGTGGAGCCGTCGGCGGAAACCAAAATCTGATGGGTTTTCGATTAGGTGGCTGCCGTGATCGCGAGCGACTGATTAGGCGCTAAGGTCGCCGAGGCAAATGCGAAGAGGAACTGTGTAAAGCCCCGAAACGTTACTTTCCGCTATTCCACGCCGCACTAATTAATAGTCGACCGCCAACTATAATACAGTTCAACAGGTCGAGCCTCGTTGGCAACAACTTCTTAAACAATCAAACTGATCCGTCAGCGCTGCTCAATCAAGGTCAGCCGGACAAGTTTTATTTATCGATACCGATGGCATTGAGGTCAACGACTTCATCGGCATTTAGCCGCAAACTATTTAAATAATTAATTACTCTTGTTACTGACCTTTTCCACTGGGGTGAGTTGTACGTCTTTTGTCCAAGAGCGTTGTGAACGTAAAGCCGAAGTTGACGAACCTCGTTGTACAGGTCTTTTGGCTGTTCCAGACCGTCTTCATAGTTGAGACATAGCGGAAGAACAGTTAAATCGTCGGTGGCGAAAATTGGCAACGGTGTGTCAGACTGACTGACACGGTCGAATAGATCAATTAAAGATGGAGTGCAGCTAGATGATGCAACGGCCAATTTGTCGGTTTCGGACAACAACTCGAGTAAAATCTGATAGGCAACACGACGACTCTCCAGTGTAAAGTGCTGGTCAATGATTTGCAAAATGTTCGCTTGTTCGCGGTAGTTCTTTAGAAAACAAAGCAGCGAATTGACCACAACTGGCCTCATTCTAAACCATTCAGTTAAAGTGATTATTAAAGGATATGAAAGTGATTTTAATGATTGTGATGAGAAAACAAGTAAAAGTTGAATTGGTCACGTAAAATACAATTTCGACACAGTATAACTGGCAGAGGCAACTGCCCAAAGAAGGAATGCTCCTCAGCCATCGTCGACTACAATAGCCGAGTGTTGGGGGCTGATAGGCGCCGTAAGGAGTTTGGTGATTGGGGCGGAGACATTGCGGTCGCCCCAATACAGTCCGAATGGAAGCCGTGCGCATTCCCGTCGATCAGGTAGTATCGATCATCAAGGGCTGATTCGGAAAGATGCAGAAAACTCCGTTGGCATTCAATTTGGGGTGATCATCTCCACGAGCAATCAAAGCAGCAATTTGGCAGTAGCGCTTGTTGAGAAAAGATCGTTCCAGAGCGTCGGCAGCCTGACAGAAGCACGTTTGTCGGCGGCGGCCTAGCAGAGGATAATCGATGAAAGAGGGAAAAGTGATTTTAAATCACGGCCGCATTTAATTTTGCATTGTGGAGGGGCTTGATGGCGGTCAATGGCTGCAGCACTCGTTTTGCCCGACCGCCTACACAACGTAATTACAACAACATCTAGACGTTCCTCCGGATCTCAATTCCTTGCGTTTTTGAATGCTGAAATGCATTTTATAAGTGTTGTTCATTCAAGTCGGCTCGACAAGTTCTTCGGAATTAAAAATTTATTGCGTAAAACTTTCAAAACATAATTTATCGACTGTAAAGCTCAACAACAACATAAAACAAAGTGAAGCCTCGGTCAGGAAAGCACAAACCGGTAATAAAGCGAATGCTTATAAATATGAATTGTACGCAATATCGTTGATTTGACACAAGATATGGACGTGTTCGGAGGAAGAGGACAGCTAGTGTTAGAAAATTGCTTATTGCAAACGTTGACGGCAAGTTTGGCAATAGTTTTTACTCTATAAAACTTTGGCGTTTGGATGGTGTTTGAATTGACATGCATAACTGCGTTACTCAAAATTGCGCTTATTCAAAATTGCAATTTCAACTTAAAAACCCAAGGCACTCGAGATGAGTATTAAAAAATTAGCGTAAACTGCATACCTGTATCTAATTGTCACACTTAGAAACAATAAAACGAATAGAAATATGAACCAAAAACTCTATATAAAGGCACACAACCCGATTATTTGAAAACCCTTCAGAGAATAGCTGAATCTGGGAAATTGGATAACAACGAACAAAATGAACTAAACTAGATTAGTGGTAACATCTACATCACAACCGATACTCATTGACAATAAATTAGAGGAGACTGTACTGTCGTGCCTTGTCTTCGGAGTAGTCCTGAATTAAGCAAATAAGTCACTGAACACTGCCCAGCAAAAGTACCTGGAATGTCCAATTCTGGTAAGCGTTTCCTTGCTCGCATTGGACCATCAATAATCGGCTTCCATCACGACTCATTTCCATGCATTTTCCGCTCACAACGTGCAATAATTGTCGATTCTAAAAAGTTGATTAGTAAGTGCAGTTAAACAACGAAAAGTTACCTTGTGGTCGTACTTCCATTCTTGGTTACCTTTCATGCCATGACAAGGGAAGATCATTACATCTTTGCCAGCGTAATCAACACAGCTTTCGTCTCTTCTGATCTCTCCGTCTTTGCTCAGCATCCAATACTAAAAAAGAGAGATTAGTTGTGTTCAGTCCGCCAAACCACCAAATAATGCTGGAACACTATTCGCATTAAAGATCTAAAACTTAATTGATTTCCGCCTTGTAAGTGGCACCAGTACAAGCCGACATATTTAATTTTATTTCCGTGACTCGCCCAGTCAAGACATTGTTTTGAACCACCTCCTTTATTTCGAATCTAGCAATAAAATGTTTAGTTTAAGAATGAAAGCTTTAATTTTTAACGACAAAATGCAGTCAATTTTTGAAATGTTGATCAAAACTGGTGGCAAGTCCCAATGAAAACAAATGCGTGCATATTTGAAAAAGTTAATAAGCAAAAAATGCAAGTGTCCAGCATTACTCAATGATTGGCGTGAAAGTAAAGTAATTAAAAAAGTGGAATCGAATGTGGTCCGAGCATACTTGGTTACCGCCTTAAATAGTCAGTTACAAAAAGTCTCGTTTGAAAACCAATCTTTTAGCTGACTTTCTTCGTAATACAAGACCGGCAAAAGTAAGTTAAAAGATTGGTTTTCAAATGAGATTTCTGTAACGCTAGCCTTGGGCATGGCATTGATAGGGCTCCACTGGCTTGTTATTTTGGTCATCGCCGACAGCACTATCGACACATTTTGACTCGGCACCGTTCCGAATCTAGAAAAACATGTTTAAAACCTTACTTGATTTCCACCGGATAAATGGCAGCTATATCCAATAACAGGTTTATTCTTGGAGTGCTTGCTAACAGCGGAGTCAATGCATCGATTTCCCTTCATATCAACAGCATTTCTGACCTAAAAACAGAAAGGTCTAATAAACTGCACAAAACACATCTCATTTCAAGACTAACAACTAATTAAAGCTTTTTGATTCTGACTTTTCGGAACTCAATCGACACTGCAATTTAAAACTAAGATTCAGACGCAAAGTTTAGCAAATAAAAGTCGTTTTAGCTTATTCAATCTAACGCTCAAAATACAGAAAGTATGCTTTAGCAAGAGGGACTGATATGATCGAAGTTCGCTGCTTGACTCGCTGTAAGACATAACCAAAAATAAGCAAGCAAACAAAAGCAACAGACGTGGACAGGTTAAAGCAACGGAAATATTAACTGCATACGTAAAAGCAATTTATTTAGTGTTCGTAAGTGAGTTCAAAATTCATCAAAAGCGTAAGAAGCAAACGTGCAAGCATAAAACACCAGTGTCAACATTTCAAAAAGCTTAACATGCAGTTATTTTGAACTAAATGCAGACGCTTGACAAAAAGCATTGCGTCCCGGTAACTTATTTAAATAAACTTTGTGCAACACAACCACAAACACATTGCAATAAAAATGCTTACCTCTCCTCTAGCAACTGCGTCTCCGGGCACAAACAATTCAGGGAAGATGTTGTCAAGATACCTAAAACAATACTTATACAACCTGTTCTGAATTCAACGTTTACCATTTGAATGACTTGCATTGGAGGTTGTCTCGAAGTGCTTTGCGCTGAGAAATGTCGCCAAACTCTCCCAAGTTGTTGTTGATGCGTTCATAGTAGTACTTTTTGTATTCGTCCAACCAAACTTCAGCCAAACGGATTGAATTGCGTTTCAAAACGTTAACGCCAGTGCGCCACTTGTATGGAGATCGTTTACGGAAAATGTGGCCAACCTAAAATATTGATCGGAATTTATTTGTTTTAAAGTTCAACACTTACGTGACTGCATGGAACAATTTCAAGTGTTCCACCTGTAATGAGTTCAAATAGATTGAATCAGTTTTTTGTTATAAGACTTACCGCACATCCAAATTTTGAAGCTCAGCTCGAGATTTTCTAAACATTATAAACGTTTCCCGATACAAGAAAGTTTAAGTCTCACCACCGCCCCAAATGTCAAAGCCTGGATCGTACGTTCCCAATTTCTCGAAGTAGCGTCGATCAATTGAAAACAAGCCACCGGCCATAGTAGGGGATCGAACAGGATCAATTGCTCGCTTTCTGTCTCGTCGATCACGCTCAGGAATTGGATGCCAATTGAATTGAAGCGACCAGTCAAAACCGCCAACATTTGTGAAGAAAGCCTTGGAGTAATCTAAACAACAAAGTAAAGAGTGCACTTTGAAGAATAACTTACGGTATTCGAAAGTGTCGTCGTCAATTCTAAATACAAACATTCTAGATTTGTTTACAGATATGAAAACTTACACATCAATGACTGGACACACAACTGTCGATTGATTTTTGTGAATTCTGTCAAGCAACGGTTCGACCCAACCTTAAAATAACCATAATTACAGTGTAATTTTAGTTAAGTAACATACCTTCCATGCATTCACAATGAGAATCCAAGTATGTCAAAACTCCGCCTTTTGCAACTGCAGCACCGCGCAATCTTGCTCTGATCAAACCTTCACGCTTTTCCAATCGAATAATCTTGACTTTTGGGAACTGGGCCATGTAATCTTGGAGCGGCTTTTTAGTGTGTTCCATGTCCTAAAGCATCAAGTTAACATTTAAACAGTTTAATTCCAAAGTTACGGAGAAGTCATCAACGAGAATAATTTCATTCAAATACCGATCCGGAGTTCTTTCCAAAACGCTGTGAACTGTACGTAACAACACAGACCAAGCTTCATTATGGAAACAGATAATAACAGAAGTGTCCGGCAAGTCATCAGCATATTTTTCTGTTTTGCACCTGAACACAAAAGTTTAATTCATGCGAAAGCCGATTAAAATTACTCTTCGTCTGCGGTAGGCGGCAACGAACGATGAATTGAGATCATATCTGAAGCGTATTGATTGAACGCGTTCTTTTGGAAGCCCTCGTCATAACTCTTTCGCTCTTCAGGTGTCAATTTCTAAACACAGTCAAATGAGTGCAACGATTGAGTTGAAAACAACTTACATGCTTGTCAACTTTAACTGCTTTTCCGACTTCACCAGCTTGATTAGGATCGTCTCGCTTGTAAATAGGTGAATTTGAGTCGAATAACGCTTTGTTCGGTTTCGGTAGAATGCCTGCCTCGTTTTCCTTTTCTTCACCGTGTTCTTTTGTTTTTTCTGGCTCTTGCTGAATTGGCATCGGCGGACCGAAACCCTAAGATTAATTAAATTAATTAATCGGAACATATTCAAGTAAATCCTTACTTGTAATTGCTGTACCCGCTGAGGCGACGGGACATCATGGTTGTTGGAAACCGTCTAGATTTATAAAGAATTAGTCATTAATAACAACTGCGCAACTACCTTGTCTGTGAGATTCAAATAGATAAGCGAACAAAGCCATATTATTGGAACCAGCAAAACAACTTTGAACGCCAACGAGCGTCGTTTTAGCGGAAACGAAAACCTCATACCTAATTACCTAAACAAACATTGTTCAAATCTTTGCTTCTCTTTAGGTGGAGATGGAAACTCACCTAATAAACGTAAACGCCTATACAAACAAATGCATGAACACCGTAAATAGAAACCGGCAATAGAACCCGATGCGAACAGCCTGAAAATTAGGATAAGTACAGAGTCTAACCAACTCGCAAGCAGCTCGAACACGTCCACAAAAGCAGCTAAACGAAACTAGACATAAAGCGGAAATTGCAAAGAGCCATGCTTGCTTATTCAGTTAAGTTAGTCATTTGCGCCAAACCTTTTAAATTGCTGACGATGTATTTCGAGGGAGCGTAAAGTTAAAGTTCGAAATGAAGGCCTTCGTTTCACCTCGACGATGAGGTCTCGATTTGCTCCTATCAAACGCGAAGGATAAACCCCCAATGCTGTGATGTGAATAGTGGAAAGCCGATCGGGCTATGCAACACGTCTACAGCCGGCTGCTCACTGGCGGACAAAAACCACGCTATTGTATAAAAAACTCTTTTGGGTGAGCTAAACCCGACGACGACGTACGCAACGTAGCCACCAGCAGCCGACCGTTGGCGAACACCAACCAGTTAGTTGCACATGTTTTTTGGGATGACCTCCAGTAAAATGGTTCCTAATTTGTTGACACAATTAACCCATAAAAGTCAGTTAATAGACTCGGTCGCCGAAGACTCAATAAACAGTGAGTCAATGGGAGCCAGTGGGAGCGAATGAGCAGAACAGGACGTGCTGGTCACCCTCACAAATTTATGGGCAGTGACAAAGACGCCATAAACTCAACGAGGTGGATGGCCTTGTTGATTTCCTAATTTCCAAGAGGATGCGCGCCTTGCTCAACACTTGCGCGTGCGTGATTCAACAACAATGCAAAACGCTTAACTTTGCGCAATTAGTTCGCAAAAAACGTCGCTTGCAGGAAAGTGGCGCTGTGTTGGAATTAACAAACAAGTGCTAATTGTTCTTCTGCTACCTGCTGGAAATTCGAATACACTTGAGAAGAGATTTCATCCGCTCTCGAAGCAGAAGATTATTCTCGCCGACGCTGACCGAACAAAGGCCTGCGCTAGTCGTTGGCATAACTGTTTAAAAGAAAGACAGCGAAACCAATCGTTGTAAACATTTATGGAAAGTGGTGGCCAAGCACACAACGGGAGCAAAAGGTTGCAAACCGCCGGAGCATCGAAACAATGTTGTTTCCGTAGAGGCCACGCAGAAATGCATCGATAATGACATAGCAATTGGAGTAGACATTGGTTTGGTTTTAATCGCTCCGGACTGGGAAGGGCCCGAATATCGCGAAACACCAATTTGTGTTAGTGGATGTGATGAGGCGGCACACAAACTGGGTGGTATTCGTTGATGGAAAACGGAAAATCAACTAAGCATTACTTCCGATCGCCAAAGCGCATTCCAATTAAGATCAATAAAGGTCCTGACCCAGTGGCGCTGAGTACAATAGCGATTCACGCAAAAAACGAAGCGCCTGTGGAAATCTCTGAATGGTAGTGAGCGCCACTCAAAATTGCATTTACGCATTTTAACACTGGAAGCGCGTACGTCAAATTAAATGCGAACTTGAGGAGTGGGTCGCAAATGACTCGAATCCCCAGAATATGAACCTCGCCGGAATCTCACCTCCACTCAACGAAGAGCGTTGGCGCTCTCCGAAGAAGACCGTCTGTGTTTGTAGACTGGATGCGACGCGCCAATTAACTATTTTCGGATCAAAGAGTTTAAAGTTTAAACAACTGAGCTTATGCTGTTGCGAGCGCCTCCCCCAAAGTGAGCAAGAAGTTATGAACAAAATGTGCATTTAGCGTCACAAAACGATAATACGTGGAAACACACCTACAGGGACGGAAACGCGCCCGAGGGCAGCAGTTCTCCTGCGTATCAAAGGCAAACAGCCAAAACCACGCATCAATCTGCATACGTTGAAACAACAGTGAGGAAGACACGTTTAATGGAAGGCAAAGCCGCAAATCTGCACAACCACTACAAATTCACAATAGGGCGCCGAGGGCCGATAAACGACACATAAATTGGTTAGCACGTTTCACATACATAAAAACGGTTAGTCGTTTGCTAGCCACATACGTTTGTTTGACATTGCTGCAAAAATCGACATCTGCGATCGTTATGATTTATGTTTTTTGGCTGATGGAATCGGAATTCTGAAATTTGCTTATACAGAACTGCATTAACTTGAATAAATTGAATTAACTCACTATTTGAGCATCACACAAAGTTGATGAATCATCAAAGTAATCGAAGTCAGCCCATATTCGATGTGTATTCAAAAAACAAGAAAAACAACCTCAAAAAAGAACAAATTCAGAAAAGCCAACAAATTCTAAGAAGTTTATCCAAAAAAGGAAATGAGGGCGCAACAGCACTGTTTTTTCTGCGCACTGCGTTTTACTTTGCGTGTTTTCTCGTTTTGAAAAAAACATTCAACCTTTGTTGTTCTTTAGATTGAAAACGATTGCAGGTAGTTTTTATACTTTTAACAAGATACCCGTTGAAACTCGCATTATTTTTTAGATGTTATCTTTAATGTTTAAAGTCCGGAACATTAATTTTGATAACTTTATTAACTTTTAACATAAACTTCTAAAAATAGTATGAGTTTCGTCAAACAGTTAAAAAGCCTCTGGAATGGCCTGTCTCAGAACTTTTTTGCCAGATCAATTAAATTGTGTATTGTTTAATGCATTTTTGATGTGCTTATTTAAATGTGTGTTTAAACAATTCAAGTGTGTGTTTAGAGCATTTAAAGCCACTTTGCTGCTTGATTGATCAAATCAATTTGCACGGCTAATTGAAATTAGCCGCCTTGTTTTCCTAAAACAAACATTAGAGTCAATTTGCCAACTAGAGACAAATATATCAATCTCGGGCGCCGAACATCCCGCCCTAGCCAGTCGGCTGTCCAATAAACCATTTGTTTCTTTTGTTGGCGAAAAAAAGTTAGTATGTTATCTAGTTCTTATTTTTTATCCTTCTTCGCCTCTCCCTTTCGGCCAACGTGTCACATCCAGCAGATGATTTTGTCTGCCTCCAGCACTTTTGGAAGCGATAAGGCCATTTGAACGTGCGTACACAATAATGGCCATAATCGTTACCGAAACTGGATCTACGCCTCAAATGGAACCCCAACGGAGTTGATATCTTGGCCACAACAACTTTATTGAATAATCGCCGAAGATGAACAACGAAGCAGAGCGCTTTTTGCTCGGTTTCGAGTACTACTTTAAACAACTACATGCACCTCCGTTTCCTCGTGACCGAATGATGCAAAATCTCACAAAGACCGTAGATTCACTCTATCGACGCGCACGCCAACTCAAAAATGCCAAAGAACGCAATGTGAAAAGGTAGCTTTAGACTTGGAAATCGTTTACTCCTCAGCTTTTAGTGACATTTCTTTGTGGGAAGCAAGTCAACTACTGAATAACACCAACAATCATGTTGTAACACCGGCCAGAAAACAACTGCATCGCATTTTGGATAACAGTTTAATTCAGGTACTGTTTACTCTTTTTAAAGGCTCTTTTAAATAATGTGTTTAGAATTTGTTTCTGGCATATGACGAAATATCTAACTACTCAGAACAATTACCGCCACAAAGTGAGCAAGACGAAACTTTAAAGCCTAACGGACTGACCGTAAAGCAAGTCAACATTTACAAGAACTTAAATGAACCGCTTGGTGCAACAATTAAAGGTTCGTTTTTGGAGTTGATTGCAAACTAGTCAATTTAGCTTATCCAAATGGCGAGATCTATGTTGCAAGAGTCATTGTTGGCGGAGCTGCTGATCGTTGTGGTTCAATTCAAGTATGAGTTTAGTTTGTTTTAATGCATTTAAGTTGTTTTTCTAGCCGGGAGACCAGATAATTGAAGTTAACGACATTCCCGTCTCTTTTAAAAATCCAACCGAAATTATTGACATTGTTCAAAATGGAAGTGCAGACGGAGTCGTTTCATTTAAACTTGTGCCCAACAAAGAATCAATGATCGAGTCGACATCATCGAGGAAGAAAACAAAACAGCCGAAAAAGTTCTTGCGTGCAAACTTTGACTACATGGGAAGTGAAGATCAATTACAACCGTGCAGACAAGCGGCATTAAGTTTTCAAAATGGAGATGTTTTGGAGATCCTTGAAGATGACGATCCATATTGGATGCAAGCACGTTGTGCTGGACATGGGACTTTGATCACGGCTCCAATTGAGAACGGTTTGTTCTTTTTGTAGTTATGCAGGTTTCATTCTCGACAGTTTTAGATGATGAGCTTACGTTGACGGACTTGTCTTTGTATGAATCCAGTAAGCACATACAAACTGGTCTAATTCCAACTGAATTGGTTTTGTACAAACAAAAAGGTAATATTCAAGTTGCAAGCATTCAAATAACTGCTTTAGTCAACAACATGACTTACAATCGTCTTCCGGATTTTTGTTACGAACCAGTCGCTATGCTCCATCCAGGTGAAAACCGACCCGTTGTTTTGATTGGAGCTCCAGGAGTTGGCCGGAATGAGTTGAAAAAGCGACTTATTGCTCACAATCCCATTAAATTTGCTTCGCCTGTTCCACATACAAGTCGGCCAAAAAGGCCAACTGAACGACAGGGAGTTGATTACACGTTTGTGTCAAGAGAAGACCTTGAAATCGGTATTGCAAATGGGACAATTCGTTGAATATGGCGAGTTTAATGGCAATCTGTACGGCACGATGGACAGATCAATTATCTCGTTATTAAATCAAGGGAAAACACCGGTAATCAACGCCCATTGTTTTTCGTTGCGCAAACTTCGAACAGCTCTTTTTAAGCCGCTAAGTTAGTTGTTTTTATTGGCTTCTCGACAAACTAATAATCAACTTGATTTAGTTGTCTTGGTGGAGCCTCCAAACTTTGGTTTACTCCGGAAAACAAGAATAAGCTGTGGTGCTCGTTCCTCTTTTGCTCCAAATGGACGTTATTTCAACGACCAGGACTTTGCGCAAATCATCTCGTATTCTGCACAGCTGAGTCTTGCTTACGGTCGATTTGTCGATTTTCGAATTGTAAACGGCGTTTTAAGCGATACATTGAATGAGTTGATCCGCATTCTTCACGACTATGACTCGTTGGCCGCTTGGGTTCCGGAGCAATGGGTCAGCAACGAAGATGTATTTAAGAATAGTGTTTGCTAGTTGTTCAATCATCAGCATCTACCTCACGCCAACCTTTACATATTTGAATTTGAAGCAACTCAAATTTCTCAAGCATTCCATTGTATATATTCTGTAAGTCTTGAAATCCGGTTAGCTCTCGTTTAAATGCTTTCACAACTTAATTAGCAATAAGTTCTTGTCATAGTTGTTTCTTAAACTCTTCAAACGGGTTAATCAAATGTCGTACAACGTCCGTAAATAAACCGTATGTTTTCGATTGTTGAAAGCGTAACAATAGCTTTATTATAACAATAAAAATCTTCACAGACATTGCAACGCAAATAACATTATCGGCGGCAATGCAAAGTAAGGCACTTTTGATGAGGGAACAAATACATTAAATTTCGGGATTTCAAGTATAACTTATGGAATTTTGAGTCGGCAAAATTCTATTGAGGGACTATGTACTTTCAGTTGGCATTCATTTCGTAGAACATTAATTACAACAATAGAAGTTCAAACAAATGCCAACCAGTGAAATTCAAAAAGCACCATTGAGTTGAACCGGTTTGTTTAGAAGTCACTCATGAAGAACAAGCGTTTGATGATTCGTTTGAACGCATGCCGAAAATCCGGCGAAAAGGCTAGAACGGTTTTTAAATATTCAACTTGTAAAGAATTCAAATACCTGTATAGATTATTGGGTTTAAAGTCGAATTCCTTAAAGAGAAAGTTATGAGTTTTATAATTGAATGCATGAACTCACATATAACCAAGCCACGAAGTTATTGACTCCAGAACGGGCGGAATTTGACAACCACAAATTGGCCTGTACAACGAAAGTAAGAAAAACGGCGTCCAGCAGGCTAAGGGCAAGTAAGCATTACAGTAAAAACCTTCAAGGAATACTTACCAACAAAAGTTCCTGTAATGATAGCCAACGTTCTCCAAGCTCGACGTTCTCTTTTTGCTTCAATTGACTCCTTGATTCGTTTTTTGCGTTTCGGTATCCTCATTGAAGAAGTGCGTTTAGCCGGTTTTTCATCTAAAGAACCAATAAAGTTAATTCAATTCAAGCACTCGCAACAACAAAATAATAATTCAAAGATCACCGTTTTCAAATTGACTGTTGAAAGCTGTTTCATTGTTTGGCGTATCCAGACCTCCATTTTCCATATTCATCGGTGTGCGTTCATCTTCATTGAGCTCATCGGAATTTGTGTTACTTTCGGACGATTTGATCTGAAAGCAAAGGAATTACAGCTGAATAAAGCATACAAATTACCTTAAACTTGAAGTGACCGTTTTCTGGCGTCCCACATTTGTTGTTGTTATTGCAAATGCTGTCTTTTGAAACCGGTGTCTAAAATTGAAAAATAATTAGCTTAAAACAATAAAGATGTGAAAACTCACAATTATTCTCATTTGCTCATCAGAATGCTGCATTATCTTTGTTATCCGAGTCTTGTCGTCGAAATTCCTGTTCACTGTCCTTCTATCTCGCTCACGTTTAAAGCGTTGTTTTGCTGCTCTCATTATTTTGTAGTATACAACGATGATTGCGCAGAGTGGAATATAGAAAGCAGCTGAAATGTGTTTGTTACAGAAAATTGAAGAGTATTGTGATGTCAATAAACTTACTTGCTGTGGAGAAAACCTAAATTGTGTGAGTTAAAAGTTAAACGGTGAGCTTTGTTTACCTGATAGCTAATCTGCTGAGAAATCAAACAAACGTGTTGTTCGCGAACCCGTGTTACAAATTGAGCATCTTTCCAGCCAAAGATTGGCGCTAATGAGATCAACAAAGACAGAACCCAGATAATCATTAGCATAAGGAATATCCTTCTTGGAGTCCGATTAGCTGTGTAGCTTACATTCGTAATGGCCCAATAGCTAAATAAAGTTTGTTAATTCGTGTATGTAGTTTCGTGTTTTCTCGCTAATGCATGTTTAGTTGCAGATATTTAGTTGCGTGATTTTTCGAAGTATGTTCTATTTTATGCAGATTTCCCCAACCAACGTGTTTGTGCGTAAATGGAACTTGTAGGCTAATCTAGTTTTGGTCCGCAATAAAGCTAGCAAATTAAATTCCGCATGGTTCAAGTTTCCGTTGCAAGTACTTTTGTTAAATAAGGAAAATGTGCAGAATTTTGGTCCGAAACGTCACAGTCTACTTTAATCGACTTATAAAATTTCATCCTCCACGCCTGTTTGCAACGATTGGCATTTGGCCAGCGCATGCTGCATTGAATTACTGGTTATGAATTGGTCAATTTCTGGAATTAGTTCTCCGAATTCCCGACATGATGTATGTTTGAATTGAAAAAGGACTCGAATTTGCATCCTTGATCCCGTTGCAAAGACCAGCTTTTAAAAATTGCCAATCAAAAACAATCGGTCTCGACAACTCATCCATCAATCGCTCTTTTTGACGCCATTTTTCGGATTTAAAAATTAGTCAAGTCACTGCACGTGTGCCTGCTATTCGATCCGCACAATTATGACACTCAAGCAAACAGGCGGGTCGGCGTTCACCTTCCCCTTCAATCATTTTGTGTTGCAGTCATGCTTTCACGCAACTTAGAATCTTAAAAACTTACCGATCAAGAGCTATAGCCACCAAGTGCAGTATAGAAGAGGTGCAAACCAGTACATCCATAGATATCCAGAAATCGCACAAGTGGACTCCCAGATTCCATGCCTGTCTTATTGTTGACCAAGCACCGAGTGGCGTTACAACGAGACCCACTAAAAGATCTGCGCAGGCTAGCGAAAAAATTAAATAGTATTGTGGCCGTGAACGCAAGTCCCTCTCCAGCAATATAGCCATAATAACAAAGAAGTTGCCGATTACGCAGCACAGTATAAGTGTGAGGAGCAAACTTCCAACTACAATGGACTGCCTAAATTTGGGTGTTCGATTTCGGAACACGCAATATTTGTTACCATAATCCTAGCGGATTCGAGTCGTCTGTTATGACGGCACTTATCCTTAACTGATCTAACGAGGCACCTCCACCGCCCCGGCCAGCTACTATGCCTGTCTGAAAGCGATTTTAATAAGTTCGCATTCGAGCAGAGATAATTATTACCCGGCTACTGACTGCCTCGGCGGTTTGCTCCAGCAAAATGAGCACATCGTCGCTGGTGTTCACCCAGGACATTTTGGCAACCAATTGGAACTACAGAGCCGCTTGGTAATCGACCTCCAGCAAATACATGAATAAGAAACGGAACTGGCTCGGCAAAAACTAAGAATCAGCCGACTCCGAAAACATCTTCTGAAATAATGTTACTTGTTAACTGACCGATCATAAATTGCACGCAAAGCGGAGTTAAAATTTCAACCTAATTGGTAGGGAGAAAACCCGATTATACACGCCATGTAAGTACTCACTAATCCGATAAAAGGTTGCAATTTTACGCCGAAGTCATTGTCATGTAGACACCCGATGTTCAAGGAAACGTGACTAGAGTCGAAAAAGCTCATTCGGGGTAGATTTTGAACTCCAAGTCGAAGTTCGAAGGAAGAGCGCTGCGAGCTGCATTAATTTGAATAACAAGCAAATTAAACGGTGTGCCAAGAAACTGCGTCACATAAAAAGATTAGAAAACACTAATTAGAGGTGGTTTATGGGCGGAAGTGGCTGCTGTCAGGAGTGCTCGAAAACATATCTGTTTGATTATCTAAAAGGAATGTAATTATGGCTTCGTTGCACAGTCGTCGTTGGATGCTTATCAGGCAGCTTGTTAGTTGTTTTAAGGAGTGGCAACTAGTCACTTATGGAAGAGCGACCGAAACGAGCGTCAGGTCAAAATGGAGATGAGTCCCAAATTGACCGATTCCATTTATTGAGAGGGATCGAGTGCCACCGAACAGTTGGCGTTTATTCAACAAATGAGAAAACATTCCGCCCGACCTGAGGCACTTAATTATCGCCAACAAAACAAAATAATAATAGGCGGCAAACTAAAAGCAACAAGCAGTAAGTGTAAATTAAGCAAACGCAAACTAATTCTAGCTGCATATCAAAAACATAAACATAAAAGGCGTGATGACTCTACAGCAAGACAATTGAATGCACTTCTTCGGATAAACCGTTTGTCGAGACAATTGTGTTTTTGCGAGTGGGACCGCCTACTACAACACTTTCGTTATTAAATAGCACTTCCGCAGGGAGTGCAACAATTCGAAACTCTTATTCAAATCTAATAGTAATTGAAAAACAAGAGGTTCGCGACCTTTTAGGACATTTCGAAAAGTTGTACGTAGACTCAAAATACAATGTTGCACGTGACACAAATTAGAAGCCATTCCACAAGACATCAAAAACAAAAAGAGCAAACTCAAATTCTGATCTGTGAGCACAAACCGCGAGTCGAATTCGAAAATGACGAAAACCGATTTAAAGCATATCCATTGAGCAAACACACACTAAAAAGGCTCGAGTGAAAGTGATGGGGGCGGACTGTCCCAGAAACGTGTGTACAAATCAAACCGATGGGTTTAAGTCCCGACAAATTGCCCAATGTTAGTTAATCAAAGTGGGAGTTTAAAGTCGGAATGAGCGGGAATAAACACAAACATCATTGAACAACCAGATTAACGAGACAAAATCGAGCGGTTGACCGGCAAATGCGGTCACCAATTTACATAAATAGCCCGAAACGTCAGCAACACCTTGCAACTTTGCCCGAAATAAATGTACAAAAATAGTCTTTTAAAAGACGAAAAGTGTCATTTGAAAATTGTAGAAGTTTGAAACGTTCAAAATGCTGCTAGACACAAATTTGCAAAACTATAAATGTTCATTGACTGAGGGCATTAAACACAGTGGCGCGGCGGATAGTCCGCGTAATAAACAAATAAGAAGCCACAAAAACGACTCATAAAGACGCGTCACTTGGGCCGAATAAAAGTCGAATCTATTGTTTATTCTTGATAACCGGCCAACAGTTTCCGCAGCCAAGAATAGTTTTGAATAGATTTTGAGAGACCAGCAATAACACCAATAATCACTCATTTAAGACTCACAACTAAAATGCTTGCAGGCATGAAATTGTGACATATTTGGGCGACGAGTTTGGCTAATTTTCCTCCAACAAGAATTATCGCGCATTCATCCATCCGCAAAATCTCGGCGAACTCGATAACGACTGAGTACACGCAATTATGCCCATTTTTCGAAACCTACATCCATATGGCCATTAGCGCCACGTCCGCCGAACACCGGATTCCCGGCATTTATCTAGGCTATAAATAATATGGATTTAATTCGAAAACAATACGGATTGGCTTGTCCTTTTCACACACACTTTCACATGTGTTCCAAACTATATAACTGCTGTTAACAAACAGCAACGACAACAATATGCTCGTTGTCATCGGGGACGGAACATAAACAAATGGCCTGCTGAATCGGTCATAATCGAGTGAAACGCTGCATCCGGACTCGTCTCAATTAAACGCCGTGCCTTCGCCACCAGCATAAGTCGGTGAATAATCGAATAAGTGGGGCAGACAAAGCAAAAATCAAATTAGTCCAGCGATTGTCGGAAGTAGTCAAAGATTAGCAGTCGAAGTTCTTAAAATTTCACTCATGCACTCGGCACATCTCCGCTCATTTTGGCGCTTTATTGACAAACAAACGGGATGGTTCAAAGAGGGGTGGAATTTTATTGGCTACCAGCAATTGACAGCAACAGTGGAATTTAATTTTCAACAAATAGAATTTGCACGCGGCCGCCACGCAAAGAACAAACACGCTGCCGTTGGTGGTAAGTAATTGCCTGACTGACAAAAACATCAACACTGACAAAACTCAACAACGAACTTGCGCAACAAATTTGACAAGCGCTGGTCTGGCCTCGCAGCGGATTATTCAGGGCACGTGGAACGCTCACTTAATTGCGGACAAATCGCCGTCGGGCACTTGGCACTTCCTCCACGTTCTTGCTGATTTTTTGTTGCCTTTTGGGGAAACGCCATGTGTTTCTGGTCTTTTGAAATTAAGCGGAAGCATAATTAAGAAGTTGCTTTGAATGCAGCCGTCAATTCAATACAGGTTGTTTTTAAAAGTTGAATGAGAAATGCCAAAACGTGTCGAAAACAATACAAAAACAAAGGAGTGAACGGAAAGAGTTAAATAAGCAAATACTTCGGGTTTCAAGAAACCGTGCCAAACTCAACGCTTCACTCACAAAACTGTTCACACGTCGTTTCCGTTCGAGTTCTCCTTCTTAACGAGCAAACGCCTTCCAGAGTTTACATCCGGATTTTTGCATCAACAAGTTCGGGCCGACCACTCACAAACTTTATGGAAAGCGCAAAAAGACAAAGTCCAAAATTAGAGCATCCTTTTCGACTCAGACACTGACGCAAAAAACCGCTGTGCTTTGTTGCGGTTACACGATTTGGAAGCAGTCGCCTTTGAGGGGAAGTGCAAAGAATTTATGCAAAAACTGTGCAATTATCCACCGCAGCAGGGAACGCCACGGAAGGGAATCTGACAAAAAGCTTTCAAGGTATTTCCGAGCAGCGGAGGAAATCACGTAGAATTTGGGGAGCCACGAGTGTCCAAATATCTGGAGAGACCGGAACGGCAAGTACAAGCTGATTTGCATTCCACACCACAAACGTTGGCGTCGCCCAATGAACAAGTCCGCCAAAATTTTATTAAATCCACTGGCAAACCGTTTCTACTGCCGCGTCCCGAACAAATTGATGGAAGAGAAAGCAAGGAAATAGGCTTTCAGGCCTAATCTTTCGTCGAGTTCACAGCACAAGCCAATTAATTAGGAAACTAAGCAAAGTGTTTCCGGAGAAGTCAACGAGCAAACCAAACAAATAATCAACAGCGTGCAAATTTGCTTAAAATTTGTATGTCCGGCCACTCATGAACGCTGTTGCGGCTGCAAGAAGAGGCGAAGAGAAGGACCAACTTATAATTTATTCAGACGGCGCAAAAACGTCGGCCTCTAGAGCGGCAAAGTTTAATCGAGTTAAGTTTGCAACAGCCTCAACAACCTGTAGCCAACGTGGACAATTAACACTCGTCAGCGCTATTAATCACCAAGAGCGCATGGCGACCGTTGCGGACGCTGAGTGCAGCGTCCATTAGAACTGTGGTGCGGTTTCTATCAAAGATTGACGCCAGATTCTCATCAGCTCCATGTTACGTTAATAATTTGTCTGGCCTTTTTGTTGGAAGAAGCCGAAGACCGTATTTTGTTCAGCCGTTGGTTTCAAACAGGGCGTGAGATCCGGTGCAAATCAGAGCGTTTCCCACGATTTTGTCAAACTCCAAAGCGCACGGTCCTTTGCCAGCTCTACGCACAACTGATAATAAGCAAAATAGGTGGCACCAAACTCTTGGACCAACACGCTTACAGCACAGCAAACTCTCCAACACAACAAGAACCATTTAAGCCCTTCAGCTATATTCGATTATTTCAATTAGATGGTCCAATTAGATAAATTGGATGAGGAATGTTGCCACTTTGAGCGTGCCGCTGCAACGCTGCCAAAAAGGTGCCTTGCTTGAAACCGCTAATTCGGAAGAGCGTAACCAACCGTAATCACCACGCAAACATGCCTGCTGTTTTCAACACTTGGCTCCCCTACTAAAACTGTGACCAAAACAACATCACTTTCAATTTTTGCGTTAACACATTATTGCCACTCAAATCATGCATAAATAGCGTTTGTATACGCAAACATAGCTGAAAAGAAAGGACGGCCCAAAATTAGCTTCATGAACAAAGAATGCCATAAACGAGAATGGAAACAATGCGCACTTGCTTGGAGCAAAAACACCGGAAATGTCAAAATCAAACACGAACTGTTTTTGAACGGGTCTACAAATTCGAATAAAAAATGTCTATTTAATTGTTTTTTCAATTTTGTGGTTCAGTGTTTTAAAAGATAAGCAGAGTTTGAAAAAGGTTGAATCATTAAAATTCAGTTGACTACAAGATAGACAGATGTGTAAACTTTTCAAGTTGACCATCATTGGGACTAAACGACTTTGGCAGTAGCTACGCAAAATATTTGCACAAAAGCTGGAGAGCAGACAAACCAAATCAAAAGCAATTTACTTGTTGGGAAAGCGCATTAAATAGTTGAAATGTTACCGTACACGCGGAAATAACAATCAAAGCAATCAAATGTGTATAACGACTGTACTTACAATTGAAGGCATTTTATCAATCAAACAAAAACTAGATAGTCAAAACGGCAGCAATTCAGCTGAAATTTGATTGGAAGAGCGTACAAAAACAAGTGTTTCTCAATTTTAGCCATAAAATAATATGAACACTCATTGGCTCATAGGGGAGCTGTTAAAAACGCACGGTGTGGCCATACCCACGCTTCACGAATTGCGCGTAATCAGAGTCCATAAAATGGATAATTGCAATTTGTTTGTGGAATAAGGAAGTGTTGAGGGCCGGGCACAAATTGCCGATACCAAAATGACTTTGCCCGCGTTTCCACGTTTCTTCAACTTATCTTTCTTTGCGGCACTCATCTTCTGTTTTCTCCAGACCACCATATCCGCGCCTCCTTTCGTCGACGGCCGTTGTGGTTTATAGAGTCGCTGGAAGAGTTTGGATTCCAAACTTCTCTTCATTAATTCTCGCCGCACTTTTCGGCATAAATCCCATGGAAATTGCAAACAAAGGAAAAGGAGACGAACGTTGAAATTCGAGCGGAAGTGATGATTTAGAAGATCACCTGTTGGAAGAGATCACATACCGGAGGAAGATACGGATTTCGCGCCTCTATTTTTAAAAATCGCGCAACAAATTATCCCCACGGCCGAACGTCTCTGCAGGCGTATCGGCGCATGCCCCACGTAAAGTGAAGAGAGTGAGTACTTGACTCTGTGTTCAGGATGACCAGCGAGCAGGCAGGCAAATCTCGGCTAGCATCAGCTTACAAGATCATGTTTCATTCATCCATTTATTCGGCTTTTTGTTTGAATTTTGCTTCGGCCAATATGGCGCTCTTGGGTTGCGTTTCATGTGGAAGTCACAAGAAACAGGAAACAAGTCAATTTTTGATGAAAACGCGCTTCGACAAATTTTTAAACTTTTTGGAAGCAAGATGCGTCATTCTCGTTCAACAAGTGGGTTCTTTCTTGTTTGAAGTTTATTCGCGATGTTCTACTCTTTAAATGTCATACAATTGCATCTAGTTTATTATGCGGTCAGATGATTAGGTCGTCAAATCTGATATGATTGCGGCGTTTGGGTGACTCGGGCGCCACAAATGTGGGACTTCTGTACTTAAAATACTGTCCACTGACTGAGCTTGGCATCAGGTGATTATCGGAGCACTTCTGTACGAAGGAGATCATTGTATTTGGACCGTTTATTTTTATAGGATTTGGTGGTGAGTTTGTTGACTTTCCGCTTTGATGGTTGCTTTTGTCGATTTCTCCGTAGCAGAAAGCAGATGCCTTTTTGATCACTTTCTTGAAACGGTCGTCCAGCAAGAACGTCGTGATCGGATCGAAGGACATTCTCAGCATCCATGCACACATTGCAAACGTTGTCCACGAGCTTACTTGATAAGCAAGTTTGAATGCGTGAAGAGCTTCCTTTGCATTTTGATTCCTAAAGCGCTCAATTTAATCAGATCAACAACGAATCCAACTTACGGTGCTTAGTTGCTGAAGTTTATCGATGTGTGAACGCAAAAATAACGGCAAACCAATAAAGCTGGCCATAACCAAGCAAGTAACCGCAAATGCAAGAATATTTAAGAGCATCCGTTTTACTGAAGTAAAGTGAGCGCCAGCCAATCCTGGAAACAAACAAGTAGAAGTGCCTTTAAAAGTTACCTTCTTACCTTTTCCTTTGCTCTTTTGCCACAAAAAGATAATAGTTGCAAAGTAACTAATTGTCACGAGCAAAAAAGCCAGAATCAAAATAATCAAATTTATAATTGCCAAAACAAAGTCTTCTTTCGAAACAGTCCATTGGATCAGATCAGTCCGGTCGTTAAACACATTAAAGGCGTTATTGGAACTCAGCCCCACCACAAGTGCTGAATACAACGCGCCAACAAGCCAAACAGCAATCATTATAAGTACTGAAGACTAAGTGATTGCTTTTAAATAATTAAAAACTCACTTGTTCTTCGGTTAGTGACATATTCTCTATAAAACCAGGGATACTTAATAGCCAAGAACGGCAATAAAGCAAGCACGCCGTAAGCTCCACTTACTGCCCAATAATCTAGCGTTAAAAGCAAAGTAAACAACGTTCGGCCATGCGGAATCAAATACTCAAGCTGATACTTGTTGCTTTGTGCTTCCATTTTGTCTGGCACTTTATTTTCGATTGTTTTGTGCAAGGCAATAAATACAACAGTGACAATTGAAACAAATAGGTCGGTGAATGAGCGATTCAGCATCAGTGAATATCCGCGGAAAGGAAGGATCCTGTTCCGTAACGCGAAAATAACCAAGTAACAGAAAATAACATTGATCACGATGGCACAAGATGAAAACAAAATAGTAAGTATCGGAATTATGTTATAAGCCAAGTTGTCCTTTAACGAGTCATATCTGTTGATGTCGGCAAGAATGCTGGGCTCACATTCCGAGTAATTTTCGGGCAAAGGAGAGGTATCGAAACGGATCCAGAACATTTATCAATCATCGTCAATGCTGACTCATGGATCCACAAATTGCGAACAGTCGGAGAACAGAAGTGATTGGCGCTCGACTCTCGATGATTGCAACGAAAATATTATTGGGTTCGGAGTGCAGTGACGAGAACATGCTAACAAACATAATGTTTAACACTCACTGCCGAGGCCGAGCTGATAAGCCGTAAGCCAATTTAGGAGGTGTGCAAAGTAGATAGCCTCCGGGGTTCTCCTCGAGAGTGGAGGTGAGTCTGCTTAAATTTTATGGACTTTCGAAGTTTTCGAAACAACCGGCGCTTTAATAAGTTTAAATAAAGCAACTGGTGACACGTTTATTACTGATCATTACCGATTATTAATTACAAAGCAAAGTATATACAAAAAGGAATGCCAAAAACTCTCACGGGGTTTAAAGCTAACCAAGAAGTTGCGTAGTTGCTTAAATTACGGCCAATTCAATGTAGATAAAAGGTATAATAAGTTTGAGTTGGAAAGACGGCGAAGTAGAGCATTAAAAGTTTGCGTTATTTGCTTGCTTAATTCTTGCTAATTATATTCTATTGTGGAAGAAATACCAGTATACACATACTTGGACATGTAAATACTTTAAGTTGCAGCGCTTTAGTGCAAATAAGTGATTATAGCATTTTTGACATTTCTAACTGGCGTTGTTCTCGTTCTTCGTCGTCGTCCACTAAAGCTTCAGCAAGTGACGTCGGAATGTTTTGTTCAATCCAGTCCAAGTCGTCTCCAATGCTGGACTGTTTGCCAAGTTTTGAAGGCGGCGGTGATTTGTCTGGATTGCGTTGTTTTAACTCGGTGTAAAGGCCAGATTGATCGTACAGAACATCGTCAGCTTCATCTTCAGAGTCGTCCAATAAAGGAGTAAATGCATAACGTTGATTGTTCTAAAGTTCATAATTAGCAAGTCCATTTAAAAGTCTATTTAACTCACTTGGCTGGGACGCCAAAGAATCATAATCATGACCAGGATTGCAACAAAGAAAAGATGCCAGAATGCTGTGTCGACCCACAGTTCTTTCCAATCAGTCATGCAGCGTTGAAATACGTGAATATACAATGACCACATCATGAAGATCACGGCTACTCCGAGTGAAAGCGCAAGAACGTTTGTTAGTTGTCGATAAAGAGCCAGTTTGACGTGATTTTGCCGAATTGAAAGTGTGCGCATTGTTGCAACCAATGAAGTAAAGATCCACCATGCAATTAACACTTCCAAAAATGCCAAGGGAACTTTTGCAATTTGTTTTTCTTTCATAGACTCGGTAGAACGCATCGACACTCGTGTTAAGCCTTCAATTGCACACAACAAAAAGTATAAGCATCCAACTAACAACACTTGATTCAGCGTATTTCCAAGACGCGGTTTGACGACTCCGTATCCGCACGCAACAATAATTACCAAAACATGTGCAACTGTCCGCTTCAAGCATGAAATCAACTCAGCACTTTCAATCAAGCCTTCGTAAGATCGACCAGCATTATTCATGTTCTCATATTCAGCATAGAAAAGAGCCTTTTCCAAAAGTCCAATGATGATAACTATGCCTATCCAGTATTGAATTCGAAGCAAGTCCTTGTAGTGTTTAAAGCAAACAGAGAACCAAACTGCAGCCAAAACGATGTAAAAGAACGACCTGAAAACAAATCTTTAGTTAGAAATTGCATTGAAAAGCTTACATGAAACCGTAAAACGTCAACAATGGCTGATCGATTGCACTTAAGAAACCATGAGCTCCTCTCCATTGAGCTTCTACCGTTATTTTAGGCGACTTTTTGTCTCCAGGCAATTCAGTTTTTGAGGATATTTGAACAATCATGAGATAGGCCGCATCTGCAGGCAACTAAACAGACAACATTAAATTGAAGGTAGAAAACTGAAAGTAAACCTTAATAGCCGGATGCCAACTGGTCAAAGTCATTTTTGCTCCACCGTCTATTGTGTCATCATTGAGACCAAGAGCTCTTTTTGCTCGAATCGTCACGTTGCTGTCTTTCACCTAAACAAACAAATAAGTAATTCGCAAAAACATCAAAAGCTCCTTACCAGTATTGATTTTGTGACATTTCTTAATTCCATTTGACCTCTTGGATGTTCTTCAAGGATATAATCGACGCTAGATGCCTCTTTGCAATTAATTGAGAACGGCTTTGACTTGTAATAGTAAAACGAATTGTAACTGTAGCCCGAAGGAATTGCATTTTGCTCGTTGAAATAAAAAGCCTAAAAGATTAATTAGACAAAAAGACTAGTTTAAAAACTTGCCAACAAATTCGTGACTTCAGAGAATCTTGATTTTCCCACAAAGAATTCTTTTGAGCAAGGTGAACTGCGAATTGCAAAACGTACATCCAATTCAAGCTCTTCTTCGCGGTCGCATTTTAAACGGAGTTCAACTTCAGTGCCTTTAAGTGCGGATTGGAGGAAGCCAATAACTAAAAGGTGTTGAATAGATTGTTAACTCAACTTTCAAATCCCTACATTCTTGTGTGTTTGGCAGCAATTCAACTTCTTCAGACACAATACCCGGCGTTAAAAGATTGCCCGAAATATGATTGAGCAGGAATCCGAAAATTAGAATAAATAGACGCCAGTTTAAGAACCTGGCCATCGTTCTCCAAAATGCAAATGAGCAAATGCCGTACTAGCCGGCAAATCAAAACGCTTGTTATCTGAAACGTTGCATTGCGTGTAAATGTTTGTCTTTTGCAGTGACAAGTCTCACTCTGTTGCTAACACACAAATTCAAACACCTTTAAACACATTCAAACACTTTTAGCTGTTTGAAACACGTTCTACGTAAATCAATTGCACAATTAACATAACAAACAATGAGTATATGTAATCATTTTATTTTCAATTCTCATTCATCGATAAATACAAACAACTTTCTATTATGAACATAGAGAATAAAGCTCTAAAATAAAGCGAATCACATGCAAATAAGACCCGTCAAAACTAATTAAATAATCGTTTTGCGAAATAAAGACATTGTTTACCCATAATTAGATAAATATCATGCTTTAAAGAGGAATCACAGTTCAATAATCACAAGAAAGACTGTTAAATTACAATAGAGGGAAACAGAAGCAAAGAAGCGGATTTCCATTCAATAGAAGCTTCATCTCATAAATTGCTTTTGAGGGAAGTTCATTGATCTCGCTCCGACTTTGACACAACAGGATTCTCAGCTTCATTGACTCTTGTGATTTGTTTTTTGGTGATCCAGGGCTCTGATTTCCAACAGCTACAACATGATGAGTGCATTTGAATTTGCTGCAGGCTCGTTTCAAGGCTTCTAGGGCCATTGTATTTTCGGGTCCACTCAAGTTGTCAACAAGGCACAAAACTTTAGATTGTGCAAGTTCTTGACGCCAAGTCAAAACTCCGAGTGTTAGAAGAGTTAGTGGGTCATTGGGCAATAAATTTTCGTTGAGTTGAGTATGACTGACGTTGATTGTCTGAAACCATTCAAGATTTGTGCGAGCGTCCAATTTAGCCAAATAGATTTCAAAGCCGTTGAGATGTCGAGACAAAGAAAGTACGAAGTCGTAATAGGCGATTCCATTGGTTTGATTGGCTTCGAAGACCAAATCCGATGGGCTTAAGTTGAAGATGCCGGAACGTTTGGCCAAATCCATTAGGGTAAGCTGCGGTTTCACTCCGACCACACGATCCATTCGACTTTTCATGGCATTCGAGCGAATAAGGTACAGATTCTAAACGAGAACAATTACTGCATTGTTTTTGAAGCAAATATGGTGGGGTGGTCGCGAACAGCAAGAACGGGTGTAACCAATCGAAAACAAAATGTAGCTTAAAATGTCGGAAATTACGCACGAACCCACGCACAAGTTCAAGGAGTGCTAGCAATGTGGATGATGAGTGATAATGAACGGCGGGCGTAATGATTTATGCTAGTCAAATACATACAGCATCGACTCAAAACGTCACCCTTAAGCTGTATATCAATTGCCGACAGAACATTTTGTTCGGACGCACTCCTCAAATGTTAACGCAAAGCACACGGAACAAATTTCAAACAACAATCAGCATTAAAGATGATGATTCTAATGCTCTAAGCGGTTCTGCTGAAATGACTCAATAAATCCGGTGCAAGGAATTTGATGCAAATAAATGGAAATGGGAATTTTGCATAAAGCACCAGGGATTTGACCCCAAACACGAGGCGAGTGGCTACTATTTTGCCTGAAAAAGAACCGCGGCGGAAATGCCACTCAACGGAAGAATCTTTTGCACTCGACAATTTGTGGCCAGTGCTCCTTGTTGGTCAGTAAAATTGTGCAGCGACGCGGTCACGATTGCATTGTAATGAAATTCAAAAAACTTGTTTCTAAATTTATCCCAAATCTTTGGCGCCCGAGAGAATTGTAAACATTCATTACAAGCGCTTATTCATAGACTAAATTAAACGTCTGGTTATTTAGACACGCGCAAACGTGTAATTTAACGAAGTCCATTAAAAGGCCCACTTTTTAGACCCGGAATAGTGGACCAGTCACATGCAACAAAAACCGTAATTCGAACAGATTTCGAAAGTCGGCACGCAACATGGCTACAGATTATTAGAAATGGATCGATTAGCTCAGCAGAAAATGCCAACGTTCATTGTTTCCGTTAATCGAACACGCAAGTACACAAAAAGCCTAACATTTTGTTGCACTATTTTAGTGCTGCAAACAACCCGGTGGTTTGAAACTGCGTAAAACTCAAGTAAATGAGGGTGTAGACAGAAAGCAGTCAAAATGTAATGTGTTTGATTCCTGACAAGTTATGGAATGTGCAAGAAGCACGGAAGATAAGTGCAACGTCAAATAAGGCAACATGGACTCTAGACACAAATACAATCAAAATTGTACCGACAACTAACTAAAGGATAATCTCCGGCCAAAATGTACAGTGAGACGGAAATGCCTGTGGCCAAGTTTCGTATACAAGCTTGCAGCGTATTAGTAGTTTGTTGTTGTAAAAATTGTCGCTACTCCAGCTTTGGTTTATCTTCTGTCCCGCCATTTCACGCCAAATTTGGCCGCGAGCAAACATAGTCTGACTATTTCGGGTCGACTCGTCGCCAAAAATAGTATAGTAAGCAATAAACTCCAGAAAAAACTCTCCAGCAAACTCTAAAGAAACAACAAACACTTATGAATTCTCGGACTGGCCGAATGAACTTAACGAAATCGACAGTCGCGTTGATAAGGAAGCGTTCACAAAGTGTGTTCTCAAAGTGTGCTCAATATTAATGTAATCAAAACGCAATTATTGCGAAACAGCTCTTATTCATCGCCTCAAAACGCAGATTCTCAAAAAGAAAAATGACCTAAGCTGACGCAACAAGAAGGCAACATTTGATTCAACAAACAATTAATTAATGCAACAAACAATTCGACTCAACTCAAAACAAAGTGTTTAGAAGTGTGTGAAATAGAGGGTGGTGTCAAAAAGTATGAATGGGCGAGCTCTTTCTACATTCTTCTCAAAAGGTCGGGGCGTTCCCAAACTCCCCCATTCAATAAAGAATTCAAAGCGGTCAGTTTCTCAATCGTTGGTTTCCAAACAACAAACATTTCTCGACGAGCCAATCTAGAAATGGAGGAAACCTTTCGATTGCAACCAACAAGTTCAAAACCAAACAACAAATCGTAAATTGCATCGAAGCGAAAATAACAAACAACAACCTGTGGAACAAAATGGCACATGCTGACTTGATATTCAAAAATCAGTCACAAGTCTCCGAAAAATCATCAATTACGCCTATTTGTTTGTCAATTTGGGGCAGTTTTTGGTCAGCGGGTGGAGATTATCAGCTCCATTCCAAGGCCTGAGTGCTATAGCCTCGCAGAATTGACGTAAGCAAGGAGGCAATAAAATTTAGAAGGCTCCGCAGCATTCCAATCACATTATTATTTGTCGCTCTTTTAATAGGACCTCCAATAAAACTGATAAACCTTTTGAATTTCTAAAATTCCCCGACCCCTTCGACCTCATGTTTATGGATAAGCAAATGACATTTCGCCTGATTCACCAAGCAATCCGGGGCGTAATTTGTGCAGAAGAAACACGTGGATAATAAATTCTGGAAAGGAAAGCGTTCGAGTTAACAGATTGATGTTCTCTTTGTTCTCGCACTAATTCTTTTTATGCAAACTGCAAAACATACAGTTTTTTGGCCTTTTGTTGAAGAGGGCGGCTTACGTTGGCGAGCGGCCAATTTGTTTCAATTTTTGAGCCTTTTTCGCGTCACTGAACCGCGGGTCACGGCATTTGTCCTGTTGTTATTTTTGGATAACACGAACTATGTCGGTTGTTTGAACTATGATGGCTGAGTTATTTTGAACTATTCAAAGAACTATTGAGCGAGTTATTCGGAGTTATGCTGAACTATTCGATGAACTATACGGAAGATTAGGTTATTTCGGTAGCGAAAACTTTATTATGACTCGGAGGCAAAACAACAATGTACAAGCGGGGGAGAACAACCGTATGCCTAATAGAAAAATAGAAATTACCGGCTTCGCATATGAAAAACAATGAACAAGCAAATAAATTATGATCGGGGAAACGGAGTGAATTTTAGACGAACTTTGTTCTAAATTGCAGACTAAATGGTGCGAAAGTGGTGATATTGTTCGTCTGCTACGAGTCAAACGTGCTCATTGAAAACTCCGAGTTAGTGGCTATTTCAAGGAAGCCCAATGAAAAGAGCTTATCAGTCTGACTGGAGTGCGTTCTCTTTAAAAGTTCAAACGCTAGTTAGTCGATTAATTATGACTTTTCTCAAAATAAACTCTAATCAACTTTACGCAATAAACAAAACAACAAAGTTTGAATTGAGCAACTAATTAAACAGGAGCTTAAAAATTTTCTACAAACAATAAGTACAAATATTCGGTGAGGTTGCTGCTGGAAGTCATCATTCTGATTTTAACACTGATTGCAGGATGCTGAAATTTGATCTGTGTTATTTCAACCGTGTAGTGATTTTAGATTTGATAAGAAGTTTCCGAGAATCATCAAATTTTAAATTGACTACTGAACAATCAAACTATAATACTTGCCTGGACAGTTTAAAGCCATGTATTTAGCGAAGATGCCGCTGCAGAACCCAGCGGTCTTCCAGTGAGCACAGAAATGCTTACGGTCACGGCAAGCAGCGGACTTTGTAGCCGATAAAGGCACAGTCGGTGTTGTTGTCACTAGGTCTGAGCGGTCATCGGGTCTACAAAAAGTTTAAACACTTTTTGTGCAGTTGAAAACTCACCTGATAATTGGCCAAAAGGTGACCAGAGGCGGTTTGCTGTTTAATGATCCGGCAGTTGTGGCCTGAACAATGGGACAAAGTTTGTGTCAAATCGGGAGTCTCGGTCACTGGAGGTGAGAAGCAAAATCCACAAGATTTGGCACAGAAGTTCCGTGAAAACTTTTGAGCTGTTATGCAGTAACGTCTTCGAACAAGTTCTGGACAATCAACTCGCAAGTCTTCACATGATCCACCAGTTGCTGATTTGGTCTTTTCACACATGTTGCAAGACACTGGACAATGTTTGTGCATCCATTGCGGGTTACGATTACACCATCCCTAAAATGAGATTTGTGTGTAGATCTAACAGTTTTGTATAACTTACTTGAGACGCCAAAACGCCGCAATCCGGTCTACTGTCTGTGCAATTTTCAGCAGGTATCAGAGGCAAAGTCTCGGGTTGAATGACGATTGAGTTAGAAGTCACAAGCTCTATAGGTTTTTCTGTTGGCATAGTCAGTGGAGGGTTGGTAATAAGAATCGCCGGACTTGGAGTTGTTGGAACAACAACAGAAATTATCGGAACTGGCTGAGACGGAAGCGTAGGTGCCGGCTTGTTGTTGTTTGAGGGGCATTCGTAGAGTGTATTAATTTTATATGAATCAACTTGGCTGAAACCGGAACGCTGACCAATTTGAACTTTCTTCTTCGGGACTATTGTCGGCATTCCGTTTCTTGAAAAGGCTTTCGGTCCATAGTGCATAATCGATTGGTAATCGTAGTCACTTCCAAGTGTTTGAATAGTAACCGGACTGTATTTCTCAAACTGTCCTTGCATTCCTGGTTGAATATTAGACCTAAAGGCAAAAAGCATTATCATCAAACTGAACTAAAATTACTTACCACATGATGCTTATAAAGTTGTCTCTGTCTGTGCGAGATTGTTCGTGGAAGAAGCCTACAGCGTGCATCATTTCTGAAAACTCAAATATCAAAATACTGTTGACTTATTTGAAGTTACCGTGGATTATAATGCCTTTCTGTATACAACCATTGCCAAGACTAAGAACTTGTCGACCGCCTGTCTTAATTGACAAAAGTTTATAAAATCAAACAAACAAGAACTTACTTTTCCGACCATTGAATAGCATCCTCTATCAGGCAAAATGTACACTAAATTAGCAGTTATGCTTATAAGTACATTCAAGTTATTACCGTAATCTTTATCTGCTGTTGTACGCGGACTCCATTGAATGCAGGTATTTGCAGTGTACTCATTCATTGCAGATGCAATCACACTTCGTGAATAACTTGAATATTGACTTGAAATTGCATATGGAATTCTGCCATCTTTCCACAGTTGCCTTCTGTCTCTAATTGCATTCAACTGTTTGTCACTTTGACTTCCACTTGGGCCGCCTTGAATGAACAGCGCTACAGTACTTGCATTCAACTAAACAAAAAACAATATTCGAATTATCAAAATAGTTCTTAAAAGTATTCAAATCAAATTACATCGTTAGAAATGTCTCCTGAAATTGTTGTGAGTTTTATTGTCTGAATGAATTAAACGCACCTTCAAATTTATCATTGTTGTACATTGCATCGCTATCCCACAAATCTGAATCTGCTGCTTTTGGATCTTGATTCCCATTCTCGGCAAAAGCAACGAAATCATTTGGCGTCAAGAAAGTTTCTTGTTCGGGGGCGGTTGCATCAAAGTACTAAAGAACAAAAATGACTCAGCAAATTCACAATAAGACAAACCATCTCGTCATCAAAGTGAGACTCATAAAAGGCAGCATTTATCTGTGGAACAATTAGCAATACAGTCGTCAGTTTTTGCACCAAATTTAATCGAATAATCATTTTTTATCAGCGATCTGAAACACTCATTCAATTAAAGCAATGTTTTGATTTCACGTCACTTGGCGCCATAGAACGCTCATAAAACGTCATTTAACAAATGAAAAACAATGCGGTAAATGAGTGCATAAACTTATAATTAAAGCGGAACTAAAAGAATGCCCACGCATTTAAACAATTATCTGAATGAATGAGTCCGAACTTGCACATTTAAATGTGAAGAGACTCTAGTGTGATGACTAATAACTCGGCTCTTATACAATCTTCTACTCGACAGTTCTTGCAATCGCCCGCTGACCAGCAACAAACAAAAATAGAAGCATAAACGTTCAAAACGGGAAGTTCCTCTTCCACAACAGCGGTCACTCGCAAACAAAACTCATTGGATAAACACCTGCTCAAGCAAGAACCACACGTATCGAACTTGGAAACTGCACGCATAATCACAGCCAACACATAGCGAAGCTTATCACAGTCGGTTGCCAAAAATAGACATTCCGTGGCTGTATAGCCAGACAAATCGCGCATATTGCAGAAGCGAGGACCGGTCAGTTTCATAATTCGTCCGGTTCCAACTCCTTGATTCCTTCGCGCGCGCAAACGACTGCATATCAAGGAGGAAAAACAACGAATTCGCGACTTGCAGTGAACTCTTGGCTCTATGGTCGACGTATTTGCTCGCACCCCACAAAGCTGATGGTCATTCGCGCATCGATTTAGCCGCTTTTTGGCCAAATGAAAATCCCGACGACGACTCTTTGAGAGATGTACCTGGCGCTTTGTTTGGGAGATTGTTACGTATTTTTATCGACAACGTGTGCTGACTAGCGGATTAAACTTGCTTTATTGAATCAAAGAATTCGGACATTTTGTTAAAAATTTGCTTTACTCTTCGTCTTCGTATTCTTCTTCGGCATCATCTTCGACATCCATCTCGCGCCCATGTTGTTCTTCGTCACCCCTAAAATGGAGAATTAACCAGCTTGTTGGAAATAAGTTCTTACATGTGGCTGCCGGCATTTTGAAGTTTAAATTCAAGAATAACAGGTGGTGGAGCAACATTAGGGAAGCAGGGATAGGCGTTTGGCTTCTTTAAAAAGATTTCAACATATTTCAATTGCTTTAACGGCTTACTTCGTACATGGACCTGCGCTCTTTGAAGTTTCGACGATCAATTTGACGATCATACTTGGAAAAGACGGAAACTTTCGGCTAAATAAATGCAAATACATTTGTACAACTTTTCTTATTACCGGGTAGCGAGAATTTCCAGTGTCCGCGGGATCCAAGCCTTTTTTGAGAGCCTTGTTACGAGTAACTTGGCGTTGACTTAAGAAATCAAAGTATTTGAATCGAAGTACTTGTTTGTTTAAAAACTTACCGTTCATTCAACTCTTTCAACTAAAACGATATGGATTTGAGTTTGAACTTAATTTATAAAGAACTCACGTCATACTCTTGTCTTTCGTGGCGCTTTTCCAAATCATACTTGTCAGCTTCAAGCTTGCAAATCCGTTGATGCAACTCTTTGATCTTGTTCTTGAGTTCACCGCCCGAAAAGTTGTCCAAGTCTATTTGGCGCATAACATGCTCAATGTAAGCGTGTTTTTGCTCCTAAACTTTGATTATTAAAGTGAGCTTTAAACATTAGAAACTACATCTTGTTGTTCTTTTGTCATGCCCATTTCTTGTTTGGCTTGGACAATGTTGCCGAACTTGTCTCCACGGTCTTTCTTTTCCGGAATCACAAAGTTGCGGCCTCCAGGAGCTCCAGTCGGTGCAAAAGGTTGCGCAAGTGATTGTTGGCGTTTCTTCTTTTCTTCTTCTTTCTAAACAGTGAAGTTAGTTTAAAGTTATTCATTAATAGCGTGCCTTGCGACGATCCTCTTCCATGCGAGCCTTGCGCTAAAAGTTAGATTTATAAATTAGTTTTAAATAATTAGGCAACCTGTTCTTCTTCTTCACGACGTGCTTGCTCAGCCGCTTCTCTGCGTGCATTCATTTCTTGTTCTAAATGTCAAATTATGAGGGAATTCAACAACTACAACTTGCCTTCTTTTTCTCTCTCCAAACGGCGCTGTTCTTGCTTTTCTTTCAGTTTTTTAAGCTCTTCTTCTTCTTTTTCACGTTCTGCTTTTCTGCGCGCTAAAATTTAAAAATTAAACATGCCAGTATTAAAAGCACACACCTTCATAATCCTGTATCTTGGCCGCATCTTCTTCCTCTTGCCTGCGTTTAGCTGCCTAAATTAGACGAATGAACAGTGGTTTTTGAACTCGAGTTTTAAAACTCACCAACATGGCCTTTTCGGCTTCCGTAAGTGATTCGTCATTGATGTCGTCCGCTGTAGTAGTTGCTGGCTTTGGCGGTTGAACCCTGAAAAGTTTAATCAGATAGTGAAAGCTTTAAATTTGTACTTGATCTCTTCGGGTTCTTCTTCAACTTCCTCCTCGACTGAAATCAGCAGCATTCAACATTTAAATTCAAACTCCAAAACAGACCTTCTTCGACTTCTTCTTCGCTGCTGAAATCGAAAAGTTAATGCAAGTGATAACAGAGAAAAGCTTCAATATTTCAATGAGACTCACTATTCTTCGTCGGACATTTTGAGGTTTCAAAGTAGAAGTGGACAAAAGCACAAAGCCTAAATTTGCAAAAGTGATAAGGAATCACGGAAGCGTTTAAAAGAGAACACTGAAAACAGTTAGCGGGTTGAAACTAAATGGCTGGCGCACTAGATGTTCAAGCGCTACTGGCCAGGAAATTGTCCTATTGTTGATTGGTGTGGGCCGGCAACTTTGACTCAAGGATATGCGCACACGGTAAACAAAGCGGATCCCAAATCTCTCCGAAGTCGACCCATCTTTTCCAAACATCCAGACTCTTGGATTGTACACCTTGAAGGAGCACTTTGTACGTAGCTGTTGTGAAGGCTGGTGATGTGCGTGTTTCACACGGAACTCTGCAAACACCTACGCAAATTGCGCAAATGTGATCCCGAAATTTGGCTAGATTGAAGTGATATGTAAATTAGCATTGATTCAATTGTGTATTGTGCTTTTAATAAGTTTGCAATAAATCTCAAGTTGACATTAAACGACTGCCAATAATCAAAATACAAAATGTAGAGAGAGTAGATTAATAACCCTAGCAACATGGCAATTATTTATCAAACAAGCCGCCAACATTAACGAGCATTGCCACTCAAATTACACCTAGCGGCAAGAACTCTAATTAAAGAGTAGCGGAAATGCTTGGAATGTTTTTAGTTGTTAACTACATTTTTCGTTATAAACTTAAACGATGTGCTTTATCGGATTTATTCATCTCTTTTTAAAATCGTTTGTTTGGACATCTGCAACAGTTTAATTCACACATGAAAGTGTGCAGATATTGTTTTAAATGTGAACGGTAGGTTTTCAAGACAAATTCATAATTATGCTTATTATGTGATGATTATTATGTGATGATTATTATGTGATGTTTATGGGTGTGCGTAGATGTTTTTAAACTCATTAGAGCGCATCTTTTCCAGAGCATTCGCCCAAAACTATTTCGTTGTCCGAAAATCAATACTTAAATCCTGTTGTTTCCCGAGGAAACTCCATTTATGGTTTATTCCAAATCGGAAAGGTGTTTAGCGCTTATTCAACAGCAAAAGAAGACCCACAAACAAAAGAAATTCAATTGGGAATCAAAGTTTGGCAAAGAAATTATGTGTTTGATTTATTGGCGATGGCGTGTTTTTTGCTAACAAAATAAATCGGCCTGTCTGCTCAACCGTTGCTTTCCGTTATCATTGCCACTTCGTTTGGTGGCAGTTTTTGTATGATTGTCAGTTGTGTGTTTACCGCAGCAGTTCGAAAGATTTTATTTACAAAGAAAGACGTCATGCGCTGCGCACTCTTTTAATCGTCGATCTATTTTGTTCGAAGAAAATTATTTTTAATTTTTAGCTCACGAATGCCCGTCCAAACAAGAGCAAGAAGAACTCTTCAGGAAGCTCCACACAGAAAACGCGCATTTGTAAGTTGAATAATCACATTCGAGTAATTGCATTTAAGTAATATTTAATCGTTTCCAGAAAATATGGCAATATTTAACGACAACAGCGAGCAGTGTTTATGATGCGTATATTGAGAAAGATTGTCGACTTGATGATGGAGAAATTGAACGTTTGAGTCACCACAAATATGCATCTGTTTCTTCGTCTATTTTGGATGAATTGTGCATGCAACGGTAACTTTTTTGGAAGGTTGTGTTTATTTCGTCGATTTAGATTTTGGAATTACTTAGTTCAATTTTATCCATTATGGCTGGCACCCAACTTAATCACTTTCATTGGATTAATTGTGAATTTCATTACCGTTCTTGTACTTTCTCACTATTGTTACACGGCGACTGAAGAGGTAATACTTTGAATGCAATCGTTTAGCTTTTATTTCTGGATTTAGGCACCATGGTGGGCATATGTTCAGGCAGCTCTTGGTCTATTTATCTATCAAACTCTTGATGCTACTGACGGAAAACAAGCGCGTCGCACTGGATCTTCATCTCCGCTTGGTGAACTCTTCGATCATGGATGTGATTCAATGACTCAAGGTAGCTTTTAATTTGTTTGTTTAAATCACTTTTTAGTTTAGTGCTCGTTACGCTTAATCTTTGTTATGCGATGCAGTTGGGTTTGCACGTGAATTTTGTTTTTACAACGGTAATTGACTTCATCGGTTGTTTGTAAATAATAGTTTGATTTAAGGTGGTGATTTCTGTTTCAATGTTTTACTGCGCACATTGGTCGACTTATTGTACCGGATTTTTGAAGTTTGCTCGTTTTGATGTTACTGAAGCGCAATTCATAGTTATCACAATTCTTCTACTTACTGCCGCGTTTGGACCAGGTATTTGGAGTGCTTCGGTAAGATAATTCCACAAAGTGCTCCTTTTAGCTTTGTTGTTTAGATTTTCCAACTGAATCTAAAGTTTATATTCATTACTGCAAGTTTGCTAGGCGCAGTTAATCAACTATGTGGATATATGAAATCAATTTTTATGGAAGGCTGTGGAAAAAATGGATGCACCGTTGCTGTAAGTGTTTCAATTTTAGTCAGTTAAATATTCTACCTTTCAGGACACAAGTGTAATCTTTCCTCTATTTCCACTATTGTCTGTTTGTCTTCCGTTCTGTGCATGATCTATGGCAAATCCGAATCTAGTGTTTATGATGATAACATTACATTGTTTTCGCTATGTTTTGCAGCTGTTGGTGCCAAAGCAACAAATCGTCTGGTGATTGCGCACATGTCTCGCTCTGAACTCAGCATTTGGGATTGGATTTATGTAAGTCACTTTTAAGCGAGTATTTCAGTAATGTTGTCACTAATTTAGCTGAGCCCGCTTCTGATGTTTATCAATCAGTATTACAACTTTTGGTTTGATGAGTACACAGTTCTAGTCATCGCGACGATCTATGCATATGCGTCATTGCTTATTTTCTGCATCAACATATGCTGGCAGTTTTGCGACTATCTCGACATTTATTGCTTTGCTATTCGACAGGGAAACAATAATGGCTTGTCAAATGTTCCATCTAGGTCTGATTTGCGCCGCTCTGAATACAATAAGAAGAAATAATCTACTTAGCAATGTTGAAGTGCCATAATTGCAGGAAAGAGACGTGTGTATATTTATTCCGTCAAGTTGTATGTTTACACGAAATAAAAGTTTATTGTTCAACTCGTTTATTTTCGGAACGGGGTTTAAATACAATGGAACTAAGTGACAAGGCAAAGGTATCTCTACCGGTAGAAACAATCAAATGAAATCAATCCACTACTTTGAAGAAGACTTGATTTGGGCCTTGATTTTTGAATATTCTTCAAGACCTAAAAAGATTGTTTATACTAGTGTTTCAATACAATAAAACTCACGTTTAAAAGCGTAATCAATGTAATCAAAATCAATTGTTGATGTGTTTGCCTGCACGAGTGCCCACAAAACCCAAAACAAATGAGATGCCACCATAAAAAGAGGAATTTCCGACAAAACATCGTCAACTTCTTTTGCCGTTGGTTCCCGCTCCAAGTAGAATTTCAAATAAGTTTCAACAAAATGACGTTTTTCATCTTCATTCGGACACAAATTAAAATCAATATCATCAACACCCGCCCATTCGTTAAAGTGGTTTGCTACATCGAATAACTGATAGTTTACAGCAGTATACTCATAGTCGATAATGTGGACTTCGTTCGAATCGTAAAGCAAGTTGTTGATTAATAGATCGTTGTGGCATAGCACTTGATTTGTGTTCTTAATGTCGGATATCATTTCTTTCAACTCGTCGAACATGTCATTGAAGCTGACGTCTAAAAGTGGCAATTTAAACAAATTAATTTGTAGCAACAATACCTGAAAAGAGCTTCTCATATTGGCGTTGTTTTTCTTCGTCATCAAATCGGGCCGGAATGTTATTTAAGAACTGCTGTGCTTTGCTAAACAGAAACGGCTTTTTTGGCGGATCAGTTGGGATTCGATGCATAAGAGCTAACTTTTCACATACTTTTCTGAAAATCAAGCATTCTAAAGTTGAGTTTGTACATGAAAACTTACGAGATGATCTCTGTATCGCGAACACTTCGAGTCGTCAGTGTCTCTCCTGGCAAATGACCAACTACAAATCCATTAACAAATTTACAAAACACTTGTGGCGCAATATCATATTTGCCTAGCAGTTGAAAGCTTTCAAGTTCACTTTTCCTAAAAACACAAAAATTAAATTGGAGAACTTGGTTCAATCAATCAAGTTTACAAACCTGTCGATGATATTTTCTGTGCAATTTCCGTAAATCCGAAAAACAAGTTTTTCGTCGTCTGATGCATTTTGGACGCAAAGTACTGTGTTTGTTATTCCGTTGGTGTACTTCTACAAAAATTAACAGTTAGATTGGGCATCCAAATAAGCACTTATGCGTGTTATTGGTGGATTTAAGCACTTGGTGAACAATTGGTTATATTGTCTATCATGCAAACTGAACAAAAAGCTCGTGAGTGTAAAAAACTTACATTGAATTTCAAGCTGTCGGAAGGCCACTGAGGACGGAGTTTGAGAGCCAAGTTGCCAACTTGATCGAACAAATCTTTCTCGTTGTGCGCATTAATGGAGAGATCGAAGGTTAGCGGTGTCATTGTTCTGGAACTACCAGCAATGTATAAACTTATGGAATGAGCAGGACGGAGGCGTTAACAAAGAGAGGAAGACGGAACATTCACGCGTTCTTGAGTTAAAACAATGAGTCTGTCGGAGATTTTGCTGGACTAAAATCGTTTTGTTTCTGCTCAAAACAAAAAGCCCTGCTAGATGTGAGAAACTCGGGGAAGAATTAATGTGCAAATGAGCAATGTGTGGGAAATTACGTAGAAACATGTGCATCGTAACAAAAGTGCATAATTTCAGATCTTTTTGATAAGTAAACGAATTTAGACAACAACAAATTTATTGAAAGCACAAAAAAAGAACGACAATTGAAAATTGCTTTATTGTTGTTGGCGCTAAAGTAGCAAAGTAGCGATGAATTGATAAGATAAGCTGTTGCGAAAACTGTTATTCGATTGAAATTTCCGAGTCAAATGCAGTTGAACTTTAAATTGGATTTGTAGCATACAGCGTTTAAATGTCACAATTTCAAGTTTCGAATACATTCTTCGAATAACTTTACGCATTTTTTGGCTCACTGGACTCGACTTTACGCAGTCTTTAACGCAAAGCGACTCAAGTGTGTTCCTCTTGACAATGGATGCATTTAATAATCGGTTGGCCGGATTTGGAATCACGTCGCTGACTCCTTTTTTGTCGTTCGTCGACGTGGTGGAATTTGTGATAAGTAGAGAGAATGAAGAAGAACGGCACAAGCTCTGTGGCCGTTTCGAACATGCATATTCATCAGGCCGTTGCTGACCGAGTGTTAACTGGGTCCGCTTTTTACGCATTCTTTTTTCCTTGAAGCACCGAGTGAGGATTTGCCTTTCTCGTCTCCCTGCGCGCTCATTTTATGCCGATGGCAGCAGACAGGCCAGAGTGCATGTATGCCAAGCATTGGGCCTAATATATTATTGTTTGGAGGCGAGCGAGTTTTCGGCCGTAGGGTGCATAGAAGCAAAAAGCGCGAATACATTTTCATGTGTTATAGTCGCCGTTGGGTTGGCCAGTGCTTTTGAGGAGCAAGAAAAGAATTCGGCCAACAGTTTCTTCGGCATGTTTGTTTTTTCTGCACTTCCATGCTTGAGGAAGACGTTCTTTCCGCGCTTATGAATCCACCAAGTCGTTTCCTTTCCCACAGAGTTGTCGACAATCGACTCAGTGTTTTTTTGTCGCACTCGTTAGCTTCAATTTGCACATGAATGAAAAATTCTGATTCGTGCACGGAACTCATTTCTTATTTCGAGCCTTAGTTCCAACAAATTGCAGGTTAGACGTTGTTATTGCCGCGAATGAACAATGAAGTCTTATTTGTAAGCCGATTTGGTAGTCTGCTCGAAAAGTATGGCCGCATCCGGCCTTCGCATCTTCCAAATACCCGGATGTTCACCCCTCATATTGTTCATTTTCATGTTAACTTCCAGTTTTCTGCGAAAACACTATAATCATTCTAACCATTCTAATCGTTCCAAGCACTCTAATTGCTACTTGAGGGAAAGTTTCGTTTAACTTGCTCATTCACTTCCCAACTAAGCAATTGTGGATTATGCGGCAAGATTGATTATGCCTGGGCATTGTATTAGAAAATCCCGCAGAGAATAGAGCGCGCAAATGATTGGCCAAACAAATTCTTGCTTCAGACGTGTAGCTCTTTCTCGTTTTTATGATGAATGTTTTTTGCGGTTATTATGATGAATGTTTTTTGGGATAATGGTTTGTTCGCAGAACTGCTGAGTCGCATCTATTTGCAAGTTCTTTTATTGAAGTGTGGCCGTTTTGGTAATTCATAAATTGGTGAGCGTTGAAGAGCTCGCGCAGGCGGAAGCTGTGTGAAAAGCATGGGAAATTATTCGTGTGGCGCCCAAAAGGCCAGAAAGTCGCTAGACGCGCAAACTCCACCACCAGCCGAAATCCCGTGAAGCAACGACCCCTTTGGGAGTGGAGTGGCGCTTTCCTGTGCGAAATCTCCTCCAACCCAATAACTCTTTACTCGGCCCAACAATGTTCGAATATGTCCATTTTGTCGGCTCCTTCCAACTCAAACATCAAACAATTGACCGTTTGAACCTTTCATGCGAGCTTTTATTAACAAAATGTACAATCAAATTTTATTGCCTTCTCGATTATTGAGTTCTTTGTTGGAGTAAGTGTTGTCTAGTCTTTGATCGGTTAAGGATCTAATTGGCGGTTGAAATGTCGCAAACTTCTCCAAATGCAGACTCAATTAAAAGGAATAGGATATTTGACTATTATATGGTTGGGGCATTAAATTACTGGCGCGTCCACCGAAAGCCAAATCTTCTGGCAAACAAACGTTTGCATTTTCGTGAACAGCCAAATTTGCGGAAAATGCGTGGTTGATTTAATAAACGTTCGGTTGCAGAAAACCAACAAACACTGACGATTGTTTGTGGCCTAAACAGTTGTTGGCAACATTTTTGTGGAGAAGTCGACGGACGTCGGCTCTTTTTATTAATGTCTCATAGTAGAACTTATGTATTCTGAAGTGCTAGAAGGGTGATCGACCCGATGCAGACGAGTGCGCGTGAAGTTCTTGGTGAGTTCTTTACAGCAGGCGCAACTTGAAAATGTTGCTAATTTGTAGACGAGGTTCACGCCAAGCTCAATGAATTCAAAGTCGAGCTAGATGCGCGAATGGTGAGTTGATTTCTATAAAGATTGCGTCAAGGTAATCAAGATCAACAAATTTAAATTTGTTTAGAACGCAGTTGCCCAAAACAGAGCAAATGGAACAAATTCAGCAAGGTCGGCCAATTCCAACTCAAACAACAACGAAAATGGGCCTACATCAGCACGCGTTCAAAGCAATGGATCTGGAATTACAGGCCAAGTCCAGGTTCAATATTGTGGTCCATTCAAACTGGAAAAAACGCTCGGAAAAGGGCAAACGGGTAAGTACTTTGGTAGAAAGTTTTAAAATGAGGCGCAATCAAAAGCATAAGTGAAAAAAGCGGTCACGTGGAGTTTTGTGTGGAAAAAACCAAAATGAGCGCATTCAACAGGCGTTTTGATCTGGTTTCGATTCATAAGAGAGCAATAATCACCCGCTATTCACAACAAAGCACTTTTAAATAAACAAACACACATTTGACATGCGGAATTTAGGTTTGGTAAAAGCTGGTACACACTGCATTACAGGACGAAAAGTTGCCGTTAAAATAGTCAATAAAGAGAAATTAAACGAGTCAGTGCTTCAAAAGGTTGAAAGAGAAATCGCTATCATGAAACTTATTGAGCATCCGAATATTTTAAATGTTAGTTTAAACATGTGTGCTTGAAATTGTTTAAATGTTTGCTTTTAGCTCTACGACGTGTATGAAAACAAAAAATACTTGTATCTTTTATTGGAGCACGTCTCAGGCGGAGAACTGTTTGACTATTTGGTACGCAAAGGCAGATTAATGGCAAAAGAAGCACGGAAGTTCTTCCGCCAGATCATCTCCGCTCTTGATTTCTGTCACGCCAACAACATTTGGTAAGAAATGCTTTTTGGAATATTGTTTATTCATCTACTTGCTTTCAGTCATCGAGATCTAAAGCCTGAAAATCTTTTGCTAGACAACAACAACAATATTAAAGTGGCCGATTTCGGTGAGTTTTTCCTATTGACTTTTGTTTAGTTTTGGTGCGAAAATAATTAATTATTAATTGATTGAACGGAATATGTTGTTTATGAATGTGTAATCTATTTGTACTTTAGGAATGGCGTCACTGCAAGTCGAGGGCTCAATGCTAGAAACCTCGTGCGGGTGAGTTTTTTGACAAATTTGACTTATTCTATAATTCGATTATTTTTAGATCTCCTCACTATGCTTGTAAGTTGAAATGCGAAAATTTGAGTAGTTTTGAAATATTACAATTTTTATTTAGGCCCCGAAGTTGTAAGTTCAAACTTACCGGATTTGCTTAATCTTGCTCAAATCTATTTTTAGATTCGTGGTGAGAAGTATGATGGGCGAAAAGCTGATGTGTGGAGTTGTGGAGTTATTTTGTACGCCCTTCTTGTTGGAGCTCTTCCGTTTGATGATGACAATTTGAGAAATTTGCTCGAGAAAGTCAAGAAAGGTGTTTTTGCAATTCCTTACTTTGTTCCGGCTGATTGTCAAAATTTGTTGCGTGCAATGATTGAAGTTGATCCGCAAAAAAGAATATCACTCCACGACGTTTTCCGGTAAGTTAGCTAATTGTTACTTTTTGATATTCATTTCTTTATTTTGTTTGTTAGACATCCGTGGGTTACTGGCGGGACTACAAAAGGCAGTGACGCTGAATTAGAACTTCCAATGGCTCAAGTTGTTCAGGTATATTTGATAAGTGATTTTGTCTATGAATAATTACGCTTTTAAGACACATGTAATTCCATCTGAAGACAATATTGATCCAGATGTTTTCCGACACATGAATAATCTTGGCTGCTTCAAAGACAAAGAAAAGCTTGTAAATGAATTGCTATCTACAAAGCACAACACAGAAAAAATAGTCTACTTTTTGCTTTTGGACAGAAAACGCCGTCGACCAGCACAAGAAGACGAGACTGAAGTTGTTTTGAGGAGCTCCAACCATGTTAGTGATCCGCCACGTAAAAGAATAGACACTTCTCGTCCTAAATATCCGCCAGCTGGTTCGATTAGCGAAGGATCTCCAATAAATCCGAGAAAAACATACGGGTGAGTTGTTTTGGATGAGTATGTACACAATATTTTTAATTTAGTCGACATGGCCGAAATCGTCACAGTTCTTTGACCGGTTCTCCAACGAATTCACCACGCTCGACAATTCGAAGCTTTTACGGAAGTAGTTCTTCGCGTGGAGATTCTGCAACTGCTTTGGTTGCAACAGCTCGACAGGCAAATTCGGTGTCTGCCACAACAACTCCATCGGCTTCAACTAATAGCGCCGCGTCTATGGTTAGTGATGTGGGTCCAAACTTTGCCGGTTCCTATCAAAACTCGACAAGCAGCAATGGAAGTTCTTCAAATCGCGGTCCGCAGTCTTTCCATTATTATACTCAACCCGTAGACGCTGCAATGTTAGCAAATGCAGCAAATCGACAAGCAAGGAAAAAAGAAACAGAAGTGAGTTTTTTGTTATTTGAAAAGATTATTAAATTCGTTTATTTAGCCTTACAACACCTCTTCGAATGCCTCATCAAGAACAAGTATTGCTCGCAACAACGTAACTCCCGAATCGGTTCAAAACTACTCGAATTCAAATATGGGCTCCGCTGCATCCTCGTCAAATAGCATTGCGTCTGGCGGAAGCAACACAAACATCACCTCAATTCCATGGCGAACAAAGATTAACTCAATTAAAAATTCATTCCTCGGCACACCAAGGTTCCACAGAAGGAAATTAAGCTCAGGTAGCGGAACGGGTGATTCAGACACCGAAGACAGCACAATTTTGGATGGCGGTGATTTGGTTAAAAAATCTTGGTTCGGTAAGTCTTTACTTAAAATATTTGTATGTTAAACTAAACTTCAGGCTCGTTGACGTCTGGAATCGGTGCCGACCGTGAAGATGTACAGTGCATTCCCGTAGAAGGCAAATCTCTAAATGCCATCAAAGCAGAGCTGATTCGAGCATTCTTAACAGTAAGTATACATATTTAGACAACTTGTTATTACCATTTGCAGATTCATGAGCTCAATCATACGGTTATCGGTGAGCGATCGTTTAAAGTTGAATACCGACGCGGACACAGTGTTGGAAGCAATGTGTTTTCTCGTGGAATTAAATTGCACGTTGACATTATTCCAACCGAACAAAGTGCAAACGACGCGCCGTTCTTCTTTGTTCAGTTCACACTGGATTCGGGACCAATGCGCAGATTCAGGCGTCTGGTAGATCACCTGGCAATTGTTCTGCATTCAAGTCAACAACAACGGTTCGTTATGATATGAAAATTGTAAATCACACTGAAGGCCTTTCCTGTTTACTTCTTCTGTCTACACACCCTGATTATTTTAACACTGTTTTATAAAGTTTTGTTGATGGTTTAATTGACATAAATCGTTGCACACGAACTTTAACAAGTTTTTGAACGTTTGCAGTGACTTTTGTGGCAAAACGCTAACATTTATAACACTTATACTCGCTATCCGCTTACTGCTTCTGTAGTGATTGTTTTGTGATCTTTTCAAACTGCTTTAATCTGTATGCTTATATTTATTGCTTTAAGACGCGATCCAAATCATGCTCAAAACTCGTCAAATATGGTCAGACCTCGACGTGCTGGTTCCGAACAATTAGAGTCGCAGCCAAAGACTGGCAATTCAAATGCGGTAAGTAGTTGAAACTATGCTTTGCTTATTGTTGGCTTAAATTTAGACAAATCAGTCCACTGAGCAGTCAACAAACTCCAAAGTTTCAACAAACAACGACACAAAAACCGGTAATTACTTGTGCTTTGAATCAAATTGTTTACGTAACTTTTGGCAGATCCACAACGAAGAAATACAAGCCACGCAGTTCTGGAAAACGTGCATCAATCAAATAAAGATAGGATCACAATTCAACACCTCCAACAAAAGCGTTCGGTTGGCTCTATGAAAAGCAGGCAGCCAAATGCGGACAGAGCCATAATTTTTGCAAATCATAATGGAAGGTTTGTTCGGAAATCAAAAGCGTTTAAACTGTTCCAACTTTAGTCAAGTAGCCACCGATTCTCTGTTTTCGGACACAAATTCCGGCCATAATCGGACCCAACAAGTTCGACAAACAAATACGCAGTTTACGGTATTGTAATGTTTTGTCTACAAGTGCTATTTAATATTTAGTTTGGGAATAAAGGTTTGAAATCGACCGAACGTTAGAAGTTTTATTTTACAAGTGACTATTGTGAAGCAACAATTTAACATGAGAAGCACAGAACTAGCGACAACTTTGAACAGTTTGTTGATTAAATTTCACTAGTAACGCTGGGTGTTGCGTTGCCCCATTTTTTGTAGAAGGCAGCCAAAGTCTTCGGTTTGCGTCCTTTTCTGATTTGGGGCGCATGAGTTTCGCTTGGCGTCGGACTCGAAGCGTGTTCATGTTCGTCCTCCACAATGCTTACGTAACTGACTGGTGTTATCGATCTTGGCCTGACGTTTGCGTTGCCTACCAAAATTGTCTTATGCAAAGCAGAAATCGATCCGGGAGTGCAGCTGCCTCTGCCGTGAGCAATTTCGTCGTTGATTACAACTCGAGAAAGCAGCGGAACATGATATTTTTCCATCACCTGGAAGCCCCCAAAATGATGACGTGGAGCTGGAGAGACCGGTGCACTGTGAATGTGTTTAGCCTTAAAGTCGAGTTTAATAATCAGCGAAATGAATTAAAACATAAACTTACTTTGTGGTGCATTTGATGGCCTTTCTCGAAAACAGTGCACAACTTTGCAACGTTATCGGCTTCAACGTCGTTATTGTTCAAATCGTTTTCATGATGAGCTTCTTGCGGCTTTGAGTGCTCAACAAAAGTGGAACGTCGAGACTGATGCGGAGTAGTGTGTTTTGAGTTTCCGTTCAAATGATATTCAAGTGCAAAACTTTGTTGCTCAACTGGATGCGAGTGGACATGCTCAATCAAAGTAGATCGGTGAGAACCATGTTCAGACGTCTTGTGCAAATGATGCTCATTCACGTGTCCATTCACGTGTCCATTCACGTGTCCATTTGTATGCCCGTTTGTATGCTCGACTGGATGAACCAAAGTAGAACGACGAGACTGATGCGAAGTAGTGTGTTTGGAAGATTCAATTGGATGAACTGGATGCAAATGAACTTGTTCAATCAAAGTGGGTCGATGAGAACCATGTTCAAATTCTTTGTGCAAGTGATGTCCATGCGTATGGACATGGTGTCCATTTGTTTTTCCTTGATGGGCCGAAAAGGAGTGAATAAGATCAGCAACACGTGCTTGGTGAGTTTCGTGCGGGACCAATTCATGATGAATATGATGGATATGACTTTCATGGTGGTTTGAGTGTCCATGGACTGGATGGATATGACTTTCATGGTGGTTTGAGTGTCCATGGACTGGATGCGCATGAATTTGGTGTTGGCTTGAACGTCTAGATGATTTTTCTTGTTCAATGACAGTTGGTCGCCGAGAATCATAAACAGTGTCATATTGATGTTCTTCTTCATGCGCGTGAACAACCGGAGGTTTTATAACAGTTGAATGATCAATAAGAGTAGATCGACGCGATTCATTCGGAGTTTTAGCATGAACCGGATGCTCATTTTGATGAGTATTCGAGTGGCCATTAAGTTGACTAGAATGGCGCTTTTGAACCAAAATTCTTCTCGGAGGTGCTTGAATTGTATGTGGCGGTGTAAAAGCTTGTCGGTGTTGGAAATACTGTTGACTTTCTTGAAAGTTCGGTTCTTCGTCTTCAATCAACGTTGGCATCTTTTTCGGCGCCTCGTTAACAACGTTTTCTAAGCCAAAAACAGTCATGCTAGCGATAGATCCTGAGCGTAAAACACGAGGCTCGGGCGACTTTTTTCCAATAAATTGTTTGTAGCTGTGCTTGTTTGAGCTGTGTGAATGATGTTCAGAATGTAAGTGGCCCTAAATGTCGAAATTATTGAAGTTTTGTGACACAAAGCTTTACATTCTCGGCTGGATGCTCAAACTTCTCTTTCAAGTTGTTTAACTTAATTTGGGAGCCGATCTCTCCACGTACGCGATCTTGAGTCTTGTTTTCGAAAATAGAAACAATAAAATCAGACGCGGAGCTCTGAAATTGAAAGTTAATTTTAAAACTCAATTTTAAACTCAGTTGTTCTTACTTTTTCAGATGCGTTTGATCGCAAGGTATCTGAAGCATGAGCGTTTTGCAAATCAGTAGACTCGGCAGGCTTATAAACAGTCACTTTCTGCCCGAGTTCTTGTTGGAAATTGTCTGGATGTTTGTCGTGTTCAACTAAGTACGGATCTTTGCTGTCGAACAAGTACTTAGTTCGGTTAACCGGCAAAACCTCTTAAACATTGCGCAAATTTTAAATTTAGATTTCTTGTAAGTCAATACCTTCAACTTCAGTACCGCTATCATCGTCTGTTTGTTCGTTAAGAGTTCCTTCGCTGTCCTAAAAACAAACTGTTATTTGTTGTTTATTTTTAGAAATGCGTACAGGAACGGGTGTTGTGTAAAGTTCGTATTCATTGGCGATTTCGGAAGTCTTAGAAGTTGAAATGGTCCCATGGTCATAGCCTGCTTCGTTGTTTTGACGTGAACGCAATTCAGCAATCAACTGGTCAGTGTTTGAGCTTCGTTTGGGCAACTTGCTTGAATTGCTAATTCGATCAGGTTCGATTCGCGGTTGATTGTTTATTTCAACCGGAGCTTCCATAACTGGCTCTCCAATATCCGCATGAACTTCGTCGTAAACATGGTCATCAGATTTGTGGCTCAATGTTGACTCGCAACGGCTTTTTGAGTGGACGGAGGCCGATTTGTGACTTGCTGCATCGTGATGTTCTCTATGGCTATGATGTTCATTGTGGCTGCCGATTGAATGCTGACGTTCATGGTTGTTTGCATTGTGCTCGAAGATCTCCAATTCTTCGTCGGGTTGAGAGTTCAAAAATGACGCACGAAACTCAGGCTCCTTTTCCAGGGCAGAAACACTTTTCAGAGTTGAATGTCCCGATGAAAGCTCGTGTCGTTGTTTTGGCACAGGTGGCTGAGCTAGCGGTTCATGAATTGATTCACTTCTGTGGGAATGGTGGCCAGAATGGTGACTTGAACGCCGACTCAAACGATGCTCCGAGTGGTGACTGGAACGCCGACTCAAATGCTCCGAGTGGTTGTCATGAGTTTGAACTTGAACATCGGGCAACACAATGTTGCCAAAAACGCTCTCCATAATGTCTAAAAACAAGCGTTAGAGGCGCCACTCCAACGTTTCAAACTCACCAATGCTTTCGGTGTCCGCCATTTTAAGCTTTCCAAAGCGGCTTGCTGTTTTTTGAATATTTGAGGATGAAAACAGAGTCAGCCACTAATCTGAAATGCTGACAATACGGAATGCACTTGCAACTTGGTTTCTTATATTTTTCACTCCAATTTCCATTTGCCACACCTCGTTCGTTTTTGATTAAAACGTGCTGCGTTGCCTTCTCCAACGGGCATTGATAAGTGGAGTTGACTACTGGGGTGCAGCTTTGACAATGATTCTTTGTTTCTTATCAATGACGGAACCTTGAAATTGAATTAAACTAATGCATTTCCTAGCTTTGGCTAATGTTAAACAAAGTCATGCAAATTCTTGAACAAGCATTTATTACTTCAATTTAATGACAACATTATAACTCTAATATAAACAGCACAAGTGAGTCTATGTAATTAATTGATTAAGTTAACACTTATACTTTCATTGCAAGTTGCATGAACGAAGAAAATTCAAAAACATCGCTTGCCGGTCAACACGAAGTAAATGATTGATTTTATAGGTGTTGCTTGGTGTTTTAAACGTAGCTACAGACATTTTTAATATTTGTTCTTTGATTTATTATTACTTATAGTCTTTAATCACACATTTAAAGAATGGAAACAGGTAAAACATTCAAACAGTCATTCAAACATTATGCATATTTATTCGAGTGTTTTCAGAAAACGAGAATTTCTTTGTTGGAAACGACGAGAATGTTGCATTAATTGAAACCTCAGACGATGAAAGTTTAAATTCGACACTACATAACAGTAAAAGTGCACGATGGGTGTATATAATTTTCATGTTACATGGAGTTGGGAGTAAGCGATGGAGTTTTTGAAGCATTTAACCATTATAACTTATAGTTTTATTGCCGTGGAATGCATTTCTATCTATTTCACCGCAGGTAACAACTTAAAGTTATTTTTAGTTTAAAGCCCTGCTTTTAGTATTTCATAGACTACAAATTCACTCCACTGAATAAAACCGAGCCGTTACCGGTCTATACGACATACTTCTTTAGCTATCTCGGCGTCTGTTCACAAATCCCTAACTTGTTGCTAACTTTCTTGAATATGTTCATTGTTTTGAAGTCCGGAATTTTCGGAAGAATCGTTTATTCTTTGATAACGATTTTTGTAATCTGTTCATTCACAACAGTCTTCATTTTCATCAATACATCTTCGTGTAAGTTACCAAACACACTTAAGATTAAATCTTTAATTCATTCAGGGATGTCTACCTTCTTTGTGCTCACAATGATTTCTGTGGTCATTTTAAACAGTGCAAATGGCATCTACCAAAATAGCTTTTACGGGTTAACTGCTCTATTTCTTCAAAACTATACAAATTCTGTTATAATTGGAACCAATGTATGCGGAATTGCAGTTGCGATAGTTCTTATCCTAACATTAACGTGTAAGTTAGTTTTAGTCTGTTTGTGATTTAAATAACGTCTTTTAGTTTTGGAGAACATTCAAGTTATTGCTTTAATCTATTTTGTTTTCGCACTTGTTATCATTTTGGCTTGTTTATTCTCATTTTTGTGGCTTCCGAAGCTTGTAAGCACTTGCAATGTGCTTTATATACTTTTGTGTTTAGGAGTTCTACTCATACTATACAAATCAAGCTCGACTACACAACGAGCATTTAAATACAGAGGATCGCTTTACATTTACTGATTTTAAAGTTGTTTTGAGACAGGTTTGCCAAAAAGCGTTTAAAGCCAGTGTACCTTTTAATTTAGACTTACATTCAAATGCTGTCCGTTTTCTTGACTTGTTTTGTAACTTTGCTGCTGTTTCCCAATGTAGTTTCAAATGTTCCAGTTTATGGAAAATACGACTTTTTCTTGCCAGGTAAAGAAGCAAACAAGCGTCTTGAACTAGCTTTACTTTTTAGAGAAATTATATGTTCCAATTAATGTTTTCTTGAACTTTAACGTGTTTGCAACGATCGGAAGTGTTTTAGGAAGCTATGTTCAATGGGTAAAGTTTTGAACTTTGAATAAGCAACAACATTCACTTGTTTAGCCAAAAAATAAGAACAACTTGATCTATCCAGTCGCCGGTCGATTACTATTCATTCCATTCTTTTTGTTTTGCAACTACGGAGGTGTTCATCGAAACTTTCCTGTACTGTTCACAAACGAGTATTTGTTTATTCTGATGCTGTCTTTACTGGCTTTAACTCACGGGTACTTTGTGTCCATATCGATGATGTATGCTCCTTCCGTCGCTGATGAGTCAAATGCAAAAGCTGCTGGGATGATTTCCGGGTTCTTTTTAACTTTTGGTATTGCATGCGGTGTAGTTTTAACGTTTTTGGAAGGTGCAATTTTCTTGAAATCTACTTAAAAGCTTTTGTTGAATAAATTTATTTAAAGGCTAGTTGTTGCAGTCATCTCTTTCGTGCCACCACTCTTCAATATTGTCATAGAATGTTGAGACGGGTTTTTGGAGGTGTTTGCAAAGACGGCAATAAAACATAGAATCTGCCAAATAATAATCAGTTTTCCATTTAAAATACTCGTTGTATGCAGCATCGTTTTTGTCCAAATAGTTCAAGTATCTAAACAAACTGTAGAACTATTTCAAAAATGTGCAATTCCTACATTCCAAGTGACTGAGTGTTCGGAAACTCATCTACATGAATAAAAGAATTCGGAGGAGCAATTCGTTCGTAGGCTTTGCGTTTCTCTCCAAAAACAATGGGCAAAATTCCGCTCCTAGATAGCACAATTCAACAGATACTTGCTATGTGAAAACTCACTTCAAAGAATTGAAAAACTTCTCTGTCACATAATCTCGACAGTTGCTGTTCTCGAATGCCAAATAAAACTTGTAAGTGTGCATGTAAGTATTCAGTTGTTGTTGAGTAATTAAGCCGGCTCCACACCTACCAAATACAGTTACATTTATATAATTTGACAATCCGTGGACAATTTGTTGGCGGCCATTTGAAGTAAAACAATTGGAAGCAACCCAGAGAACTTGTCCGGTTTTATTTCTTATTTCCTCAGTTGAAACTCCAACGTTGCTTCTCCTCACAAACCCATAAGGCATTGGAAAGTCTGAATCTTGTCGATAACTCGCAGTGTAATTAATCTAAACAACTACTACTTCAAAGTAAATCTTAGCTTTCATACCAATCTGTTCCACTTCTCCAAACTATGCGTATTTACGGGGCTCTCCATCAAATTCAATATCCAAATCTGGTCTGCTGGACGTGTTGGAGGAATTACAGAGTTCGGAAGCAATATTAGTGCATTAGAGTCACTTTTCATTGATTCTAAAACACAAAGAATTAAAAGAAAAAGGTTCCAGTTTTTACTTTCTTGTGTGATCAAACAGTTTTTGACTGCGCATCTATCAAGCAGTCCTTCTTTCAGCCAAATGTGTTCATCTACATAGAAAGTTATAACTCCGTTGTGCACGTTTTCCGGCTCGAAGTCCAGCTGCTCTTGTATTTTATGAATTGTTGTTTTTGTTTGGCGTGCAGGAGGAACATTTGTAAAAAATAAGCCAATTGTAATAAAAACTGCACATAAACAAAAGCAAATCACAAACTTCATTCTGCACACGCCCGATTTGTATTGTGAAATCGACGTTGTTGACAGGAGTTATTAATGACAATTTTGTTGGCGTGAAATATGAGTAGTTGTGAGCGAATTGTAGAAAGCTCCAATTAGTCAAATGTTTTGACCGTTTCCAGTTCTAACTGTAAAACTACAATTCTCCTTATTTTTAATCCAACAATAGCCACTCTTTACGGAGCTTTTACGAAGTTTTTACGGATGAACAGTTGCGCTAACACGTATAAATTTGACAACGTACGTAAGACGAGCCCAAATTATTATCAGAGTACGAGACCGAAATAGTAGCCTTTGTTGGCCACTTTAACACCCGAGTAATCGCAATCATTTATGAACTTTATGCAAGTGCAAATTGAATTGTTTGATAGGTTTTCAACTCCGTAGAGTGCAGAATTTCATTGACACATCCGCAGTGTTATCGTTTGCAAAACAACGTGCTCTCAGCCTATGAACAATAAACAAAAACATGAGCTCTGACGGGTAGGCCGATTTTGCGACCCCGAAAAACCAAGTGGTTTCCTCCAAATCAAGCTTGTTTTCGTCATTTGATTTGCGGCCGGGTGTAGAAGTTCAGTAACGTGTGTTCTTCAACTGCAACGTGCTTTCCAAATACTCGTCGCACACAATTGCATTGGAATTCAAGAGAATTGGCGGCGAGAGCCCTTCGCTCAACCAGGGGACCGGCCTATTTGAAGGAATCGGTCCGTCCCGCAAGCAGGACTCACGGGCGTACACACAAAGCACTTCTTGTCCTTTTGCTCGCTTTTTGTTCGCCCACAAGAGAAGTTTGCTGTGTTCTTTTTAGTGTTCCACCAAGCTGGCACTTTGAATTCGATGCAAAACTTCGCGCCAATTTCATTGTTGTTTTTCGCAAAAGTGAGCATTCCTAATAACTTGCTTCTGAGTAGGTGCGTGTCCCACCGATTTTCGCACAAAAACTCCTACCTCGTCTGTTTGGCCATATTGCTCATTCTGTTGCATCATCGTTTGGGCTGCTGAGCAATTCATAAGGATTAGAGTTGGAGTTGATAGTTTTGTTTTTCGATGCAACTTTTGATTTTTCGGTCGTGGAAGCACGCGGCAAACAATGAATGGATTAAACGCGTAAACAGCCTGGAACGCGATTGTTTATGTCTCGTTCGTTGTTTTTAAAGTGTTGTCCATTTAAATCGGTCTAGCTGCTAGAGCGGTTAAATTATTCTAATCGTGATATCACTGTAGCGAGTTTATTTCTGCAACGTTTAGCACTTTAATTGCTTTCAACTCGATATTTTCGCGATTTCCATGCTAGCTAGACCAATCTTTCCAATTCAGCCCAACATGCTTGCTCCAATAGTCACCAAAGATATGCAGCTATTCCCTTCGAGGCCTATACCGGCACATGTAAAGAACGTGAGGACAAGGGCTCAGTCACTGAACGACTTCACAAACTCCGGCAACAGAAATCAACAGCAACAGAAGGTGGCTCAACCAGTCAAACAACGACATGCAGTATCAACGGGCAACCTTACAGCTCGATCTCCCCCCAAAGGCAGCGTAATAAGTGCCAAAAGAAAACCGCTGGACATGATCGCCGAAGGAGTGGAATTGGCTAGCAACAATTCAAGTTCAAATTTGGGCGCTCTTCCACCCGTTCCTTCGTCATCAAAATTGAGCAAAAAGGACGCAAATGGAAACACGCCGGTAACTGACGACTATGGCAAATTGATCCGATGTCCTGCGATAGATTTGGCTGGCGCTAAATACTCTCCTGATCAAGAACTCTGCCGACTCCAAGAACTGAACAGACCTGAGACATCGATGTCGACAAGTACGTTTGCAACATATATCTTCAAATTCATTCGTTTTGTTAAATTGCTGTATTTAATTGCTTTCAGATAGCGAACCGTCGACAACAAATGCAAAGCCAGACAAATCAAAAAGTTTGGTCAAGCTCTTCAGTGCCGCCTTCAAACGCCCCAAAGCAAGTCGATGCAATCAGGAGGCCGATGCGCACAAAAAGGCGTCAACTTCCAGCAACGAAGCAACAGCGGTTCCCTAGCGATTCCTGCAATCATGCTCATGCAACGTTCTTTCCACTTACATTCGCCTACTTTCATTGTTTTTCTTGTGTTTGCAGTTGCCGAGTGCTTCACCAAATGTTTCATCGAATGTTCGATGTTTCCGAAAACATGTGTGAAACACTCGTGCTGGCAAACGGAGAATTCCAGCTGTGTTTGTTAAGTTTAACTAGTTACACCTATCTTTCATCTTAGTGCCTTTCCTCTCCAGAATACTCAAGCGATCGAGCAAATATTTTCTGTATAGACTTCTATTTATACCGGTTTGTGCCAAATGTTCCAACTTAAATTATTAGCAATCAAAGAGTTTTATTTTATTTATGTTCTCGACAAGCAAATGCTGCTACCTGTTTAAAGCTTTCAACTCCCCCATTCGATCATTTGCTAGTCGACTACCAAGAATCAAGACGTACAACTGGCGTTTTAAGCCAATTCGGGCGTCTAACTTCGGTGCTAAACTACATAAATGTAAATATGAAAACAGAGCAAATAAACATTATTACACTTTATTCGTTGGAGATGTGCAAACTGTTTGAATTAGCCTAACGAAAATAACCGGTAGAAGAGGTATAGACAGAAAACAAAGAGAGTTGTGGTCGCTATCAAATAGTTGAGCTTTACGGGTGCACTAATTGATTATGTTTGAGTGGTATTTACATGCTTCAATTAGGTTGCGTTTGGACACAAGAGCTTAATAAGTGAAACGGAAGCATCGAAGACGTGAATCTCATTTTTGGAGGTCAGCTTCATAGTCGTTGCTCTTCTTTTTGCAGGCGAGCCAACATCCGCACAAACATGTCAAAAACATAAACACAGCCGCAACACAGGCTTGAATGATCAAAACCGAATTGTCAACATAAGGTTCAATTGGATGAAGCGTTGACACCTACAAAACTTTCTTACCAACGAATGCTTTTAATAAAAGTAAATACTTGTTTGATGGAGGCAACGTGAAGACCGGCCACTGTTTTCATTGATCCAATCACTTTCATTCGACTGACCAACGACGAAGCACGCAAAAAGTGGCTTTGCTTGAATGGAATTCGTCCATCGTCTTGATCAAGGTGATCGAGAACACCTGAACAATTAAGGTGATTAAGAGTTTTAGAAACGCTTTGAAACAAACCGTCGTTGTCTTAATTGTTGTTGTTTTCACTCGTTTGTCAATTGATGAACAAAATATTGTTTGAACTCAAAATAACTAAGAAATGTTGAGTTTAAATATTTTGTTATCGATTGACAAACGAGAAAAACAATGCCTTCATCGTTGTCTTCGTTTTTGACGACAACAAACTGAACAGCAAACTTTTTGTCCTCTTCCAAACAATGAACTCGGATGATCAAGATGTCACGCTAAACTCAACAAGGTTTTATTGATTTGTTTAACACCGATTTACCGTGTCGAGCTTCAAATAACTGGCAATTTGATCACGGAAACGATCTTCAGGGAAAGAATCCAAAGTGGCCGCTGCATCGTCAAGTTCAAATTCAACACTGACTGCTTCGAAATCGTTGATGTTTTCCATGTTGAAGAGATTGGTACAACTTTGTTCTGGAGGTGCTTCCTGCAATACAGAATTGATCAAGTTCTATCGCTTTCTGATGGTAACAAACCTCAGCTCTAGACATGGCACAGACGCATCTTAGTTGCTTCGTGTGGTCATTGCAAACTTGGTGCTCAGAGAGGGGACATAAATTGCTTTCCACTTGCAATGCGTAGACAAGGCACACGATTGTCAGCAACAAAGCGTTATTCGCCTTCATTCTCACCTAAATCGGCAAAGCTTCAATTTAACGAAACAAACAAATATGAACATTCAAACACGACAACTTGCAGGTAATCGCAAGACCGACTAAGAATGGCCAAAAAGACCAACGGCACATTTTAAGGTGCTTCCTCGGCGGCCCATTAACAATCCTGTATGGCATTTTTCAGCCAACTCGCACACATTTGGCACCGCCGGGGAATTATCTTCTTTCTTCTTTTTGTGTATAAATTCGGCTCCTCCGACCACGTTGATTTGTCCCCGGAGGAAACACAGTTATGCAGAACGACCCCAGAATGGTCAATAACTGGGTATTTTTGATCCCGAAACAACACCGAAACATTGGCCTTTGGGAACTGGGCTAGAAAAAAGGTGCGGACTTGGCAAAAAATCACCACATTTTGCGGCTTCCAATCGCTTGAGGATAAAACCCGAAGTTTTCGTAAACAAACGCCGAGCTGCTTGCCCGCTCAATAGCCATGAGCACTAAAATAAAGCCGGAAGTCAAGAGAGACATATCCGGTACACTCTTTGGTTCGGCACTTAATTCAGTCCGGAGTCTTGAAATAACTGTTTATTGTCCGAGCATGAAAGACGAGAATAATTTAAATAAGTTATCGGAAGAGTGACAAAGTTTTTCAAATTTCAGAAACTTAACATGAAGACACAAAGATTGGATAGTGTAAACAAGGCCCAGAGTGGATAAACTGATTTGCGGCGAAGAGGTCGGATTTTTCCTGCACACTCAGAGGCCAACACATCCGCGCTCTTGAGTGCTCATCGAATCGGCTTGAAAATCATTTTATACTTGAAAACTGTTTTTTCTTCTGTCTGTGCGGATCGTGTTGCGCGCTGTGAGTGCGCAAAATTTGAATAAAAACAACTGAAGGCAAATGAGATTAAAGGTTAAATGCAAGTTGTGGAAACCGTAAAGCGTAGTTATGTAATATTGTAGTGACTAAACGGACACATTATTGCTGTTTGTCTGGCACTCGAAATTGTAGGAGATTTGCGTGTGTTTGAAAAGCAGCAACAAACTTGTCAAAAATCTAACCGATTGACCTAATTGGGGATTGCGTAACAATTCAGGACTTAAGTTTAGGACTTAAATATAAGAACTGAATGAAGTCTGCTGATCGAATCGCAAATAGTAGGATCTGCTGAGCAGATTTTGATGAATTGCTCTTTGCTGACAACTTCGTTGATGTTGTGATTGAACTTCTAAAGTCAATTAAATTTTGTTATTCACACTTGTTTAAAGACTTGCCGAGAACATTTCTTGAGCTCTTTTAATATTTTGTTCGGGTGTGAAGTTGTTTCGTTTGCCAAGTTCAACCAAGTCGTTCACTGCCGTAAGAAGGTGTAGAAAGTTTTGCCAAGAAACACTTTGATGTCTTAAAGGATCATATAAGCGGTAGACCCAATCAAGGCGCTCTTCCTAAATCTTTGTGTTAACAATCAACTTTAAATTTGCTTTCTAACCAGTGTGCCACGACACAGGGCCGAAAGTGAACGCACATATTCGGGGAAAGTTATAAACCCAGTCTGAAAACTTTATCAATTAGAACTTGTTACTTCTGGTGTTCATACCTGTGAAAGGTTTATTGCACTAAAGACCAAGTCTGCAAAGTGTTCCACATCTCCGCGTCTAAAAAATTCTCCGAAGATGAAACGAAATGTATCTAAAATGCATTCAATTTCTGAACTAAATTAGTCAATGTCAACACCTCTAGAAAGCAATGCACTTGGAACGAAGTTTTTGAACGATCTGTACAGGCTTTTCAACTCGTTTGAGCTAAAATGAGTTTCTCTTGTCAACTAAACGAAAACAAGTTGTAATCTTTAATTGACAGTCAAATACCTCAGTAAGTGAGACTCTTTTGTTCAAAATGAATAATGAATCTGTTTCTGCTGTATCGTTGTCGACTAAATTCGAATGTTTTATGAAATAACAATTCAAGTTTATTGTTAAACTTACCCAAAGAAAAGGTGATCTTGTTAGTTTCGACAAGCGCTTTCCTTCGTTTGAAGCCGCGCATTTCTGGAATGTTTAAAATAACAATGATGTAAGTTAAATTGCACGCCACAGAGAGGTAAAGAGGTTTAAGTGAGCGTCCGATCCATTAATGAGATAGGGAAGTTGGGGTTGTAAATTGATTTGGCCGCCGGAATGCCAAAACAACTGGTCTTTTCGAGCAGGTACACGTCTCTGCAAACACCAAAAATCAGGACACCTTGGCGTGGATGGAGCTATTGAGTGGAGGATGTCAAGCGAACAGTCTGAAGACGGACGAGAAAGGAAATGCTTAACTATCGGCAATTTTACTTGCTTTTCGCCGCTCGTTACAAACTATCTACGGACAGTGCCTTTGTTCCTTGCGTCGTTAGGTTTTACTCGAAGGCCGAAAATTTTACGAACGGGGGACGCCGGAAGATTAAAACTCAACGTGACGTTTTCGGTTTCTGGGTTTTTACCAATTTGCGAAAGAGTCTGAGCGCTTTTCCCTCAGGCCTTTTGTTTTGAAGTTACTTTGAAGTTGCTTTTGCACTTAGTTGTACAATCTTTTAGAGCTTGAAGATAGTTGCTGCATAACAAGGAAATGACCGACATCTTGCAAGCAAACACGGTAGCTAGACTGGACCTTGCTCACGTCGCTTTTCACGCTCGAAGACGGCGCTTCAAAGAAATTGAGCGCAAATCTAGTTTTACGTAACCTGCTTTCCTGTGTCGGCGCTTCATTGCCGAAGGCTGATTGCGCAACAACAACGGAAAACAAGTGGATCTCTAATAACTGGTATTGACCGACGACAGTCGTTTTTTGTGTTCGTCGCAACTTTTGTAGCTGCGTACAATTATGGAAATACACGCAACTCAACGAAGCGAGAAAACACAAAAGTCAATTGCAAATTACACGGAAACAAGGGGCGCAACCACAAGAATAAATATTTAAATTTGCATGCACTCAAAGCACAATAATTTACTCTGTACACTAAAATGGTCGCCATAAAGAATGTTTCTTATTTGTTTTTCTTGTTGGCGGTCTGTTTAGACTGGTGTTTGGCACAAGGTAATTGAGTTTACTTGTCCAAATTAGATCGGCCACACTTTTATTGCTTTAGTTGGCTACAGTCCAAAAACACCTGGAAGTGATCCTTATGCAACACCAGATCCGTATGCAACAACAATTGCAATCCCCGAAGCTTACGAGATCACAACGCCTTTGTTTCCTCTAGATAGTTGCTACTTTAACAAACATGGATACATGTGCTGCAACAAGGAATTGGAAGCTTTAATTGAACAAGCTTATGATGACAAATCAAAGACGCGTGATGGAAAATGGCCCACGTGCAATTTGCATCAAATTGCAGTAGATGTTCAAAAAGCAGCACAAGACAAGTTTGGTGTTGACTTTGAGGCCATTTCAAGTGCCGGAGATTTCGCTTCTCGTAATCATTTTGCAGGCAAGTCTTAAGTCTCGAATCAATTAAATGTTTGTTTAGGCGATCTGATTTGCAAGATAAAAGCGGGTCCTCAAACTATAATGGCATATGCAACTCCAAGAGAGTAATTCTCAATTAGCTTGTTTGGTGCTATTTATTTTTCGATGCAATAAATTCGATTTGCTTTCTTGCATGTAATTAAATTTTACACATAATCTTGATCTTCGAACACACCAACAGGTCGTGTTTGGAAAAGTTGTTTCCGATTTGGATAAAGGCGGTCGGTAGGTCTGCAAGTGATAAGTGACAAGCGAGGGAAAGGTGCGTCGCTAATCCACGGAAGTTCGCGCATCCAAGAATGATAAACCGCCTTTTTGGCGACCTGTTTAGTTTGGGCTATAAGACCAGTGGAGGTAAGCGCTTGAATTTAGCCAGTTTAGTCGGTCGATTGAACACTTTACCTGCTCTTCCAACATGAAATTCTTTTTGATCGTCAGCTTTGCTCTTCTCCAACAATGCTTGGCCCAATATCAAAACAATCCCTATGGAGCTCCGGCCAACAACTATGCACCACCACCTCCTTCACCTTCGCCTGTGAAGAATCCGTGAGTTTTATACACAATTTTAAATCGTGATTATTTATCTCAAAAGTTGTAAACACGTTTGACAGTAACTTTTAATTAAACTTAAAAACTTGCAGTTACGGAGGAGACGAGACTGCTGCCGAAGCCGCTGGAGCCGCTGATGAAGAAACAACCACCACTACAAGTGAGATTTTATTTACATATTTAAATTAACTTTTAACCGAATCGTTTAGCAACCACAACCACAACAACCAGTACGTTAAACTTTATTTACCATGTTTAAATTGACTTTAATCGAATCGTTTAGCAACTACTACCACAACAAAATCGCCATTCCCTCATGAAGACTGCTTTATCAACGACGATGGCTTCTTGTGCTGCAACAAAGAGTTGGAGAAACTTATGTCAGACACTTACAAGTCATTGGCCGACTCACGCGACGGAAACTGGAAAAAATGTAACCGTGAACAAGTTACTTTGGCAATTCAACGCGCAACCGAGCCACACTTCAACCACAAATTCGAAGTTGTTACCGGAGCCGGCGACTATGCTAGCAAAGTAAGTATTTTTTAAACATAATATCTAATCGGCCCGTTACCATAGAACAACTTTGATTCAAATCTTATTTGCAAGGTAAGTTCCGTCCTTATCACGATGTCCTTGCTTAATGACATCACATTCAATCGCTTCAAATAAAACTTACATACTCTTTTTAGATCAAACGTGAGAAGTCAATCATCTTGGCATACGGTAAAATCAACTCAAATTTCAAGCAATCATTTTCAACTTTTAGGAACCCCAACCTTTACCTAAATCGTTACGAGTCAATTCAACATCCGTGCAATATAGCGAGTCTCATACGTTGTTTGCTATTAAACCTAATAAATTGTGAAATATTTCGTCGGCGTTCGTTAAGCAATTTGATTAAAGTGGCTCCAGATTGATAAGGGTGTTCGTTTAGAAAAAATAGCCACTTGTTGGAGCCGCAACGGCGTGTCAATCAAAAGTTTATTGGCGAATAAAACGAGTAATCGTGAGTCAGTCTCAAAAGTGTTTGGGCGTTATGTACGAAATTGTTGGTCAAGATTCTACTTTGAACGAGGCTGCTTCTTACAACTTTGAAAGACCAACGGAGAGACCAATAAAGACTGAAGTTGTGAACGGCTCTGAAAATGCGAACGACTTTGATTCTTTATTGGATAAGCTAGTTAATATGTGCCAACAGCCAGTTTCTGTTTCAGCAGTGGAGCACAGGTAATAAATATCGCAAGTTTTTAAACACATAATTCTAGTTTGCAATCGAATTCTTATTTCGGGGCCTTGCAGTCTATATTTCAAACCTATAAAGATGGAATAACGCTTCCTTATGCTGCTCATGAAATACCCAAATTGCAAGATCAAAGCAATTCTTTGGACAAGAGTTTGGTAAACAAACTTTAAACTCTAAAGTCTAGTTAAACGTTTCAGACTGACTGCATAACAACGATAGTGGAGACTGAAAAGAACGACGATGATTTGAGTTCAATTCAAATTGAAGAATCAATTACGAATGCTTTTGAGAGCTTGCCAAAGGACATCGAGTTTTTAAACAAAGTGAGTGCAACATGTGCTTTCATTTTTGATTAGGTGTTTGCAGGAAATCAACAAAGCAAGTTCAACGATGAAGTCAGTTTTAGGACGTCAATGCAGAATTCGGCCGATAAGCAACGTGGATTTGGACAATGTTGAAAAGTGCTTTCAACTTCAAAAGTTTCACTGGGCAAACCAGATCAAAAACAACATTTGTAACGCGTCGATGGTCGCGACTTCGTATTTCATTAAAAAGTTCGTTTCAGTTGCTTTTCAAACATCTTTTCTATTTCATTTAGGCAACGACGTCGAAACTTTCCCAAAAAGGCAACAAGAGTTTTAAACGAATACTTTGAGTCGCACATGAAGCATCCATACCCAGATGAGCCGACAAAACTCAGACTGGCTCAAGCATGTGGAGTTTCTGTTGCTCAGGTACAGACATCTTTGTTTACAATTAAACGTAAGTATTCAGGTTTCTAACTGGTTCGGCAACAAGCGTATTCGATTCAAGAAGTCTTTGGATCGACAAAATGCAAAAGAAAAGTTACGCCAATGTGACGACAGTCCTTAAATTATAATGAGCAATAAACAAATGTTAAGTGAATTTATTGTCGATGTGAATGATTATGAAAGATCAAGTTATAAGGTAGTTTCTGGTGTGCCACTCAAATTGAATTGACGAAACTTGAGCCGAACTGCCTTTCTGGGCAGTGGCTCCGAAGCAGTGTTTCCACGAGAATTCAAATTAAAATGAACATTCTTGCTGGTAGGTCGCGGCGATTGAGGAGGAGATGAGGTAAGAACGGCTGGAGAACTTGTGTGCATTACGGGATATTCGGAGCGTGTTGTGTTTGGCAAGCTTTGAGTCGAATCAAGCATGAATCCGGTGTCTATTTGAGTTTTGAAGTAGTCAACCCACTTATTGCTCAACTCCAAAAGCTCATCCAATGAAACTGATTCAACGCTTTCTTGTCTAGTCTCTATTGGCCTTTTGAATGTTGATCTAGAGAATAATTAGGTTGTAAATTGAGTTTGAAACAAAGTTACTTGTACAAATTGTGTCTGCAAATATACTCAATGACATTATCACTCATGCAATATCTGACAGATTCGCCACGTCTGATTGCCATTCGTAGTCGATTAGAACTCAGCGAGCTTAAACTCACTTCGTCGTTTATTACATAAATGTTCTTCTGAAAGTAAACAATTAGAGATGATAACAATAAAAGCATTACCTCGTATTTGCGTAAAATGTCACTCGAGTAAATTGCCTTGTACGGACTTGTGTTAGGCCTAGTCAAAGCAATCAAGCCATAATTTGCAACAATGTCTTCGATCTAAAAATGAAAACTAAATTAAATCTTTGGAATAAGTACAATACATCTTCATTTGATAACTCTTCTTGACGGTCAATATAGAAATTCGGCATGCTGAGAGCGTCCAAAAAATCGGAACCACAAACTAGAACAAGTTGAACGGAATTTGGGCCTAACCTTTGTGTGTATTCTTCGCGTAAATGCTGCAGGACTTTCAAGTAGTTTTGAGGCGTTTGCTGACGACATTGCCAATTAGAAACTCTAAACAAACAAATTGAGAATCATAAATAGAAACTTGAAAAACGTACCCGATCCAATCGGAATCTTGTGTGGCAAGTTCCAGCATTCGTATTCTGTGATCGTTTGAAATCAATGTTGACTGGCCAAAACGACTTGAAAACGGACTAAAGACAGCTTCAAAAACGGAATGACCTAATGTTTTTTCAATGTAGTCTCGTGCTCTTTCTACAAAGCAATTGATTAACAACAACAAGTAAACTCAAAAACTCACCAAACATCCTCAAATTAAAATGATTCGCTGGATTGAATTTACCAATGGAAACCAATACAATTTGCTGACCATTCAAACGACTCAACAGCGGTTTAGGATTTTTGTGCAGCATGTAAGGCGAAAATATAGACTGAACTTGCATCTGGTCCAACATCGAGTAGAATTTGTGGTCACCCAAAGAAATAAGCATCATTTTTGAAAACGCAAAATGTTTTGTGATTTTCGCGAAGCGTAAATAGAAACACTACTATAAGTGGATTAAGCCGACGAGTACCGAATCAAAAACAAAGCATAATAGCCGTCAGAAATTTGAGTGATAAATGCCAATCATAAACCACAATGGGCATTTGCGGGCGGGCGCCGAATTGTGTTGAGGCAAACACAATATAAAACGTTTAAAATGTCTCTTTTATAAACAAACGCTAGTCTGAAATTGAATTAATGTGATTTCAAACTAAAACCACCACATAAAATGGAACATCCAACAAGTTGTGACAAGTTAATCCCGTGTATCGTGTTTCAAGTTTGTAAAGTTCGGAATTTAACTCATTTTTTGTTGCACACAAATCAATGGCAGACAGCTTGTGCCAGACGCGTTTTTTGAAACAAACCGCAAACTATAGGCAAATTTCTGCAAAGGCATTTGTTTGGACATTAAGTGATTTGTTGGGTGCGGCAGGTCAGTTAGGATCAGCGCCTCCCGAATCGCCATGCTAAATGGTTTGAAACGCATAGCCGCCAAACATAACATAAACGACAATTGATTGCTTCCTCGCTTTTTGTTGTCACAAAACACATGTTTACGGGTCGAAAGTGCGCGCCAATCAATTTAAACATCAATTTAAACACATGTTTCTTTTCAAACATTTAAACAACGTCGTTGCAAGCATTTCTTGTGTCGAAGCAAAAATTGTTTAATATTCGTATTTGTCCATTCAAGCAGCCAAAAAGTGTCGCGTTAAGATTTGTCGGATAGTTTGCGGCCGTTCGTCATTTTATTCCAACAGCTGAAATGCCGCCAAACAATAAAGGGCAAAATATTGGAAAATCCATTCATAGCGTGGACTTTTTATTCATCGCATAATCGCCACAATAAAATAAAGGTATGTTGTCGTAAGATTAATTTATTGCCATAATAGCAGTTGGATGCACTTGATGAGGCGTTTTTAAGAATAACATTGTAAAAACAACAAAACAACAAATGCATTCAAGCACTACTGTCATTTGAAGTAATTATACATTTTTGGCATTAAAATAAAGCGGTCTGTGAAGAGTTATGAAACAGAAGTTATGTTCAAATGATCTGGAGGCTCCATAGATGAAATCACGGAATCTATCCACTAAAACTTTAAAAATTATGTTGAATCATTGGTGTTAATTACCGATAATGGCTGATGGAGTTGTATTTCAAGCCAGCAAGGTGTTGATGTTACGTCTTGCCGATGATAATCCGATCCCCAGCCTTTTACAAACGACAGTCTAATGAAGCACATCTTTTGGAGCTCATAAACGTGACTATAGCCTTGAGTTTTGGCTTTTTCGAGCATCTAAACAACAAAAGAAATTAGTTTGATTGAGAAAAACTAGTTTGATGCGAAGAACTCACGTTATGAAAAAGTTGATAGTCAAAAATGATCATTGAAGAAGCTGCTGGAACTCGGCAAACCGACGTTGAGTGCAAATTATACTTGAAATTGGAGTTTCGAGACTGGACAAAGACCGGAGATTGTGACAAGTTGTAGACAGTGACTAGAGTGTCCGTGCAAACGAATCTCACTCCTTTTCCAATGTGTCTTCGTGTGTTTTCAATTGTGATATTTCGGTTTACATTGGACAAAAGTCCCAAACAAATGCGATTGTCTTCTTGCGTGGGATCAGTAAATCCATCAACAATTACATTCGTTGCAGCGAGCTAAATCAAGCAAGTGTTTAAACAATCTCGAAGATTAAAAGTACCGTAAAAGGCTCTCCAACTCTTCCGTTCAACTCGTAGTAGCAAATTGTCGACCAATAATTCTGCTCTGGGAACTTTTCGATTTGGCCCATAGGGCAGTTTTCAACAGCTGCGTTCTGACACGCAACAACAAACTCGTCGTCATCACTCAGAATTGATGGCGGACTTGCTATTGAATTGGATTGAACCGGTGATTGAATTGTGGCTGTAGATGCGGAATAGGGCGACGAGTACGTATCCATAATTTCTTGATGGTTGCTGCCTAAAACTTGTTTAAACAGTGTGAAAAGGCTTGTTAAGCAGGTTACCAGAATGAGTTGGCATTTGACTGAGAGGATTGAAGTTGCCGTTTGGGTTTAAAGAAAACGGAGAGGGAGAAGATGTCTGTGAGTACGGAGATTGTTGATGAAAGTTGTAATTGAGAGGCGATGTGTGTGTTGTTGAATGCGAGAACGAAGGACCAAGTTGCTGGCTTTGAGGAATCGGTACGCCTGGCGACTGGGAAAGCAAATTGGGCGATCTGGGTTGGTGTTGAGAGTTGAATGCCAGGTTTTCAATGCGGACATAATGGTAAGGATTTATGCAAATATTTTCACTTCGACTATCATATGGGTAACGGCACTCGGGGATTGGTTTAAGCTCGTGATGCGACTGAAGATTCGGCCAGCGCCAAACTCGACAATAAATTACGTGCGGAAGGCCTTTTCGGTGAGAAACCTGAATTGAAACGAAGAATGAGAGGAAGAAGTGAGTGAACGTTGCTTACTTGTAAACGGCCGTCTAACGAACGAGGAATTGTAACACATTTGCTGTTCAGACATGGATGCGAAAGTGCAAACTCTAAATCTTCGATCGTGCCAATAGCGTTGGATCCTTTCTTTTTACGCAGCTTTTTAACCAACGACTCCACAGCTTTAAAAGACCACTTTTCCTAAACACATTAACATGTTTAAAAACTTCTTTTAGAATTAAAAATGTATGAAAATTACCTCTTCGTCGCCTAGCTTCCATCCTAGCAACTTTTTAACAGCGGGATCCAACGAAGAAAAAATATTCATTGTTGAAAAAGAAGCCGAAAGGCTTTGAAAGCTCAAAGTGAGCGTGAAAGCAAGTGAACGGACTGATCGGCAGTAGTATTCAATAAGTTGAATTCACTAAATCAACCGGGTTATGAAATTGGACGCTAAAAACGAGCAAAAAAGTGTAGTACATCCAGCACGCAATTAATCAACGCAATTACAGCGAATGCTAAAAGGCAGTCGAACGGATGCGGCGAGAACTCATCACGCTGTTGCTCAAAAAACCATTATTTGATAAGAAAGAAAAAAGAACACAGGGTAGACATATTGTTTTGTACTGGAGGGGTTTGCAGAAGCGAGCGACCAGCAAGCGCCATCTTTTCGCAACCCGAAATTTATGATCCGAAAATGACACTCCTCCGGATCTGCTCTAAGCATCAGGTCGGCACTTGCGCGGCTATACGCTGAATATGAACATAGAAAAGTGGAAAGGAAATTCAAATGTACGCTGATGGGAATGGCCGCCGTGCCATCAGGTCTCGGCAACTAGATGATTGTTCGCGCTTGCCGGACGCAATTAGACACGCCATTCACACATAGACGCGCACTGGCTCATCATTGCTGCCGCTCACCTTGGCGCTCTACGTGCTTATGGCTTTTCACACTAGTTTACGACTTTCAAAAAGCAAATTGCTCGAGAATCTCTATCCAACGATCCAGTACTTGCAAAACGAGTCTTTTCGGCCGTATTTCAAAACAAACTGCAAAAACGCATGTTCGAATTCAACACAAAAAGAGTCTAACTGCTTCGCAACACTGATCGAAAAATCAAAGAGAATGCAATTATCAACAAAGTGGTCGGTGCCGCAAACCATAAAACGAGTGAGTAATTGTTTTGGGTAATTTAAAGAGATAGCTTCGTTGAACTGCAGAAGAGCATTCAATTAGCGGCTTTAAACTTCCGGTTTAGAACACGTAGATAAAGTCCTTACATAAACACCACTCGATGACGCCTTTTAATGCTAATTTGCGCAATAACTTTTATTGCTTGTTTGATAAAGTCAATTTATTTGCAAAAATCAACACAACAAAGAATAGATTAGTTATTTCACCCGTATACAAGAAGTCTATAGCACTTTAGGTGTTTGTATCGTTCATAAATAAGCTTCTAGTTCTGCTACCTATTTTGAGTTAGTTGAGTTACCAGAAATGTCTTCAAACGTGAAAGATGCATAAAACTCTAATTGAGCGTTTGTCAAAAGCTTTAAAGATTTCTAAAACTCGTAGAAAATCAAGAAGTTATGAATTTTGCGGATTCTCTTGAATGGTTGGAAACGGACTGATTGCTTTCTTGGAAGTGTTTGTTGTGGAAAGACATGTGAAATTGCTAGCTGGTGGCTGTTCCGGCTCTTTGAAGGCGGTTTGTCGTTGAGTGATTGTAGCGCCACGCGACAAAGCTAAACTGTCTCGAATGCTGAATGTTGGTGTTTTTGTAGCTGGAATTGGTCGTGCACCTTGCATCACATAACCATTTGTGTCGATTTGTTGTCGAAGCTTTTGAACGGCACTGTTCGGTTTCCGGTTGTTTGTTACGGGCAGCTTTGAAGGTGCAAAAAGTGGCCGGTCATCAACGCAGAACTTCTCCCATTGTGACTTTAAACGACTGACTGTTTTTGAATTCGTTAAATCGATCATGTCGTCTACTTCGGTTTCGGAGAATTCACCTAAAAGAATAAAAGTTACTTGTTTTGAAGTTTTAAGTACCTTCGTCAGACGAGTCTGATTGACTGCGTTTAAGTGAGAAGCTTCGTTCTTCATCAGGGATAACATGCGGTTCTGTCATGGTAAGTATTTGAGAAAAACTAGGGCGAGCAGCTGGATTGCTGTCCCAACCATTTCTTATTATTTCAATTATGTGAGCTGGGAATTGAGGACTTTCAGCAGTAGGCAAAATTGGTCGGCCTAAACTTGTTTTTAGAGTTTAAGTAATTTCAAGCTTACTTCGTTTATAGGCCATTTCGGCAGCTGCCGCGGCAGGCTTTAAATTACCGAATGGCAACTCAGCTGCGTGAATCTCCCATATAACAAGTGAATAACTGAAGACATCGACTTTTTCATCGTAACGACTAAAAACAATTATTGTTTAAAAGACTCTTTGATTAAACTACCTTGCTTGTGAGAAGACTTCTAAAAATGAACTGATTATTAAACTATGTATTCAACAACCATTTACCTGGCGCCATCCAACGTAAGTTCCCGGGCTGTTTTGTCATACTATCTTCTTCACTTTCCGCTATAAAGCGCGATTCGCCAAAATCTGCAACTACTGCTTTTCCGTTTTGATGAATTAGCACATTGTTGGGATTTAAATCACGATGAATTACTGGACGACTGGCTGTTTCATGCAAATATCTCATTCCACGAGCCACATCAACACCAATACATAAACGAAGTTTTGGCTCAAGAACTCTGGAAATTTAGTTGATTGCCAGCACGTTGATTAAGTTTTAAATTACCGCTTTTGAACGTGTAACAAAGAAAATAGTGAGCCGGCTGCTGCAAATTCTGTAATGATTGCAAATTGCGATGGATCGTCAAGACATGCTCCAACAAAGCCGATAACATTCGGGTGTTTCAACCTGCACAAAATGTTAACTTCTCTGCAGAATATATCGACCTCAGACTTGTTTCCAAATGCTAACGCCCTGTAGCGTTTAACTGCAACAATTTTTCCTTTGCAAACGCCACGATAGACTTTTCCAAATGATCCGCTTCCAATCGCTTCTAGCAATTCTATATCCATTAAGGCCAAATGAAACGTGCTATCAAGACAGCCTCGCAATTGCAGAATTTCAGCTTTTTCTTTTGTAATTGAGCGCAAACGTCCGAGAGGACTTGGCAGTGGCGTATAACTTGAAGAGCCTGAACTATATTCCGAGCACACATCTGAGTCAGCACGTTTGTTGGCGTAATATTTAAGCAGTGCAACAATTTGGTCGTGTCCTTTTTCTAAAACAACAAAAATGTCACAAACGTTCATCAAGAAATCTACCGTAGGCCCAAATAATCGGAGTCTGTTGTTGAGGCGTATCGTCATCTATAGTTCCATAACTTGAAGAGCGCATTGAATCTCCACACTGTGAACTAGCTTCAAGTCTTGTTAGTGCCAAAATAGCAGATGTCACATTTCCTCGTCCATCATTATTTACAGGCTCCAAAGCTCTTGCAGTTAACGATTGATCAGCCCCATTTTCCAATAAATGCTGCACGATTCTCAAATGACCATGAAAGCACGCGCTATGAAGAGCTAAACAAAATAAATAGTTAACCAGTAGCGAGTAATCAAACAAACAAGCTTACCTGTATGGCCGTCTGAAGATTGCAAATTGATATTAATGTCTGGCTGACGCATCAAGAAAGCAACCAATTCAAAAGATTTGCCAGCCGAGCAAGCAGCTTGAAAAGGAGTCTAAATGCACAAAATAATCAATGCTTCGTAAAAGCAAAACTCACCTCGTTGAAGACGTTTTCCATCAAAAGAATCGAGCCACCTGCACATTGTAGAATAATCTTTGCTGCATCAAGCTTTCCGTTATATGCCGCACTAAACAACAAAACTCGTTTAATAATAACAAAAATGAGTTTTACCTATGCAATGCAGTGTCTTTGTAGATGTTTGTTTTGCATGCCAACTAAACAAAAGTTACATGTAAGCAAATAATTTAATCAGTCTTACTTTTTTCGTAGATTCAGCTTTGGTTAGAAGAGCCGAAACAATTGCTGAATGTCCACTAGTACTCGCAAAATGGACAGCAGTATTGCCCTCGTCATCAGTTAGCATTGGATCCGCACCGGCTTCCAACAGCAATTTAACGATATTTAAGTGATTCTTGCTAGCAGCAATATGCAAGGGACCGTCGTTGACGCCGCCTTTAAAATTAGGATCGCAACCGAGTTTGAGCAAAGTTTTCACAGCCTAAACGAAATAAACTTTGTAAATGCAAAAAAAATTAGGCTACCTTTTCTTGTGAGAAGAAGACTGCCGTGTGCAGCGGAGTAAAATGAACAAAATCTCGCTCATGTAGATTTGCACCATGGAATTGAAAAAGTTGAATCAAATCACTGTTTCCGCACATTGCTGCCAAATGAAGAGGTGACGGCGCATTTTCTGCAAACGCGTTGATTTCGGCTCCCGCTTTCAACAATGCTTCGACTACTGAGCAGTCACTCTAAAAACAGACAAATTAATCAGCTTTAAAAGATTCTAGACTACTTTATAAACGGCAACATGCAAAACATTAAAGTTGTTCGGTGTTCTTTGCAGCAACAACTCTCTTCTTTTTGAATCGTCGTTGCAGTGGTTCATAATGAATTCGATCTTTTTGCATTGCTGAAATCAATAACTATCGTGAAGCTACATTTAAAGTGTTACTTACTGATTCTCCGTTTCCAATTGAAATAAGTTGCAAAAGCGGAAGATCTCGTGGAGGCACCTTTTCGTCTAAAAATTTTGGATCGAACAGTGTTGTGAACTCGTCGAATGTGCCTTGACTAAAAGTTTCGAAAGTGATTACTTGAAATTGTAACAAAAACTCACCAACATGCTTGAAAGAAGGGATTTTGAGTATCAAAGCGCAGCTTGATGTCGTCATTTAAGCGAGATCTTACAAGTGAGTAGGCTTCTAGAAACTTCAAATAGCATTTTGAAACTTTGGCCCAATTTACCTGAGATCCGCTTCTTGCACTCGTCTGCACATGTTAATGGTGGTCTTGATTTGCAGTTTCCCATGCCAACACTCTGGTTAGCCTATGCATTCAGCTCACCGGACAAGTCCCTAAACAACAGCAATTAAGTTACAACCGAATAACCTATTGCACGCATCAGCAGGCGTTATTGATCGGGCCGAGCCGAAAATAAATACGTAACTAAAAGTCTCCCACTCTCCAATCAGCCGGGTAATTGGCAAGCTTAGCTTTGCCAACGCGTTTTCATGTTTCAAAAAAATCACTTGTTGATCGCGGCTTTGGAGAGATATCGTGCGACTGGAGGGCCAAGGAGCTGCTGTTTGTTCGTGTTTAGTCACTTGGACTTTCGAGAGTGTGAACAGCCGGCCGGAGGGATAAGAAGAGAGTGGATGCGGCCAATCGATCTTTTGCTGCTCGTTGGAGGCCGTGTGGGAAGGCAGGCATTAAAAACTACTGATCCGTCTGTCACATTGTAATGCACCAATAGCACCAATATTTTGTTATACAACAATATTCAACGTAATTCGATGTTTGAACGGAATTTCCAAAACAAACGTCTTATTCATTTAACGTCGGCACTTACTATGATTAACAAAGCACTGGACGCCGAACTTATTTATTATAAATTGAAAGCAACACTTTATAGAGTTTGTAGAAGATATGATAGGGTTATTTGCCGATCTTCTTCACTCCTTTCTCTGAAATCAAGTAATTAAAATTAAATGTGCTTTAAAAGACCGAATACCGATGTTATGGGCTGCTTTTTTCGTTTCTTTAACAACAGTATGACCTTAAAATAAAACACATATGCAAGTTGAATACGTTAATAAGACTACCTGCGTGTTCCACATTCTTGCCGACTTTCTTCGCCGTTTTCTTAACTTCTCTGGAAGTGCTTGCACCGGCTTGGTTTGCTTGTCGGCCTATAAAAGTTGATTTCAATACTTGTTAAGCAATTTAAAGACTCACCCGATTTGCTAAACATTCTTCTTGTTCGACTTACAAAATTGTTCCATGACGACTTCTAAATCCAACAAAGTTCAATGGACACGGAAATAAAATTTAATATAAAATGCACTTACAAGAGACATGTTTGATCACAAACAAAGAGTGGCTTGTTCTCGAGAGCTCGCAGGCCTTATTTACGTGTGAAAACGGTGCGCGTGATTCCCAAAACACAATAAACATACAAAACTAAATACGCTTAAATTGCTCAATTGGCTGTTGGCGAGCGCACAACCATCGTCGTCGTCGAATCACTCCCATCACCTGAATCAAAGGGCACCGGAACCAAACAATTGTTTACTGGGTTTCTTTCCGTTAGTGATAATTGGCATTGGAGAATTCAACAAATCGGAGCCAAAAAGGAACAAAAATGAATTTTTAAGTTAGTTTGAGCCTTGAAGATGTTTAGAAAAGCTATGGAAACGCAAACAAAGAAGTTATTTGCGACTTAAAAGCGTTGTGACGTTTAAATAGATTTTGAATATAAACAATAAAGTTCTTCAATAAAGTGCTTTAATTTATCAACAATTTGATCATGTTGACCGGTTACTAACGCAATAACAACCACTCAATTGTTAACGTTGTTGTAAACTTCAAAAATCTTGAAATTTCATTCAAAAATTTCAAAGTACACGTGTTACGTCAGAACTCATTACACCGGACAGTAAATTCGGGAACTAAATGTTTCATCAGACGGAAACACGCTCATGTTTATGATTATTGACGAGTTTCGCATCAACTTTCACGTACAAACTAGATGCGTGCGCTAATAATTTGAAAGTGAGTGCGAGCGCACAGCTTGGTGAACAATAGGTTTCCGTGAATGGTTTAAATTCCGGCGCAGTGAAAGTTTGCGCAATGGCTAGCGCAATCGCCAAAACTAATTGCGAATTAAATTTAATAAACACCACACTTACCGGTTTGAGGCCCGGCGTCAATATTCAAAACAATTTGATTTTTGCAATCAAGTTCTAATTAAAAACAATCAAGTAATTAAGTTGAACGCAAAAAGTAAATAAATACTCAAAGGTCAGCACTGTTTGTTTGTTTGTTGTTTGACTCAAGCAGTGTTTCTAATCAGCTGTACAATTGTTTCAAACTTCCCGATTTGTTACTGATTTTTATCACCTAAAAGGGTCGTTTCTATTTTCTTTACGACGCAGTCATTCTGATCAGTGCATTCCTGGAGCAAATGCCATAGTATGTTACAGCGTGTGGATTGTTTTTCCAGGAGCAAACTTTACGAACCAATAGTCGGTGCGCTAATTTGTCAGTACAAATGAGAAGAACGTTCCGATGCTAATTGCACAATTGTATGTGAAATACGGAAATTTGAATTTTGATCATTAAAGTGTTTGTTGATCGGGAGTCAAGGTCATTACACCGAAAGTTGTTTTGAGTTGTAAACCTCCACTTTGAACAGTTGCTCAATTTGCATGCCAATTTGTCTGTCTCACGGAGGCGTCATAAACTCACGCCGAATTATCATCTAAGTGAACCTGTTGCGGTATGGGCGCAAAAAACGCGCGCGCCGAAACAAGCTTGAACAAAGGCCTAACGGCGCTGTCGGCGTTCTTTCCCTACAAATTGAACAATTAGCAGTAGGACAACCGCCCGGTTTATGACAGTTTCGTGCAACATTCCTGAAACACTCAAAAGTGTAGACAACCGGCTTACCCAACTGTTACAACCAAAATGACAAGGCGGGTTTTGCGTCCTCATATTTAAGGGAACACTGATCTGGAGTATCAATCACCAAATGTTTGTCACCAAACTGAAGACGAACCAAAGTGGCATTCGCCGATGCGTGGGATTTGTTTACCTTGTCCGTGATTGTTTGTGATTTGCCTTGATAGGCGGCGGATAAAAGTGGCGCGAACATGTCAACAACACCTTTAACAATCTTTGCAGATGAGGGAATTTGCGTCAAAAATGCCTCTCGGCCTGGTGCTTTTCGTGCTTGGACTTTCAATCTCCGTAAATGGTCAAAATGATTGTTCCGATGCTCCGAATGCTAATGCGAGACGAACTTGCATGAACATGAGAAGAATGGATCAAAATGCGCGCAGTTCGGCTGCTGCTACCACTAATGAAGTTCAAGAAATTTGGCCTCCGTCGTTGCCAGGCTCGCCTGTTTGGCAACAACCAATTCCCGTCCCACCTAACTCGAGAGGTCAAATCGCCACCCATCCATACGACTGTATGACCTTACAATGCTTATGTCCTTGGTTCCGTGGACAAATGGCACCAGATGGAAACTGTATGCTTCAGGTAACTTACAACATTACGTGTTTAACAAGCTTTGAATTTGCATTTTAAGAGTGGTCAGCCGTTAGTGATGGCGTATAGAAAAGAGTACAGAATGATGACGGAGGATGAAAGATGGAGATGGCACAGAGCTCTTACCGTCTTGAAACAGAATGGAGAATATGATCGTCTTTCAAGTGAACACTTGGCTGTTGGACAAGGTTCTGGAGCACACAGCGGACCTGGCTTTCCTTCCCTGGCACCGCGAGTACTTGAAACGAATTGAAATTGCACTTCGCTTAATCGATCCAAGTGTGGCAATTCCGTATTGGGACTCTGTGATGGACGGTTACTTGCCCGACGCTCGCAGCTCAATTATCTTCTCTCCTGACTTTGCTGGAGAAACAGACGCAAACGGCTTTTTGGTCACCGGTAAGTTGTTTCAATTCCTCAACCTATTAAATAACAAAACTTTAGGTCCGTTTGCTTTCTGGCGCACACTTGAAGGAAGAACAACTATTTGGAGGTAATTGCAAGTGACGTCATAAGTTTTGTTTGGTTTGTTAAGTTTATTTGGTTAATTGAAAGTTTTGTTAATTAATTACTTTTGCGGTAAGTTTCTTTGAGTTCATTTGTGTTTTAGTTGTTTTGAAATGTTAGGTCGTCTAAAACGTTTCCACATCAAGTTTCAAACTCTTAAATTAATACAAAGTTTTCGGCTGTCTTTAAGAATGATAATAAAAGCAAAAAGATGGAAACTTTTAACGACCTGTTGAAAACAATACAGTTTGGTTCAAATTCAGTTCAAGTATTTGCGTTTTGGTCAAATTGAATAAACAATATCTAATCATTAATGTTTAGAAATCTTGCACAAGGTGAGTAAAGCGGACCTTTAATTATTTAACAGAAGACTTTACTTATTAAATCCATTGTAGAAGGTCAATTGTTTACTGAACAACAATTAAACGCCGTCTTTCAACAAACTAATGTTGAATACATTATGGCCTATACCGTTCCATTGGCAGGGTGTCCATATCCGACAAACTACCAAGCTCTTGAATACACTCACTCAAACATCCACCTTGTGGTTGGGTGGTGATATGAAGCCTCCTACAACCTCGGCAAACGACCCGGTAAGTTATTCAAATCACTTTATTCAACAAACATTTAAACATAGTTTCAGATCTTCTTCATGCATCACAGCTTTGTTGATTTGATTTGGGAGAACTGGAGACAATTGCGTCAACCAAGATGGTTAAGAGAAACTCAATACACTCCCGATTTGCCTCAGGTAAACACACTTTTCATCCAAATCTTTCATCACAATATGTTTAGTGTGCAAACCCTCTTCACTTTTCGTGGGCTGCAATGGTTCCTTGGAATCATTTGAGAAACTCGGACGGCTTATCCAATTCTTACACTGATCAAATGTATCGCTACGCTCCCCGACCTACTTGTTCAATCCAAGCTCCAACTTGCAATTCAAACTACTTGTTTTGCGATACTCGGTAATATTTAAATAACATCAACTTAATTTACAGTTATGGTTTTCAGAGTTTATCCGCACTGTGTTGCCAAAATTAAACTTGGCGGACTTTGCTCTGGGTTTGAAGGTTTTGACGCTTGTTTCAACGGACAATGTATCTTTGGGCGCTGTGTTCCTGGACCTACTCCGCGGCCTTTGAGAACTGGCATCATAAGAGTGACTACTCCATCGCCTCCTCGTCAACGACCTCAACCAACTACTCAATCAGTCTCTCGTCCAATCAACGACTGTTACAACCGGAATCCGTGCTGCGAAATGTTCAAGGATCAAGGAGAATGCACAGCAAACAGGGCTTACATGTCCCAATACTGTCGTGCTTCTTGCGGATTGTGCACTCCGTCATTCAATTCAAGCAACGGTAAGAAACCTTTAATATTCATTTACAACTTCACAATAAACGTTATCTTTCAGAATGTTCAAACAGACACATTTCTTGCAGTGTAAGTTAATGACTCTTTGAAGTTAAAATAAACCTAATTTGTAGCAATGGCAAACTACCGGTCAGTGTACTGGCAATTCTCAAATGTTCATGCAAGAAAATTGTCGTCAATCTTGCCGCTTATGTGGTGAATCCAAAAACGCTACTTGCCAGAGACCAACTCGTCAAAACGTAAGTGATCTTTAACGGCTGTTTAAAGTTAACTCACTGATTTCAGACTCAAGGAACTCCACAAAAGACCCCGAAACCTGAGAACCCTCTTCGCCGAGCTGCTCGTCGTCGATTCAGATCCCGTGCTTTTGCAGCACCAAAGCCAGCCAACAACACTACACCAAGAAAAGCCGCCGGAAAGGCAACTTAATTTGAATGCCATATCTTTTTTCGTTTTCATTAATTTGTTCATTTCTGTCTATTAGGTTTCTCAATTCATATTGAAATTGTGTGAAGAAATCGATCTCAAGCGGTTCAAGAAACTGCTAACAATCCCTGTGCTTTATTTGCAGATCAAACCCGATGTTTATGTAAAAACCGGTACACAACTGTTTGTTTGAATAAAGAGTTACTATTACATTGGTGTCGTTTGTCTTTTAAATCCATTCCACAACGTTTTTTCAACAATTGCACTAAGTTCTTATCCGCAACGAATATCCGAGACATTCGATTGTTCCGTTCATCAAAAGCGGCTCGACAAAATTCTCAAGTGCACAAAACAATGCAAATGTTGTCGACGCATTCAAACGGCACCGATTCTTGTGCTCATCGCTAATTTGTCATTGATTTGGATTTGATTGAAATTGCTGGATTCTTTGCCTTGACCCAAAACAGTTAAATGTTTAAACGGTTAAGGGGTTAAAGGGTTCAGAAACCGGACGCGCTTGTTTTGCTTGCGCTAAATTACAAACACCTACACACTTACGTGAACTCCACAAAACAATTGCGCGCCAAAGGTCATTGTTTTGCGGTTTTAAACTGTTTTGAATTGTTCCAAATTGTTGTGTAATTAGCGTAAACTGTCTCGTCGTTGCGCTTCTGGAATTTCTCGACCCGTGTTTTCGCCTAACCTTTCTGTTCTACCAGCCATAAAAGCATAACACGTTGCGCGGAGATTAGACAATTCAGCAAGTTGTTGGAGAGTGATAGCCCGCGGCTGCAAAATTTGATTGTTTTTTGCAATCGGCTTTTTTTGTAGTTCGGATGTCACTTCGATGGAGAGGGTAGCGCGAACGGCCGTCGAGGTGTTCACTTGCTGATATGAGTTCCCTGTTGGATTAGGCTGCGAAAAGGCTTTGTTTTCGGGCGTTTAATTAGTGGGAACTACTTGTGGTTTCACCGCAATTGTTTTTTAATCTTCGACGACGAGCAGACACAATTGACGTTTTGTTAACATTTCATTGTTGATTTAAATGCTTTTCAGTAATGGCAAACGGGTTTCTTAACCTACTTTTTGTGCTTTTGCTTCTGGAGCCTCTGAATGCCCGACCAAGCCACAAAATTTTGAAGACAATGAAGGAGGACAAAGGCTACAATTTGTTGGACGATTTGACTGCTGACCACCCTCACAGATCGAAAAGATACGGTATGGATTTGTCATGTTTGTTCCTAATTTGATGTTTAATTTGTTTAGTGCTAAACAAAGAAGTGGCCTCGGAGTGTTTTAACTTGGATGTTGCACAAAAACAATATTAATCAAGCAGACGAGTTTATTGTCAGGTAACTAAGTGTTTGAAAGGGTTTAATTATTCACGTTGTTTACAGAAACACGCTTCACCGGGCTTTTATTAAATGGTCCGAGGTATTTGATTGCTTTGTCCGGAAAAGTTAAATACTTGCTGTTTACAGGTGTCCTCTCTTCGTTTTATTGAGCTGCCAGTGGAAAGCAAAATCGTGGCCGATATAAATATTAAATTTTTGAAAGGAGATCACAACGATTCTTTGCCGTTTGATGGACCGCAAGGCGTTATAGCGCATGCTTTTTATGAAAGTTTCAACCAAACAATTATCAAATTTTTCTTTTGACAATTCTAACAACTTTAATTTCAGGCTCCGAAGTTTCGTTTGTTTTTGTGACTTTTAATCGACAGACATTAAACACTTTAAAAACATGTTTAGCGGCTCTTTGCATTTGGATGCAGATGAAAACTGGAGCTTGAGCAATTCGGACGGAATAAATCTTTTTCAAGTGGCGATCCACGAAATCGGACATGTTCTAGGTCTTGGGCATTCAAATGACATACGTTCAATAATGTACCCGCAAGTTAAAAAGTTTGACGAGCGTCTTGGACTAGCATTTGATGACATTCGTGGAATCAGGTGACATTCGGCAATATTGAAGTGTTTGAACATTCGTTTCAGACGTCTTTATCCTCCAACCAAACAACAAGTTCCGATTAAACTTTTCGACAAAAAACCGGTGTGAACGTGAACAACTTTTAACAGTTTGATCTCATTGTATAAACAAATACTTAATTGGTCTGGTCGTTGAAGCCAAATTATTTAAAGTGCAAGAAATAAAGTTATGTAATTATCCGCGTAGTATGCGCCAGATGTGAAATAACAAGATAATTGATAGGTATGGAGACGAGCATGGGCGTTTATAATGGCGTCTGCAAGCAGTCAATTCAGTTTGGCCACCGAATGCTCGCCATTATTTCTTAAACTTTCACGGTTGCTTGCGGCATGCTTCTTTACTGTCTACTCAGACGACGTTTAAAGTTGACTATTCTGCACTATGATCTGCATTTTAAACACTTCAGCTGTTACTTTGTATTTGAATATTCTTTTCAAGGTATTTGTTGTTTGGTGAGTACGCATAATCGTTTGATCTTTAGCTATTCAATTGTCGCTTCAATTTCGTTTTTCAACACACTGCTGATTAACCGGTGCTATTCAGCCATTCAAACTACTCGCAAACAATGTTCATCACTCAATGCGCAGAAAGTAGCCTGGGAGATTCAAACAGTGATGACTTCACGGGCAGAGCCCTACGGTAATTGTGAAAGCGATAGCTTTTGCCTTCCGTGCCAGTTGGGTGACATTAAGTGTTTATTTGCCAACCTGTTGCCGTAATAATTGGCGGTGAGAAAGGGCCGACTTTAATTAAACATACTCAGTGGACTAAATTACCAAATTATTGCCTGCTTCTAGTCGGCTGCTTTGTTCTTCAACATTATTTTCGATTTATACACTCCATTCATTCGCATTTCTTATTTGTTGTTGCAAAACTCTGTGCTTTTTCAACATGAATGTTTCGCATTCAGCGCACTATTTTATGAAATTTGAGGTGGACTTTGTTACCCGTCAAAAGTATGTACAACATAACGATCCTAACTTAGTCGACGAGGTAAGCTTTTCCGAATCTTTAAGCAAAAACGTCACTTGAAAACAAGCATCAACTTGACTTTTAATATTTACAGATTATTTTCAAGCCAACTTTAAAACTCCCCCAGTTCGGAACAATTTTTATCAGCGAAAACAAAGTAAGCTTTCGGAGTTGGAGGTTTTAAACGTCTACACCTTTAGATTTGGTTTCAGACAGAGAAGCAAGTTTATTTGTTTTCTACACATCTTTGCAGGTAGAAATTACTCCATATTGTTCTAACTTCTTTTCAATATTCAGAGGCACATGTTTGGGTCGTGAATTTAAAGAAGGATTTGGCTTATTTGTCGAAGCTCTCGACTTTTCGCTTAGCTGCTATGTTTTTATGGCCAACTCAACAAACGACTGCTTATTAATTTCACACTACGTTAATTTGTTGATGCCAATCAAATGGCAACAAGCATCGATCATTGTAAGTTTTGGTTTGAACTTCCACAACAACAAATATGAACTGTACAGATGTTCTGAGGGGATTGTAAAGCGGCGACTTTCAGTATGCTTTCCGGCCGACCCTCAATCAAATAGCTTGCTTGTCTTGTTGATTGCGCGGCACTTGCACGCGCTATAACCTTCAAAGGACCTAAAAGGCGGTGCGTTTAACAGCCAACGCTTGCCCTTCCAGAAATGATGCGCTGAAATCCTCATTTTCACCTTGCGCGCTCATTGCGTGTCTTGCTCTAGCTTTTAGTAATTATTCTAACTATTCGAGGTGATGGATCGGCAGTTTAAGCGTCGAGTTCGGGTTAGAGATTCCAGACGGCAATTTGGACCAACCGCGTCGAATATCAACATTAAACTGATAGGTCAGAACTTCACTCAACCGCCAAGATCACACTACGAACAGAAGAGAACTCGGTGGAGCGTTCGGAATGCACAACTGAATCTAGAAATGAATGCACAAGTGAATGAAGATGTGATTGATTCGGGTGGAACGGTAATATTTTCGGAGGTTTGCAATGCAAGGACTTGTAAGGGTTCAAAGGGCGCTTCACGTTGAAGACCGAAATTCCGGCATTTCAAACAATTATTTCCACTTTTATGCAAATGAAGTTGGGTGCCGCTTTTTCGATTTCTCCAAGTATATGGAATGCTGCTGTTTGTGTGGACAAATTGAATTTAGAAACCTAATATATTCTATTTACAGACGCGCATATTTGCATCATGTATTGGCCAATAAGCATAGCATAAATTGCCCTTCCGTCTGTGCAAACTTTTGGCCTCGCTTGCACGTCTTCTCCTTAAACCACTGTTTTGGATAATTGCCTTCGTTGCTTGTCATTTTCAAACAATTTAGTCGAAATGTTTGAGAGCATTTACGTTTCGAGACAATTGAATTTTTAAGCGCGAATCCCGGCGGCACGTTTAATAAATTATGCCCGTCGAATTAGCTCTGATTTCAGACCGCTTTCGTGCACTTGATTTAAGCAGAACAGGGACTAAATTGTTTGCTGAAGTACTGCCGCCGCCCGTATAAGTTGGCCTAAATAATTAATTGATTGGATGAATTATTCGGCAGACAACGAGTTCGGGTCACTTGCTTTTGTGAGGTTTGGGTCGATTCGAAACAGCAGCTATTGTAGATGGAGCACGTGTTGATATTTGTGCTACAATCGGGGAAAGTGTTCGCGCTAGACGCGCACTACTGTATTGTACCAAGTGTCTGGTCTGCACATTAGCCACAACGTGAATCCGAAATATTTTCTTCGTTTCTGCTGCGAGAAAATTCGACGGCACACTTACTCTCTTCTTGGGCGGCAGTGTTAGTATTAGGGTGCGTGTATGTACGGCCGGAGGCGCACAGCTTCTGCCGTTTTTGGCATACATCGGCGTCCGGCCTGTGCCCTAAAACTAGACGCATGCACTACTTCTTGCTCAACACTTGCTGCTCGAGATTGCCGTTGTTTTCACTCTCACCCATACGAACTGGCATAAAAGTTTTCTCAATTTATTTAATGTAATAATAATTTTTGATTTTCTCTGTCACGAAAGCTCCGGCTCGAGCACACGTGGCCAATTAGGGTGCTTCCCAAGTAATTTCCGAAGTAATTAGTTGATTCGGCCAGCATGAACGCTGTGTCCCTGCAAAGTAGGCTGCTTCCACGTTTTGTGACAAAACGTGTAGTTTATTGATTTAATTTTGACAGCTGATATGACTCTCTCAAGCTTTTGAAATGCCACTTTTTCGACAATTAAACTCTTCTTGCTTTTAAACAGACTTCGTTTCAAATCGTTGATTTCCTTGACGCATTTAAATATTGGAAATAGGATTAGTCGAAGAACGATTGGTTTTTATTTTGATGATCCTCACATGCCTCCTCTTTCTTTTAATTCCATATGATTGAAGAACTTCTCTGTTTGGCTACACTCCAACAACGCATTGATTTATGTTTTGGAGATTTGGCTGCAAATTCTTGTGTGAATCGATGCATCAACGAAGTGCACAGAATTAATTCCTTCTTTCTTTGTGCCTTAGTTCTTTGAGTTGCAATTGGCTGTTTGATGCGCTTTGTTTAAAAGAAAAGTTAGTTTTTGTTGTGCGTAAAGATGTTATTTGAGTAGTGCTTTGGAGCAGAAGAACCCAATTAACAAACGGGTATTAGTATTAGACAGTAGTGTTTGCTTCACGAGACAAAGTTTGTTGGTAGTTGGCCGATCGGTTCGTTTTGAAATGCCAAGAGAGGGCATCTTGTAAGAGCGCACACTCCTTGTTCAATATTGCCGGCGAGCAATGTTCCGGTCGGCCCAAAGGCCAATTATTGTGCAAATGCGTGAATTAGTTCTGCGCGGCCTGACTAAATGCGGTCTAATAACTTTTACGGCGTTTGTTGTCCACGGAATCTCTAACACGGGTGCATCTTTGCTTCCCCCTCTCCTCCAACAATCGTGCAGCTGTCTTCTGCACAAACAATTTTCAATATTGTCGCTCGGTGTGCACAAATTCACTCGTTTAATTTCGTTGTTTGTCTCCGGCTTTCTAAATTTTGGGACTTGAACATTGTGTGTGGAATCGAAGTGCTTTATTCCAAACTAGTCAACCTAGTCAACCTAGTCAAACTGTCGCTTCTCTAAATTGTAGTTGAGTGTTTTATCGACTTTAATCGGCCAAGGTTGATCTCTCACTTTGTACTCACTGGAAGTCGCCTCAAGTAGCCTCAAGTAGCCAAGTCAATTGAGCGGATGCTTACAAGTGTTTTTCGCTTTTAATTAAGACTCGAGTCTTCGGACAAGCTTTGAGCAGTGTTTGAGCAATCTCCGAGCAATCAGTCCGAAACTTTGAGTTGACAGCCCGAACGTTTACTCAAAACGAGCAAGTGTTTCAGGTTGCATTGAGATGGAAGGTTTTCGAAAAGTGCCGACAAGTGTTTAGGCAGTGGCGACGTTTTTGATAGGTTCTACGGCCAAATTATTGTAGTCGACGGATTGTTTGCGCTTGAAGAATGAAAATAATCGTCTTCGGAGCGATGGAGTTTGCTGGAATTAGTCTCTGGCAGAACGGTGGCCCGGTGCAGCGTTTCATTGAATTATTAGTGTTGGCGCACTTTTGACTCATCCTGCTGTTCGTTGGGTTTTAAATGTCGAAGATGCTTCAAGTTGTTTTTACGCTGAGCATTGCATTCGAATTGCGTAGAGCGACGGCGTTTAAAATAACCGTCAGCAATTTTCGAAATTGACATTCCTTGTTTGACATTAATTTGCTTAAAAGTGCTGTAGGGCCGAATTTAAATGTTTTGTTTCAGCACCGTTAAAGCGCTTGCGTCGCTGGTGAAATGCACTTTTCACGTACGCACATACACTTTTAATACTATAAGCAGCGATAATAAACGGATAACGCGCTCTGTTGTCCTGCAAACATTGTCTGGTCGGTGCACCACAAAAGTCCATCGATTCGCGCAGACAAGCAATCGGCCTCTGGCCGCTAGACAGGCATTCCGCATACTTTTGGGCAAACCTCCTCTCGACGCTCAGCCGGAATTCCCCAAAGAACGCCGAGTGTCAGAGGCAATGATTGCGTGATGATCGATTTGAGAGTTTGAAACCCATGCGTCAAGTTTAAGTTCACAAATCCGCAGCAGCCTTGGGAATGTCGAATCCAAGCGGTCCGTAGCGGATTGTGGGGAATTCGAAACAAAAACACTCTTTTCATCGAAATTCAATGTCCGCTCGGGTGCAGTGAAGAGCAAATGAGCAACTAGTTTCGACTAAGCTTTATCTGCTTGGCCGGCTTTTGGGCCCCGAACACAGGTCGTCCTCAAAATGTGAAAATCCATATGCCTTTTTGTGCTGTTCGCGGCCTCTAGCATGGGCGCTGCTTTTTCGACTTGTCGTTGCACGTTTTCAGAGATTGGGCTGTGGCGCCACTAACCGGCTTTGCAACATTTCGGTCGCTTCTGATTGCCCATCGGCAGCTGATTTTTAGGCGCGACAGCCCTCCAGATTTTCCTCATTTGTGGGTCACGCTTCGATTAGCTTTCTGTTTAGCGCTTTCGGCCGAGTTGTTTACTGTCTTTTATCAACTTATGATTCGTCCTCAACCGCATTGTTTGAGTGGTTGCCAGACACCCGCTTGTTCGCACAAGTTATGAATGCGAATGACCTGCTGCGCATTTTTGTTTTACAATAGATGATTATGAGGCGCCGAGTAATTACGCCGGCAATTTGGGCCATTCCGCCTAATCGTTCCTCATTGTTCTAGGCCAAAGTTACTTTTCGTTTGAATTTGCGTAACCTGCGCTCAGTCCAAGAACACAGAAAACTTCTCCAAATTTAATTAATGTCTTTTATTGCTTGAATGAGCCGAACGGACATCGACTATTCAGGATGGTCTAGGATTTGAATGACCCGATAGTTTGTGTGTTTCGGACTGTCCTCGGCATAACGCTCGCACTGGATCAACGCAACGGACAAGAGGGAATTATCCGTTTTGGGTCTTGACATCAGTTCATTCCTTTTAAACGAAAATGGTCTGACAAAAATGTTCAATTCAAAGTAGCTCGGTCAACTGATATTTTACTGCTTTCTTTTACTTGCGTTAAATGATGTTTCATCTTCTTTGTCCAAGTAAAGCATATGGGGCCAAAAATGATTTGAATTGAGTGAATTGCTTTGAACTGTTTTGGGTTTTTTGCATAACGATCGTTGCGGCCTAATCAAACAAGCGCTCAATTGACAAAGAATTGGTTTCATCTTTGATTGTTTCAGGCCAAGAGGCAGCTGTGTGAAAATCCTTCTACCGACCACTTAACTCGCTGTTTGGCCGATTCCTCAACTTCGTCCGCCGTCTTACAAGCTGCCAAATCAGGGGTTCACTTAGATACCGGAAAGCTCGACCAGTCAAGTTTTTTGCTGGCTACAAAACGCAACAAGGGTGCCAAGTCTCCGGTTGCCGGTGCTCCAGAGTGTTCAAAGACACCCCAACTGGCTTCCACTCCGGCACCTCAACAACAGAAGCTCGGCTCCAGCACAACAACGAAACTTCATGAATTGCAGACCAAGAATCGTAGAAGCATTGCATCTCCACGCCCCAATCCTAAACAATTCCTCAAGCAGGTCCTGAATCATCGTAAGTCTTTCCACTTGCAACACTTGTACTTACAACAATTTAGGACATAGTCTCGGGCCAGTCATTCCGAGATTTTCCCGCATTGGCAAAGTAAACAATTCCACTCGGTTCATGCCGGATTCGGCTGATGTGAGTTTTAAATACTCTCCGTGTGCTGATTTCAAACAATTTAGGATACTGGAGTAAATCTTGAACAACTCTTGAAATCTGAAACTGCCCGTGCTTCTTTCCAAGTAAGTGCTCTCTTCTTGCTTTCAAAAATAAGCTCAATCGTTTAGAACTTTCTACAGCAGCAATTTTGTGCGGAAAATCTGTATGAACTTCACTTATCTTCTACAAACTCTTAGCAAGCAATTAACTCAACAAACAACAATCAAAACAATTAACAAAATGTTTGCTAAGTTAATTGCTATGTTAAGAGTTAGTAGAAGATAAGTGAACTTGACTTCTTGCAGCACATTCTACGTAAGTTAAATAACAGTTTATGCACTTTGCGTCGAATTTACAGGAACAATGACAACAAAACTAATTTTAGCTTGCTGTCGAGGACTATAAGTTGTTGAACAATGAAGAGGTTTGTTTTCACTTTGTTCAATCAAAGTTTAATTGATCGCCTTTTCAGCAGAGGAGAGAGTTGGGCAGACAGATCTACGAGCGGCATTTTATGCCAAATAGTATCGAGCCGGTCAATATTGACAATGCAACATGCAAGGGGATCATGGAATCGATCCAAACCGAAAACTTCTCGAGAGACATCTACAATGTGGCTCAATATCAAATCTATCACTTACTAAAGGTGCGTTTGGAGTGCAGCAACACTAGTAAATGTAGAATTTCAGTACGATGTGTGGCCCAGGTTCCTCAGCTCAGGCGGCAAACCACCAACAGCCAGTGAATTGTCGGACTCAAAAAAAGGTTCGAGTTCGAAATGGTTAAAATCTTTGGTGATTAAAGCGGTTCATCGTTAACTTTCATTTGCTCGGTTCTTTTCGGATGTCTTTGGTCTCACTTTGTTCATTTCCACGCTTTTATTAAACAGCGTTGTCCGGTCAAGCCTCACTTCAGTTGCACTTTGTTTGGCTGGACAATCTGTTTAAGCATAAATTATGAGTTGGCAATTTGCTCTTAACAGGCATTTGCAACTTCCGTAACGGGTAGTTTTGAGTTAATCTAGCAACCGATGGCCGAGGACAACTTCTAACAATCTCTGTTTCTCTGCAAATAGCATTTATTTTCAATATGTTGCAATGATCTCTTGTTTGAGTTTACAAGTAAACTGTTCATATGTTTTGTTCTCGTTCAACAACAAATCAAACATCTAATACTCGGAATCAATTGTGTGCATCCCTAACGCTTGCTTCGAACTCTAACCGCTTCAATTCTAACCTCGTCGGACTGGACAAACTACAGACTCTGTGGCTTGCCCAGTCCGCTCAATTTGTTGCGTTTGTGCCTATCCACACATACAAATCCACTTGCTTTCAGGTGCCCGCAAAGACAACAGCTCGACAACATCGTCGGCTCGATCCACTAACTCCACGCAGCAGTTGACGGTAAGCGTTGTATTTGATTGTGCACCGCCTTCTAACCTCCTAATAGCTGCGCACTCGGCTCAAACACTCGTTTGCATATTCAAATGTCAGTCTAAATAAAGTCTGCAAGTTTGGGCCGAATGCGCACGTCATTTTGCTTCTAATCCTTTGCAGCGCAGACGGCTTATTTAACCCGAGTTTTAATTATGTAAAAACAAACGATGGTTAGAAGGTGGCAAATAAGAGATCTTGAACTTATGTAATTCGGTTGCAGAGCGCGGACAAAAGCCGAATAAAGCGCAAATCCTTCTTCAAATTCCTCCGCCGCAACAATAAAGAGTCGATCGACGATGCAGAAAGTCCAACCTGCTCTATCACTGGTGCCGTTCCTTGCACATCGAAAAAGCCTACAAGTGGAGTTTATGGCGAATCAGAACCATGCACAGGTTCGGCAGGCGAGCTTCGTTCATCTCTTTCCCCTACGGCCACAAAGCGGCGCATGACAAGAGAAAGATCTGTTCCTGCATCCTCGAGTCGTTCGGCTAGTTCCACTTCAACGACTATGATTGTTACACAATCGAATGCTGACGACGGCGGTCGGATTTGCTCAACGTCGGCTGTATGTAGAACGCGGGCCATGAGCTCGAGAGAAAACAATAATAGCTCGATCGAAACCTTAACTACAAAAACAGGAACTCCGAAGATTTGTGTTCTTTCGCCAGAGTCCACGACATCAACTTCCACAACTCCCTTGCCATCCTCTTCTAGACAAACTTCATTGACGGGTCAACAGCCGGGCGAGACTAGTAGGTCTTCGGTTACGTCCGGCAGCACAGTGCATGTGCCTCCTGATCCCACAACTGCCCTCCTGCACGACGAAAAAGAAGTACTATTTGATTCGTTTGCCTCAAAAATGAAATGCCACTTTTGACTTTTTTGAACGCATCGAACCGAAAAGTCAAAATTACTCAAACAAACTACAGCTTTTTTGTTTGGTCGTAAAGTTTAGTTTAAGATTTCAGCTGTCATCGACCTTTTCAGTCGCTGTGACACACGGCAGACTGGAGGCCACGACACCGCGGACTAGCTCTAACAAGAATCTCAACTCAAACTACGAGAAGCCGGCGCGACCTGCAATCTTTGCTTCCACCATCAGCAACAAAGAAACGCCGTCGGACTTCGGAGCTGGCTGCTCCCAATGGCAAAAAGCCGATTATGTTTGAACACTTTGCATCCGTGTGCCAACTTTTTTCTCTTTAAGTTTAGGATTTTGGAATGCACCAAACTCTAGAATACCACAGTCAATTAGGGACTTTTAAAATTGCGCAATCACTCCTTTGAAATCTTCTCAAATACAAACTCTAAGTAATGCAAACTTTAAGTGGTTGCGCAGTTTTTGAGGTTTTATTTCATATTGCCAATCAGTGCCAAACAATTAATTGAACAGGTTTGCTGTGCATTCCACTTTGACAAGATTTTCTCCATATTTTATTGTTGTTGTTGATCAGACGAGACATGGTTTACCTCTTCAGAAACTTGCAATTTCTCTATCGTTGTGTAAATTAGGTGCGCGTTTTGGATTGAGATGTTTGAGCTTTGAAATAAAATTCATTCAAGGCGCGCATTTGCCGATATTATGGTGCGCTTAAAGTTAAGTTCTGCTTTAGTCGTTGTGGTCTTTTCGAAAGAGTTCAACTAGTTTTAAGTCCCCGAACAAAACGCCTCTTCTAGTCATTCCCGAAAATGTTATCTGTTTGATTGTTAGCAATATTCCAGGTTGCCAGTGGTCTGTAAGTTATCCAAATGCCATTAAGTAGGTTAGAAGAGCTTAGGACGAATTCTGTGTGGTCACTTGAGCTTTAAACGTCTAATTGCTTCTGTTCATGTGCTCAACTCGCCTTTATGTTGGTTGACCAGACTCTCGAATCCACTGATCCTTGTTGTTCACTTCATTCCCGACCCTTCTCCACGCTAACAAAACCAAAGACAATGGGTTTAAGTTTTATGTCGAATAAAAGATTAAAACACTAGCCACTTATTTCGACCGAGTCTCCGATAAATTAATCGTGTGGTTTTGACTTGTTTTCAGCTCTTATGATCTTAACAGTGTCTTTGAAGAAATTGTAGACGCGATCAAGTAGTTCATGCTGCAGTTCTGGATTTAATGGGTCGCCAACAATTGATGTCATTCGATAGTACATGGGAGCTCTAAACTCTTAAATGATGTATTGCGATTAAAGTGTCTTCACCCGAAACTGGCCACCGATGCTACATACGGAAAAGAGGCTATGTAAGCTTGTTTCAGCTGAAAACAATAAAGTTTTGTTGAATAAAACGAGCGGTTGTTTATTCACCTGATCAACGCTAAACGGGATTTTTCCACTCATTGTTTGATTGACTGCGTCGTAGTAGAGTTTCAATAGTCGATCTTCGTTTTCATATCTGTACTTTGACGAGGTGTTGAAGCAAAGAGCTCGCGCAATGTCGGCGGCTGGGTTTCTAAAGATAATGAGTTAGCTAAATAGCTTGAAACATTCAAATTACCCGCTATATATCATCTGCCAGTCGATGATGGCGTCAAGCTTCGAAGTTGCTTTGCCATTTTTGTCTCTTCTCCATAAAACATTCGCGCTCCAGAGATCTGCGTGAACAATGCAAGCCGGAATGCCAAACTTCGTTCCGCTGTACGATGTATCGTGGTAATATTCTAACGTGTAAATGCACTCCAACTCGTCAAGAAGCTCGTTAAACCACTCAGGCTTGATCTAAACAAAAACTCTTAAAATAAACGAAATTGAAAACAACTCACTTCTCTCAACTCTTGAGCCACTGTTCGTGAACTAGCGATAAAGCGAGGCATTTGATCAATTACTGCAGACATTGTGCTGTGCCAATTCCGATTCAGCATGGAAACTCCGTGAATCTTTGCCAGTCCAATCAGAAGATTCTCCGTCTGCTCATTAGTAAATCCAGGCAGCATTCCAATAGTGCAACGATTTTTCGCTGAGATCTTCCAATATCATCAAACCATCTTTGTTGTTGCGATTGTACGCGTATCCATAGTAAAACTTTGGAAGTTCAAGTGGAACTACAGGATTTGAAAAGAAACGATAAAAGTCGCATTCTCTCTAAAAGCAACTTTGCTATTGGCGAAACGGATTCAAGAAATTACCTCGTGCGCATACTCCAAAAAGCTTTCTGCCTGGTCGACATCCTGATCGGCCGCTGGGTTTTGAAATCCTGGAATCTTCAAAATAACGCTGTTCACTCCAGTCGGCTTGATCCATTCAAGTTTCAATTGCACAATTTCCGACATAAACGCTTGACCAGTATTGAACTTCTTAAAAGACAACTTTATTGATAGAAAAGTTTACTTAAACACTTACAACTACTTCGTGGCCTTTCAAATTAGACAAACAAACATTTTGACCAGCATCTTTCAACTTTTCCAACAAAAACTCAATTGTGAAAGGAATGCTGCTAGCTTTGTTTGACATTTCAGTTTAGCAGTTCAACAATTAGTGTTGATTCGAATTAGATTGAATAGTCTGCAGACTTTTATGAACTTGTTTATTAAGCGCTAGAGTGCAAACACCGACTGGGCATGCAACTTTTATCATCACTTGCTGCTTTCTTGTAATGGGGAAATTGATAAGACTATGCTTTGTACTAAGTCAAATGTCCCCAGCGTTTATCATCATGTTTTAAGCGACAAAAAGCGCTTATGGAATTGCATTCAACTTGCTTTATGGCCATTACCAGATAAAACTTTATTTGCTTATAGATGGAATGCACACGGAATAAAAACTAAATCGGTTTGACACACGACCCGGAACTTGTCAATACCCTTGGAAAGAGATGAAATGATGGAGGGCGGAAATTTTGGCTCGGATAAATAGACCGTATTGAATAGGCAAATTAACTGAGAGAGGCGTCGTTGAAAGCCTGAAACTTGATAATACCGAATGCCTACGAGGAACTGAGTACTTAGTGAAATTAGATCGATGTTTACTACCAAAGAAGTTAAATTAGTGGGTTAGTGGAATAAATAACAAACATATCTGTTCTTACAATCTATACACGTTAGTGGCGTGATAAGTAACCTAAGGAGTCTAGTTTGTTAGAATAAATAGAACAAATGCATATTAGTAACACTTAATAAATAGACAATAGACGTTATTTACAATTTCAAACAGATTTAAGAAACGCTGACTTGGCCTGTTGTCGAATTTCTTTCTCGCACAAAGTTGCTCACATCGGAGTCGTCCATAATCGTAGGTGTGCTGTGACTTCCGTCGTTGGTCATTGATGCGCGAGGCTAAAAGTGATCGGTTAGTTTTGCTTCTGAGTTTAAGTTAGTTTACCGTTAAATAGACATTTGAATAATCCACTTCGCCATTAATCAAGTACTCAATAGTTTGATCCAAAGTTCGTTGAAGTTGTGTAAAGGTCGGGCGATTTGCAGGATCTTTGGCCCAGCAGGTTTTCATAACTTCGTACAATTCAATTGGGCATCCCTCTCCTGGGTCTAAAATTGATTTGTTAACAGGGTTAATTGAATAGCACTTACGTTCAAGTCGGCCGCCTTGCTCCAAGAAGCTTTCTATACCTTGAATCAATTTGATGTCAGAATACGGGTATTCGTCACGAGAGAAAACCTGGAAGTAGTTTTTAGTAAGTTCAGTCAGTTGATTAATTGATTACCTCCCAGCAAACAACGCCAAATGACCAGACATCGGATTTTTCAGTAAATCCTTCACCGTTCAAACATTCAATTGCCGTCCAGCGGAATGGGAGTTTTGTTTTGGTGTCCAAAGGATGGTAAACTCCACTCAAATCGCTTTTTCGGCTTAATCCAAAATCGCTGATCTTGACAACTGTGTGATCTTTATTCATGATGCAATTGCGAGCCGCCAAATCACGGTGAATGATGTCTTGAGAAGTCAAATAGCGCATTCCTTCGACAATTTGTTGGACAATGTCGAACCCTTCTCGGCAGCTGAAGTGCTAAAAACAAATGTTTAAGTAACTTGTTGCTTTATAATTGAAGACTTACGTTACTCCTGTCAAGTAGAGTACTTGTGCAAGTCTCCTCCATCAAGAAATTCCATAACAAGGCAGATGTTATTTTCGCGCCGGAAATAGCCATAATAGGACACAATGTTTGGATGCTGGCATCTGGAGATCAGTTTTACTTCTCGCATGTCACCGTCCCAAATTTCTGAAACACTCATGTTTAAATTCTTAATCTTAAACTTCCGGTCTTTTTTGCAAACAGCTGCACAAATATTGATCCACGGAATTTTTGTACAGTTCAGCTTTAAACGTACCTTTCACTGCCACTTCTTCGAAGGGTGCGTCCTTGTATCGGTATTTGAAGACACGTGAGAAGTTTCCTAAATTGGAGTCATGAAGAGTCATCGCAAATTTGAATACCTTTCCCAATTGTATTGATCTTCTCAATTTTGTTGTGGTCAAAGGCCATGATTCCATAGAGCTCCATGTTGTATTCCGGATCAATGACCTCTGTAGTTGATATGGAGTTGTACGGATAGGGATCTGACAAAGCATTCGAACCAACTTAAACACAGGTTAAATTGCCAAATCAACGACACAAAAGCAAAGCTAACAAAAATCTACTTCTAGCTAACGGGTTAGTTCCTAACACTTGTTACTTGTACTCAGTTGTCAACAACGGGTTACTTTGTCCCAAAAGGGCATTTACAAACAAGTTATGCAGGAAGTCCTATGTTATGAGCTTATAGTCAAAGAGGATGCATGAAGCTTTAAAGAATGCAAAACGAACACAATCAACATAAAAAGCGGAAAATATAGAAAGTGACTTACGATCAGGTATGAACGGCTTGGATGGAATTGAGTGGTTGTTGTTCTAAACAAGTAAAGCATGAATAAGCGCAACAAAGCTGTTTGATTACTTGAGTGCACTTCTTGGTCATAATAATGTAGCCAATTATTATAACAATTGTAAGTAAAAACAACGCTGCCACGATTCCAACAATAAACTTAGTTGCCCTGCCAGCTGATTTAGACGAAGACGTTGTAGATGTCTGGTCTTCACCGTCCAAGTTAAGGTCGTCACCGTTACTGTTAGTGTGATAGATCGAATAATCTTTTACGGATTCCAAGTCTCCAACAATACGCACTTCGCAGGTCGGAGATATGTCATTAAGCTTGCACGTGATTCTGGAAATTGACATTATTCAAAAACAGTTCAAACAACTTACGCGTTAAGTTGAAAAGTGAAAATCTCGCAATCGGTGTCACAGACAGAAACTTTTGGACGATCTTTGAAGTTTGTCAAGTAGTCGCCGACAACGGTGACGTCGGAGCTTCCAATTGTAACCGATGAAATGACCGGTGGACATTGATTAACGATTACTTTTCCTTCAGCTTGCTCACACGTTCGATTGTTTTCAACCGAAAGATGACTAACATATCCACTGGAGTTTGCGAAGGAACAATACATGCATTCAAGCGGATCATCCCACCTTATTTGTTCGCAGTCGGAGTAGAGCGCTGCGCACGTCACCCTTTGAGCTTGGACCTAAAATTGAAAACAATGAGATGAAAACAACGAGATGAGTAATAAACTAAGTTTACAAGCAACTTACTTGATTATTCACAGAGTAGATTATATGAGCAGGATGCGTGGAATTGGCCAAAACGGTAATGAAGCGGTCGGCTTTTTTGTCCCAAAGAGGCAACTGTTGTGGCGTGTTGACTTGGATCCGTTTCAATGCTTTGCTTTCGGAGAATGCCATAAATGTATTTTGATCTAGTCCGGCGAGGATTTGAGCTTCAGAAAATCTAAACAAACAAAATAAGATTGATCGGCTTTGATCAAATAAACTTACTTGTTTTCGGTATTGCCCCAAACGGGAAAGAAGTTTTCGATCCACGCGTTTCGACCTAGTGTTTGAGTCTCTCGAGAAACAGCACAATTATTGAACCGTTTCTTCGTGTAACCAATTCCGAAACGTTGGCAATTTGATGAAGAAGAAGATCTTTTCCAAGTGAAGGAGCAAAATTCGGCTTTTCTATTCAAGATGCATTCCTAAACAAATTACGTTTTTAATGATCTCTTGACACAAAACACGTACATCTTGGAACATGTCGTGGCTTTCAATAGTTTGGCATGCAGTCCAAACTTTTGCAAAGTAACTGTCGATTTCCGTCATTGAATAACTGCATGAGATGTATCCGTTATCTTTGCTTCTGAACAAAACAAACAGGCGTTCTTTGTCAGTTGAGAGAAATGAACTTTCCTAAAACAATGTCGATTATTCAACTCTTCAAAGCAGTTTAAAGATTACAAAATGCTGTTCAGGAAACGACCAATAGTCCGCTGGTTGTGTTCCGCCTAAACACAGAAAGTGAATTAAAACATTCTGACAATTACAACAACTTACATGCCAAATGAATGTTGATTTTGGTGACCAAGTCTTGACTGTTGTCGTCACTGCAGATGCGAGTCAAGCGTGTTCGAGTTATGTTATCGTAACTGCGTTTTATCTCATCCGAATACAAATCATGTTCAAAGACTGTGTTGACAAAGTAGGAGTAGCCGTTTCTTTCGAAGCCTTGAACTTTCTTTTCTTGGAAGATCGCCACATAGTCGTCGGCTTTTCCCATTGCGTTTCCACCGCTGAAATAAGTAATGGAAATTGCAGATTTTAAACTTTAAGCACTTACTCGAGTGAGAATGACTTGATCACGGCGTTTGAGTTCGGCTTGACTGAAGGCAAATAACTGACCAGCAACTTATCATCCAGAATGATTGCAGCCCAAGTACTAAACGGAACATCACTGGTTGCATTGAAGAGAAGACTAACAGTTTTCTCAGCCGGATGGATTTGATAAAGTCTGAAAATTACGCTTTTAGTGTGTTTGATTCGTTCAAAGTAATTAAAGCAACTGACCTGCAAGAGTCTACCAAGCATAAAACAAATCGATTATCCGGCAGCAACTCAAAGTTGAAATCTTCTTTAAACTCTATTTCGTTAAATTTCATGGAGAACAGATCATTCAACAATGTCTGTGAAGGCGAACTTGAGATCAGTGAGTAGAAGTGGATCTTGTTGGGCAACACAATTCCCAAAATCTGAAAACGATTCTGTAAAGACATTCAAACCCAAAGTAGACGTACCTCTCCATTGCTGGCCATTGAGCGAATCGGTTCATCAATTTTGACATTCGATGTAGGATCAGCTTTGATGTGGGACAAGAATATGATGTTGTGGAAGAACAAGAACAAGGTTGCGAATTTGTAGAAGCTCCGCATTTTGACTTTTCCTATTGACTAACTTTGTTGATCATAAATTGGCATGACTGGCTAAACATTTAGTTGATCAATGTGGTCAATAAACAAATCTAATCGCACGCACATATCGATTACAAGTGACATTCGAGGATGTTGTCCGATGTCTATACGGTGGAAAATGGCTAAAATTACACAAAAGCCGTGTGATCAGCAAAATATTACAAATGAATTTGACAGAGACGAAGCGGACCGAATTCACACACTTTGCAGCAGCCACAATAGCCAGATCCGGACTGAATGATGGGCAAAGAAATGATGAGCTGGCATAAAAATCGTGCGCGCTTCGACAAAGCAACCGCCATTCGTTTGGACCGCCAACCAGTCGAAATAAACAACGGAAATCACAGCCGAATCAACGTGCCCCGTGAAAGCACAAAAACCCTGATATCAACGGCTTTGCAGAAAATGTGAGACCAAAGACGGCGCGTAGGGAAAATGAACATATGCGGAATTTTTAGCCACACTAACCAAAGCAAACAAAGTCCCTGGCCGAAAGCAGCCGAGTCTGCAATTTCGAACTGTTCGGGTGGTGTTGAACGGGCCCTGAACGCAAAAAACGAGCAGGAGAGACAAAGTTCAGCACACCCATCACGACGCAAGCAAAAAGCAAAGCAATCAGTGAGTGCAGGAGACGAACAGACAATCGTTTTCCACCAGCCTCCACATTCAATTCGGTGTGCGTTTGATTCGTCATCACAAACATTGCACAACAAGAGCCGCTCGGCTTTTTTGTTTTATCAATTGAGGCGCTTGCTTACCTTTACGCAAAACAACCTGAGGCATATTACGCCTAAATGACGCCTGAACATCCAATTTAGCCGACTGCCTCGGGTAAAAAGCGCAAAAAGAACGACTGATAGGATAAAAATAGTTGTCTAATGCGTCAGTACGCCGACTCAAATGAACTGAACGGAATTGCAAAGCGCATGAACACTGTTGTTGATGCGCAAGCTAGCAATTAACTGCAACATTGAATAATTCGCAGAATTGGATCGAATAACATTTAAAAATAGTAGCTTTGCGGAGGTTAATTCAATTTAGCAAACAGAGGTCGACGGTATGTATAATTTTGCCGAATGCTATGGAATTACACTAGTTGCAAGGCTCATAAATTATCTTCAGCTGTTTGTTTATTGCATGCTTGAGGGTTTGGATGACTGGCCGCATGTTTGAAATAGCAAAATGAATCAATGTTGTTGAAACAAATTAATGGTCCATAACACGAACACAACAAGAAAAGCAATTTAAGCTTTAAGCTCGAGAATGAGTTATCAATGTCATTTAAATTTCAAGTTTGAAACTATAAAGTTATGTGAAAAGCTTATCTTTATTATAAATCAATCTGTTAAATTGATCAGATTAAAACTGCAAAGTGCAATTAGGTACAATTTGATTTACAGCCAGCGTTTGCATGTGAATATCCGGTGGAATAACTTGCACGACGTCATTTGATCAATAAATCATTTGGTTAAGAGCGCTTTCCACCAACTTCAATAATTGTCAGTAAATAAAAGATGAGTGCATGAAACTTTGTGGTGGTTGTAAAGAGGATGGCCTACGTTGATTACATATTGCGCTAGAACTCTGTACCATTTTGAAAAGGTCAGACTGTGTAGGTGTTTTAGAGTTGGTTGATTAAAGCTTTACTTCTTGAAGTTGATTGAAAAATCTGCATAACAAAACTTGTGAAGAGCTTTAGATTATTAACCTTTTTGTTTTAGATCAACAATTTGTTGAAGATGCCGCCTCTTAAGCAAATTCTGATGTGTCGACCAACTTTCTTCAAGGTCAAGTATTCAATAAATCCGTGGATGAATATGGAAAATCCCGTAGATGTGACAAAAGCTCAAGAACAATGGAACACACTAAAAAGCACAATTGAGAAAGCAGGAGGGGAAGTGAAAGTAATGGAGCCGACGGTAAGCTTTGCGTTCAATTTATTAAAGTGCCAATTTTGTTTAGGGTGCAGACCAATATCCTGATTTGGTTTTCGCCGCAAACGCAGCTACAGTTCGCGGCAAACGAGCCTATTTGTCAAATTTCTTCTATCCAGAACGGCAAGGAGAGCGCTACTTCTACGACAAATGGTTTACAGCAAACGGCTACGACACCACTGGCTCTTTGGAAATTCCATTCGAAGGTTTGGCAATTTTTATTATTCGCCTTCTAATAAAACTGTTAAGGTGCTGGAGATGCTCTATGGATTGGAAAAAATCGAAACAAGCTAATTTGCGGTGTTGGTCCTCGCACAGATGTTCGAGCACTCCAAGAAGTATCCGAAAGACTCAACGACAAAGACAAACCTTTCAAAACTTACGGGATGCGTTTGATTGATCCAAGGTAATCATTTTTGTCAATTACTCTACTAATACGTGCTTTGTTTTTAGATTCTATCATATTGACGTTTGTTTTTGTCCGCTCAGTGATGAACTTGCTTTCTATTATCCGCACGCATTTGACCCTGTTTCAAGACACAATATGAGGAATGTAGCCGAATTGATTCCGGTCAACCATGAAGATGCTGCCAAATTTGCTTGCAATGCTGTCGTTGTTGGAAAGACCGTTATCATGAATGAGGGACCAAGCCAGATTGCTAAAGATTTGAAGTCAGCTGGATACAACACTGAATTTGTGAACATGAGTGAATTCATAAAAAGTGGTGGCTCTGCAAAATGTTGCACTCTCGAATTGCCATAATTGTTGTCTTTTGGTTGACAATAAATGATTTGGCGCTTGAACTTTGTTGTTAATTGTGTATATCTAGCTGAGTTTTGATTAGTTTAACAAGCCCAAACGTTTAATAATGACCACAAAAGTTCCGCACTTGATTTATTCGCGGAAGGTGCATAAAAGCGCTGCACTCACGCAAAATCAATGGCGCAGAACGATCGGGCTTGTACGAAAATATTATTGGTAAACTGTTTATGTCTTTTGTAAGCGGTTTTCTTCATTTTTATAAACTGTCTTTAAAATGCGTAGTTTTAATCAAAAAGCAAACTTTTATTTGAGTTATCATGACTAACGCGCTAATTTCATTTACGCACCTATCGATCGGGTTTTGTGTGCGCGTCCCATTTCGTCACTAATGCACGTTTTTAGCGCTTAAATGGACGCTGAAGGAGATAGCGAGAACCGAGAGGAGGGCAAATCGATTGCTCAAAGACTTCAAGAGCGCATACAAACGGTAGAAGAAATTGAACATGTCCTCAACTTTTACATACACGATATGGGCGAAAATGTGAATTTGAACACAAAAACCAACAAGGATCGCTTAGTCACTCGCTTAAATTAGTAGGTTTTTTGACTTCTTGCATTTATTTCATTCTATTTTAGTTGGGCAGCAATTTTGGGCAAAGAGGCAATTGAAAATGCTTGCAAAATTGACGACAACGGCTTCATTCGTTTGCTGGAGACGTACAACAATGATAAAAACGTCTTCGTTGTAACTTTAGTGTATTGATTCATTTAATATTGTTACATTCTAGGTTGGAGCACCGGATGGTTGGCACGAAGCATACTTTATTACTCAAGATGGTAACTTGTGCAAGTGCGATTTCTTCAAGAAAAACGGTAACGTCTAGACCGCTTTGATTTGAGATTAATCTTAACTTTTAGTGATAGACAAAAGATCTACGTACTTGGTAACTTGCTTCTATTGAATTCTTTATCTATTTTGCTTTATTTAGTGTGAACACTTGATTGCAGTTCGAATTGCCAAAATGAGAAAGTTGAGGCCACTTAAAAGGCGTGAATTCAAAGTAGAAGAGTCGACTGGAAAATTCATGTCAGAGTCATGGTGATGTTGCATTTGAGCTGTTAGCTTTGTCTGATTACGGGCATTTGTTGTTGTAATAAACAGTATGATCTCATTTGTTGTGCTTTTTTGACTTGTTTGAAACAGTTACATGTATCTCTAAAATGCGTACCTTTAAATTCATATTTTTGAATTCCAGTCAGTCTTTAGACTTTGTAGTCAAAATGGAAGCAGCGCCGCCGGCCAGTGATTTGGTGCGTTTTGAATTAACCTGCTCAATCTTATGCTATATTTAGAAAGGAAGTCGCGAACATGTTATGTCAAATTTGGCTTCAATTCGTGTGGGCAAGACCAAATTACTTAAAATGCTGGCAAATTTGAAACAACTGGAAGACAGCGGAGAAGTAAATCTTTGCATAAGTTGATAAGTACTATAGTAATTTTAGCAAGTCGACAAATCAATGATTGAGCGATTGGTTGAATCATATGATGCTTTGAATAGACAAGAAGAGGATTACATCAAAGTTATTCGAGGCATTATTCAGCAAAGAGTTGTGGAATACGGAAATGAAGCCAGAAAAGATCAAAATCCAACAACTGGTATGTTTTTACAATAAAAGTCAATTGCTTAAAAGCAAGTTTACTCGTTAGAAGATGACTCTACCACTCCTGAACAGATAATAAAAGAAGTGGACCAAATTGAAAAAGACGCTATTGAAGCATCCGAAAAGCACGATTTTTTGATTTCCACAATCAAGGAGCGACTTGAGACAGTCAGTTAAAATGTTTAAGAGATTTCAATAAAAACTTATTTACAGAAAAAACTTCTTGATCAAATTCATCAAACTGAAGACGGAAAGACCAAAAGCGAACTGCTCGAAGAACTTGGAATGGCAAAGTTGAGACGTGAGTTCTTATCTAACAATTGATAAAAGTTGAAATTGAATTTTAGTTGCCAATGAAAAAGGATTCGGTTGATAGAACAGAAGAAGTTCGTAACAGATTGCGCCGGGAAGCAGCAAAACGCGGCTATTTGGGCAACTCTTCGGGCAAATCAGAAACAGCGGTACCGGAAATTCCCGAAATAGAGCCAGGTCAGAGAGTGCCTTCGGTTGTTAAAGAAGTGCCAAATCCATCAAACGAGCCTGCTGCATCAAAAGAAGAGTAAGCATTTGAGAACTATAAAACTTTATTAAATTAAATTTAGAGTCCATGCAAAGATTCAACGGCATATTGATCAAATCAAGGCAAGAAAACAGCGGATGCACGAATGTTATACGCAGGCTCAAGAGATGATCTCGCTCAAAAATGCTTACGACAATGCTGTCAAACGATCGCGGTAATTTTGTTGAACAGCTTAGCAATAATTTAAATGCATACACGTTTAGTGAACTGGAGGCAATGCAGCAGAATCTGAGTAAATTGAAAGTTGAGGACGAAAAACCTGAAACTCCGGAAGATCAGCAAAAGCCTACTGAGTAACCTTTCCAATAAGCACTATGCAATATCCGATTGCTTTTAACACACATATCAGCTTCTGGCACTTAATTATTTGTAAATAGTTTATAATTCGTTTATGAACTCTACTGCCAATTCTTATGCAAATAAATCTGTTAATCGAAAAGCAATTAAAAGAGTCAGAAGACTTGCAGCTGTCGAAATGTTACGTACAGTTTGTTAAAAAGAATTTATGGAATTTTGTAAAGTCACGAACGTCCGGTTGTGGACGATAGTTTCAGACAATTTGTCTATTTTAGTCATCCGCTTCGCAGAGCCAAAAGTAAAATTCAAAAGATTCTACTTTCATTGTTGCATTTTTGGCGCTGATTGTCCACATTTTTGGTAGTGACCGCCGCGTAGTCTTAAGAACTGCTTTGCGTTTCGTCTTGTATTGTTAGTCAAAATTCAAAGCGGATGGGCGGCGATCTGATGCAACGATTGCCGACTATTTAACTGATCAGTGTTGTTTGATTCTAGTCAGATTTTAGTAATTTTTGACTTCGAAGTGCTGACGTTAAGTCGTTTAAGGTATTTTGCTGCTTCAATTTTAAAGGATTTGTACACTTTTAGAATGCACATTGCTGGCTTTTTGTGCCTTTTCTTGGCACTTTTTGTGTGGCATACTGAAGCGAATAATTGTTGTAACACAGTTTGCTGCTGTTCTTCTTGCAACAACAATTGTGTAAGTTAAAATGTCTACGAACTTATAAATATTGTGATTTTAAGGCAAGTCCTCCACCGCCAACTTACACTACCTGCTCGTGTCAAACTTGCTCTGCTCAGCAACAGCCCGAATGGCATTATCGTGTCTCAGGTATTAGTTGTGAATTGCTTTTGCTTAATTAGTTTGCTTTATACGATTGATGCTTAAAGCTTTCGGTCCTTCTTCCCGCTTTGCTAACAGCTTTTGAATCCACTTGATTTTTTATTATCTTCAGGTTACACAACTAATAATTCATACGCAGTCCCTGCGCCCGTTCAACCTTCATATCCTCAACAAATTCAACCAGCTCCAATTCCAAGACAGCCACCGAATTATATTCCAGCTCCAATTCCAAGACAGCCACCGAATTATATTCCAGCTCCGATTCCAATTCAACCTGGATATGTACAACCGACACCCGCTCCAATTCAATATGCTCAGCCAACAGTAACTCAAAGTCAATATGCACAACCGATACCTACTCAAAGTCAATATGTTCAGCCAACTGGGTAGTAGCTTTTAATTACACTCAAACAAAGTTAAATAAACTTAGATACGCAAGACCTCAATCAACTTATGTTCCCGCTCCAATAATTCCAACAACACAAGCTCCTTATGTTCAACCAAACTGGGTAGTAGCTTTTAATTACACTCAAACAAAGTTAAATAAACTTAGATATCTAAGACCTCAATCAACTTACGTTCCTGCTCCTTATGTTCAACCTTACAATCCTCAGGTAACTAAAGTGTGGAAGTTTGTAAAAATGTCACGATTTCTAGCCAATTCCTTATTCCATTCCCACACAAGCGCCTTATGTAAAACCGATCATTCAGCCGTACAACAATCAGGTGAATGAAAAAACTCGCACTTTCAAATGTTTATATGTTTGCAGCCTTTTCCCGGAATTCCAAACATTCTGCAACCTCCAATTCCAGGAATTCGTAAGTTTTAGATCTTTTAAGTGTTAAAACAACTAGAATTTCAGCACCGCTTCCGCCAAAATTTAATGGCCAGAACTACAATCCGCAAGTGGCTCAACCTAATTACAATCCGAACTATCAACCAACTATTTATCAACATCAAAACGGTGCACCCTCAAACTGTTACACAGTCACCATGGAGCTTTCAGCTGAGCAACTACTTGGGGTTTCAACACTCTCTAACGAACATTCCTTCCAAACCAGCACGCCAAGCCAGTTATGATGATGCTTACATTCCAGCCATTCCAGCACAACCTTATGCTATTCACCCTAATCCAGTTCCAGTAAGTTCAACTTTCAAACCAACTTGCAATCAGAGTTTTCGAATAGTCAAGTCAGCTTTTCTGATTTTCAGCCATGTCCAGATTGCCCAGGTTTTTGGCGAAGACTTGGCAACTTTATTTGTAATCTTTTAAACCTTGAAACAAGCACATTGTTTAAAACACCTTCTATTTAAACAACGTGATTGCTTTAAACTCCAAAAAGTAGATAATGAATGACCAAAACAAATTGCAGCACATGGTTGGGGGCTGGCATTATTAATCGTCTTAATTTTGCTGTGCCTTGCCTGCTTACTTTGCATTGCAATCGGCGCTTTCTTGACTCATAAACGTCAGCGTGATCGCACTTACAATTCCAGATCTGGTGTCGTGCCCGGTGTTCATCATCACGTTGTCAACTGAACGCGTCAAGCAAGTTCTTCAACTGCAATTACTAACTAACTTCAACTGCCTGTACTTTACTAGTTGTCTGTACTTTATGCGGAATAAAAGTGTTTGATTACTAAGTCGTTTATTTAAAAGCAGCACATTGAACTACAGAAAGTCTTGAATGAGCTCGATTAGTAACTCGCATAGAAAGCAATGATATAAAGAGACTAGAGGATGAAAAGAGTGCGTTGATAAGTAGTAGTGGATGAGGCTTGACGCTTATGCCTTCTTGTTGGCTGTGATGTGAAGGACTCCACGAGAGCTCAAGTGCGATTTAAGCGAAGCTGTGTCGACATCGTGCGGCAACTGCAATGAGTTATTAAGTTATTTTCGTATATGAGAGTTGAACTTACATGGTAGCTTCGGTTGATCTCTCGCTTGATTGTTCCGTGAGCATCTGAACGCTCTTCGTGGAGGAAGTGAACAATCAATTGGTCTCCGACAACTTTGACTTCAATCTCGTTTGGCCTTAAGATACTGAGTTTAGTTGTCAATAGTCGAAACTTACTTGAAAAAGCTTGCATCAAGACCGACTTCCCACTTGTCTCCAGTGTTGTGAACTGAAAGTTACTTGTTTCAACTAACTGTTCTAAGTAGCAATTATGACTCGCCTTTGACAACACCATCGTTGTGTTGCAATGGCCAGTCAAGTTGCGCGGCATCCTTGAAGTCGTGGGTCAATTCAATGGACATTGTTTATAGTTTGCTTTGTCTTGCGGTAAATATCTGAAACAGTGGATTAAACAAACTAAAGCGCCAGCTACACGCTCAAACAACAACAAATAAACAGCACGACCACAACGGATCTAATCAGAAGCATGTGTGCAAAGCCTCCTCAACCTTTCTTTCGATCTATATATACTTGCAAGTTTTTGGCCAACGGGGCCGTAAACAACAACAAGCTCCAATCAACAGCTGCCCAGTTGTTGACCGGCCATCTGGAACGCTTACCCAACTAGATGTTTATTCACGTGCTTGGTAGATTTTCGAAACACAAGCCGTTCTGCCGGACACCTCCTCGATCGGAGTTAACGGCAGTTGTTTAAGTGCACGTAACAGAATGGCCGGCACGGAAAATGGCCCTTTGGCCGGGCGGAGCCTCCTCATCTCAATCAAGTAAACAAGAGTCAACTGTTTGATCGCTTTGCAACCGTTTTTACGGTTGATCCTGAATGAGCCTCTCGATTGACAACTTTGTTGAAATTTTGAACCGCCAAAAATCGGACACCTGACAAACTGGACATGCAAAAGGAACTTTAAAAATTGTACGAAACAGACAATTGTTTAAAAACCCAAAACAAAGTTCTTAAGCGTTTCGGCCGAACTCATGATTCTGCTGAAGTAAACAATCCTCAAATTGGTTTCGAAAAAACAACAATTGGCTTTAAACATTGCAACGGAGCGAGAATCATGTGCTGGCGACCAGCATTGTGAAACTAATGCCTAGCCGTCCAACTTCTTGTTGACCTCAAAATCCGCCTCCTTACGTGCGATTGGCGCAACTTAAGAAGCGTCGAGATCCTCACGGGATCCTCACCTCTCTATCAGCGCGTCGTGCAATGTTATGTAAACATTGGCCGCCGAGATCTCGAATGCTTAAACTCCACACACATCTTTTATCATTTACTCGTAATCCAAACACAACAACCAAGTGCAATGAGATATGCGGTCAATAAATTAACTGTCCTAATTAAAATACTTGATGAAAATAATGTCTTTAACAAACAAATAATGACCGAACGATTCAGAAAGGAGGTTTTGTTGCTCAAAGCTCGTCTTTTGATTTGAAACTGTTCACGGCGTGTTTTTTCATAAAACTAATCAAGTCGTCAGGACTGCGATTGCCTGTGTATTTGATTGGTTTGTGCTTAAGACCGGCGGGAGCGAAGTAGATTGTCGGGAAGCCTTCGACTTTGAAGTCATCATGAGGATCGTTTGCAGTAGCATCGAATTTGGCCAGAACAAGGTTTTTGTCAGAAGATAGTTTCTTGGCCAATTCAACATAGGCTGGTTCAAATTTCTTGCAGTGACCGCACCAAGGAGCCTTAAAAATTGATAATGCTTAATGATGATATTCGAAGTGATAATGCGGAACTTACGTAGAATTCAACCAAATAGTCTTTTGTCTCGTCTTTAAGCACTTTTTCGAAATTGGAAGCAACTAAAGTCTTGACCGGCGCTTTGTCTGAAGTTGGAGCAGGCGCTGATTTAACATGAGGTTTGACTTTTCCACTGTTCAAATCCTTCATAAACGCTTCCAAATTTTCCTCTAACTCTTCGTCATAAATCTCAGGTCGCATCGGATACTTTTTGCCATCAAAACCAAATGCAATTACATTGTGCTCCAGTCCACTATCTCCCAAGCCAGTTTGTTGCAATTCCTCGGCAAATTCTTCTTCATTTGAAATAGCAAATCGATATTTGTCGTTCTTGTACTGAAAAACTACTATTATTAGTTTCATGCTTTTGAAGAAATCTCTCTTACCTTGTTAGCAATCGGAAGGATCTTGTTACGCCAATAATTAGTTCCCTCACGGTGTTCGAACGAGTAATCAACAGAGTAGTAAACAACAACAAGCGGATTCTTTCTAAACGTTGAATAAATGTAATTAATTAATGGCAAGATTCAAAGTTAACTTACCCGTATTTTGATGCAACATTCTCCTTAGTTCTCTGACCAACCAGAGGAACACAGTTTTCACGCCAGAAGTTCAAAACATCTTCTTTTGTAATTCCGTCCTAAAGGCAACAAATTAGTTGAAGCAAACAAAAAAGCTCTTTTACTTTGTTGAGTGTTTTCGACTTTTCGTCGTATTTGGAAACGAAAATCTTTGGCAAGAAAATCATAATGTCATTTGGCTTTGCATTGAATTCTTTGAAACTGGCTGGATCGGAAGTAAAGCCAACTGATCTGAATTCTGGACGCGTAACTTCAGCAGCGTCAGCAAAAGCTTCGAATTGAGGAGAGTCGGTGGAAGCAAAGAAACCAAGAATTGTCACATCGGCTTCGTTAATGAATTTACGCGCTTCAGAGGGAGTTCTTAATTCTTGTGCCGCAGACTTGGACTGTTCAAGCATGTACCTACAATTTAGACGTTAAAAAACAACTAATCTTTTAAATATTGTACTTGACAATTCCATCCGCATCTCTTGGACCGTTATAATCAAATCGACGACCAAACCGCAAAATCTTGATAGTTGGATAGCCGCTAACTCCGTATTGATCAGCCAGGCTTTTTTCAACAGTTGCGTCAATTTTAGCAATTGGGATTTTATGTGCCTTAAGACGTTGTGCAGCCTTTTCCAACTCGGGTGCCAAATTTTTGCAGTGACCGCACCAAGGAGCCTTAAACATAAAAGGTGACAACGCCTAATGATGATATTGAACTTACATAGAATTCAACCAGCATGATCGGTTTGTCAGCAATAAATTTGTCCATAGTTTCAGTAGTTAGTGCAACAACTTCTTCCGGTGGCGGTTTATAATTGGGATCGGTTTTTTCTTTCAACCATGCCACAATAGATTCGGAATCGCGTCCTCCATCGTAATCAATTGGCTCTTTTCCGTCTTGCCAAAATTTGATGGTCGGATAACCTTGTTGAGCGTACTTTTTGCCTAATTCGACTTCAACAGTTGCGTCAACTTTAGCCAACGGAACATCAACTTTCCCACTTGCTTTCTTGTACTCGGGATCGAGTTTCTTGCAATGTCTGAAATTAGCAGCAACATCAATAACATCTAAAAGCTCTATTCTTACCCACACCAAGGAGCATAGAATTCTATGAGAGCTGTTGGATGCTCTTTCAAGAACTCTTCGAAGTTTGACTCCGTTAAAACGTAAACTCCTTCATCTTTAACATATTCACTGTGTGCTAACGTCACCAATAAAAGAAGTGCCAACAAAACGGCAAACCGCATAGCTTCTGCAGAAGACTTTGCAGTGAATGGAGTTAATTAATTGAGGCAAACGAATTAATAACAGGGAGGAAGCCCAAAATTAGAGCTGACGTGTCGCACAGCCAGGCAAGAGAGACAATTCGAGCGCACCTTTTGCGCGTACAATACTCGGCGCGATTGCGATTTGGGCCGCCTGTACTTGTCCGTCCAAACAATGCAAACAAACTTTGAAAATCCCCAATGGCCAACTCGACGACTTGAGAAGTTTAAAACTTTGTAAGCGACACTCAGCATTTTAATTGAAGATTTAAAGCATTTGAATTCAAATAACTTAGTTTCTGTTTACATAAAGTTGAATTGCAATTTTGATTCGATGCAGATTTGGACTTCCTCAAATGAAACCTAAGATTCTTTGTGGTCGCACGTTTTTAACACTTGCTTTCCGGAATGTACATAGACGACTATGATTGGGCCAGGTCGTGGAAGGTTGTTTGTTGCAGCAGATAATGCTCCAAAGGGCCGGATCAGCGAGAGGCCAGGTGTTTTGCTCTTGGCAGATGATGGAATGTTATGGGAGCATCCGGCTATTTCTCGAACAAGACCAGTTGGCTCTAGTTGCTGACCGGCCCGCCAATAGCCTTTAATGATCCCGAACTTTGTGGCCAAACAATTGCTTGCCGAGTTTAGTCGTGTGTTTTAAACTTTCGTTGAGCTGATTTTTCAATTTTTAGAAGTTCGAAAATGTCTATTGAATTGACCCACGACTGGAGCGCCGAACAATGGGACTGGCCGTTGCAGCACAACGTAAGTGATGCCACTTTTAAGCAATAATCATATTTAATTAATTTGAAGGACGGTGTCGTTCACGTACACAACACTAACGACAAGTTTGAAGTTGGCTTGGACGTTCAGTTCTTCCGCCCAAATGAAATCGAGGTAACTTGCTATTAAAGGTTCAAATTTAAAAACTTAACAAATTTAAGGTGAAGGTAGCCGGCAATGATATCTTGATTAACTGCCGACATGAAAGTCGTGAAGACCAACATGGAAATGTGGCTCGTGAAGTTCATCGCGCCTACAAATTGCCAGCCGACGTCGATACCTCTACTCTCAAGTCTCATTTGAGTTCACGAGGCGTCCTTAAGATCAGTGCTCAAAAGAAGGCGGCCTAATTGATTCAAAAGTTAACTTGACTGCTTCAATTATTAGTTCAAATGAGATTTGTTTAAAAACTCTGTGTTGATAAAATTTCTGCAATAAACTCATTGGTCAGTGCTGACAGTATCAATTTGCACAATCGAATCGGTAACGAGGTTTTAATAAGTCTGCGGGCGTCAATTGATTGAAACAAACGGCAATTAGTTAGCAATTTTGCTGACTAAATGACATTTGTGGAAGTTCGAAGAGCTGTATAATTCCAGGTCCGGAGCATGAATCAAGACAGAAAGTCGGCGGCCAATGAAATGTTGAAAGACCAATTGAGTCAACTGCGTTCGTTGAAGCCCACGCAGCTTCGGGATCGGCTTCCAGTCATTTGTTTCACAACAAACTCTGACCACTCCTTTCGCCCAAAACTTTTGCTAACTTTTATTTACTACTGCGTATTGAAATTAGTAGTTTGCTGTAAACCTTTTGATCAGTTGTCCTTTGAGAGCGACGACAGTGTAAATTGATTTGGCTTTCTTGGAGGAACGGTTCAAAACATCGGGCTATTTTGCGCGCTTTCATTGTTTCACGTTCGGACTCTCAGCGGCAATCAACGGAACGAGATCAACGAGTTTGATAAGGAAAGACGGGAATTTGGATGGCGAAACATGAATTTTGGGTGTCGAGCAAAAGTGCGCAGCTTTCAAACGTCTAATCTTGTCACAAATCCACTTTGTTCGACACTTCGAATTAGCAGCAAGCTCCATTCATTTCGAAGTAATTGTTTATCTGTATTTAAAGTGCGCGTACAGGACAGTCAAAAAGCATCTTCGAATTTTATGAAAGGCGTTAAAGGGATTCAACGGTTGCGACTAAAGCGCAGGAATCTCCTTCGCTCATAAAACAGATCGGCGCCATAATGCTCCTCTTTCCTTATGACTAGCGGCGCTATCTCTTCCTCACCCAAATTGACTTAAATCCGCGCTTTGTTTGCTACCTTGAGGTTTTGAACCTGTGGATAATTATTAATTGCTCCGCCAACCAGCATGATTAACTCTTTGTCCCTGCGACGTGTTTGTGATTGTATGCGCTGCGTTCGCGGACGCTCATTGAATACTTGCGATTGCAAAGTTGACGTGCAGAAGTTAAGGCTTTAATTTTGAAACAAAACCACATATTTGTTGTTGTAAGTCGGCGACAAGTGTGGCTATTTTTGGCCTACAGTTATTTCCGCTAGACTGTTTGCTTGGGCCGAAGTGGCGTTTGACGCGCATAGAAGGAACAGGACAAACATTGATTGGATGCTTTTCGTCTAGATCCATAAGTTAATAGCCGAGTAGCTTCAAGTAATGTTTAAAAGACAATTTAAAGTCAACTTATCGTTGGGAGAAAAGAAAAGCGTGCATCCAAGATGCATTCCACTTCTTGTGTCTTCTGTATTCAAATTGTAGCAAACAGAGTTAGTTGCGCGGTTTTTGAACCCGGACGCCTGCGCATCCCTTCTTCCGATTATGCGCGAACACAATACACCGAAATGAATAACCGCTCAGACAATACAGTCAAGTGGAAACCTACGTTGTCGATCGACTTCTGCGACCGAAACTTGGCATCATCCAGACTTTTGGGTAATTTCGTGTTGCTTGACTTGACGTGTTCGCTTATTAGCCGGCGTTCTTTGTCTTTCATTTGGCGATTGTAATTTCACGCCGTAACACTTTTATGCCTTCGGCGATCCGCAACGATTGTGGATTGACCGCAAGGCGAGTTTTTATCCTCCCTCCGATCGACCTTGGACCTGGTTTAATTCCAACTCAAAGCATACCGTTCCAATTAGTTAGTAAGGGTTCTTCTATTACGTCAGCTTTTCCTGTTAGAGGGCGGTGTGGTTTTGTGTTGATTTCAATCGTTGTTACTAATTTATTCTTTTTGCACACTTTTGAATGAACACTTCGAATGCAGAATTCGATTTCTTAACAAAGCGCGGCCAAACGAGTGAAGTTAGTAAACAAATTCAATACCTTCATTGTCCTAATCAATTGTTCGTGTTGACAGAGGTTTTTTCCAGAAGATTTCGTGCATCTCCTCAAAGTGTGTGTATAGTGTTGATTGCTTCGTATGAGGTCGGTGTGGGTGAAATTATTGAGCGACAGGTTTCATAAGCTTGCTGCAATCAATTTGCGTTCAACTTTACATGGTTTATTGGGAGAAACGGGGTGCTTCCAGGTAGAGTTTGTCTTTTTCGCCGGGTAGTTTTCATTAATTAACCAGTTTGTTTTATGTCGCGCATGTTTTGTGGCTTTTACAGACAGTTGCCCCATTGTGGCTTCCATTTTTATGATCGTCTTGTTGCACTTTTTATTGTTATTACGTTACTTGATTTAATTTGTGTCATCAATTTTGCTCTTAAATAACAAAAGTTCATCAAAAGCATTGCCTACATTTCAATTCAAAGTGTTAAACCCAACGGCCCACCACTTTTGACACGCGTAATTGTTTGTGTTAAACTCTCCGTTGTACGCACGGCGGTTAATCTTACATCGATTAGCGTTCTGATTCGGGTGAATCTTTTGCGCGTAATCATTTGTCTTTATCTTCGGTTTGTTTGCGTAAACCGCCACGCGGAAGAACTCTTACTTGTTTACCGCCGAACGGACTCGTTAATTTTTTAATCCTCCTCTTGTCTTTATTGTTTTATATTTTAAATTTGCAGATGCATCGGCGTAGGCGTCGTCCCGACAAGTCTACACTTGAAACTTTGACACAAAATGAACCAAGTACAAGCGAGACATCAATCACCGATGAATTGACTCGACGACTCAGTGAATGGCCGAACTTTGACAATTCAAACGAATCTAATCTGAATGATTCGACTAGAAGTTTTTACTCTAAAATGAGTCGCCAACGAAGAAGCACATTCCGGTCAAGCTTTAACTTCCCGACACTTTCACTACTGCAATCTGTTTGTTTAATTATTTTATGCCTATCTACAACTCTTTGTTACGGTAATCAAATGAAGGAAATGCTCGTATTGATTTTTGTTTTAGCACTTCCGCAAGTTCAAGAATATCAAAGATACGATGGCTGGTTTAATAATTTGGCAAATCCTCAATGGGGCTCTGTCGGCTCACGCTTACACCGTGACGCGCCAAGCAACTATGAAGATGGTGTTTACAAGATGCAATCTGAGTTACCGTCAGCTAGGGCGATTTCGGGTAGCATTTAACTACGTTTAATAATGTAGTACTTATTGTTGTTTTAGATTTGGTGTTCAAAGGAGCTGATGGAATTCGCAATCAACGAAACATGACAACAATGTTGGCTTTTTTCAGTAAGCGTTTTACTTTATGATATCATTTTAGCATTCATTGTTTTTCAGGTCAAGTAGTCGCGTATGAAATTATGCAATCGACGCAAATCAGTTGTCCTCTTGAGTTGCACAAAATTCCTGTTCCAAAATGCGACAACGTTTTTGATAAACGATGTGAAGGTACAACAGCAATTCCGTTTATGCGTGCCAAATACGACAAAACAACTGGTCACGGATTGAATTCGCCAAGAGAACAGGTACTTTAAGAGTTTTGAACTTCAAGTATTCTTATGTTTAGATAAATGACCGAACTGCGTAAGTGAATGCGCCTTTTGAGAATCAGTTTAATTAAATTGACTTGCTAAAATATGCTTTTAGATGGCTTGACGCAAACTTTCTGTACGGAGTTCAAGAACCTTGGGTGGCAGCGCTGCGTTCTTTCCAAAACGGTACTTTGCTTGAACACAAAGGAATGAGAGGCTATCCGCCATCTAACAATCCTCACATTCCAATGATTAATCCACCTCCGCCACAAATTCACCGTTTAATGAGTCCAGAAAGATTGTTTAGTAAGTTTAACTTTCAAATGTGGACTCACTTTACATGTTTTAGTTCTTGGAGATCCTCGATTCAACGAAAATGTAACTTTTAATTCAAAGATATTCCAAAGCAAATAACAAACGTTTTTAGCCTGGTCTTCTAGCTTTTGGCTTAATTTTGTTCCGTTGGCACAACATTCAAGCAAAAACCTTGCAACAAAAGCACCCAAAATGGTCAGATGAAGAGTTGTTTCAAGGTGCTCGGCGAATGGTTATTGCAACTCTACAAGTAAAACTTGTTTTCGAGAGCGTTCAATAAAGACAACTTTTGTTTAGAAAATCACTTTCTACGACTTCTTGCCTATAATGCTTAACGAAGCTGTACCGGATTACAAAGGATACAATCGTCACTTACCACCTGGCATTTCTCATTCATTTGCAACAACTGCATTTCGTTTTCCGCACACAATTGTTCCACCGGCTATGTTCTTCCGTGTCAAAAGCAAGAAATGTGAATTTCGAACAGACGTTGGAGGCTTTCAAGCTCTTCGTTTATGCCAAAACTGGTGGAATTCACAAGACGTTGTTCGAACTTTCCCAGTCGACGAAATAGTCTTAGGCATGGCGTCGCAGATTTCGGAAGCAGAAGACAACATTGTAGTTGAAGATCTGCGAGGTAACTTCAGCTTTAGCTTCAAATTACACTTGCTTTTGTTTAGACTTCATTTTCGGTCCCATGCACTTTACGCGTTTGGACGTTGTGTCAAGTTCAATTATGAGAGCTCGTGACAATGGAGTTTCTCCCTACAATGTTTTACGTGCCAGTTATGGTTTAGAGCCTCGTAATTGGTCTACAATCAATCCAGAAATGTACAAAGAAAAGAAAGATGTAAGTTGTTTGATGTAGAGTTAAATTGATTTAAAACAACTGTATTCAGATGTTCCAAAAGTTGAGTGAGCTTTACAACAACTCAATTGAGCACTTGGATGCATACGTTGGCGGAATGTTGGAAACAAACGGATCGGGGCCCGGCGAGTTATTCACAGCAATCATCAAAGATCAATTCATACGGTTGAGAGATGCAGATCGGTTTTGGTTTGAGAACAGAGACAACGGGTACATTGAAATAGTTGAAAGAGCTCACTTAAAATTTAGAATATTTGATGACGAAGAGCTGAACGAGATCCGGAACATAACACTGAAAACAATCATTGTTGCAACAACTGAAATTGACAAACAACTGTTACAAGACAATGTTTTCATTCATAATCACAATGATCCATGTCCACAGCCTTACCAAGTTAACACATCTAACTTGGAAGCTTGCACTCCGTTCATGCGATTTGATCATTTCAGCGGAAACGAAGTCACGTACATCTTCACATGCATTCTCCTCGGATGTGTACCAATTGGTTAGTTATTCTAAACAATGTTGAAGTGTTAAACTCCATTTTAGCTTGTATTGGAATCGGTTACATTTATATCCAGGTTGAGTTCCTCAAAGCAGCTTTTGAGTAATTTAGATTTGTTTAGAGAAGAAGAAAGCTGGGACTTCTTTACGAGCCAGTAAGCCGCAGCATCAAAACTACAGTTGGAAACGGATTCCACGAGTCTTTAGTCTTCAGCATCACTAATCAGAGTTTGGAAAAGGCATTGAAGGACGGAAAAGACAAAAGATTCACAATTTCGGGTATCAGCAACAATTAGAAATTTTAATATCTTTAAAACGTTTAGTTGTTGAGTGGGTGAACGAAACTTACTGCCGATCGGTGCTCGTTCAACTCGATTTTGCTCGTCAAGAAATTCGAGTTGAGAAGCCAAGAGGTGGAATTTTGCGTCGGCTTAGTCTTGCACACACGCAGACAATTTCACTTACTGTCTCCCACGCCAAAACTCACCCGTTTGTTATGTTGTCTGTGCCTAAGAACTACGACATTGTATGTTTTTAAACACTTAATTGGATATTTTATATTCAAAACGCTTCAGGTTCTGAGACTTCGCAACGAAGATGACTGGATTCGATTCCGTGCTGCTCTTAATGGATTCAGCAAAAACATCAGTGAAAACGAGGCTGAGAACGACGTTTTGTTGGAAGCTGCTGAAACAAAAGACAAACGCCAGCAAAAACTCGACCACTTCTTCCGCGAAGCCTATGCAAAAGCATTTAATGATCACGAGTTTCGAGACAAAAATGCACCAACTGAAACTGTGGGATCAGAAGAAGTCATTCAAATGCGTTTAAGCAAAGTAGAATTCGCCGATGCATTGGGAATGCGGGTCAACGACTTGTTTGTGGAACGGATGTTTAACTGCATGCACAGTGGAGAGAATGATTTCATTACATTCCAGCAGTTCTTGGACGTTTTGCGGAAAGTTTGCAACAGGTAACTTTCAAAATAACGCTTTTCAAACATTTAACAAACTGAACTTTTAGGCGGTTTGAAAGAAAAGCTTCAACTAGTTTTTGATATGTGCGATCGAAACCAAGATGGCAAAGTGCAGCGTTTGGAATTTGTCGAATTCGTGAAGTCGCTAAATATTGCTGTTGGAGTGGACATTGATCAACGCGATCAAGATAACATCATTGTCAGCGTTTTGCACCGGGCTGGAATTGAAAGAGATCGTGACTACTTGACATACAAAGATTTCGAGGCCATTTTCAGTCAAACAGACGACATCCGACGACCTGTTGGAATTCATTTGAGAGGCGCACAAAAGAAAATCAACTTGGAAGAGTAAGTTTTGAGTGAACAAACAATGTAATGATTGTTTTTGTGTTTAGAACCGAGTCTCTGAACAGTTTTGCCGTTACTCCAGACACTGAACACAGAATGCATGCAAGTTGTCTATCATGGCTAGTCTCTTTTTTGGAAACTAATCGCCAACACGTGGTCATTCTCTTCATCTATTATGCAATCACTTTCATTGTTTTCATGGAACGCTTTTGGCGTAAGTTTTTTAGTTCTCACTAATTGAAGTTTTCTTTGTATTTTCAGACTACCGATACGAAAACGAGCACAGAGACCTAAGAAGAACGATGGGTATCGGTATCGCAATCACAAGAGGTAATAGTTAATAGATTCAAGCGTTAATGTAATTTGTTTAGGAGCGGCAGCATCAATTTCGTTTTCAATGGCTGTTATTTTGCTAACTGTTTGTCAAAACATTTTGACATTAGTAAGAGAAACACCGTTAGGCGAATTTCTACGTAAGTTTCGTGATAGCGATGCAGCTTTTCAATTTTGTTTATTTTTAGCACTCGACTCTGCAATTACTTTCCACAAAATCATTGGCATCACGGCAGGCGTTTTCTCTACAATTCACACAGTTGGGCATTGCATAAATTTCTATCATGTGGTTACGCAAAGCCAAGAAGGTCTTGCTTGTTTGTTTCAAGAAGCAGTCTTTGGGTAAGCCTCACGTTAGACTTTGCTGATTTATTTGTTTTGTGATTTTTAGATCCAACTTTTTGCCATCGATTTCTTACTGGTTCTTTGGAACTTTGACAGGCGTTACTGGAATTTTGTTGGTTGCAAGTGAGTCAATTAAAGGCAATACTGTGTTCTAAAATGTACTGTATTTAGTTATGAGCGTTGTCTACGTGTTTTCAATGCCTGCAGTTTTGCGACAAGCTTATCACGCATTCCGTGTAACTCACATGCTCAACATTTTGCTCTACTTTTTGACAATTGCTCATGGTTTGCCGAAATTACTTGATGTAAATTGAGCGCTTTTAAAGGGTTTTATAGTTAATTTGTTTAGTCTCCCAAGTTTTTCTATTATGTCGTCGGACCAGCGACAATTTTCATAATTGATCGAATCATTGGAATGCGTCAGCAATATAAACAACTCCAAATTAGCAAAGCTGAAATCTATCCATCGGGTAAACTTTTAAATCTTGTATGTTAAGTGTATTTACGATTTTAGACGTTATCTACATACAATTCAAGCGGCCTGATTCTTTCAACTTTCGAAGTGGGCAATGGGTTCGAGTATCTTGTCCTAATTTCAAGTACAACTTCAACAAACATCACGCGTTTTCAATTGCATCTCCACCACAATCGCCAAAGATTGAACTCTACATCAAAGCAGTCGGAGTATGTTTGAAGTTTAATAGCAAAGTTCAAAACAAGTTTTAGCCGTGGACATGGCAACTTCGACATGAAATCATGGAAGCTCGTTCAAATGGAATGCCGTTGCCAGCTATTAATCTTCAAGGTCCTTATGGAGCCGGCAATCAAGTATGAAATTATATTCACGTTCAATATTTATCATGCGTGTTTAGGAATGGCAAAACTTTGATGTTGTGGTAATGGTAGGCGGCGGAATTGGTGTGACTCCTTATGCATCAACTCTTATGGACTTGGTCAAAGAAAAATACAGTGACAATCATTGCAACGTGAGATGCAAGAAAGTCTACTTCTTGTGGATTTGTCCGACTCATAAAAATTTTGAATGGTTTGTTGACGTTTTGAAAGAAGTAGAGAAGTTGGACAGAGACAAAATCTTGGAAATGCACGTTTTCGTAACACAGGTAGCGAACTAAACAAATAAAAAGCGTTACTCATTTGAACAATTTTTAGTTCTTCCACAAATTTGACTTGAGAACCACAGTTTTGGTGAGTCTTAAAAATCACATTACTTAAAATTATTGAACTTTCAGTACATTTGTGAAAAGCATTTCCGCGGACATCGCGGTCGTAGCATGTTTACTGGTTTAAGAGCCACTAATCATTTTGGACGTCCAGTTTTTGATGCATTCTTCTCGTTTCTCCAAAGTCGGCATCAAGAGGTTAGATACAAATTAAACACTTACTTACAAACACTTTTCAGACCAATGAAATTGGCGTCTTTTCATGTGGCCCTTCATCTGTCAACAAACAAATCCGAACAGCGTGCACAAATGCGAACAGAGTCCGCAATGCCCCGTCGTTTGTACATCGATTTGAAACTTTCTGAGCTTCTCCATTTGGGTATTGTAAATAGTCCGAGTTTTATTATAAACTGGTCACCCAATAGTGTCTGTATTTTCCGTTCTCTGGGTCCCAATTTGCTTTGATTACGTTAATCATGCTTTCTCGTGTACACTCCCAAAATTTCTATTTCAGTTGTTAGTCTTTTTAGTCGAAGTCATTAAAGTGCAATGTTTGATTAGTTGTTTTGTTGCCGGTACACAATAGCTTGATTAGTTTTAATAGATTTATTAGCACAATAAATACTGGTTTAATATTATTGTTTTGACTATTGACCCGTATTCTGCATGTACCCGTACAATAAAGTTGACTGATTATTGAAGTTTACGCAAGTTGTACTCTCTTTCCGTCAAGTTGGTCAAAGACGGATCCAATGGAATGTCAGTCGATGAAGAGCTAAGTGAACAATCTTGAGAACTGGTCAAATCTCTCAGGCCAAATTTTGCAGACACTCCATCTTGTAAATAGCACTGGCTTGAGAAGTTCTTATGCAAGTTGTCTTCGTAATCGAACTAAACGAACGAGTTAAAATTGATATTGCTTTAAAAGTTACCTTCAAATGACATGAACAAATTTCGCTTGGCGGATAGCTAATATTACTGTAAATGGGTATGTAACTAGGCACGTAGGCAAAATCGGCATTTGAGTTGTAGCTTGCATTGTTGTACGCATACTCGGAGTCGCTTGAAGAGATCAGCTGTAAGTTGTGAATGCGCTGGACGTTCGTCAAACGCTGCTTTTTTTGAAAGCGACGATGTATTTGAAGACCAATTAAGATGCACAAAAACAGCAGAAGCAAAACAATCGACAAAATGATGAGTTCTCGAACAGACACGCCTTGCAATAGCATTTCCGTTGGACATTCATTTTCCGTTGAACAAATTGTAAAAGCAGTACAGCCGTCACTCGAAGTTGTTCCGTTGATGATTGAAAGTTGGAAAAACTAAAATAACTTGTGCATTTTAAATCTGCATTAATTAAGTGCTTACTTGTTTTTCTAGAGCTGCTGATCCATTTGAACTGTCAAGTGAATGAAATTGATTGTTTACAAGCAATCTTCGAATGCAGCCGCGAAAAGACGGAGTGCCAATTTCAATAAAAGTCACATTTGTTGACAGAAATTGTGGAAAATCAACATCCATCACACTGTCTACGTACAAGTCGTCGACCCGAAGTCTTATCTAAACAGATTTTTAAATTAAACAAATAAGACACAGTTTAAAAACACTTACTGATTTGTTGTCTGAAGCAATTTCAACTGTAATTCGGTGCCATCGTTTGTCGTTAATAAACTTTGAGTCATTCAAGTGCAAAGAAGCAAGAAGACTTTCATTTGATTCGGCGAGTGAGTAATAAAGTTGGCCATTAATTGATTTCAACTGCGCTTGATGATTGGCGGTCTGGACTGTAAAGAATGTGGAATTTAGTTGTTTCGTGCGGACATCAAATTCAATCCACTGTGAAGGCCATTTGTCAATAAGCGTGACTGACTCTCCACCACTCCAGTGTTCTTTGCGTTCGTGCTCACTATATAATAACCTGTCATCTAAATCGCGTACAATTGTGTCATTGATGTAGCTGACGAGCTTTTGACGAGAATAACGACTAGGAGTCAGACGAATGTGGCCGTTTGAAACTGTCTGATTTTCAAGTTGGCAGTCCATTGATTCAAATCCATCATTACAAATGCAATAAAACCCTTCCCATGTAGATTGGCAACGACCGTGTTTGCATGCAAGTTGAGCTTCAGGACGAGAGCACGCATTTTGCTGGTTGTCAAATGGACAAGTTTGCATCATTAAACGTTCTTCGACAATTAAGGTTGAATTCAAGGGTTGTTTGTTGATTTGTATGTTCTTTATGCAGCCATAAAAATTTTGGTTGGAAGTTTGACGACTAAAAAGTTGATCCGGAATGCCTCCAACAAAAATGTGATTGTCTTTAAAGAAGTTGTCAAGTTGTCTAATCTGCTGGCCGTTTGAATTGACGAGAACTGTTGTGTTGTTGCTGTTAAGTTCAAATGTCAGTGTTGCATAGTCATCAACTTCTTTAAGTAGGACATGACTCATTTTAATCTGTTGTCCGTCTAATTGACCACTTAAAATCAGCTTTCCATTCAACAATTCAATTGCCAAGTAACTGCCATTTGTTAAATTGGTGTAAAAAAGAAGACCGTTCTGAAAAGCTTTGTTTCTTTAAAATGCTTTAAAGTGAGTTCTTACGCTTGATGAGCTTCTAAATTGTAGTGAGAAGTTACTGACATCTTCGAGCATCTTTAATTCCAACAGAGAACCAAATTTAAAGGCAAACGTTTTTTCGTTGCAATAAACACCGCCATAAGAAGTGGAACATTGACATCCAATGTCTGAATCACATTTGCCACTAAAATAAACATTTAGTGATTAGTTTGAATATTTAAAGTTTACTTGTAACAAGGCAGTCCTTTGCAGATACTGTAAGTTTGATTGTTTGACTCGTCCAAGTAGCGATATTTTCCAACATTGTCGTAAACAATAAACTAAAATGCTTGTTTGACAAAACTTAACAAACAAGTTTAGTCAACTTTACCTTTAAAGTTTCTTGAATTGTTTGCATGGACACGCCTTTGTCCTGAGCTTGAATAATCAATTCATACGTCTGTTTAGTTGAAATAGGCTCCAAATGAACAAGACGAATAATACCGAAGTTATTCCCCGACTCCAAGCGAAACCATCCACCTTCGTTCCCGGACACAATTGATAAATTGGCATTTGATGTTAGAACAGCGATTACGGCGTCTGATTTAGCGTTTTCATAAACAAAAGCTGAGTCGAATCCGAGTGGATAAGTTCTGTAAAGTATGCAAGGTTTTATGGTTAATAGTTTCTAAAGTTTACTTGATTTGGAGTGTTGGGAGATGCGTACTGCTTTCGTTAACAATTATTCGGACAAGCTTTCGAGCTTTTAGCGGCGGATTGCCTCCATCAACTGCTTCAACAGTAATAAGACAAACATTTTGGGCGTTTGAACGATTGCAATGCAAAAAGTCGATCTAAATTCAACAGTTGAATAACATAACTGAAGTTAATTTAACTCACTTTCGGTTTAATGTAAATTTCCCCACTTTCATTGTTGATCAAAAACTGATTGGATGGATCGTTTTGAATGTAATAGTAAATTTGGCCGTTTTCTCCAGTGTCCACATCAGTTGCATTGACTTTTAGGAGCAGTTGATTTGAAGAAACTTTAGCGTTAACAGTTACGTTGTAGTCTTGCTTTTCAAATCGAGGCGTCTCGTTTGAGTCTTGGACGTTTATGAAAATGGTCATTTGGCCTTGTCTAAACAAAAGCTGTTTACTATTTGAAATAATTAACTTACCGTCTCGGCTTTCCACTATCAAAAGCAATCAGAACAAGTTCATAAGTGACGTTTTCTTCTCTATTCAGCTGGCTCGTTAAATAAAGCGAAGCAGATTCATTGCCGTTTGATGCCGCAAGTGCAAAAGTACTAGATGGACTTTCCAGTTGATAAGCAACAATACTTCCATTTTCCGCTTTGTCTGGATCAAAAGCGGCCGGCAAACTTACTCGGGTGCCAAGAGGAACGCTTTCAAGTAAGCTTACATTCTAAACAGCTTTTTACTCAATTGGAATCGTTTTTAATAAGTTACATAAAATGCACTTGGAAACTGAGGGCTGTTGTCGTTTCTACAAATATTAGTTTGTTGTTTAAAACACTGACAAAACTCACAGATCTTTAACTTGCACTTTTAGAGCCGTTATTGATAAGTTGTTTTCGTCAATCAAAGCCAACGATAACTGATCGCATTTAAGTGCTTCTCGGTCGATCTTTCGTTTCACCTTTTATTGTTCCGCTGTTGAGATCCAAATCAAGGTATTGTTTTGACTCGTCATTTCCGCTTATTCGATAAGTGTGATTGTGGTTTGTTGAAAACGTGCCAATAAGTGTGCTTGGTTCTTGTTCTACAAATCTCAATAATAACGACCTTCGAATCGTGTATGTAATTCAAATTTACAAACTGCGAACTTCTTTTCAAGCCCTTGAACAAAAAAGTCAATGCCAATTATTGGCGTGGGCATTTCTAATTGACTTTCCCCTCAATTCATCCTCGACAAAATAATTAGTCGGAGAGCGGCAAGGATATTTAAGGCGCCTCTTCCGTATTTTCCGCACAAAATGAACAAAAATGACTAACAGGCTTTAAAGGATGCTACCGACAAAACGACAATCAAACTTGAGAACCACTTACCTTCAACTGTTTCAAAGTATAGCTTTTCTTCCGTGAAGCCAAAGCACGTTGAGCATAGTAGAATCAAAAGAAATGCCGCCAATTGCTTGCAACTTCGTCGTACAAAAATTCCCATCAATTCATTCATGCTTCCAGAAAACTTCAAGCATCTCAATGTCTAAAGTTATAAAGATTTGAACACGAAGAAGATAGTTTCGCGAAAATTAGACAGAACGATTTGATTTGATTTGACAAATTACCGCAGTTTTATGGTTTCACGCTCAGTTAAACACCGACAACAAATCCAATCGAATACAGGCCAAGCGGAAATACAAATCGAGTGCCCGATCGGAGTGATCATTCGACACGCCTTGTTTGAAGGTCACAATCGGGATTGTTGGCAAACATTGACGGCGCCGTTTAGCTCACAAGGCCGGATCAAACTCATGGACAAACAATTGCAAGTGTTCACACTTGGACCGCGCACCAAACAGAACGGCTTTCATGTGCGCAATTGCCAAGTACCCGCTAGCCAGTGGTGTCCATAATTTTCGAATGGCCTAGCAATTCTCTCACGCACACCTGCTTTTCACGCGCCATGTTTGTTAATCATGAGCGAGCGCCGACAAACAATTGAGGATGCTGCGCAAAATCATCGTGAACAACAATGGCGGTAAATAAACGAGTATAAGGAAAGATATATTTCACAAAACCTTCAAACTGGATTTGTTTAAAAGTTGAGTTAATTGCAGGTTTGACTGCCCGGATGATCCGAGTAACTTAGCCTTGCTTCAAGTCTCTAGGACAACAGGTCATAGCAACGCAAGCGTCCATTTCTGACACAAATCCGCGCGCAACCCCAACAACAATAACAATGCGCTTAAGTCGATTTGGCCTTCTTTCCAAATAATAAGTGTTCCGGTTGTGCAGAAAAACACCAGAAACTAATGAACGAACAAAAAAGACACGAGCTGTGTACTTGAATATGATTGACCGTCCGAAATCCCAGTTTTTTCACTCAACGATCCGCATAATTCCACCCAAAGAAGACGCACGGCGTAAATTATGCGTGAAGAAGTTCGAATAATGAAGCTCTGCCTTTTGGGCTATTGTCTTAACAAGTATAAGTTAAATTCAAGTACCCATAAAAATTTATTAACTCACAAGTCACACAAGTAAACAACGTATACTACAATAAACATAACAAGACCAGTGATTGATAATTTGACTGTTGAGGCATGATTGCAATTAGTTTTTGAGCAGCAACAGAGTTTTCCTTTAATTTTACGATTGTCTATGTGAAGACAGAAGTCAGTTTTGTTTGGCTCCATAAGCTTCTAAATTTGTAAGTTGAAAGACACTGTAAGACTGTTCAAAAAGCTCACTGCACATTCTTCATTTACATAAGTGTAGGCACATCCTCTTGGATTGCTTTCGTCAAGCATGGAGATTCCAAGAACTTTATAGCAAAATTGTGTTTGTGGGGCGCAGTTTATTTTTGAGCCAGTTGGGCGACCCTAAAATATTAAAAACATACAATATGCTGGATCTAAACAATTTCCTACCGTCCAAAATGAAGTGTGTTCAAAGCATTGAGTTACTTGTGCTGACGCAATTTTTGTCAAAAATACAACCAAAAACAAACTAGACAAACGCATCCTAAACATCTTTAGCTTTACTTGGCCGTCTTTGATTCTCTACCTTTATATTCATGTTGACTGACGGCCACCGCTCTCCGATTCACATTGTTTGTTTGAATTCTGGAATGAACAATAAAACAAATTGTCGTTCAGGCGCTCATTTCGACTCAAAGTTTACAGCACCAAGTTGCTAATAAAAACAATATAAGGCAGAAATCGAATTAACGCCGTTAAAATTGCCACAGAGCACGGGCACCCGCACAACCTAAAAAGTCAATTGGCACAGGTTGAGAGCAAGAACATGGATTGAGCTGGACGGCAAACTTATAAATTAATCATTTTCATTAAATTTCAGCCGTCTCTGGCGAAGTTCTTCTGTAGTTTATTAATCCTTGACTTTTCGGTCAAATTAATGTACCAGCTTTGGCCAAATTGACTTAATTATGTTTGTTTGCGGAAGCCGGACTTTTGACGCGCACCAAAGTAGTTTTAATTAAGATTCGGTCATAGTTTTTTGTTTCCGGAGCGACACAGATGTTCCAATTGCTATTTTGGAAGTGAACTAATTAGCACACTTATTAGCACTAAGTTTGTTGTTTGAAACACTTTTTGTTTTGTTTTTAGATTGTGATTGAAAGTAATATAAGTCAGACTTTATTAAGCAGAGTGTCAAGCAAGATGCCATAAGATTTCCGCAAGTCACATTCAGATAGACGAACATTTTGAAGCATTTGATGTAGCACTCGTTCAATTGATTTCTGACTGGTAATTATTCTTTCTGGTTGCTAATTGACGTGCTAGATCTGTCTAATATATTGTGCTTATTTTTACATAGGAGTTTTAGGGAATTTTACGCTTAAGTTAACTCTTGATGGATTTGTGAAGTTGATCCGCTCGAAGTTTTTCAAACAAGTTGAAAGTAAGCCTATGCCGGTTTTTAGAAGTCAATTTTAAAGCGTCACGCAACCCTGCACATGCATGCACATTACGCGATCATTCATGATTTGCCTCGGTTGTTGCAAAGCATCCAGCTGAGTTAGCGCACTCTTGCTTTGAGTATCGATTTCAAATCCAAGCGATGTGTTCTTTTCCTCGGTTTTAACAGGATTTGTTTGTTGGTCAGCGAATCACATGCTTTAATTGAATTTACTGACAATCGCTTAATTGGTGGCCCGATTGGAACAAACCCTTTTTGCTGCTCGCCCGTCATAATCACTTAAGGTCGATTTTGACAAACTCGACGGGACTAGGACGTGAAATTGCATGCAGCCCGTTTATTTTTGAGACCAAAGGTGTGAACTCAAATTGAGTGTTTGATTGACAAGCACCGCCAACGGCTAAACTCAAACTCAAGCACTTTGTGGTCAAACCAAATCAGCTGGATGCCAGGGCAGTGAGTTAAAGAAAAGAGTGTCTGGTTTGATTTTTTGGACATTGCTTTTTTAAATGTCAATTTTAAACGTTGTAGTTCAAAGCGCGGAGATATTTTGACGGCCGAATGCAAAAGTGTGGCCTCATTACGCTTGACATTGTTTCTGCGCAAATTTCGTCTAAACGCAGGAAATGTTGGCCCGAGGCGCCTAATGAAAGCAAGTCAAAGCAGGATCTTTTGTTTTGGCCGGCGCGTAGTTGGTTGCGTCCAGGCAAGACGGAAAGCACTTGGCGCAAAACTTAATCCCTTTTGAACTGATGGCATTGTTTGAGCGGTCCGCGAATCAATAGAGCTGTCCGTAAGTTGGCATTCATCAATTGCAGAATAATTGATTAGCAATTATGTGAATATTCTTGCTTTGATGATCTTCTGCCTTTTCCGAGTCCATGGGCTCTCCCGTCAAACTCAAGTTTGCTTTTCGGGTTTATTCGCTTGTTTTGTTTGTGTGGAGGAAGTTGGCTGTGTTGTATTAGAGGCTGATTGGCGCACTTCTAATTGTTGCTTTTGTAGTCCGCGCATGCTGGCTCAACAATACGGATCATTAACCAACACAGAGGAACTATAGACCGCCGAACAACAATTTTTGGCATTCGCTTCCGGATTGGTTCGGCATAGGGACTTGCAAAATAAGTTATTAATTGCGTTCCACCTGAGTGCTTCGTTAGATCCGGTCTTCTTTGTATAAACGGATCAGTCGGATTGACGAGAACGTTGTTTGGTTTCATAATTGGGCATCTGCGTTCGACTTTTACAGTCTTCGCGCAATGTCCGCTTGATGTGTTTGCATGGCGCCACAAACCGTAATTAGTTTTTGGTTCACCCATCCATAAAAGCAGATTTTTGAGGTTTCACCGTTTGTTTGTTTGACTTTTCATTTCTGAACGACCTTCCATCATTTATGGTCACTGGAGTGGCCTTTGCCTCTTGAATGGCACTTGACCGACAAGCATCTTCAAATTAGTTAATTCCACTTCATGTTACATGATTTTTGTCAAGTGATGTTTGACTTGAACACGCTTTTCGCGCATCTTTTTATTGACCACTCTTGCTCGTTTGCTCTTTTTAATTAAAAAAACAAGTGCTACACAGACTATTTTCATATGCAAATATTCACCACTATTAAGCGCCAGCATTATTGTGCTGACCGTAATCGGGATCTGCTTGAACGCGCCTCAGTTTATTGCTTCCGAATGGCAATGATGAGAGCGGCAGGTCACATCAAAAAACAAGCAGTGACCGGCGCTTATTGATGCGGCTTTATGGGCAACAAGTTGTAGTAGCGGTGTTCTAATTACACGAGAACAGTTGTCGACTAGTTGGTCACTTTGTCTCGGCCGCTTATCCGCCTCCCACAATTTGAATAGCAACAGAGCCGGATGCAAGTGGCTGTTTAAAATGTTTTCTTGTAAGTTGTGCCTTGAGTTTAGATGTTTGATATTCTGATTGATCCTCAAAACGAGTAAACAAAAATAATTCGAAAGGCACTCTGCGTAAATAATTTTTCTAACTTGAAGGTCGGGCGTGTTCGTGGTACTTAAAACTGTTTGCAAAACTCCGCGCTATATGCTCTAATGAACACGAGCACCAAACGTCTTAGACTCTTAGACATCTTGGCCGCAAGGAAACGCAAAGTCAGGTTTTAGTGCGTAGGCTTGGCCTGAACGTCGCGCACTTTATGTTTTTATTAATTACGTTCAGGGATGTCCTGTAGCTAATTCGGTTTGTTTGAGCCGCAAAGCTATTTAATTAACCGGCACATTTGGCATGTTTTTTCCGCTGCCGCCCCTCCGCTCGTTTGCGCTAATTTGGCCCTAATTTCGTTGTTATTGTTGCGGCAGGGTGTGTAGAATTGTCTGTTGCAGAACAGTTTGCTAATTGGCGCGTTTTAAATCTGTCCACTCTATTCCGCCTATATTGGCTAACAAATTTAGGCAATGTCCGAGCGGCTTTGTTTTTGTTTATTCAGCTTGCTTGCGACTTAATCTGCCATGCTTCCTGCAAGCTTGTGTTGAATAAACATAGCCAGTGGTCAGCAGCGTTTCATAATCGGTTTAGTCATTTAACATGCACAAATTGGCTTCTGTTGCGGAGGCATTCGAAATGCCTGAGCATTGTACTGTTTGTGTTTGTTCTGATTTCCGAGCGAGTATCTGTAATTGAATCGCTCAAAATTATATTCTAATAATTATTTGCCGACTATACAACAAGCATTTAGGCGGCGCGCTGAATAAAACATTGCAAAAATCTATTGTTTCGGCTTTTTTGAGGTGAAATTTGAAACGGGTGGCCCGATGAGATGCGGGGCCGTCTCTTAAAAATTTTTCAAACCATTTTCCCTCTATTCGGCAGCAAATTCGGCCATCATCGCGGAAACGCGCAGCTTTTCATTGGCTTTGAATTTTCCCAACATTCCTTAATGGACCGCTGAAGCGTTTTGTTCGAATTTTGACTTCGCTTGGTCTACTTGCTTTATTGCTTTATTAGTTTGTTCGGTTGTCACTTATTGTCGATGTCCACAAACAATGCGAAATAATCGAGTGTTGCTTTCTAGAAGGCATAAGGAACGGATTAGCATTCATTCGTAGCGAATGGCGGCCCGAACCAACAAACAAACAGTCACTCATATTGGACTGTCGTCTTCGGCGCTTTTTGTTTTCATGACAGGATTCTTCATCTAACTGCCACCGCATTGGGACTCCCACTTTGTACACTTCAATTGTTTTTTGGTGGCATTCGTTCCGAAAATTCCGCCGATGCAGCATTCAGTTCAAATTTCACAAATGGAGCGCTGCGAACTTTGTCTTTGCTGGCGTTTCGACGTTTTATTGCTGTTCCAATCGTTTTTTGCTTGCCAATTTGTGCGCATACAGTCTTTTGACCTTCTGCTCCAAACTGTTGACAATCCCGAGCCAAAAGAAATGTTGACAGAGCGTCCTCGCACCACAGCCGATTAGTCCATGGCCGGCCTTAATTCGCTCACTGGAAGTTGCAGCCGACAAACAACTTGATTACAAGTTGTCACCAACGGCGGATAAGACTCCACGCTCTTGCCTCAATACAAATACAACGATCTGCGCCGCTCTTCCGTTTCGCGAAAAAACCAACAAATTGGTGCCAACTTGGTCCAATAATCGACTGTGTTAAGCCGATAATGGCATAGTTGACAGCCAAACGAACTTTCCGCTTGCTTCCGAAAAGATTCACAAACTTGTTCCAGACTTGATTTCTTTTTGCACGACAAATACTGTAAGCGCACTTTAATGTTGTTGTTTAAGCATTTTAAAGTTATGATTTAAATTGGCGCATACAACTAACAATTATTTGGCGCATACATTTGTACTCGCGTTGCATGACTCGCAAATTTTGAATTTTGTCAAGGTCTTCCATTTTCGGTTTCGATGCCACCAACAAAAGCCGCGCCGTCAACAGTCCACTTAGTAGTGGTCACTTTTAAAGACTAGGTTCACCCGCTTTTACCTCACTAACACTTGAAGTCCTAAAATGTCACTTCGAATTAGGTTCTACTGAAAGTAAAAAGAGGTTTGCCAAAAACTACGTTTGCTGTAGTGCGTGATTCTTGCAAATTAGTCACTTGCGGCAGATCCTTTGCGCACTTGCACACTTTGCGCACACTTGGCCAGTTATTAAAGTTTTGGTGTTCATCTGTTTCATCGTAGTTTTTACTTTTTCGTGATTGCCACATTCTTCTTGTTTGGTTTGCGAAGCGGCAAATCCTATTTTATCGGACTTACTTTGTTGCATTTGCTGCACTAACTTTTGCTGGGCTCTTTGTGAGCTCGCCGAAATATTTGTTTTTTGCATCTCCATTTTAATGAGTTTTTCGCATTCGTATTTGTTGCATCGGCGTATTGAGTCGATGTTTTTAAGCCAATGACCAAACAGGTCAACGGGCTTTCATCCTCTTCAAACACTAGTGTTTGAGTTCACGTGGCCGCTGTATAGATTGACCAGCGGCCCGTTTTCATGAGTTGGTGGTTGAATGCCGTCGTCGCGGACAAGAGCATATGAATGAATCGAAGTGTGAATAAAGCAGAAAACTTCTTCTTCGTCGGGCCGAGCAGAAGACTCCGACATCCGGATAAGAGGCCAAGTGTTTTTGTGTTGCCCGTTGCTTATTGTGGCTGTCGCGAAGAAAAATTAGCTTTGCGCCGAATCTTATTTTGAGCTTGTCTTCGCTACTGTTTTAGTCGCTTCGCCCTTTTTCCGCCTTTTACCACCAAATTGGTTTTTTGTTGCTTTGCAATTGGCACTCGTACGGATTCCGGTCTACTGGAGCAGATAAGGGCACCTTCGTGAATTGCAACAAATGCGTGTGAATCTACTCCACTAAATGGGCCTAATTTCGGCAATTAAGGGCGAATTATTTAATCTCCTCTTTCTCCACGAGCATACTAAATAAGGGTAGACTGGTAGAGGCAATCGTAGAGTTGTGTTTTTTGGGTGAAAAGTTGGCGCCGGATTTGCCGAATCTTCCGGCCACACGCACAAAGTTCACACTTGTGGGTTCACGTTGTGTGCAACACATGCGCCACGGCCTTAAAAGTCCAGCCAGTATCTAGGCAAAGATTTGCTCGCTTTTTCTACAATTCCGCCGCTTAAATCTCCACAGTATAGTGTTTGTGTGCAAAAAATGTTTGCGTCTGTGTTTACACACTAATAGCAAGTGTTTATGTGTTGGAATCCGGCCAACAAATTCGAGCGTGTCGAAACGTCGTGCATTTTGTTTAAATTAATTAGCCTCATCTAATTAGTCGCCTAGGTTAGCTGCCATAAAAACCCAGGTACAGTCGAAAGATCCGTAGATTGGTTGGCACTTGTGCCCCTTGTTTGTCTTCCGAAATGACAAGGCTTCCCATCACACTTCTTTTGCTTTCCCTTTCTGCCAGTACAGTTCAATCACAGGCAAGCTTTCACCGTTTGGTTGGATTTAAAGAGTGTTTTTAGAGCTCTTGCAATTACGTTACGCTGGTCAAGTGTTTTATCAACATTCTGGATGAATGGACTTGGACTTTGTACGAACTGAAAGAAAACGTAGTGACAATCAACAGTGAGTGTTTTCGCCTCTACACACAATCCCTAATTTTGTTTTAGGCGATCAGTGCCTTGCACCTGAAGTACGAAGAGTTCTTAGCTGTTAACATTCTTTGAGCAGCCTTTAAACATTCTTTAAACAACTAAATAGCTAAACAATCTTTAAATGTTCATAGAGCTGTTCATTGATCTGTTCAAAAGTGTTAACAGCTAATAACTCTTTCAATTTAAGCCAGCTCCAAAAATGCATTGATGTAAGTTGAACTGACAAACAATTGGGGATTCCTTTTGACGACTTGCGTTTGAAGACTTTGAATTTGACATTCCTCGCATTTATTACATTCCAAACACGATGTTCCGCAAGACCGGTCATCTATCATTTTATGACAGCGCTAATTGACAACCAGCGGCCATCCGTCACCAATCCTTTGCTAATAATCGTGGAGCTAGTGGAGCTAGCTCGTACTAATAAATCAAAATTATTGAATCCGCTGCGGGGTTGCACAATTCCTTGAAAATTGCATGTCCAATCGTCTTAGTCACCAGGGCATTGAGTTTGTTAGATTGCGTTAGGTGGCCACTTTAGGAACTCAAACACTCAAAACCCAATTCACATTGCGGTCAACAAGCTGGACGAGAATGGCCAATTTTTTGTATTAGTTGTTTGAGTAGCCGGTGAATGAGCAAACTTCGTTTACTTTGCGCAACAACTCACTCCAAAATGCACACGGCACTTTTAAGTCAGCGCGCGACGGTTTGAATTTATGCAAATTGGAAACGAGCCAACAACTAGTGAAAAGCCGTCCAGCGCAAAACATACACTACTACCTAATTGAAAAGGACCGCCATACAACAGCTAGAACAGGGGACCCGACGCATTAGCTCTGAACTTTGAATTGAGCTCGAATTTCTCCGTCACTCATTAGCAATTTAGAAATGACTAACTGAGTCGGGTTGAAAGGACAAAAACTAAAGAAGCACGTAACTTGAAAAGTAATTGAAATATTTCAGGACGACTTGCCAGAGACTCACGAATGCTCACACGCCGAAGTTGTATCTGCATCGAACACTGTCAGTGATTTGTTGACACACAGAAAGAACAGCGGTTCTTTCTTGAAATCTTACTACTTGCTCACATATGCCTGTTCCGCGGAAGGCCAAGAACTCCTCAACGATCACCGATCATGTTTGTCACGCGAACGAATAGGCGAAATGACTTTGTCAGCCGGCACTTACCTGAGCGAGTATGTTTTAGTCTGGTTAAACTGGGGATTGCGTTTTCAAATAAAACTCGGTTACATTTTCATTTTTTGTAAAATTTTGTTGGTCGTTAGCAGAAACGGAATTCACATTTGAGACCTAATTTCGCGTGATCTAAAAGATGGGACTAAAATTGTTCACAAAACCCACACGCTCTACGTGCCTTTCCCTCGTTAGCAAATTTTGTAGAAATCGGAAATTGTTTTTTAGAAAGTTCTTGGAACATCCAGACGATCAAGTATGCTACGAAGTCAACAACAAATTGCAAGAATACATGGACGCAATGTCCGGCTTGTGTGAAGAAGAAGCTTCACACATTATGTGCCGGTAAGTAAACTTAAGCTACTTCATAACGTTAATTGATTCTGTTTTCAGATCACTTGTTAACATGGTAAGTTGAAAGTTTCTTTTTAACATTATGAGTATTCTACACTATTGTTTTAGTTCAAAGGTCTACACGCCGACAAGTTGAATGCCTGCGAATTTGATTGCCTCCGACAAACAACGACTGCCATTCCAATTGAGGATCAAGAGATTGGGGAAATGCAAGCCGAAAGCGGTCAATTGAATGCATCGTCCAGAAGTCAAGCCGTCTTCTTCTCACTTTTGTCCTTGTTTGTGTTGCTCGGAGTTGCGTTTGCACTTCGTTAATAAGCTTCGACGGACAAACTTGCTTAGGGCAGCTTCTAGTAGTGTCAGAGGAGTCTAGTTGCTAGTTAATCAGTTTAGACGCATTTCTTTTCGCCCCAATTGAACTGCCATTTCTCATCACAACTTTGCTCTTCAACGGCCATTTAAATTTTGTTGATTGAAATTCAAGCAATAAGTTAGTCTTCAGTTAGTTGAATTCAAAACTCCCACCGATTTTAATGCTGCCGTTTTCTTCAGAACAAACCTGTTTGTGGCATTTAGTTTTTCTAATTCAGTTCGACAGTTTTATTGTATTTGAAAATAGTCTCCGGTTATTGTTTTTTAGCCTCAACAAATAGAGTCATCGTGAGCTTATTCATTCTTTGATTGTTGTTTTCTCTATTGGAATAGCTTCTTTAATTAGCTTTAAGTAGCAGTAGTTTTGGAAATCACCGAGTTGCTCACCACCACTGAAATCTAACCAATTTGTTCACATGACATTTGCTTTCTGCAATGCATTCTCGAAAACAATGTCGCTTATTTGTTGTTGATTTGTTTCGGTAGTTTAGGCCACAAATAAGCATCATTTTGCGCGTTTTGTTCAATCTTGTATAGTCTTTCCTATTCTTTTAGCAAACAAACACGGAATTCGTTTTATTTGTACGATTTAAACTTATATTTTATAAGGTCTGCATTTATTTGTGTAATAAATTGTTTTAAATAGTTCGTTGGAAGATAAGTGGAGTTTAAACACGCTTTAATTCCCGGTGTTGCCCGTTATTTGATTAAGCGCTTGAGTCAGCGTCAAAAGCCTTTTAATAAACGGAGATGGAGTGGCCAGCTGATAATATGCCGGCCTTTCCTTCAGCTTTATTTGTACAAAACAGTGCGTGGAGTATGCCTGAAAGTACTCTCATTTCGGGAGTTTCGAAAATGGACGACGCTGGTTGTTTTTCTCCAGTCCCCGAAAATAAGTAGAGAGTTTTCGTCACAAAGCCAGCCATTTTCTCTCGGCTGCCGTGCGTATGTGCCTCTTTCGTAAACATCGCTTGCAATAAACTCTCGGTTTTTCAAACCAAATGCTAAATTACTCACCCTTTGGCGAGAAAAGTTCGAAAAATTAGTTCGGCTCGTTTTTGTTTGTTGTTTCCTCGTGCGAAATGTCTTCTTATCACAAGCGATTTTCAGATTAAAATGAATTAACGCCAGAAACGTCAAGACAAGCCTGTCTAATGGCTTCCTCGTCGACTCAGAATGGCTCGATTGTTGACTTTAACACCGTAAGTGACTTTTTCCTGGCACAAGTCATGTCTATAGAGCTTTTACATTGATTTCGCGTTGAAAAGTAATAAAGTGAGCGGAAAACGTGCATCTCTTTGGTCTCTTCGATCTTTTCGTTTATTTGTTCAAGGATTGCTGTTGAAAACTTGGCCGCATGCGCGCATTTATTTCACCTGTTTAGTTCAGTTTGTTTCAGGCAATGGAGAATTTTGTCGCTATGTTTCCCGAATTGTCTACTTCTCAAATCGAAAAGGTTTTAAGACAGAATAACGGAGATGTTGAGTTGACTATCAACGATTTGCTGAAATTGGGTAACAACTGTGTGGAAAAGCAGCCGCCAAGAAGAGAATCTGCAACAAGTTGTTCAACTTCTTCAACACATCGAAATTCGTGTATGTCAACTGCAAACAACCACTGTGAAGATGATGAGAAAATTGCTTTAATGCTACAAAACCGGGAATTTTTGCGTTATTTGCGCTCCAATGACAGATTCTTGCGTGAATTAGACTCAGGTAAGCACACTTTAAATGATTTAAGCAATCTAAACAATTTTATTGGTATCTTTTAGACCAGCATGATTATTATCCACGACAAAGACACGAGAGTGTTCTGTCAAGGTGCAAACGCAAGGAATATGGATCTTGGACAATGCATGAACCACCACCAATGAATCCGCAAGATTATGAAAAATGTGCACTACCCTGATGGCCCTTTGGTTGATCCATGTGAGAGGCCTTTAAATAGGTTGTCAAAAAAGGTAAACACAACACCAATTGACATAACGAGACAACTCAATGTTTAGATCAAGTCCAAATTCCCTTCAATGGAATCAAGCAGTGTCCCTCGTCCTGAAGACATCTATCCGCACACTGTTATTGTTGACTATGAAAGTGGAGATGATAGATTTGTTCAGAAGCTCAAAAACATGAGTCGCAGTAAGTGCTTAGTTGTTGCTTCAACAATCACATTTGTTTATTTAAGACTCTAAAGCGATGTTGTTGAATTTGGCTAAAAACTTCAACGTCTCAAAGAAACAAAGCGCTCTTATGCCGCATTACTTGGACCAGAACAGCGATTTCACATATGATACTCATCAAAGCCCACATAAATTTTCTTAAGCATATTCAACATGTATGTACAGATTTTTATTTTCTTGCCCAAAGTGCTTGTTAGACTTTTAATAGATGTAAATAGATGCTGCCAAATAAATACTTATCACACAACTCGGTTAATAATTAACGCAGCTTTAAAGCAGATTTGTAAAAAACAGAGCACCTTTATGTTTCGTAACCTAGCGGTGCCAAAGGCGACTTTTGGCTTTTGCGCGCTGTGGGCGGCTGACCCTTCGATCGGGATTTGCTGGGGATTTGTTGGGTCTCGGATGAATGAACATTTCGCTTTCGGAATGGTCAGTTCCTGCGCCCACTGTTTCCATTTTCGTTGATCCTGTTGTGGTCGCGCACACCTTCGACTCCAAACTTGGCGCTGCCGAAACGAGAATATTGCTTTGGTGCTTTTGAACGCGCCTCCGGTTTCATTCTTCAACAGCAAAAATCGCTGTAAGTCAGGCGAAAGCGAGATGAGCTCGTTTGTTTTGTGCAATCAACTGTTGAAATAATTTTTGAAGTTCAGTTTGATGCAGACTTTAAACTGCTTTTGTGCATCTTATATCATTTTGCTTTCGAGTAATCAAACTCAATTGTGTTCGTTTACATGTTTGGACATTGCGCAAACCGGCGGAACCCTTGTTTGGGTTGAGTGGTTTTGTGTATTGTTTAGTGCGAACGCGTCGCGGATTGGACTTTCGAGTAGTTTCACTTTCTCGTCGAGTGTCCAGCTCCCGGGCTTTCAGAAGGTGTTAATTAAAATCGTTTTGGTTCTTCAACTCCAACGTGAACAATAGCTTTGAGGCAGTCGTTTTAGGTCCGCTAATACGTATTTGCTTCGTCTAATCCGTTTGTTGCGTGCGCAAGAGTCGCCTCAAATCGAGCAACGACACCCTCGCAATTGTCACTTTAACAATCGTCAGCTGCTAATGAATTTTCGGATTAAGGTCCATAAATTTGAATTTCGATCAAGTCACGTCGATAAACAAATCCGAACAAATGGCTGATTTGAGAAATTCAATCTTTCACACATTGCGCTATTGATTCGACGCGAGCCGTTTTGACCGTAACTTGTGCACGCGCTCATTTCAATCGGATTAAATTCACCAGTTGATTTAGCCTATTGATTGATGCATATTCTGAGCTTATGGACCCAAGTCGACCCGATCAATTAAATTTGAAATGCGCTTGGACTATGTGGAACGTCGCTTTTCGCGACTGTTCTCTTCATATATCAGACTTGTCGTTGCTTGTCCTTTGCCTTTTATAGTTTTGCCTGCTTTATTAACTGCTTTCTTGAGTACTGGTCTCACGCGGCACAATTCCGCCTTTCTTAAAGATGATCTCAAGTTGTATACGGTAAGTGGACAAAGAGCTTCAAAATCTAAATGTTACTTGTTTGTTTAGCCTACCGACGCTCGTGCTCATCAAGAACTTAAACAATTAGATTCAATTTTCCACATTAACGATAGCGATACATTTTATGCAACTAGAAGGTACTTAAATGTTAGTTAAATTGCTGAAAACGTTTTTCAGATATGATATTAAACGTTCCGGTTACATTATCTTAACTAGCAAAGAAGAGAATGGAGATATATTAAATCCCATAACTATGAAGGCTGGAATGGAATTATGGAACCTGATTCAAACAATGACTGTTGGAAATTCAACTTTAAACTATCCGTCTATTTGTGTGAAGCTTCCGATTCCAGAAGAGTTCGAAAATGCTTTAAGTGTTTTGATGTCAACAAATGAAACGACGTTCGTTTTATTCAGTCTTTTTACTCCTCAAACAAATAATCTTTAGAACAGACAAAATTTGTGTAAGCAACCCGCTAGTTGAGCTGTTCAAAATTGTTCTCCTCTCCGACCACTCAATCTTCAACAAAACAATCGACGAGCTCACAATTACTCAAATTACAAATGCGTTTGAACTCGACTCCGTTGATGTATCTCATTTGCTTGGTGGCATTCGATTGGATAAAGAACGCAAAATTGCGGGTGCTAAAGCAATTTTGTTGCCCTATGCGTTAAAGCATTCAAGTAAAGAAGAGGACAAGTTGGCTGAGAACTGGGAACTTAAACTGGTGGACTTTCTTCTGAACTACAACTCTCCGCTTGTACAAACCTCTTGGTGGACTTATGAGACTTTGGCTGCAGAATCAGCACGAGACAGACAGCAACTTGTCAAGTAACCAATAAAAACGATAAATAGTGTACAAGTATACTTTTAGCATGTTGGCGCCGTGCTTCTTTGCCGTTTCTATTTACACAATTGCCGTTTGTTGTGTTAGATCATGGATCAGGTCGCGTCCGCTGTTGGCTATTGCAGGAGTTTTCAATGCTGCTATGGTGTGGTTAGACACTTAAATAAATAAAGAGCTTTTCTTTTAGGCCATCGTTTCTGCTGTTGGATTATTACTTTTGGGGGGCTTCAAAATGACTAGCGTGGCCTATTCAATGCCTTTCATAGTTTTTTGTAAGTTGATAGCATAAACTAAATCTGATCAATTTTGTTTAGCTGTTGGAGTTGATAACATCTTTATATTGTTGTCGGCATGGAGAATCACGAATCCATCAGACTCGTTGGCTGATCGTTTGTCTGAAACTTTCGGAGATGCAGCAGTTTCCATTACAGTCACATCTTTAACAGATTTGATTTCGTTCAGCGTTGGCTGTTTAACTCCTTTTCCGAGTGTCCAGGTCAGCTAAAGATTCTAAGGTTTAGTTTAAATGACTCAAATTTTAGATGTTTTGTGTTTACGCAGTAGTTGCCGTGATCTTTACGTATTTCTATCAACTCACCTTCTTTGCTGGCATAATGGTTTATACTTGCAAACGTGAAGTCGAAGGGCGCCATTGTTTAACGTTTATACGATTAACTCCAGTTCCCAGCCACTTTCAACGCAACAAACTTGCAAGTAAGCAAATGCACTATTTAAATCAGCCAATTTATTCGTTGTAGATTTTGCTCAAATCCCGCCGCCACGTTACAGTCCAACACCAGTCAACAAGTCAAAAAGTGCCAGTAAAAAGTTACACAAAAGAAAAGAGCTTTCGCAAGAATTGCATTGTTTCGCAATTCTTTAGAACAACTTACGCCGACTTCTTACTAAACTCATATGTTCAAAAACTGATACTCTTATTGTTCATTGTCTATCTGGCTGTTTCTCTTTATGGCTGTAAACATGTTCAAATCGGAATGGAACCGAAAGATCTGCTGCCAAAGAATTCCTATGGAAAGCGTGCACTTGAAGTTACAGAAGCGTATTTTTCTGACTATGGAAGTTATTTGCATGTTTGGATGTACAATTTGAGCTTGATTAATGTTGGGCATCGGCGTTTATGGAATGTTTTGGATAAAGGAAATAGAACTGTACGAGCATACGGAATACACTGGAGCAGCAGATTCTTGGTATGTTTTGCTAATATGTTGATTTTTATAATTTCGATTTAGGCTTCGAGCATTTATAATTTATGTGTCAAAAAGCGAAGAAACTCTAAACAACTCAACTTTTGTACCGTTGTTAAGAGACAATTTTCTTGCTCAACCGCAATATGTTAAGTACAAAAGGTTTGTTTGATACCTTCGAAGATGTTCTTTATTTTTCTTTACTTTTTTAATTTTAGAGACATTCGTTTCACGGCCAATTATCGATCTCTGGAAGCTTCAAGAGTTCCAGTGCAACTACGAAACGTTGGATCTGGAAATCAGTCAAGAGCGATGCGTTTATTTAGACATTTGGCACAAACAAGTTCAATTCCTACGGGTGTTTATGCTGATTTCTTCCAGGTACATCTTTTTATTTCAGAAGCTGTGTTTTAATCATTGCTTTAGTTTGCTGAACAATATAACGCAGTTTTGCCTGGAACTTTATCATCAGTTGCGATTGCCGGACTAGCTGTCATAATTGTTTCATTAGTGTTTATACCACAAGTAATTTTTGCTTCACAGATCAAGAAAGTATGATTTGAATTTTCAGCCAGTCGCAGCATTTTGGGTAGCAGCCTGCATTCTTTCCATCAATACAGGAATATTAGGGTGAATCTTTAGACATCAAAGTTATTTACGCAATTTATTTTTAGATTTATGACTTTCTGGTCTGTTCGACTCGATTTTATCAGTATGGTTACAATAGTGATGTCAATAGGCTTTTGTGTCGACTTTGCTGCTCATTTGGCTTACAATTTTGCAAAAGTAATCATAGTTATGATCATAATCTAGTTCAGTTTTTTGTTTAGGGCGCAAATGTTGAATCCCATGAACGCGTCAGAAATGCCCTCTATGCAGTTGGGACGCCGATTCTCCAAAGTGCATCATCGACTATCTTGGGCGTCTCTTTTCTTGCATCGGCTGAGAGTTACGTGTTTAGTTCGTTTTTCAAAACAATAATCTTGGTTATTGTTCTTGGAGTGTTGCATGGACTCGTTATTTTACCTGTCCTTTTAACCATCTTTTCATCCGACAAACAAGACACAACTGACACGGAATCGAAACAATCGACTACAAAGGAGATACTGCCATCAAATGAGCCAAACCAAATGAGACCAGCGTTTACACCCTATCATTTGTACAGACAACCATACACTTTTAAACCTTATGGCCGACGCATTTCCGTGGACTCCGGCACGGATCCACCCATGCATTACAATCCAGCATACGGTCAGCCAGACTTAAATACGCCAACGCCAAATGTTCCTGCAATACCTCCACGTTTAAGTACCTATGGGCCGAATCCACTGAGGCCCGCTTTTTCATTCCAAACACTTCCTTACTTCTCAAATTCCGCAAATTTCGTTGAGACGCCAAACGCTGCAACCGAATATTTTGTACCTGTTCAGACAATGTTAAAACCGGCAAATCAAAATGGAATGGCTCATTGAAACGTTTAAACGGAGTATTAAATGAATAAATTATTCAAATGTAAAGGTTTTCACGTAACGAGTTGGATGCTATGCACGCAATTCAAAGAATTCAAATGTTTCATAACTCGATTGCGTGCATCAAGATTTTGAGTAGTCAAACAACACTTTCAAACAATGCTTTCAGACAAAAAAGCTGAGTCACATTTAACAGTACTCTTTTAAGTCTTGTTTGTCTCAGATCCAAATCAATGATCATTTAAACTCTTTGTTGCGCTTTTGCCGAAAGCGGAAGTTCAAACAAACGTTCAGTTGTATTAATTTCATTTTCTCATAACAAACGGTTTTTAATTCCGAGCATCTTGAATTTCTTTTATTTAACGTGAATGGAGAGGATTTTGCGACAATCTGGACGTGGACCTTTGACTCAATTACCGATGATCGGCTTTATTGTTTTGGCAATTTTCCCAGGACAAAACTCGTGGAAATCTTCATGATAAAACGAAAATGACGCAACTCCGTGAAGTGCAACAGTAAATTCAGTGTTTCGGTGTGGCTTCATTTTGTTTGGATTCTGCTAATTTGTTGTTTCCGTTGACAGCAAACCAAGTGAAACAACCCACAAAAACTTGTTAGCCTAATAAGCGGAGGTTGCTCGTGAACGAAAATTCCAGGAACGCCAATTTCGACTTCAGTTAGTTTGATTAACTTTGCTTTAAAGTAGTTTTGCAATTCGCTTTTTGTGATCATAACACTCGTTTTAATTGCTTCCTAATGCTAAACATTCGAAGAGTTTTCGGTTAAATTCAATTTTTGGACAAACAAGGGACGTGCCAATTCCGCGACTAGAAACTCAAGTGGCATATTAAAATTCGTGTCCAACGCCTTCGAAACTTGTTTCGTGTCTTAAGGCTGCACAAAAAGGAAGCAGCAGTCTAGAACAGGAGAGCACAATCAAAGTTTTGCAGCGCCTCAACTCCGTTAACTTTTCCAACTTCGTTTTCTTGCTCCTCGTCGGAATCAATTTGGCAAAGCGGTCGGCGGCCATTCAGCGGACTTCAATTATCCCCGACAAAATTTCCCGACAGATTGAATAAGTTCATTGTTGATGGAGGTGCCTTCTGCGTCGCCTCCGAATACCTGTTGCTTTAGATTGCGTGTCCGGCCCTTAATTGCTTTCCAATTTCCGAGCGATGAGACAGTTCGCTTTGAGTTTAAATGCGGAACCAGTCTTCGGTTTGGCTCGGCTCAAGGGACCAGCACTCACTAATAATGAAACTTATTAATCAAGTGCATTAAGCGTGAAAGTGTAAGAGCACATGCCTGGTTTGAATTCGTTTAAACGCGGAATGTGCCGCCACGGCCAACAAGATAAAACCTGATGCTCATCCAACGAAACACATCATTTAGTGGCTGTTGTCCAGGTTTATGCAAAACAGGCAGCGGAGAGTTTCCGAATTTGGGTCGAATTTTCGCGCTGACGTTTCTAGTCTTTTGTTCAAATCGGCTCTCATGTTTCACACGTTTCGTCTAATCACTTCCGGTCAGACCAATTATCTATATTATTGTTTCTAGTTATCACTTGCGAAACTTTGATTCGAGTGCTTTCACGCTGTCTAAGTTATCCAAGTTCATAAATAAAACAACAAACGTCTTTTGTGAACTTCTCCAGCAGTTGGCAACATGCGCGAAGAGCCATTGAGTTTTTGTGCTCTGTCGGCGAAGCTTTATCCGACAATAAATCAAACGGTCCACAAAGTTCTTTTTGACAACCTGCTAAGCGGACAACAAAGCTCTAGCGAAAAAGTTTATAAGTTTAGCGCCGGACTTAATTGTTTCGGCACTCGGAATCCCCCAACACTAATAAGCTGGTCGCCGTCACGAACAGCAGGTTGGCGAACGGCGTATACATTGAATAACAGTGAAATTAAACGTTGGTCGATGGATGGTCCAGATTTTTGGCGTCTACTTGGGGAATTTGTTCATGTGTGTCATTCAAAATTTGGGTTATTTAGCGCGAAAACTTCGGCCGCATCTTCATCAAGGAGGAGAGAATTTGGCAAAACAACTAGTGCCGTTTTATGTAGTCGGCCGAAAAGAACACCGCGAAATCTTTGAGTTTAGCGCATTCACTCCAAGTTACAATTAGAAGATATCAAGTATGCCTTGTGGGAGCAGGCTCGTTGAACATGCGTTGTCTTTGCTCCCGGAATAGGTGATGAGGATTTCGTCGTCGACTCAGGCCAATTATTCGGCTTTTTATGGCGTTGGCTGACGTTGAATTAGTTTTTGAAGGCGCCGAGCAACAATTGTCATTGTTTTGTGCGTTTTCCCAAAAGAACATTTGTTGAGACTCTTCGCACTTAATCCAATTCCTGATCTTTGTTCGCGCTTGATTCGTTTTTCGACAATTGAGTGGGTTGTGAGTTTTAGAATGCACGGCACTCTTCACACCGACCGTTTGGACCACTTTAATAGACGATTGTCAGCATGAACGTGCTTTTTAAACCGAAGGTGGGTCTTTAAGTGACTGAGGTGGGCTTTGTGCAATTAAAGGCGACGTCTCTCCATTTATGACTAATTGTTTTGAATTGCGAATCGTCTAATTGGCCATCAACGACGATGCAACACGACGCAGTAGTTTGAAAACGTTCCAAGTTTTAAACAAACAGGCCAACGGCAATATTTACTCGCCGCAGCACGACTAAATCTAATCAGCTTCATTAGTTTTTTCGCGACAATAATCGACCAATACTGGAAATATTGCGTACCCGTTTTGGGCTTCTCCGCGAACGATTAAGGAACTTTCTTGCTTGGCGCTAAAAATAAACTCAATTTCATGTCAATTATAAAAATCGCTTCGGCAGAAATTAAAATTTTGCGAGTGCGCACTTTGAGTCTTTTAAACTTTTTGTTTTGGAAATTTGCATCCTTGTGTTTAGCTGTTTGTTCGAGGCGCTGGCGGACACAAGTTGTAATGTAATTTTCGCTATTGCCTCATCCGCTATCTCTGTTTTCCGACTGTCTAAACGAAAAACGGCTCGGTAAAAGTTGCCGGCCCTACGAGCGCATGTTCTTGGAACTTATATTTTCGAGACAATCAGGAATTAAATTTTCTCATCTTTTTGGGTGCTCAAATTGAAATTGAGTTTGCAAACTCACAAACAACTAGTAAATAATTAACCTCCAACGTTTCAGACCTCGTCCAGCCACTGATCACTTCACAAAAGGGCCGGAAAAGGCCCCAAGCGGGTAACAACAAAACATGTTGGCAGCCACGTCTAGTCCACAAAATGTAAGCAACACACCTCAGCTGCAAATCGACGATGTCATTGTCTTTGTGGCTTTGGAGTCCTTGGGTGAGCTTTTTCAAGTACTCCAAAGAATAACCATGCATTTTAGGCACTATGGCAATTACGGGAAACATTTGCCTGGTTGTTGTCCTACTCCGCAATAAATATCTCCAGAGGGCGAGCTTTATATTGATGCTCTCACTCGCAATAGCTGACATAATCCACGGCATCGTGACAACGTCGTTCTTTTATCCGCCAATAATACTTCGTACAAATCACATGCCGAGAACTGGCGTTAAGATCTTCAATATATTGGATTGGACAGCTTGGTCAATAACACTGACACACATGTCGGCTATTTGCTTAGATCGCCTGATAGCTATTTTATTGTACGGCCGCTACGGTTTGATTGTGACTGTAAAAAGGATACGGTTCTTCACTCTATTCTGCTGGATCAGCTTCTTTTCCATTAACACAATTTACATATTCGCTCTAAAGGCGTGTTGTTTAATAACGCCGTTGGCCAACAACCAGTTTTACACCTTTGGATACGGAGAATTCGAAACAAAAGGTCCGCATTTAAACATAGCAATTGCTTTATCTTCTAAGTTTAGAAGACAAACAAAACGCCATCTTCAACGGCTTAAATCTATTTACTTTCACATATTCTCCACTTGAAATGACAACACTGGCGATTCTATCGGTTTCTAATCCGACAACACTAGTCCAGGTAACTTCGGCGAACTCTAAAAGCAATAAAGTAAACTGTTTAGCTGTATCGAAGACACAAGAGAAAGATAGCACTGAGAATGTAAGTCTAGTTGAATTTTGAACACCATTCTTTGGAAACTTTTTCTAATCACTAACTGGGAAGCAATTTAAGTTCAAGTTGCATTTGCTTAGTTGCTCACAAGGCTTTGTCAACTAATAGTTGCCAAACATTGCGACTAACTTTAATTTACGCATGCAGTTTTAAGTTCGAATTGTTTAAGTCAAGCTCCTCCGGCCTCAAGACAAACGAACAGTTCTTTGAAAACAAGAAGCCAGTGGCAGAGGTTAGAATAGAGTGCTGCTTTATGGAGTTTTTGAACGGTTTCACAGCTTGCTGATTTGTGTTTGCACTGCCACTGCTTTGCCTTTCTGCACTTTTGTGCTTGTGAACGCTTTTTGGCTGGTTTGGCTTACATCTTGGCGTCTAAAGGGCTTGTTTGAGTTTGATTGGGTGCGGTGCTTTCAAATCAGGTGTCAATCTGACTTACCAAGTGTACTGGCCACACTTTACCCGTCAGAAATCGAATAACTTTGTATTTGCAGTTACACAATTCGATTTCAAACGTCACAGTAATATTCACTTTTGTAGGGCATCTACAATGTTGCTGGAGATGTCAATGAGAATGGGTAAGTTTTTAACGTTCAATGTTGCCAACAATTAATGTTCGTTTATATTTAAGGCTCAAAGCAAATCAACAACGATGTAAGGAATATTGCAACAAGGCGTCAAAATAGACAGCAACAGAGGATATTGCTGCAGGTCAGTTTCTTACAGTAGTGTGGCTGTTTACTTGTGTTGCAGGTTGTAAATGTGGGTATTGTGGTAGTGATGTGATTTTGACTTTTAAGTTGCAGTAGCCTATTGACTAATCAATTTATTTGTAGATTTCCGTCGTTGCTTGCCTGTTTTATTTCTACATGGGCACATATTACTTGCTATATCACGTATTCGACATCGAAAACAAGGCAATTTTAATTGGTCATATTGACGTTTCAAATACACAAATTTAGTGGGTCGTGTTGTTCAATTCATTCTTCTATTCTGTAACTCACATGATGAATCCGTTAATCTACTTCTGTAAGTGCAATTTAATCTTTGCATTAACTTACTTTTCATTTTAGCGCTAAACAAAGAAATGCGCGTTCAATTGATTAAAGCTCTGAATGATTTCCTGGGAACAGTCTGCTGTATTGAAATCAAAACATCAGACAATGACGACAGTCAGCGAAAGCCTTCAACGGAACAAAGGTCAGAAAGCAAGAAGTTGATTGTGATGTGGTTGGATAAGCCGACAAAAGGCATTTTAAAGCCTAGTCACAGTGTTAATTGATGTTGTTTTGTGATTGTGTACATAAATCGTGTTTATAGTTGCAATGAAGTATAACAACGTTAAATTGCATTTAGATCGTCGACAAAAGGCGTCGAAAACAGCATAACAATCAATGAGACATCGCCTCTCTTCAACGCCAATCTCGTGAACAACAACAACGGCCGTCCAGCTTTAATTATCTCAACAAGCTCCGGCGTGGAAAAACTGAGAATCTCTGAATTCAGTGCATCGCTGAAACGCTTAGTCAACCACAACAACAGTGCAACGCTCACGCGCATAAACATCAGCACAACAACCGAAGAACTTGTTGATTCAAGCACAAATGACGAGTCTTCGCGAGAAAGACGGAGGAGTTCTCAAAGAATCGACTTGAAGGAATTCTCGAACGGAGCGTTGCCAAACGGAAAACATCAAGCAGGCCACAAAAACAGCGGTTATGTTGAAGAGCCTAGTTTGGGTCGCTTGACGACAGATGAAAGTGAAGAAGACACTCGACTCTTGACTGCTGACGAATCGGAAAAGAGTGAAAACCAACAATCACTGTTAAAGTCTATTGTAAAAGCAATGCATCGAGTTGTCTTATTCGACTCTCACACATCAAGCAGCAAAGCAGCACACTCTCAATCTTTAGATCAAATTGCAAGCAAACGTCGACAGTAAGCAATTTAGTCACACGATTTAACCAACCACCTTTTAGACCGATAAAGTTCTCGCGCACAATTCACGCATTTTCTGAGTTAAGCCGCTCAAAATTGCCGGATCAGCAGATTTCAAAAAGGTAAAAAGCACCAGTTTAAACGTTTTTAAATGAAATCAAAATGTTTAGTCACTCGTTCACGAACGAAATGGCTTTTGACGAGAACGAAGAGACAAAGCTCGACAGCTCAGACAAACTGGACAACTGTGAACACGTTCTGCGAAGCAGTCTTGTTCTGTTGATTAACGAGTCTGACACAAATCCTACTATCACAACAGTTCAAGAACTCGACCAAAGCAAATACACTCCGGGCGAAACACCCGAGGACGATGTTATCTTTTTATGAATAATTTCGAATACGGATTGGTTCCAAACCTTGACTTACTTGTTACGGGTACTTTCTTGTTGAACGTTCAAATAAAATCGATTTATTGATACAAAATTATAGTCATGCTTTTACGACAATGTTAGAACTCTTTTGTAGAAAAGTGCACGAAATGGATATTATGATTGATTTTGTTTAAATTAATATGCTGATGGTGGCGCTAGAAACTGCGCTGGTTCACTTCTGACCCGATTCAACTGGTTCATGGAATTGTCGGTTGGAGAAGCATCTGCGGATCTAAACAATTCGATGTTAAAGTTAAATAACTTTTAAGCACCTTGTGAAAACTTGATCGTCTTCTGCTGTGACTTCTTCTTTTGGCTGCTGCTCTTCAGACTCTTTTGCAGATCCTGTTGCACTTACACGTCTCAATCTTCTCAACTCTGAATAGTAGCCATCACGGACAAATCCAAAAACAATGGAAGTAAGTTGAGACCTAAAAGCAAACTTTAAATTAAACAACTAACTTTGCAATGTCATTCGGTCAGTCATGCATTTTATCGGCCAAAACTGGATTTAGGGCCTACTTTTATGCACTGAGCACTGTCGGAGAACCCCATAAAAAAGTTTAAATATTACCAAGTTGCCAGAGTTTCCGCATACGGATGCGCTGCTGCATCCAAAAAAACACATTCAGTTGTAAGGGAATTAGCAATAAGTACAAAGTCCGGCTTGAAGTCCAAACGGGCGTATTGCTCGCCAAAGTTTCGACAGACACTTTCCAGGTTTTCGGTTTCACATGCTTGTTCAACCATTTTGATAATGAATTGCCGCAGTCCGTCTGATAGTTCTGCTCTTTCTGGTTTTGGCAAGCTTTCAAAGTAGTCTTGAAAAACGGGATTCTTGTCAGCGACTCTTCGAAAGATTCTCTCGCCAAGATCTTCTTTTGAGCTGAAATCTCAAACTTATTACAAACTCTGCTTGTTTAAAAGTGCTTACTTGTTGATACAATATTTGAGGATTATCTTTTGATTGCTGTTCAACATTTGTGGTTTTTTGTTGTCTATGCTGGACATTGATCTAAAATTGATTCTTATGTTTAAATGATTTAAGATGCTTTGTTTTACCTGTTTGATTCAGCATACTTCTTTTTCTTCAAATCAGCAGTCATGCTGCCACTGCTCTTCTTGTTTAGCGCATTATCGGAGACTGCTTGGGATAGAGATTTGTCATCAAAATCGGTAGAATCTCCATTGGCTTCCAAGGATTTGGTGTTGCCCATTTGGCTTGGTTGAAACGAAGTGTTGAGCTTTACAAACTTAAAGTTAGTTGGCTATAAGGTTGTAAGTTTAAACGTCGCCACTTAAACAATGAACACGGCCAAAAACTAAATGACAAATTGAATGGCGACTCAGATGAAGAGTCCACAAAGATAAGGACAGATTTATGGCTGGTCGGAGTTTGTGACGCAAACCAATAAACAATAAGGTCCCCAAAACAAAGTAATTAGCTATAAAGACTGGGCAAAGACGTGAGTGGGAGAGATTGATAGAACACGACTAAAAATAACAAACGAATCACCCCCAGCGACACATGATTTGTCCTGTCAAATAAAACGGGGACAAAGGTGCCGCTACCAGATTGTTGAAAGAATTGACTATTCGAAAAACAAAAATAACTTCAAGTGCAGAGATCAAACTTTATAAGCTCTTGTGATTGATGTGAATATGGAGCGCGCAGGAATTTTGTCCTCAAAGTAAACAGTTAATAAGTAATTGCGTGAACGACCAATGCTTAAGTTCCCAAATAAAAGATTTATATTAAAAGGATGTGGAGTGGCTAAGGAGCATTCTGGCGCAAATGAGGAACACTCATCCGAAAGCGCAAGATACGGATTAGTTCCGTTAATTCAAAACAAACAACAGAAACTTGATCTTTTAATTTCAACTCAAAGAGTGCTTTAAAATAACTTCAGAAAACAAATTAGCTGCAAAGTCTACGAGGAAGTGCAACGGTTTGAAAAAATTGGTCGATTAAATCACGTCAAGCTTGCAGCAGCCGATTGTGGCCGTGGCGACCAGCCAGTTGTGCCCAATCAAAGAATAGCTGCTGGATAAATGGCGCCTACTGGAGAGGACGGGTCAACCTCCTCTTGGTGTTGGATGTCGAAAGTCGTCACACACAAAGTTGATTAACAAAACAAATAAACCTTATAAATCGGTCTCGGATGTGCGACGACAGCCGTCTCCAAGAAGCGTTTGGAACCCAAACTACACGACCCGGAACCAAAAGCCATGCGTACGCTGGCCGACAATTTATTGCCATCCTACAAAAGCACCAAGAAATCTGCTGGATATTAAAATTTGTACGCTTCACAAACTTTTTCCGGCCTGCAGCATTAATATTGCGAGTGGCCTTCCCCACGGATTCTCAACTTCTACGAAATCCTCTCGCTCATCCTTGCTTTTTTGGGCTCACGAACAAGTGAAAAATCCCAGTGCGTCAGATGATTGATTGCATTAAGCAATTAAGAGCGCAAAAAACAACTCAACTTGAGCGGCCGAGCCAATTGGTTATGTTGCAAAGTCTTGTTTAGGTTTCAGATTCAAATTAGTCGCCTCTCTCCACACAGAGACCGGTGGACAAATTATTGCAGACTAATAGCAACTGACGGCCGCAACGTCATCGGCAGGACGCTTAGCGTTATTCAATCATGTAACAACAAGCGCCAGCTATGAACATTTTTCAAAACAAGTGACATCCGATCAAAATAAATATGACAGGTGAGGGGCGAAAGAGACCGACATTTAATCAATCCTTTTAATTGAAATCGAATCAAAACAGAAATGAACTCTTTCAAATCACAAGCAGTGCGTTTCAACAACAAGATTAAATTGTTTAAAAAAAGAAACTTTTGAAATTTTAATTAAGTTGCGCTGTTATTGGAATCTGTTGCTTCAGGCGCTTTTGGCCAATAAGTTGGGTTTCGGCCAACAATTCACGCATTTGGCAAATATTGGTATTTGGTTGGATTTTCACAGTCGATGCAGTTGATGCAGTTGATGCAACGAGATCTTAAAAGTGTTTTGTTCGAGATCCACTTGAGGCCTAATGTCGTGAAGACCAACTAGATGAGCGCATTGTCGGCTCCGAATAGAATTGGACTCAATTGAGCGCCAAAGTAGATTAGGATAGAGCAATGAAGTCGCGAAAGGCCGGAAGTCGAAATCAGGTTTATGCGCGTGGATTGACACTCTTCCGGCCAGGCCTCCAATCCAAGAAATGGTAAACGTCGCGCATGCCAAAAAACACACACTTGCAGCTCATCAGCGTAACATCATTTGTTGGTAGTTCAATGGGCTCTCAATTCAATTTATCCTGATTGTGCGCTGGTAGTCGAGTTGAAGGGTCGGTAAAGATACGGTGCTTCCATTATCGTTTTTGACATTCACGGGTCGGCTTTTTGGATTTGTAGTGTTTAAATTGTACTGAAGGGAACTTTTTGGTTAATAAATGATGCCACTATTCTAACAATAATCGTTTTGAACTTTAATTATATGTTTGTCAAAGCTCACGACTTTTAAGTTTTGACTCTCAAGTTTTTGTCGCCAGAATGGTACTTGCACCGACTAAGTGCCGTCTTGATGAAAGATAAAACCACGGCTTCCAGCTACCAGCGCACGGCTATCCAACAATCTGGGCCATTTAAATCTGTGGACTTATCCCACTCACTCGGCGGGTGCAGCAAAAATATCTCCAGCCAAATTTGACTCCAATTTGCCTGTTATCCACTTTTCTTCGCCACTTATTTTGGGTACGCGCTTGAAAGGTTGGCCACGGTCCTATCTTCCAAAGTTGTGCGCCAAATTGCTTGGCTTTTGGCTTCTTGAATTTTGGGCATACCGTAGATTCTATTCACTTAGTCAGTTCTTTCCAGAAATTGAGTGAGTTTTGCAATCTCTTTTGTTTCTGCAATCTCTATTTGTATTTTGAATTCTCGCCCCGACTTTCAATATTTTTTGTTCGAAACTCGGGCCAATACCAGGCAAATCATACAAAAAACATCGGAGCGGCGGACAGCAGCGTGTCCATCACTTGCCGTGATTTGGTCCGGCGTTTCGAGTTTCATAGCAGCTTGGGACCAATGTGAACAGATTCGTTGGTTGTCATCAGATAAAACCACAAAGCATGATTGGCTGTGGTAGTTCACGTTGCGGAGATCCAACTGGTCGGACTACCCACACCCATCAAGAGCGGTATATGCCGTTGAGTGGAAGCTTGGAGGCTGTTCCGGCCCCGAAAAAACAAAAAGCAACCTGGCCGCATCAAAAACTTGTGGTTTGCATGTAATAATTGATATGTGATGGGGTTCCAAAAGCCGGCAACGACAATTGAGACAAATCCTTGTTGTTTGGTTTGGATGCTTGCTTGAGTACCGTAGATTATTAAATTCGTGATCTTTCGTTACTGTTAAATTGTTTAAATTTAGTTCGAACACAATGCCTACAACATGTAAGTTTTAATCTTAAAAGTTGTGAGACTGATTTTGTATCGTTTTATGTGGTTTTCCGGCGTGTAAGTTTCGCTCGAGATATAGAGGACATGAAGACACAAGGCACTTTTATCGAATTCCAAAACGTCCGCTAATTCTGAGACAACGATGGCTGAAAGCAATAGGGAGAACTGAAGAAACTGTTGTCAGTCAATTGAGAATTTGCTCTGCTCATTTCAAAGACGGTGAGAAGAAAGAAGATAAGTGAAAGAATCAAAGCATTGTTTTCATCTAAGCTTTTTAAGAGACATTCCTGTGCCCGACCCCGAGGCGAGTTTCTTTACGGTACTTTAAAAACGCCGTGTGTTTTACTTTAATAGTTGCTTATGCTTTTGTAGCTGGACGCTCCGTTGTCAATTGCTTTGCCGCCAAAAGAGAGCAAAACAACAGAGAAAAGGCGCACAAAACCGTCTCAATTCGATAATTTGCTGAGATTTCCAAGCAATGGCTCAACGGTGGACAATTTTAGCTCAAGAGGTCGCTTAAATTCCATGTTTATGGGCAACGCTTCAATGGCCGCCGCTTTTGTGAATGCTTTTAAGTGTGTTGCCAAAAATCAGCAGTTGATGCCAAAAAGCAGTCCACTTTTCTTGCAAACAAACAACCAAATTGCAAAAACGCTTGAGCCACCGCCTGAAAATTCCCTGTTTGAACGGACTATTTGATACGCATCGTAATTTGGAAGAGGACAGCAAATCAAAAACAGGAAGTAGGTTGTTTAATTTGTAGTGAAAATTGTCAGTCGTTTGCTTGCTCGATGTGCTTTGCTTGATTTGCTTTGAACAATTAAAATTTTCAAACAAGCAGTTCAAATTTGTTATCAGTAAAGCAAAAGCTTCCTTTTAATAACGCCAACAAGTATGTTTTACTCTGTTGTACGCATTGCGAGCGAGCTCTTTAATTCAACAGCACACGCACAACTGCCTTTTTCCACTCATGTCTCGGTTGAATTTCGATGCGCAAAGCGCCTCGTTCGCGCCTTTTTTGAATTTCCCCGTAGTGGACAATTCTCATTGAATCGGCGACGGTTTCAGACGAAGATGTGCCGCCATTGAACCAGTTTCTCCCACGTTCGACTCACTTGGACTCTTTTGATGCAAGTCCGGAGGCTGCACCACTAGGCTCTACTCTTCTTGGTTGTAAGTTCAATCGTTTTGCTGCAAACAACCACGTCGATTATTTTAGTTGGTTCGACTGCTTTTGGCAACAGCTCAATTATGCGCCCGCTTGTTGCGTTGCTCGATGGGCGTGATTGCAGTGTTGAAATGGCATTATTGAAAGACATCGCGACTGTAGCTTTTTGTGATGCTCAATCAGCCGGTGAAATTCACGAAAGAGTAAGCTTTAAAACATTTAAGTTAATTAACTTTGTTTATTCAGGTGCTCAATGAGGCCGTAGTCGCACTAGTCTGTCATTCAATTCGTCTACAACGAGAAGATCTGCAGAAATTCAAATGTTTAAAAGCGATTATTCGAATTGGAACGGGAGTCGAACAGTTTGATTTAACAGCAGCGAGTGAAATGGGTAAGAAAGTGAATATTTTATTTATTTGTACGAATATCTTAAGGAATTGCAATTTGTCAAACGTCGACACAATGCATCGAAGAGCGCGCAGATTCGACATTGTCTCTCATTTTGAATCTCTATCGACGAACTTTCTGGACTGCTCGAAGCGTTCAGAGTAATAACTGCCCACAGGGAATTGAGCAACTACGTGATCTTGCTTCTGGCAGTAAACGAATCCGTGGGAGTAAATTGCTTATTGTTGGATTTGGACAAGTTGGGACCGCAGTTGCTTTAAGAGCCGCCTCATTTGGATTTCAAATCGGGTTTTATGATCCGTTATTGCCAGAAGGTATTATTTTAATTTATTCGATCATTTTAATTTACTTGATCAGGTTTAGTAATTGCATTTGTTTAGGACATGAGCGATCGTTTGGATTTACTCGATATGCAGTATTGGAAGAAGCAGTTGCAGAAGCGGATTGCATAAGTTTCCACTGTTCGTTGAATGCCAAGACAAAGCGTTTTATCAACATAGCACTCATGAAAAAGATGAAGAATTCAGTTTACATTGTGAACATAAACAGCGATCATTTGTTTGTTGAAGCAGATTTGATGGCTTGCTTAAAGAATGGACAAATCGGAGCAGCCGCGTTTGACTCGTACAATTTTGCACCGTCTACATCTTTTATAGCCACTCTAGCTTCTCTACCAAATGTTATTTGTACACCCAAACTTTCTTGGTATTCCGACTCTTCGACAAAGGAGTTAAGAGAAGCAGCTTCACGACAAGTTCGGCAAATTCTTCTTGGCGATATTAAATCTCCAGGCGACTTTCAAAACTGTATAAACCGCGAAACTCTACTAGCAATTAACAATTCCGCAATACCTCAATCAAGCAATTCGTTTATGACGCCAGGAAGACCTGCATCTAACAATGAGTTTCCATTCAATTCGGCAGCCTATCAAAATTTATACATGATGAACGCCAACAATCTACTTGGCCAGTCTCCAATGGGTCTCTATCAACATCAACAACTGATTAGTCAGTTAGCACAAAACAGCACACCATTAACGAATGGAAATTCTAGTCGGAAAGGTAAAATCGTGTTTTGTGAATTTTAAAAATGAGCCTTTAGAAGCACATTCTGCAACTCCTCGAGACGATAGACCAAGCAGCTCGTCAAGTTCAAATCACAACAATATTGGCGCCATACAGGAAGAACATCGTCGCTCCTCAAGCGTCATTTCAACAAACGGTCAAGAAGCGGAAGAGCAAAAAGCACCCGACGACAGCGACCTTGCCGGGCCCTCAAATCCAAAAATGCTAAAACTGGAGACAACTGAAAGTGGCAACAGCGAAAATGGACCGGTTGAGCAACCAACTAATAGCACTTAATTTGACGTTTATGAACTTTCATTCTTATTTGAGATTTTTGAACCGGTCATTTTGATACTTAAAACAACAAATGTTACTGCCACTTTTAACTTGCCTTTGCATAGGTATCCGCTTAAACTCGTGTCGTTAAATTATTTTCGGTAGAATAAAACGTGAATCCGTGCTTGTTGGGCGAACATCTCACCAATTGAAAGATCGCTCCACTCGGGAACGTCATAGCTTATTTGCAATGGACAACGAACGTTCATGCTGTGCACTTTGAGCGCTCTTCGCCACAGGAATGCACCAAAGGAACAATTGGCGTCTCGCCGATTTGATAAAAATTGAGTTCATTAACTAGCAGGAACCAAAAACAAACTGATTCATGGTTCTTTGCAAGTTAAGGCGCCAAAAGCTTGATCAAGGTGCTCAATGAATGTTTAAGTTTTATTGATCGTTGAAATCACAGAAGATAGTGAAATAAACTTAACAATTTCTCCCTAGCCACTATCAAACCTATGAGCCTATAAAACAAGAGTAACAAACTGCCTAGGGGATTGGACGCTCATCCACACACAATGAGAAAATATCAATGAATAAGAGGTTGAAAAGTTATGCCTGGTCCGGCGCTTAAATGAACTTTTGGATTTCATCGTAGATGGCCAACACCAAGGCGCCGCCAGTTCCGCGGAACACGTTCGACAAAGGCGCCCTTGAACATAGCGGACATGCCTTCATTGCGGATGATCTTGAGGGCGCAGTCCAAAGTGTTCTTGTACAAGATTTCTTTACGGCCTGAACACATTAAGTTGAGTCTAAATACTCCAAATACGGAAATTACCTGACTGCATCATCATGCGACGTCGGACAGTGTCCCATGGATAAGACAGAACTCCGGAGGTGATGGTGACAACTTGAGCAATTCCCCATGCAGCAAAGAAGTTGAGTTTCTGGTCTCCAGTGCTAAACACAGATTTGGCTGTGTCGAACATTCCGAAATAAGCAGCACGGTAGATGATGATACCCTGGACGGAGACGAAGAAGCCACGATACAAGCCAATCGGACCATCGGATTTAGCGATCTTGATCAAGCAGTCGGCCAAGCCTTTGAATTCACGAGACGAGCCTTTGCCAACATCAGCGGCCAGGCGGGTACGAGCGAAATCCAATGGGTAGACAAAGCACAAAGAAGTTGCACCGGCAGCGCCACCAGAAGCCAAGTTACCAGCAAAGAATTTCCAGAAGTCCTTCTTTTTGTCAACACCGTCCAAGAACAACTTCTAAAATTGAACAATTGTTTAACTGTTTTGATAACTGTTCAACTGACCTTGTAAGTGTCTTTGAAGGCAAAGTTTAAAGCCTGTGTTGGGAAGTAGCGGATGACATTGGCCAAGTTTCCACGCCACAAAGCAGCGAAGCCTTGTTCTTTCGGTACACGGACGAGGACATCAATGATACCTTTGTATTTCTTGTCGGCGGTGATTGTAGCAGAAGCGTCTTGGACCTAAAGTTAGTTGTTGATTGAAATTGCTTTCAAGCGATAGTGTTTATTGAAATCGCTTTTGAGCGATATTATTCAGGGGATTTGTTTGAATGAATACCTGAAGCAACAACTTCACACGCTCAATCGGAGCGACGGCGGTTTTTGAAATTGCCGCAGCAGTACCGCCAGAGGCCAAGTCGATCAAGAATTTTCTAGTATCAAATCCTTTGTCTTGAGGCATGTTTTCAACGCTGAAATTAAGTAAGTGTTAAAATTGCAAACGAACAGGAGAAGAACGCGGGCTGGGCACGAACAAAAAAGTTAAGTCTGAATGTCGGACAGACCCATGGAACTACGCAAGCGGCCTCCCACTTTCACGTCGACCCACAGCTAAAAGAACAGTGGTCGGCAAACAAGCGGCTGTGGCGAGAGCAGAGAACATAGGCACACAAATCGAAAAACCGTCGCCAGTGCAAGCGAACGCATAAACGGCTCAAGACACAACAAAAAGGTGGACGGACATCAAGCAAACCACTGTTTTAAACAAATTCCCTGATTGAGCTTTTGAATTGAAAGTCCGTGGGAAAGTGGCTGGTCAATAAACGTCTGCAAGATTGTGTCTGCTTGTAATGTCTGTTCTGCAAAATAATGATCTTTAAACATGACACTATTTAAAATGGGATAAAGTATAGTTTAGGCGTCAAAGGACTTCGAATGCTTTTTGCAGTATTTGAGTTGTTGTGCTTATCAGTAGAATTGATGACGCTTCGATTGGCAAAGAATTTCTGATTAAATTGTCCTCAATCACTGTTACAATAAAACTACTGGTTAAAACAATGGAATGCTGAAAAGAATAATTTGAACATATTCATCCTCAAGATCTATTCTATAATTAAATGGAATCTTTAAAGCGCTCAAAGCATTCGAAACATTTAAACAGTTAAAAGATCTTTTAAACTGTTCTTTGAAAGGCAAAACACATTTTAAAACTACCTTTAAATTAACTTCATTTCATCTTAAAATAAAGTAACCAAACTTAATAAGTGCGCCAAAATGACAAAACTACAAGAACACCCTAAACAACTTTTCAATTTGCCGCCAAAATCCGGGCGCAGTTTGCACTTCAAAAAGGTAGACAGGATAATTTCAAAAATTTTCAAATATTACTGTTTCGTGTCTGGCGCGATTATTATTCGTTTTTGACGTTTGTCAACGTTTTTGTTTTTAGGGTTACCCCTTGTTGTTGTTACTGAACATGCCGTCGGATGCAAAGAAAGGTAAGCGAAGCAGTTATCATGATTTTTCGGCTATTTTTGGCTCCGATAAATGAGGATTAAATAGAGCTGATGCAATTTTAGTCTCTTCATGTTCATTATTTAACGTTTAATGTTCATCGTTGTTCTAAAATTGACATTAGGATTTAAACTTTTAAGACGTTTAGTCACTTACTAAATTTTGGTTTTCAGCCCGTGATGCTGCTAAGAAAGCTGCAGCGAAAAATCGTTCAAAGAAGCCTGAAACTGCAAAGAACGGTGTTGAAGAGGAAAAGCCAGATGAAAATGGAACTGCGTTGGAACCTCAAGCTGATCCGGACATTGATGAGGCTGTTGCGAAGTTGGAGCAGGTAAAATTTTGTGCTTATTTACTGGTTATTTGATTATTTTTAGGTGGAAATTGATAATGCCAAAGCAAGAGCGGTCGCTGGTGCGCTTGGATCTCATCCTCAGAGCACGAATCTTAAAATCGATCAATTGACTGTGACTTTTCACGGACGCGAAATTACGACAGACACTACTTTGGAAATCAACCAAGGACATCGTTATGGCCTTATTGGTTTGAATGGATCTGGAAAATCTACATTGTTGCAGGCTATTTACAACCGTGAAATGCCTATCCCTGAGCATATTGACATGTACTTGTTGAGTCGAGAAATGGTTGCTTCCAATGAGACTGCGTTGAAATCTGTTTGCAATGTTGACTCGGAGCGTATCAAGTTGGAGGCTTTAGCCGAAGAGTTGGCAGCTGCAGGAACCGAAGAGGCACATGATCAATTGTTGGATGTCTACGAACGTTTGGATGACATGGACGCGGACAAAGCTGAAGTTAAAGCTGCTCAAATTTTGCACGGTCTTGGTTTCTCGAAGACAATGATGGAGAAGAAATGCAAAGACTTTTCTGGTGGTTGGCGCATGAGGTTTGTTATTGATTTAAACTGAACAAGAAGTTTACATTTATTTGTTTTAGAATCTCCCTTGCTCGTGCTCTTTATCTCAAGCCTTCATTGTTGTTGTTGGATGAGCCCACTAATCATTTGGATTTGGATGCTTGTGTATGGTTGGAGCAAGAGCTTGCACAGTGAGTTGATTTGTGTAAAATTCTTTTAAGTAGTCAACAATTTCAGATACAAACGAGCTTTAATCATTGTCTCACACTCGCAGGATTTCATGAACAACGTTTGTACAAACATTATTCATTTGTTCCAGAAGAAATTGGTCTACTATGGTGGTAACTACGATACTTTCACTAGAACTCGATTGGAGTTGTTGGAGAATCAGATGAAACGGTACAAGTGGGAACAAGATCAGATCGCTAACATGAAGGTAAAATTCGAAGTTTGTAGTGATCTCTAATCAGTTGCAATTTTTAGGAGTACATTGCAAGATTCGGTCACGGTAGTGCGAAATTGGCTCGTCAAGCACAGTCGAAAGAGAAGACTATGGCAAAGATGGTTGCTGGAGGGTTGACTGAGAAAGTTAGCACAGATCAGGTCAAGCAGTTCTACTTCTTCAATCCAGGTGATATCCCGCCTCCTGTGATTATGATTCAAAATGTGTCTTTCCGTTACAATGACAATTCGGTAAGAAACTTAAGTTCTGATAAGAGCTTAATTAATTTGTTTCAGGCGTACATCTACAAGAACTTGGAATTCGGTATTGATTTGGACACGCGGATAGCTTTGGTCGGGCCGAGTAAGTTCATTCTCCTAGTCAATCTTGATTTAACAAAAATAATTTAGATGGTGCTGGCAAATCAACATTCTTGAAATTGGTGTCTGGCGCAAATGTTCCAACTGATGGTCAAGTTCGTCGTCATGTAAGTTTAATTTATGTGTTTGCTTGGCTAATTTTAGTTGTTTAGGTACATTGCAAAATTGGCTTGTATCACCAACACTTGCATGAAGAGTTGCCGCTTGAGAAGTCAGCATTGGAATTTATGATGGATTCGTTCCCGGATGTCAAAGAGAAAGAGGACATGCGAAAGATTATTGGACGTTATGGGCTAACTGGACGCGAACAAGTTTGTCCAATTAAACAATTGTCGGATGGACAGCGATGTAGAGTTTCATTTGCATGGTTAGCATGGCAGCAGCCGCACTTGTTGTTGTTGGACGAACCTACAAATCACTTGGATCTTGAGTCAATTGACGCATTGGCAGAAGCAATCAACAACTTTGATGGAGGCATGATCTTGGTGTCTCACGACTTTCGACTTATCAATCAAACGGTCGACACGGTAAGTGAAACTTGGAATATAATGGAAATTAATTTTGCACTTTTAGGTCTACATCTGTGATCACCAAACTGTTACCAAATGGGACGGCGATATTTTGGGATATAAGAAACATCTCCAGAAGCAGATCGCGAAAAAGAACAAAGCTTTCGTCGAGCGCTAAATGCATAAATCTCGTTGTGACGTTAATTCTGCGTCTCAGTCTACTGTTCTTATTGTTGCTTGTTCGTTGTTAATGTGAATGTCTCCTCTTGTAGAGGAACGTATAAAGATGTTCAATTAATTATTTGGCTGTTGTTTTTGAGTTAGTTGATTGAAAAAGTTAGTTGACTGTGTTGAATAATAAGTTTTTGTTGAGTAGACTTTCTGTTTAAATTGCATTATTGGCACGTTGTTTCGAACAACTACAAAACACAAATCTAATTGTTATGCACTGAAACAAAGGCATAAAAGCCGCGATCAGACGCCATGGATGGCAACAACAACCGGTTCCTTCGCACAATGAAAATGTTTTTCTTTCGGCACATCCGAAGAAGATCTCCGCCGTGGTTGCGAAAAGGTTGAGTGATGACGCCCCGGAGCCGGTTCATCTTCAGGAAACTCTGAGGTTTAATGGAGATGCGTGAAGAAGCGCCCAAATGAAGATACTCTGATCAATTAAATGACTTTGCCACTTTGAATTTTTTAAACTTTTATCGAATTGCTTAATTTTGGCGTTTTCAGTAATGAGGAGGACAATCCAACTGAAGATTTTAATTTTTTGTTCACTGCATCTGGTTAGCGGTGCTCCGCGCGGTCCTCTGACTGATCACTTTCAAAATTGGTTAATCGCTAACGGCTACGAGACTGATAGTTTCGATCGGCCAGACATTGGACCAAATGGAAGCTTTGGTGGTAAAGTTTCATCGTCGGAAAGAGTTAGCTTTTTTAATTCGAACACTTTAGTTATATACATTTAGTTGCACAACGAGCCTGTTATTTGTATGTTTCTGCTCTTTTAAAAAAGAACTTTAAAACTTACCTAAATCTGTTAACTATTAATTAAAACTTATTTAACAGTCATTCACGGAACTGGAGATGCTGCTTTACACACGCAGGCGCCTGCAGGTAAGTTCTTTAAATTTCATACAATAAAACCACCCAGTTTAAACTAAATGCCAGACTTTCCCAAACATAACATATATACTTTATTAAAATTCACTCTTTCCATAACAGAAAACAAATAGAAGCAAGAGATCTATTAATGTCTACGACCCTCGTTCTGATTTTCCTGTATTGTTTGTCGCTTGATGTGGTTGGGGTTCAAACAACGGCCATTGTTGCAAGCAAAATGTGCAGCTTCGTAGTCGTGCCCGTAAATTTCCTCTCCTCCTTCGTTGTGCGGACTGATCAAAGAGCAATAAATTTGAGACCTATTAGACTTCGCAATTCTAAACAAAAAGTACTTGTTAAGATCAAAGATAAATGCAAAGCTAATTAAGCAGCGCAAAACATACCCCATTTTTAAAGTGACCTTATGGGATCTGTGAACAGCTCTTTTTTTGACAGCAGAGCGATAAAGACACGGAGTAAGCTGATCATCATCACTGTCCTCATCAGACTCTTCATCGCTAAACACTTCTTCCTCTACGCCTGTAATGAATACAAGTCGATCTTGCCAGTCTGGAACACTTGCGCAACAGTAGACCTCCGGATTCCAAAGACAATCAGTTCCGCGTTTGCGAACCATGTTGAAGAAAAGTTGCATGTACTCAAAGAATTTATCGAATTGAAAGATATTGAGATTATCAAAAGCTCGAAGTTTATCTGCGTCAATGAACTAAAACGATAAGGTAAAACCAAATGCAAACTTTAAACTGTACTCGTCTGTCAAGCTTTTCCCAGTTAAATTTCTTCTTGTGGAAATCAATTGCACTGCGGAACTGCTTAAGCAAAAGTCGCTGAAGTTCGGCTGGATCATCATGAGAGATGAAGTAGGTCTTCTTGGTGTCTAAAACAAAGGATTGAATCAAAAAACGTTACAAAAAATGTACCTCGAGTCAATCGGGATTTCAAACGCTTAGCTTCAATGCTGTATTTTGATCTGCCGTTATCGAATATTCCGGCTTCTTTTTTAGCTTTCAACTTCGCAACATCTTTGTCCTTTTGGTGTTGAAGGTCAACTTGACAAGCCTGCTCATAGGTTTCTTTCTCTTTGTCACGCAACTCCTTTCGAGCAAAAACCATCTAAAAATCCAGAATCACAAACCTTAAAATAAAAGAAACACTTACGGTGACTTGCTTTTTGGGCACATCGACGCCATTCTGGATGCAATGAGACCGGTATAATTTGTTGAGTTTCACCACATCATGAATCTTGCTCAGTTCCTTACTGGTCCAAACAGCCATTTTTGTAGAACTAACACCTAAAACAAAACATACAAATGTGTTCATCTGTTTGTTTCTGTAAAGAAAAAATTCACTCGTTTTAAACAGAGCTCGCAAATGTTTACTCCGAAGAAAAAGTTCACTCGTTTTGGAAAATTGAAAAGGAGTATCTTTTAACACTCTTTTTTAATCAAACGATTGGAGTATCTTTTAACACCCGTTTTTTAAACAAACAACTAGAGTATCTTTTAATACTCGTTTTTTGCTCTTAAAGTTTTGTGGACTTTTCAACGCATCAAAACATTAAACAAACACACTTCTTGCTTTGAAACTTTTGACATCTAAGCAGCTAAGCTTCCAACAAACATCCAGCAATATTACATTTCAACATTAACACCCTTACTTTCTACTATAACGCATCAATGCTCAGCAACATTACATTCAACATCGAAGCTTTTTACACTAAAACTTTTAACAATCTACTTTCTACAACAAAACATTTAGCACTTTACATTCAACATCAAAACATTTAACAACGAAACATCCAACAAAGAACATTTAGCAATAAACATTTAAAATTTAACATTACATTTAGCAACGGGATGGTCACGTTCAATTCAGTACTTTTTGGAGCAAAACTACACTAGTGGCGAGCTTTATGCAACAACATGGGCATGTTAAGATTAAAATTAAAAACTGATTAAAATGATCCTAATCGAATCTTTAATGTTACTCATTTTAAAGCGGATTAGTTTTGTTTTAACTTGTTTTTAATTTGCTAACTTAGGGCGACACATGGGGTATGCTATTCACAAATTACTGCTAACTTCTTGAATTTTTAGGCACCGGAAACGTAATGGATAGCTACGTAAGTTTTTGACATTTAATTCGCTTGTCAATCGGATTGCAAGGTCTAACTGTTCTCGAGTATAAGTATTTCAGTCATCTTAAGAACAAAACTGAAAGAAATCAAAATTTGAAAAGTCAAGCATGTTTTGAAAACTTTTATCGTGCACAACTGAAAGATATGTTTTAGACGACCATGCACACTTGCTCGTTTTTGCTCACTTTAAGACGATTTATTGAAGCAGTCATTTCCTATACGGGTGCAAGAAAAGTTGACGTAATTGCTCATTCAGTTGGCGTTCCATTTGCTCGGTAAGTGTTTTTATGCGTTTGGTTTTAAGTAGTGTTGTTGTTTAGGAAAGTGCTAAAAGGCGGCGATATTGTTGCAACCGATGGCAATTGCTCTCTGGGTCCACCTTTGGGCCGTTTTGTTGATACTTTCTTGGGCATTTCTGGACCTAATTTTGGCTTGTGCGTCTGTCAATTAGCTCAGACAGTTCCTGCTTGGTGTAATGCCTTAGATGGATTATATCCTGGATATTCTTGCGACGACCAAGTAAACTTTAACTTTCTTTTAAGTGATTTAAATGAGTTTATTTGTTGTTTTAGTTGCTTTGCGGTTATACTTCCGGTGAATGCTCTCAACGTGACTATTCTAACTTTTTGGAAAAACTCAACAACAATCCAGAAAGAGAAGCCGAACACATTTAGTAAGACAACTAAATCGCTTTTATGCAATCAATTAACAAATAATAACAACCACTAACTTTTTAGCGCAATGTGGTCTGACTTGGATGAAGTTGTTTTGACAAAGACTTGGGGCAAGCCGACATCTAGGGTAAGAACATTGAAAATTCAAGTTTAAACTAACGTGTTATTTGTTTAGATTCCCGGAATGAAGTGAGTTTGATTGATATTTTAAAACTAAATCCACGTTTAGCGGTCGCTGGGTGTCTGATAGAAATGGGCACGTTGCAATGAAAGATTTGACCGAATTGCGTCAATATGAGGCCGTTGTTCACCACTCTATATGATTCTTGTACATAAATAGTAATTTATTTTATAAACTATTCATCAAGCTGTTAAAGACAAGATTTATTATCATTAAAAGTCCATTAAATTGAATAGAAATTTGAATTAGAAGAGGTTGACTCCAATGTTGAACATAAAGATTTGCGACCATTTGATATTTGATGGCACAATTCTTGAGTGGAATCGACGAACTCGGCGCACTGTCTTGGCGGCTTTGGACAGTTTTTCAAACAACTCATCATTATGTGCAGCAGCGAAGAACTTGACAGTCGGTTGATTGATAGAACGCAAGTGTTCGACGATCAAGCGGCTAAACAGATATAATAAATTAGCTGCTATGTTTCTCAAGCTTACTGGGCAATCGATGGAGTGTCAGCGTAGCATTGCAGAATGCGGTCATGCAACGAAATCACATATCCAACAGGTTGTTCTTCTGCGTCCAAAGCAATTCGACCCGCAACCTGAATGTTAAATCAATCATGAGAGCAAAAGATCCTGTTTACACAATAACTTTCTCTCTTCGTAGCTATTAACCCGATTTGCATAGCTGATAAAGATCAAACCAGGCGCTGTTTCTTTTCAGTGAAACTGCGCCGAAATATGCGCAACCTTTTGAACCTCATTTGCATACCTGAGTGATCTCTAATTTAGCGATTATATGCAATGGGGGTAAAGTTAACGACGCAGAAATTGATCCGTTCTTATTGATAAATCGCTAAGACCTACTCCTTGAATGCCGAAAAGATATTCCAAAAAGGTTTGTCGGTCCATAACGCTGAGTGTTTGATCGTAATCGAAGAAAGTAGACGAGTTTTTGGGCCCCAGAGGTTGGAAAGTCAACTCAGTTTGTTCATTTGTGAAGTCGTTGAGGATGGAAGTGAGTTTTTCACTGAAACAACAAAAGCATTTTATTCGAACCACTTGCAACAAAGGTTACCTGCAATCTCAAACTCGGCAAAGCGATGCTTGTCGCCAACAACGAATCCAGAAAAATCACACCACAATTCATCGGAGTGTTCAGGCATGCTAAACACAAAGTTGCATTGTTTAAGTGTTTTTAAATACTTACTTTGCGTTCAAGTCATACAAGTCGACAGTAACGTTGCGCTTCATGTCGTAGTTCTTCTCGCCAACTGTACGTCTGATCAACTCATCTACGACGCACTGATGAAGAGGACGACCAGCAGGCTCTCCGAATGCACGATAATATTGAGGAAAACTTCCCAAATTTGGCAACTCATTTAAAACGCTTTTGACCTAAAGATGAATTGCAATAGTGAATACAGTTTTATTTGTTTGATTACTTTGAAGACAGCATGTTGATCGGCAAACTCTTCGCTAACTCCCAACTGTTGAGCCTTAACTTTGGCTGACTCCAGGTTCACAAAAACGTTGTCGTAACGGTTAGATGCAGAAACAACAGAGCAGTAACCCTGAAACAAAGCATAAGTGCAAATCACTAAAATGAGTGCAACCTGGCTTGGAGTGCACATGTTGAAGAGGCCAAAAGCAACTGGGATTGCACCAGCTGGATCATCTTCAACTACAGTCAACGAGTTCAAGCCTTCGACGTCCAGAATAGACGGGTTGTTGTTCAGGGGCAAGAGATTGCCGCACAAAGCTTCGTTGGCTTTCGTGTTCTCGACCAATTTGAACAATTCCGTGGTGGCCAACATTCTTCGCCGAAAGTCAGAGGTGGAGAGTCAGTAGAAGCTAGGAATTGTGTGAATACTGGTGTGACGTGACTACCTATTTATTGGCAGCAAATTCTCCATACAATGGTTCAGCAACGACTCCTCCTTCTGAGTCGGTCGACGTGTTTCAGCGCAAACGTTTTGCTTGCCTCGGTTACCTAATGCCGGAGCAGACGGCCCCTTGTGTCTTTTGGGTCGTAGATTCTAATCAGCACAGGTAATGTCACTCTGTTATGCATTATTTCAGTGGTGGCTTTGTCACGCCAATTGGGAAACTTTCGTTTGTGTGCGCAACCTCTGCGACTTATCTTCTTCACGGGTCATTTGTTTGTGGACTTTGGAGTCGTTCAACTGTGATGAAAAAGTGAAACTCGCCAGAACGCCGATTTGCATATTGCTGGATATCAGAGAAGTTGCTCGAAAGTATAAGCAAAACAGTTTATTTACAAAACAAACAACCTACATGTACAACCAAAACGAATAAAATGCAACAAATCAATGACTAAATTAAAAAGACCCTATGATAACCGTCTATATTTAACACCTAGTCGAATGAGTTACGAGAATCCTCACACATTTGACCCTATAGTGCGCGATGGAGATCCTAGTTGGTTGTTGAACGAAAACGAAATAATACCGAATGATACTGATTGGATAAGAAGCAGAGTACATAAAAGAGTTAGATTTGTGGTGAGAATGATAGTGCGTAACAAATATTCAAATAAAGAATGCCCGTATCGTGTGACGATTAAAAGTAAGAATGCTGTTTCAGCCAATTTTCGATCTCTGGACTAGAATGTACAAAGTCATAATTCCAGAACTTGTATTCCTTGTTTTTGGTCAACTCGGTGAACGTCATGGTCAGACCCCTGAAAATTGACAGGTTAGTTTCTGGATGCTTTTCGGCTAACAAACCATGGATGAGGCTTCTTGACAATCAAGCGTTCCAACAAAATTCTGAAAGATCAAGCAATTAGATATGCAATTAAAAGCACGGGCTTACCTTGTAATTTGCTCTCGGACAGTGTTGTTGTGTGCTTGCAAGAAGAGGTAGAGCAAAATGTTTGAGAAGTAGTTGGTGTGCGAGTTCGGGAAACGCAACTGGTTGGTAATTGCGTTGAAAAGCAAGTAGCGACCCTGAGTGCACAGCGAAACTGACAGATTCTGGAAAACGTCCATGAATGCGGTGTTTGCAACGGTGCTGGCGCAAATGCGCATGTTCTTCTCGTGGATCGAATCAATTGCTTTAACTCCGACACACTAAACAACTTAGATTATTCAAAACCTTCAACGATCAAAACTTACAATGACAATTGCATTCATTGTTGTGATGTTGTACTTGCAGCCCGGAGACGGCTTGTTCCTAAAGCAATGTTTAAAATGGGTTCGCGATTTAAATATTTACATCAAAATGGAAGGCAACTCGGCGAGGAAGTCGACTGCAGTTCGATGACGCAAGTAGTTGTCTAAGCGGCTCAGAATTTCTGGTTGCAACAAATTCGACATTTCGTGGTGCAATTTGGGATTCTCGTTCATAATCGGCAAGTTCTCAAGCTGGAATGCAAAGTTAGTATAATAAATGGGACTAAAATGCGTACCATTTCTTTTCCTTGAGAGAACATGTCATGTGGGCCAATTTCGCGCGGACAAGCACATAAGATCAAGTTTCTCAACTGAATGCAATTCGGCTGAATAACGTCACAAAGCACATAATGAAACTCTGACAACACTTCCGGAAAGTCGTGAAGAATAACGAGCACAATTCTCAAAGTGCCTTTGTAGATAGTCATCACTTGGTTGTTGATCTGAACTGTACGAAGGAAAGGTCCGATGTAACGCAGGTGCAAGATAAGCATTTGAATGTATTGAAGTCGTGAGGATTTCAAGTCGGTGTGTCCGCGGAAGAAGCGTGCCAAGAAGTTGCGATTTCCGAGGATTTCCAACCAATGGAAGAGGAATCCTGGCAAGCGACGTGGCTGAATTTCAATCATCGTGTTTCTAGAATATATTTAATCAGTCACTTATTGTTGTCTCAAAACCTCACCCAAAGCATTCCAAAATTTCTGCAGCAATCGGATCCAAAGCTGGATCTTCGCCAGTCAATCCGTCGAACAAATTGAGGAAAATGCGCATAAATGGAAGGCCATTGAAATCTTCGCGATGTTGTTCGTGGTCAGTTATCAAAGCTTGAGTCATGATGTTGAGAATCTTTTTGAGCAGGTTCAATTTGACCAAGTGATTCTGATCGTCGCTGTGCTTTACCATCAGGCGGCACAACTTCACAAACGAATCCAATGTGAAAAAGCAGCGTTGTTTGCGTGCTTGGAAACTTGTGTTTTCGTTGCTTTCGTTTCTCAACAAACGGTACGCTACGTCGAAGCAAATGTCCGTGCAAGTTTTGAAGAACTTGGTGATTGTGTCGTCAGTGCTCAACAAACCTAACTTCTGCATGAAAGAAATGACTTGAGCAAAAGAAGACTGTAAATCTCGGTTTGCAGCTTGCGAGTGGCACATGTTGATCCATTCGCGGAGAATCGACCTAAAGGTGTACACAGTTGTTATTTAAAATCAAATGCTCAAAACGTACTCGACTTTGCTTTGGAAGTCATCTGTTGTGCGTGTGTTGTTGTCCAGCGGATTCAAGTAAGTTTGAGAAATGTTGTCTCCAATTTGCAAAGGAACTGAAAATTGTGTTGTTTAAAGAAGCAATTCAAATGATTATTACTTTTCGCTGTTCAATCTATTCTGCGGCGCTTGCATTCGTGGCAACAAGTCAAAGTTGGTGGTTGAAGATGCGCGTTCAGTGTTGAATGCAGCATTCACACGACGCATGGATTCGGAAATCTCGTCTGAGATGTTGTCAGGACTTGGAGTCGATTTGGAGAATTCATCGTAGACACGGAATGCTTCTTCGTTGATTATATTGCTTGAGATCTTCAAAGCGTCCGGCAATTTTGCATTCAAACTGATCAGCGACGGGTCTGGCTTAAATTGGCGACCTTCGGCTTGGCATTGTGTGCGAATAACATAGTCGTTTTCCATAGCGGCGTCGATGCTGCTGATTGCTTTGTCACTAGCATGTTTCACAATGTAGTTGACGGCTTGGTCGATGCTCATTTCGGCCAACTGCGCAACAGTCTCTTCCAACTGCTTTGGAATCTCGCCTTGACCGAAGTTCATCTGATTGGAAAGCGCTTGCTTCAAGTAGACTTGAATTGACTGGAGCAACGGCTCTCTGCATGTAATTGCAGCCATTCCAGCAGTCATAGCGCGCATCATTTGATGTGTTGCTCGACGAAGTTGCTTCTCGTCCGACGTGACTGCAAAGTCCTTCTTGCACAAACACTCCGTGGCCGGAATTGACACGTTGATAGCACGGTTGGTGATGCCTTCTAAACAAATCAATATGAGTAAGTTGAAAACAAGTTTAACTGCATACCAAGTAAGTCTTTGATGGCATTTCGTTGGGCAAGTTGCAAGATAACTTTGATGTTCGGATTGTTTGCGATCTCCATGGCGGCACTTGACGGAACCGTGTTTTCATTCTGAGTGGCCGTATCATTCGAATTGACCGAATTCGAGTCCAAAGGATTGTATTGACTGTGGTTTTGCATGAAGCTCGGCAACTGTTGACTTTGCTTTTGCTGAGCAGCGGCAATTGCTTGTTGGATAAACTGCTGTTGGACATCGGGTGTTTGACCGGAGAAAGCATTCGAACCTCCAACGCCTGTTTCGCTTCTCTTGATGAACTGCTGAATGATGCGCTGAGGATCTTCATTGTTGTAAGCTGCTGGAATACCGGTGTTTTGCTGCGCTGGCGATGCACTTTCCAAACGACCAGGTGTGCCTTTCGGTTGGTATAGCGATGGCTAAAAATAGACGGAATTAAGGGAAATGCCAGATTTACGTACCAAGCGACTGGAGTCTTTGAGAACAGATCCAATTTCAATGTCACGCAACTCAATTTGTAGTTCTTTGCACAACACCTCAATCTCAAACTTTAAGTTCAACTGCAAATCTGGCTCGTTGTGGATTTCCGCCAAAACTTTGAGGATTGCGTACACCCACGTAGATCTAGAAAGTTAGAATCGTTTAAGTGACTTGACAGAAAGGACCAACCTTGGTGGAAAGATCAAACTCTGTTTGGTTGCAAGCAAAACTTTGGTGACAAAGGGAACCACGTAGAGAAGATCATGTTGTCCGCGGAAGAATGCATCCAACAAAATGCCTTTGAGGTTCAGGTCATCGTAGAGAATCGGTTCGTTGCGTGCGATTGTAATTGACCCAAGCCAAAAACCGAGGTTTTTGAGCAGTTGTCGATTGCCAAAGCTTGAGACATCCTGTCTTTTGTCTCCACGTAACAAAGTGTTGATGTTTCTGTATGTCTCCCGCAAAATCTGTTTGTTCAAGTTTTCGTCGGCTAGAAACATGGATTTGAATGAGTAAAGCTTTCAACACTTACCAAGCGCGATGAAGAAATTGTTGTAGAGGTTTTGTAAGTTGCTCTCGATCGTAATTCGACTGATAACAAAGTACTGAGAAAGCCATGCAATGAAGTTCTCGTCCTGCGGCTTCATTAACTCTTTCATTTCTTCCACCTGAATTGAATTTGTTAAATGCCAACTTTCTTGCTGCAAACCTTTTTGTGAAGATTCATTTGGCTGAGGTTGTTGATAAGGAATTTGATGCTGTCGACGGTTTTCTCATCAGGCGGTAATATAGTGCAGCCTTCTCGTTTAGCAGCATTCATTAGAATTTCGGAGCTCGGAACTGTCATCATCGAAGAACCCTGAAGTCGGTAAATCAATTAAAGGTTACATGTTAAAGCCGTACCGCCAGTCCTCTCGCCGCAAACCGCATTCCAGATGAGGGTTGCATGAACTGGGGTGTATTTCGTTGATTGTCGCCCAAGATGCCCGACTGTTCCATGCTCATTGCTGAATGAAAAGGTGGCAGATTGCCTTGTGCTCCGCAAGTGATGTAGTCTCTCAACTCCTCGCCCAGCCAATTAAAGCATTCCAGGTTTGCGACCATCTGGCAGATCTTTGTATATTTGTAGAGACAGGCACGGCATTCGTTGAGCGCTACCATTCCAAAGGTGTTGAGCAAGGAACTGCGTGGCGCTTGTAGTGCCTCCACGATTCTTCTAATGGCTGTCGCGAATTTCATGTTCCTGAAATTGACGAAATAGTCACGGAACTGAATTCTCGAAGCTTACACAACAATGCCTTCGCGGATAATGCCGCCATACACTTTGGCCGTTGTCCGAAGTTCTTTTTCCGGATACCTAAACATTGGAGTGCTTGTTGAAAGCGACTTGACTGAACTTACTCAGCGAAGAACTTGAACTCATCGAAGAGATTCTTCAGCAAACAAGAAAGCAGTTCTTTGTCAGTCGGCGTTGCTGATGTTGAAAGAGTTTTCATCTTCCAGAGGAAGTCTTGCACTGATAGAGGGTTTTGGTAGTCATAGATCTAAAGCGGAAAACAATAATTAAAGTGACGTAAACAACAACCTTTTGGAAGTACGAGTTGGCCTGTTGTTGCGTGACTTCCGAAAAGACGGCGCTGCTCAAGTCATCTGTAATTGTTTAAGCCATTTAGTTGGGATAATTAAAACAAAGTTCATACCGTCGGCCGAGAAGGGCCCGCTCAGGGCGGACATGTTGATCGCATTCGGCATAAGTACATTTTCTCGACCCAGAGGACGAAAGTCCATTGGGGAGCTCTCACTTAATCTCGATGCTGGGATATTCGCTGAAAAGCATCAATTAATAGGGAGAAGAAATCACGTGTATGGGCGAGCTGAATAAATTTAGCAAGCAAAACTAACATTTAAACTGTTGGGAAATGAAAGGAGTGGCCGCTAAAACGGTGGGAATAAATGAAATGCTTGCTGAGACACGCTAAATCAGCGATCTACGCGCCAGAATAATCACAAGGCGAAATCGGAATTTTTAATTTGTCGAGTGGTCCAACTCCTGTAAACAGTGTTCAGACACGTAGATCGCCGTTGAATTTCGAAAAATCAAAGCGAAGCAACGGAGTCGGCTGAAAATCGAACACGCACACATATACCTGATGTTGCCGAGCGGCGCGACCAGCGCCTAAGCGGACCTACAAAAAGCCAGACACCATGCACAACAGAGTCACTCTGCTCTCTAACCGCCAAAAAGAGGCTTTTTTGTAGACTTGGCAGTGTGCGCACAGCCCCTCTCGTTTTGGTCGTTTCTCCTTCGCCACGATAAGCAAAAAAGGCTTTCTTTGTAGCGAGGGCAACCGAACAGGTGAGATGCCAATTTAGTTGTTTTTTGAGCTGTTTATCAGTAGATACGCCTCGCAATACTTAAATGCTGCCGCTCTACGGGAACTGCGTACAGGGGAATAATTAACGCCAGAGGCAACCGAACATGGTGGGAGTTTGGCAACGGGTCTTCGTGTTTGAATTTATACTTACATTGGCTGGGAAGCATCCAGTTAGCTCCGCTGGAAGGTCGTGGTGTTTGTCCAAACTGACTTGTTGCCGGCTGAAAACTGCGCGTTGCGAAACTTAAATTAGGAATAATTATTACCGCCGGATTTCTCATCTGCTGTATCAGCTGAGTAAGTTCGCTGGCAACAAGTGGCATGTAAGAAGCACGAACTTGAAGGGCTGTAAACACCGTCTGCATAATCTCAACCGGTAATGACGTATTCTTTGAGGTCATCCGCCATTTAAGGTACTGACACAGATGTTTTGCGAACGGCTCGCCAATTTCATTCAATTTGTCGTCAAGAAACTTGTCCAACTTAAGAAAATCTCTTCTTGCAGCTAAACACGCCAAATCAATTGCAAACCGATATTGAGGTAGATTGAATAGTTCGCCTAAAAGTTATTCAAATCATAAAAGTTATTCAATGTTGTAAAACATACCCAACCCGTTTGGCTTCAGTTCATGAGCAACTTCCAAAATGCGAGTTAACCGATTTTGATCATCCGAACTTGTGTAATAGTCGCAGAAGCAGTTTAGCACTAACGTTCTAATGGCCTCCGTGTTGGTGTCACTATTCCAAACAAAATTCAAAACGGGAACTGCATTCGCGTGGTTTGCAATTAACTGCACAACAACTTGTTTTAATATGTAGAGTCGGAATTGAGTTAACGGAGATGTTAATTGCACAATGACCAAACCAAACACATCTGGACATTTGTTGATGGGTCCAAGTCCTCGAAACAGTTGGAAAATCATTTGTGAAAACCCGGTGTTCTCTCCCAAACGAAACAGAACGTCGACTAGTTCCAAACAACGCCAAATCATCAACGAACGATCCGAATCGTCCGGCATAATCTTCAAGCATTGAATGTTTGCAAGTGTATGCGGATAGTCAAAGATGTTGAAGACTAACGGATGAGTTGCAATTTGAACAAGCCACGAAAGCTGAAAAACGACGTCAATGTTTAATTTACAAGTTAAACGTTATTACTTGTCCGTTTTTGTTGTTTGCCCACGGAGTATAGAGCTTTTCAATTGGAAACTGCTTGTCGAGAGTAAAGATGTCGGTCAAGAACTGAAGAGCGTGCAGAGTTCTCACATTAAAGTACTGATGTCCGTCAAAACATCCAACTACTTCACCCCAGTTGATATTTGGCGCCTAAACAAGACAAATAAGCACACTTGAATAAAGTTTGAATGGATTTGAATTACCAGTCTTTTAATAGCAGCTCCCAACACTTTTCCATTCCACGAAAGCGGTCCTGTATCTATTAAAGCGCCAGCAGTTGACTCGTTAGCCGATACATTGAGCATGGATGTGATGAGTGTGGAGACATTTGAGGCCGAGAAATCTTTGCCAAGCAATGCTTCCAGCCCAACAACGCAAACTTCAACATTCTCGGTGCTGAGTCGATCATTTAGCGCCTAAATGACCGGCATAAACAAATAAGTACGTAACTATCAAAAGGCACCTGAAGCGGATTAGAGATCACTTGAAAATTTGGAGTGTTCATCACGTTTGCAACTGCATTCAGATCAGTTGAGGTGAGCGACGGCTCAACACCAGCCGTTTGATTGACTTGTAGATGTGTCGCGTTCTCAACACCTTCTTCGGATTCCGGTCGGTTGAATGAGTAGGCTACGCTACTGTTTTCCAAATGATCTGCTTCAGCTGGCGCGGCAGTACCCGATTCTTCAAAAAAGGTGTTTGCTTCGGAGTAACTGTCGTTTCGTTCTTCTGACCCGTCTTGCCGATGTTGTTCTTCGCTGGCTGATGGAGTGTCTTCTGGAAACAACGAACTATTAATAACAGGTCAACATCCTGGCGCTGCAATCAAACAAACGGACCGCACATCAACACGATTGACAGTTAAAGCGGATTCTTCAAATAAATCACAAACAACGTGAATCTTTTTGGCAGTTAAGTTTGTTGTGAAAGTAAATTCGCTGTCAACAAAAAAGGTCTTATGCAAAATTAGTTAAAGCCGAAAAACAAACAACCTAACAAACGCCGAATATCCGCATTGCTCGATTATACACTGTTAGGCGCGTGTTGCGAACAGAATTGCACTGCTTTTTTGCGCGTTTGCAGGGCGCAGTCATCAGTTTCGAACGACTGCCATTTGTTATGGCAATCGAGATCCACTATTTGAGCAGCTTGATAGGTGCGGATTTTAGACTACTCCCAGTTTATTTCGGTAATCGATAAACGGCCCAGTTTGGAATAATACAAATTGTCCCGACGACAAATATTCCGCGTTTTTTGGGAAAACTCTCGACTCTTTAAACTGCAAACCAATATACAAATCCAACGACAACAAACAGTTGATGCGAGGAGGCCGATCAACTAACTCAAACACATTAATGCAAAACCCAAAGCCCGAATAACTGGAAGCGCCTTCCGTGTCGGTTTGAAGACATGCAAAAGAGGGGATCAGAATTTGCTGTTATAATCCAGTGAGCACAAGCACATCCGCAACGAGATCACTCCTGGCTGGCTAGCGTTGAGGGAAGCGCTCTTAAAATATCACGCGCAGACATTTTCTCCCTCTCTATTGGAATAACCAGGCAGACAATAGACGCGGAGCATTCATTCTCTCACAAACAGAACAATGAGCAAACGCAACGCTTCTGAATTTCTCCAGCCAATTTCCATAAATTAAACGTAATCCCAACCGCCCGACAATCAAGGTTAATCAAACTTTATTCGCACATTAAGATCACACGGATATAATTAGAATAACTGCAGAGAACAGCAGAAAAGACTTGGACGTTTGTTAACAAACAATAAGATCCACGGCAAGCAGTGATTACCTTTATTGCGCGACTCGCTATCATCCATTGCTTATCATGGCTTAAACACATAATAAAGAGTATGCTTTGTAGATTAAGGATTGAGATAGAGAAAGGAACTTAAACCTTCATGTTAAAAGAGTTTGAATTCGACCGCATATTTATTGTTGCATATTTTACAAGGGTAGGAATAAGTGTATGATGTGACAAAGCAAATATTTAGAATGCCCGCTCTTAACAGATCGCCTGTGCTCGTCCCCATAGAACCTAAACAAACGCTTTAAAATCTGTGGGAACGTCTAGAACTTACGTCGACGACTTCGTTCATTGCGTGGATAGTTTGCACGCTCAGTTCGTAGGTCTTGTCTTCTGGAGCTTCGTCGAAAACAACCAGCATTCCGTCGCCTTGATGCAAGCTGCCGCTGAACTTCTTGTCCAAAATCATTTGAGCCAATTTCTTTTCGACTTTGTCGACTGGGAGTCCAATTGTGGAAGCAATGTGTGAAATCTGGACAAATGAGTAAGGCTCGATGAGACGGCACAATTCCTTTTCCATCATCGTATCGCTGAGAGTCGAAAAGTGCTTGCGAACGACTGGATCGCATTGCAATTCTTGTCGATAGTGCCCAAAAGCCTAAACACAAATTAGAGTTAGTTAGTCAAACGAATACAAACAACGAACCTCGTTGAACTCTTTCAATGAACGGTTCTTTGCAGCAGCACCGATGGCCAACATAGCTGAAACCTCGTCGCCGTGGTACTTCATTGCGTTTTTGTGAGCAATAATTTGGTTGATTTCATCTGGAGCGTCCAACATCACTTTGCACAAAAGCATGTACTTCAAGGCCAAAGTAGCGTCAGTTGATCGACTAACCATGTCAAAGCCTTCGAATGCTTCGTAGAAATAGGAAAATGCGGTCTGGAAGTCACGTTCGTCAGCTGCATGGAGAATTCCGGATTGCATGTCCAGCTAAAAGCAGGCAAATTTAAAATAGTAACATAGGCCATAAAAACTTACCCCTGCTTGCATTGCTGGTGCGACGTAAGTCGAGTTTGCAATGGTCCGAGCCGAAGTCAAAGAAGCTCGAGCTTTTGCTAAGCTCGACAGGAAGTAGCAAGCCTTCGATTCTTCCAATTGCACTTCCAACAACAAGTCTTTGTCGTCAACTTTCTTCAACTCGCGAATCAATTCAGCAGCTGAAGATAACAAAAGTAACAACTTCCATTTAATATTAAAACATACCACGTTGGAGAGCCTTTGGATACCGGCCCAAATCGTTGAGCAAACGAATCAAACGAGCTTGCAAGGCCTGGCGCAAAAAGTTGTGGTTTTGATTGGTGGCCCACTAAATTGGATGTATTAAACAACTGCAGACAAATATTACTCACCTGAATTGATTCTTCAACAAGGAGCGACCTGAATTGACAATTTAAAGTGTGTTTGGTATTAGAATTGTTACTTTGATGTCTCCGTCTTGGTCGATCTTCAAGCACAAGTCCACCAAATCTCTGACCATGCGAGCAGCCTTCGCTTTGCCCAAAGTGACCAAAAATGGACGAGTGATTTCGATCATCTTGGAGAGGTCGTTTGTGCGCTTGTTGCGTGACAAGATGTTGCCCAACTCGATGATCGAGTCCTCACGCTTCTTCAAGTCTTCGCCATTTTCCAATGGGCTTTCAACTAAAATCAATAATCAGTTTGGGTGTGCGAGTACTGTTGAAAGTCGTGCTGCCAAGTTTTGTGTTTAAACGTACCAAACTTGAACAACTGCTTGATTGTTTGATCCTCGTTACCGTGCGAGTGAGTCGACATGCGTTCAAAATCAGTTCCGCCTGACATTTTCAAATTTAATCTGAAATTTAGACCAGTTAATTGAGAGCCGCAAACACGTGCCAAGAATCACTAATCACGCAAACAATTAAGCGGGCTCTCACGGATCGAAAATCCGTGATGTTCTCACAAAAAACGTAGTTACGCAACACACACAATGTGAGCAAATCCCAAAAGCAAATCCGTGAAGTAAACAGGCTGTCACCATTAAGGCGAATGAAAGCAGCGGCAGACGAAAAAACGCTGACATTGCTCCTTTTTTCGCATACATTGTGGCGCAGATCGCACGAAAGCTATGAGGCAAGCTTCAAGAAAAAGTTGTCTATTGATTTGCACGGCGATTTGATTGTTTCTATCAACGGTGTAAGGTTGAGTTTGCGCGCTTTTACTCTCATAAGTTAGTCAAACTTTGATTGAATCGTTTTTATTCTTTTAAGCTTAGCAATTGCGAGTTTTCGAGTGTATTCGATTTTATTTGTTCGATTTGAGTGATCAACAAGTGTTTATTTAGGCGTTTAAAATGGACCCGTTTGGAGCATCTCCGGCACAGCCGGGTTCAGTTATCAACTCGATATTTGGCGGGCAAACACCAGCTTCGAATGTGAATATACTGCACAACTCCAATTTAAATGGCCCCAACTCGGCGTTTAATCCACAATCAATTCACGGCATAGGAAACTCGAATCTAAACATGTTTGCGCCCGGCTCTTTAACCAATCCAGGGTCTGTGTTTTCTGGAATTCCCGCATCGTTTATGCAAATTGGAGGGCCAGGTTCTGTGCTAAACAATCAGATTAATTCAATTGGTAATGGACCAGGTAACATCTAATCTGGCAGAAGCACTAATTGTTGCTTTCGTTTAGGCTCAATTTTTAACAGTAACAATGGCCCTGGATCTATCACGAACGTTTATATTGACAGAGAACCACCAAGTGTTATTAATTTGAACGGAATACCTGGAGCAAACTATAATCCTGGGTCAGTCACTAACAACTTGGCTGTACCGATGACTCCACTAGCAGGCGCAGATATACCGTCAGCCCGCGAAATGCCTGCATCAAATATTCCTGCATTAATGCCGGCAACGCCCATGTCTACGGCCATTATTGATGTTCCGTCCCCAACGCTACAAAATATTGTATCAACAGTCAATCTAGGTACAGCTTTCTTCTGCGCCCTCTTTTAACGTTTATGTTGTTTAGGAGTACAATTAGATTTGAAGAAAATTGCCTTGCACGCCCGAAATGCCGAATACAATCCGAAACGTTTCGCTGCAGTTATCATGAGAATTAGAGAGCCGAGAACTACGGCGCTTATTTTCTCTTCCGGCAAGATGGTCTGCACTGGAGCGAAGTCCGAGCAAGCAAGCAGGTACTTTTATAATTAAAAACAACGTTTACTGTGTCTCTTTAAAGATTGGCTGCACGAAAGTATGCTCGGATTATTCAAAAGCTAGGTTTCGATGCAAAGTTCACCGAATTCAAAGTACAGAACATGGTAAGTGAAGCAAAGCCGTTAAACTTACATCGACTTTTCATTTAGGTTGGATCTTGCGACGTCAAATTTCCCATTCAATTGGAAGGTCTTTGCTTAATGCACGCTCAGTTCAGCACTTACGAGCCAGAACTGTTTCCTGGTAAGTTTTAATTGAACATTCCAAGTGCCAACTATTTAAATCACATGTTTAGGTCTGATTTATCGCATGGTCAAGCCTCGTGTTGTCTTGCTGATATTCGTCAGCGGAAAAGTTGTGATCACCGGAGCCAAGTTCAAGAAAGACATTGACCAAGCGTTCAATCAAATATACCCGATTTTGAAGTGTTTTAAAAAATAAGTCTATACACTCAACAGCATATAAAAGCTAACATAGTTTTTGCGTAGTGTCACTTCCTTGTTGTGCCTAGATCGTTAAAGAAATTCCGGTGTAAATGCCTTGATTTTGTTGACTCCTTTACTGATTTCTATCATTTGTTGTGTTTTTGTTGAGCAGCTCTCGCAATTTGAAAATATCATTTGTTAGTAAAGATAGTAGTAGACCGTTTAGATTCTCACTTTAAACGCCCTTAATTTAAATGTGATATTTGTACGTTACAAAGGAATGAATAAATCTATCTTCAAGTCAAACGTTGTCACAATTCAATTTATTCACTAGAAACATTGGTTTTGTGGATTGATAGTTGTTTCATTAGTTTTGTAGATGTTCAAGGCACACAAACGGTTGACACGGTTACTAAACAACTTAGTTTAAAAAGAGTTTGGAATAGATGTTTTAAAACTCACAAGAAGGTCGGCCAAAAGCAAAAAACGACAAGCGACAACAAAAACAGAAGTTGAAAAACGACGAGAATAATCAACATCCAATAAATAACTGAATTTTGAGCTTCCAGCTCGGCAATTTGAATGTGCATGATATCAATCTTCTCCTGAACACAAAAATTAAAATATGTATGTAAAGGCGACTTACATCTGTAGTGTTGCTTTGACGGACTGTTATTTGTTTGGTTGCTTCTTCCTAAATTGCTAAACATTAAAGACTGATACAATAACTATGTACAGATTTAAAACGTACACTTGTGATGTAGGCAAAATCCTTCTCCGGTTTGGTAGTAGTTGGCAGTTCAGTTTTGGTCTTAAACTGTTCATTCAAGTGATCCAAGGCGCGTTCAAACTCTTCAACTGTTGGAATAATTAAATCATCCTAAACATTTAAGTTAGCAATTGAGTTAAATGCATTAAAGTAGAAACCATTGTATGGCAAGAACGCTCGTCACTTCCATCCGAGCAGTTAGGCTCACCATTGCACTTGACAGATTCTGGCAAACATCCGCCACTTCGGCACAGAAACTCGTCGTCAAAGCACGAGTGCATGTAGTGGCAATTAAATTCATCCAATCCATTGGCGCACTCTTTGATATTGTCGCAGTGCCATGACAGAGGAATCATTGTGCCATCACCGCATGCAAAAAACTCACCCGGATAAGCAATTACCAAACAGACAAAAGCACTCAGTACAATAAGTTGTCTGATCAACTTCATTTTACATTCGAAGCTCACAAACAAAGAACTGAATGCTAAACACAATTAAAGGATATTTTTATCGCATTGACTTGTTGGTTGCTTTACACTGTACGCATTAATTGATTTATCCGCTGCCAAGTTCGATTTTCTACAAAGAAGACCTGTTGATTCATGCCTCTGAACGCATAAATAATCCCACACAACTTCCACACACTTTCGAATTCAATTAAAAGCAAGAAAGTTTATTGAGCTCATTATTTGTTTGGAATAGGACAACAAGGCACATTGAAATTCTCAAAAGCACGTAATAAACATTTTAAGGCACTTAAGTACAAATACAACGTGTTTAGCAATTGCGTACAGCCTATTGGGAATAAACTCGTTAAGTTAGAAGTTTAAGTATACTTTGATAAGCTACCGACGATTAACTAGCGCTACGGAAATGTCTAACAAATATGAATAGAAATTTGTCGTTTGGAAACAATTATGCAGTAAGAAATTAGAGTAGAAGACAACCTTCGTAAAGTTCAAAATTAAGCCATGTTGAATGCGTTTGCACGCTGTTTTGGAGTCCCGGCTCCTGACTAAAATTAATTAAATTATTTGACGATATTGAAAAGTTACACTTACCCGTCGTAGCACTGAGTTCTTATCAAAAAGTCCATATTGAATGTTGCTTGCATGAATTCTGTCACTTTCGGTCTCCAAATCTTGCTTCTTCAAGTTTTCAAGCTCTTGCCGAAAATGCAGTAAACTTTCGCGCAGTTCTTTGTTTCGCTCGTTGTTCTCAGTTCTAAACACATGTTTAGAATGTTTACAAACAAGAAAACGTTACCTTGCTTTTTCTAACTCATCACAAATAGTTTGAAGTTCGGCGTCAAAGTATTGACTGCTGAAGTTGACCGCATGTTTAAAATCCGAGTCAAGATCTTCGTTTTTCTGTTCAATCTCGTAAAGCTTCAAGTTTGGTGGATTTAGCGGCTCTTCCGATAGCTTTCCTTTGTGTTCGTACTTATTGATGGACTCGGTTAAAATTGTAGGCATTGAAACGGCATTGTTGTTGATCAAAGAGCTGGTCTCTTTTGTCAGAATTATTTCACCGTCTTGAGAATTTGCAGCCGATGTTGGAGTTTCATGCACATAGTTGTTTACTTCGGGACTCATCCGAATAACCGAATTTGAATGCTTCATCGGATTGCTCAAGTTAGTTTGATCGCTCGAGTAGGCCATTCCGTACTAAAAGTATGCTTGAAATATTGACACTTATGTTATAACAATTACTTGTAACGGCGGATAGTTTCTTTGTGCGTCCACTTCGTTTATTCGATTCGAATATGCTTGCTTCTCTTGTTGCTCCAGCTTTTCAACGGCCAACCTTTGAGACTCATTCGAGTTTTGAAGAAGCTCCTGAACTTGCAAAATTCTTGAGTAAATAATGAATCTTTAATACCTGCATCGCAGCCAGCTGCTCACTCAAATAAACGATTTCGCCCTTGTACTTGTCACGTTCTCCTTCCGCCTGAATTCTCGCTTCTCGTTCTCTGTTAAATTTCAGCTGTTCGTCCTAAAACAAAGTATTTTTACACCAGTTTGGCAACAAAACTACTTACCACTCTTTTCTGTCGTTGCTCTTTAGCCTGAATTTTCATCTGTTGAACTTCTAGAGGATCTGGTTGTCTTCTTCTCAAATACAGATTGTGGGTCCCAATGCATAGATCAAGAATTGACATATTGATTGAGGTCTCCTGTGCGCGGAACTTTATTTTGCTTTTATCAACGATGCAAATCGTGAACTAAAATAACTAATTGTAAAAGGGAAAATAGAAAAAGTGTTACCTGCTTGTTCTTGAAGTAAATGTTCTTGATTTCTGACCACGGAAAAAACGGTCTGGGAGCCATCCGGTTGTTAGTTTCATAAATTCCAATTCCTTGAGCAGATACACCCAACAACAAGTTCGTGTCCTTTTGATTGTAAATGGGATAATATTGAATACCGAACATTTCCAGATCTTGAGCCACTCGTAGATATTCAATTTCTGCTTCTTCACTAAAAGTAAAAGTTGAAAACGTTAAAAATGAAAAAGATTTACGTTGAAAGTCCGTTGTTTTTCGCCCACCAACTTCGAATTCTTTCTTGCCACATCTCAGCTGATAAGTCGTAGTGATTGATTACGGAAGCAGGCAGTAGTTTCTCCAGGTTCAGTTCTATATCGTCATCTACATCCCCATAAGCGGCTTGGCATTGCTAAACATTTAGAATGACTTAAAAGATAAAACAGAAAATAACTTACATAGCTTGCAAGCAACACAGCAGCTTCGGCTTGACAATATAGTTCCATTTTGAGAATACTTTGCTTGATTTGAAGAAAAAAGTGATGGCGAGTAATGTCTTGGATCAGCTCTTCTTCTACGGATTCGGGATAGAATTTGATTAGAAAAGTAGAACTGAAGCACGCCGTTTTGATCTTTTGGAACGTCTTGCTCAGAAATCTAAAATTGCGTGAGTTGAAAAGCTCAAGTAATACTTACCAATTTCTCCATTTGCAGCCAAACAGCAATATTGGCTTTATTGACAAATTGCAGACCAAAGTACCAGATTTCACGAAGACCAATAATTCTGCAGATAGCATCAAATAGTTGACGACCTGTCCAATCTGACTAAACATACAACTTTAATTAATTAGTGCAGATGAGCAAGTATTACCTCAATATGTATCGCTTTCATTTCCGCATCTAAGGCCATGACGCTCACTGTATAGAGTTTCCGACGACGTGCAAACAGCTCCATTTTAATATTAAAGTTAACTAGTAAAGTTGAATAGTAAAGCGTGTCAGATCCAAAACTGACTTCTGTAGATGGAATAAGCCGCCCGCCAAAACGCCGGGCACATTCCTTGGTGAGTAATTGTTTGGAGGACGAGTCGAACGCGCTACCTGCTTCTCAAGACTACGCACACAGGTTCACGAGAATTAATCAACTGCCGATCAACGCCCCAATCAAATTATCCCTGTACGGGCAGATTCAAAATCCAGCGTGTTCTTGGCGCGACTTCGCCTTTAGTTTCTCTTTTTTGCACCAAACACATTTTGAGAGAGACATGGCTTCAAACTATAGAAGTTAACGATTTTTGGCGTGCTTTTCAGATGCGCGACTGCTTTTCTTGTTACATTATCACAATCCAGTTTGAACTTGTTTATTTTCAGTATGAAAAGAGGCAACACTGACAAAGTTGGAGATTTGATCATAGTAGAAGAGATAAATGCCGAGTCGGAGCCAAGAGGCGATTTTAACTTGATCCGCACTTTGAACTTAAAGTCAGAAGATGTAAGCACGTCTGCCGACAGTCCATCAACACTCGCCGAAAGTGTGGAGTCACCAGTAAGGCGAAAAAGAGGCCGCAAACCAAATCAAAAAGTCCAAAAATCGCCTGCACGGAGATCGAGACTAAATCCTGACAGAGCAGCTCGTCATCGGCAAAATGTGTCTCTGGAATATTGTAAGTTATTTTTAAACTGTACTCTAACTTAAATAACTGTGTTTTTAGGTGAAGATGAAGAAATGGCAGCCACATTAAACGCTTATAATGTTCGAAGAAAGCCTCAAAAGTAAAAAAGCGTTGAATTCAATTTTCATTCAATTAACTTTTAGAAAAGCACGTAAAAAGCGCAGCTTCCACACTCAAGTCTACAGTTTCTTGCCAAAACCAAAAGGAAGGCCGAAAAAGGATACAACAAAGCCTGTTTGTGTTGTAAAGGTGAGAAAGGTGTTTAAATGCGTACTTACAACTTGCTTTTAGCCAGTGCAACCAGCAGGAACCGATAACAAACAAAGAAATTGTAATTGGTCTGGCTGTTCGTATGTCACGAATTCTGTTCGCTCGTTGAAAACACATGTTGAACGGGAGCATCTTCATCACATGAATCAATTTGTATGTCGTTGGGATAACTGCACTCGCACGGCTCCGTTTAAAGCATTGTATATGTTGAGTTTGCATCTACGCAGTCATATGGGGGACAGACCTTTTGAATGTCGAGTAAGTGTCTCCAACTCTAAATTTTCGACATCTAAACTTTAGATTTGCGGTAAAACTTACACTCGACAGGAAAACCTTAGAACTCATACAAGGAAGCACAACAGTAAGAGTTCTGTCACTAGAGTTGAATCAATTGTTGTTTAGATGAGCGGCCATTCAGGTGTTCAGGTAAGTAGTGTTTTTAAATAGGTGTTAAGCAAGTATCACCTAAACGCACTAGAATATCAAGCTTAAAGTATTAACTGTTGTTTTCAGTCTGCCAGAAAGCGTTCATGAGCTCTTCGGACAGAGGAAAACATCAAAGCCGAACGCACACCGACGAGGTGAGGACACATGGCACGCAATTAAGATTAATTTACTCGCCGTTTAGAAAAACTACAAATGCCCAGTTAATAATTGTGTTAAAAGGTACACAGACCCGTCGTCGTTGCGGAAACACCTCAAAACAGGTTGGTAACACGTTCCAGCGCTTTTATTAGTTTTCTCATCGGCCAAATTAATGTTTGCTTTCGACATAAAAGATTCTCAGCACAAAAGACTCTTTTGAATTGACATTCTGTACTTTTAAAGCATTAAAGAAAAGCGCTGGAAACGTTTTTTAAAATCAATTAAAGTTCACGGAGAAGAATACTACATCCAAGCAAAGTTGAACAAGCAACTGAACGGTCCAGGAAACAACTATGGAACAATAAACTTGGTTCAACAACTGTCTCCGGTTGTCGACTTGTCTGACCAGCCGTCAACTTCAAGAGGAATTGGAAACTTGTAAATACGTGCTTTTCATTGTGCTCATTCCGTTTAACACACTTTAACAAATATTGCCATTATTCTTCAAATCAAACTCGATACTCATTATTCGGTTTTAACAGTTAGTTTTAACAGTTTATAAAACTTCGGACTCTTTAAGTAATTCAAGCAATACTGAGTGGACTAAAAAACGTTAACACAAAATAAAGTCTTTTGTCAAAAAAGTCAATCAAAAAGTTTCAAACACAAACAATTTTTGCTTTTATGTTAACGTTTTTTTGGCCCACTTTGTACAAAGTTGTTGAAATCTTACAACTTGCCCAATAACAAGTGTTTTTATTTGCTGTGAATCTCGCCGTTATGTATTCTCACATATGCCTTTATTGTTAAACTCACTTGCAATAAATTGACTGTTCATATGTAAGACTTTGGAGCACTTGTGGCTAGTCGGATTTGCGGGTAATACTTGCGCAACCGATTCGTCGCGTTTGTTATGATATGGGCCGAAGATAAGCACTAACTTGACACGCGCATTGTTCTTACAAGTCTGATGGATATGGAAGCAGCTGTGCTTAAATTTCAGTGGTTTCGGAGTGCCCATCCGTTTATGCAAATTTTTTGCAAACACTTGCGCGCGTTTCTCGACCAAAATAACTGTCAATAATCGTCAAACATTAATGGTTGAACTCTTGTGTTAAATTGAGTAAGCTGTTCTTCTGGATATTTTGTTAACTTGTTTTTGATACCAGCGAACTTTATTTAGAAGTTGTTTAAATGTGTTTAAATAAATAAAAAACCGAAGTGCGCGACCAACTGTTGCGATTATTTAGCGCCGAAAAAGTCAAGCATTAATTGTCCGATCCATCATTTGCCGACAAACCACTAACAAAAAATTGACACCTTGTGTCCCGAATTTGCATATTGTTGATTTGAACATTTGGTCATTTACAGTTCGAGTTTATGACTTACATTTGCAGCTGTTGAATGTGATGTTTGTGCTTTAACTCTTCGATCAAACAATTCAAACGTTGATTTAGCACAAAATGATTACAGAACAAATGAAGCAATTATAAACACTGCAAGAGCTGCAATTTCTAGAAACTAACTCAGACTCTTTACTCGTAATGAAAGCGCTGGTTAAGGTGTAAATTAGACAACCGTATTCCCCAGCGCATTAACTAGTGCTGGATTTGGATAAAAAGAGGAGTGCTGAAGTCCGGCAGCCAGTGGCTGCCCATTGGCTCTTGCGCCCGTGGTCTGTAAGTGGGCGGTCCGACGAGTTGGGAGTCGAATCGACGAGGCATTCATGAAGAAGAACTTGTGGATGGAGGATTCCCGGGAGGCCGGCGCCGACTTTGCTCCACAATTTATTCCGAGTTGCTCGACTGATTTCCCAGGAGGTGCTGGCAAAGCGTCGGCACCGTAAACATCGTCTTTGGCGGCACGTTGACCGTGAATCCCTTATGTTTTTTATGTCTAGCGCCTGTACTCTCTTCTCAATTACGTGATCCTCTCTCACTCTATCCCCAATGTGTTTGAACGTTTGACTTTCAAGTCCCAAAGTAATCCACCATCGGTGTTGCAACTCAAACCCATTTGTTTGAATCAACAAAGGATTAGCCATCAAGAATCTAATTAGCGTTTCGAATACATTCTTTGATGCAGAAGCAATTTAAACTTAAGCCGTAAAGTTGCCGCAAAACTGGTTCATAAAATGCCAATTAAACAGTAAAATTGATTGTTTGAAGAGGTCAATAACTAACTACGTGGCTGTGATTTCAATCACATTTGTTCTCGAAAGCCTCGGTGTGACAAATTTTTATAGTTTCCATTCGACAAAAAAGCTTGAAAGCCAATAGAAGAAACTGTAGGTCGATGTGCGTATAGTAGAAGACAAATGTCCCAACAAATCTGGCACTTCGGCTTCAAGACTGTTTGTGCATTTCGCGCCAAACATTTCTCCCGGGGATATAGACAACTTTCCATCCCGCATCTGATATCCCGCTATTACCTTTTGTGGAGTCTTTGATAATCAATTTATCCGACAACTATCACGCTTTTCGTTTAGCTGCTTCGTTGAATAAAATTGCTGACTTTAGAAGCCTATAAACAAACTTGGAAGCTTCAAAATGTATCCCGTCATGTTCAACTTTCAAGATCCAACGATTCTGCGCTCAGTCAAGGAAGAGAGTTTGCTACGCGCCAATTGGGCATCGCCCGTGATTGATACGTCACCTAACAGGTAACTTTATTTAACTCGTAGAAGAGTGTACAAAGTAAATGTAAAAGTCAAACGAGAGCGCAAAAGAGGAAGCTCACCGCGTTAATCACCAAATTTGTGTCGAACTAATGAAACGCATCTCGAGCAACAAACAGCAGTCACCGCCGGAATCCATTCGACAGACCGAATGGCCGAACAGTGCATGGATTACGGGCTATGCCAGAAAACACAGGGGACAGCACCGATCCAATCATGCTCCCCAAAAGGGATCTTGGGAGTTTGAGGCAAACGATCTTGCTCCCTGAGCATCGGTGGCCATTAAATAGCCAACTTAAACGCTGTTCCATTTTTGCCGACCCAAATTAGTCCAGTTGACAGCGCTCATCCAATTCCACTTTTTGTCGTTTAATTAAGCTCACTTGGCAGTTAAATTCAAATTTCCAAACAACATGTGTGAAACAACTGTTGTTGAGGAATCTAATGAACTGCTGTGGCTTATTTGCGCGCACTGTCACGCAATCACTTCTTTTTGTGTCCTTGACGATGCGCACCGACGATTAAGATCTAGAGGCGTTTTTCCAATCCTCGAGTTCACAAATGTGGCCATGTGTTTTTAAATCAACTTTGCATGCTAACTTTTTGAATTTAGTGCTCAGCTGGCTAGGGCAAACTTCGAACATCCACCGCCAAGCAACTTACGCAAGAGCAACTTCTTTCACTTCACCGTAAACCTCTATGACAGATCAAATCAGCCCATTGAAATCGAGCAGTCTCACTTTGCCGGGTTTGTTGAAAACGAGGTAGCCGAATGTTCTTAAAGTGCTTTTATTCAAAAATGCATTTTAGAAAGAAGTTGACGCCGAAAACACAAGAAATGGCATTCATTACAGAGTCACTCTACTTTTTGCCAACGGTAATCATTTTCAGTTATGTTAAATCAAAAGAATGTTGTTCGTTTGCAAAAATTGCTTCCGCAAAAGTTTCGACTCAAACTAATTGATTCGCCGGCGGAAATGTTTGGACCGAAATGCGAGCAAGCCTCCCGAAGAAGCTGTAATTGACCGTAACACAATTAGGACGAGCGGCTTTTAATCCACCCGCGCAAGAGTTCATTAAACTGAACTGTTCATCTTTCAAGAGTGGTCAAAACAATTAGTGCCGAAGAGTTTGAAGAACATAATTGAGAAAGTTTTGAACATCGATTTCCGGATACCGTTTTTAAAAAACTAAGCATCTTTGAATACAGTTTGCCAAATTAGTTTTCTCAATAACAAAGCAAAATGAAGATTGTCCAGGCCACAAAACGGTCATAAAACGCGCTCCAAGCGGCCAAGTGCGCCGATTTCGCGCATGCACAGACAGGTGCCTCCGGTCGTAAACCACAAGCATGCAGTCTTTAATTAACGAAATTCAATTAAACAACGAGCTAAACGCAATATAATGTTTAGGGATGAGAACCGAACAAGATTTGTATGTTCGTTTGATTGACAGCGTTACAAAACAGGTAACGTTCAAAAAAGGTTGGCTTATTTGGTCCTTGAAAGTTTAGGCAATTGCTTATGAAGGCCATGACAAAAATCCTGAAATGTGCAGAGTTTTACTTACACACGAAATAATGTGCTCGCGTTGTTGTGAAAAGAAAAGCTGTGGCAATCGGAATGAAACTCCAAGCGATCCAGTCATAATCGACAAGTAAACTTTCTATTTATTTGTTTCTTCATGATTTCAAATGTTTAGGTATTTCCTCAAGTTCTTTCTCAAGTGCAACCAAAATTGTCTGAAGAATGCCGGTAATCCGCGAGACATGAGACGCTTTCAAGCAAGTTTATGTTTCGTCGGCTTGCTTTAATTTATTCAAATTTAGGTTGTCCTCAGCAAAACTCCTCGAATTGACACTGAAGTTTTGGTTATTTCGGAAAATATGTTTGTTCACAATAATTCAAAACATGGAAGACGGGTGAAACGAGAAGTCAGTGAAAGTAAGTGTTTAAACAGGATTATTAAGTTGCCAAACAATTGATTATTGTTGGAGCAATTGATTATTGTTGAAAAAGCGCGCATGCTGAGGCAGATGTGCTCTCGAGTCCCAAATTTTGCGCGCCGATCCGAGCCTATCATAATTCTAATTGCTCTGACACATCCGCTCTACAGCGCTTGCGGCCAACTTTGCAGACCATCCATCACTATGCCACTTGCTTCGATGCCACAAGTTGATAAGCAAACATTTGTCCGTGAACATCTGCTGCTGCGCAAACTTGGTCCTATTGTCTGCCAACTATGATACATCTTGCGTAATGTCTTCGGGCTTGAACAAGATGAATATCTCTTCCAGTTCACAACAGAGTCTTTACATTGTAGCAAAGTTTAAAGCTTCGTAAAACGTGTGCTCATTAGCGCATGCTTACTGTATCCGAGTAATTATTAGTGGCGCTAAACGAGCGCCAATTAAATGCACGCAAACTGAAATCCGATCCAGTTTACGGCAACAAATACTAATTGCAATAGGTGAAACGTAACAAACTAGTTTTAAAAGCCGCTTTTAACAAAACAAAGCTAATCGAAAAACAGTTTCAACAGACCTTGCCGACTCAACAACTTCGGCTCAATCGCCTGTAGTTAAGACTATTTGTCCAGCAGAAGGTTGGTGCCAAGGCGGTTTAACGGCTGTTCTTATTGGTGAAAACTTCCATGATGGTCTTCAAGTTTGTTTTGGAACGACAACAGTGTGGGGAGAGGTAATACTTTGATCTTTGTTCTTGTTTCATGCCGTCTTTAGCTGATTACTCCACAGGCAATTAAAGTAACAGTTCCCTCAAAGAACAACGCCCGGCACAGTGGAAGTAACAGTAAATTCAAAACTAAAGTCGACATCACGGAGCAGTACCCGTTTCACTTATGAATGTAATAAACAAACACACTTTTAAGTTAATCAAACAACTTTTAGCTTTAAACGAGCCGAACATTGATTACGGTTTCCAACGATTGCAAAAACTTCTTCCAAAGTATCCAAATGATCCAGGTATTTAATTTAATTGCTTTTATTGGCTGCAATCAAGACAATTCAGAACGTTTGCCGAAAGAAGTGATTTTACGCCGTGCAGCAGATTTGGCAGAAGCTCTATACAACAGATCGCCGGCCGATCAGTTGAGTCATTACGCTTACTCTGTCCAATTTGATCCGGGTAATATTCAAATAAGTTTACTAATCAAGTACAAGCTTCTTTAGATTACGCTCGTTATTCATCGCCTCGTGCTGGACTCACTGGCTACACATCTGCGGCAACGGCGACTGCTACAACGTCTGTAGCTCAAACTTTAGCTCCAACAATGTATGCCAATACGTACACAGCAGCTGCGCCAGGAACTGGGTTTTTGAACACGTCGGCAGGTAAGCATTTTCAAATGAGTGTTTTCAAACTTATGCTTTCAAATGAGTGCTTTCAAACTTGTGCTTTCAGGCTTTCCGTCATTTGGAATGAATCCATTCACTTCTCTGCAAACTCTTCAGAAACCTAGCACTTATTAATTCAACTAGTCATTCAAAGCCTCAACAACTTGAAAGCAATACGTTATTTGGCTTGTGGATTTCAATTACTGCTCTGATCTCATTTTAATTACAGATGTAATAGCTTATTTATGTGTACGTTTTGGTGCACACATTCGAATAAACTTTAACACACTTAGCAAACTTAGCACACTAATCGATTTCTTTCCGTTTCCAGATGGATCCAAAGTGATGAACAGTTTGAGCGCAAGCAGTGGAAGAAGGCGGACGCTGAACCGCCAATAAATGTTTACGAGATGGCGATGCATTCCGATTGCAATTAATTAGTTTAGGCGCTGATGACAGTCCCATCGGTTTTAAACACCTGGTAGGTTGAAAGGCCTTGTGCGCGAAAGAAACCGGTTCGATTTTGTGGAATAAGCAAATTTGGGTTTCACCTTCAGCACCGAATTGTAGAAGTGCGACGGCTGATTGATTAGAAACGCTTCAAGGTGTTTCGAGGTGCTTCAGGTGTTTGTTTGTTTGGCGTGTGCTTCGAATATTATAAAGTTTCGCCGAAAGTTTTGTACACCGTTTATGTGGATTTGGGTGAGCCGGCAGCGCCCGCATTGATCCTTTCGGGTTGACTTTGGAGGCAGCATTCCAGCACTGTTGACTGATGATGACGCATCCCGAATTTAATAAAAAAGACCCACCCATCAGGGCGTAGTTAGAGAGCCGCCCAATTGATTTTCAGGGCTGGCATCAAGGACGAGAGTGCGCAAGCGGAGCGCCAGCAGCAAGGCACCTTTCCACTACGTGTGCTGCAAGACAACCCTACCCGATACATAATCTCAACCGTCTTTAAACCTCCGACTGCTACGACGTGTTTGCAGTTGTGCTCTAGCTACAACAATAGCTCCGACACAAAGTCGCATAACTTTCTCTTACAAGAAACACACGTCCTTACCTGGAACTACTTTGGCCATTCTACTCTTTTCAGCAACAATTACACAATTCAATTCATTCTAGCCGGATCCTTTTCGTTATTTGTGTTGGAAGTACTGATAGGCGCATTCCTTCAAAAATCGCTGTTTGCTGTAGTGAATCACAAGCAAGGTGTCATTGGGACTGCGTAGAATTCCTCAATTATCACTCGGTTATCATCAAGTATCACTCAATTATCTAAACATTTATGTTTAATTAGCTTGTAAACTTTTATGTCTTTTGTCGCAAATTACAAAGAAGCTGTTTGCGTTATTATGTTTTTGTTGAGATTCTTTTCGTTGAGATGCTTTTTGTAAAGTAAAGTGAATGACGTGAACTCGTTAATTAATGTTGTTTTATGTGACCTGAATGAATCACCCGTTCGCGCACACAATTTTTGCAAAAAGCTTTAATGTTAATCAATTTCAGAGAACGACACGATGACTGACGATTATCGTTCTTCGATTTCGGTATGTTCATTTAAGCAATACTTTTAAAAACAATGTTTGTTTAAGGCTCGTCCGGGATTCAACCGAACTTCATCGCATTCGATTGGTTCGGCTCCATTAGGTAAGTTTTAAAAAGATACAGTAAAACCTCTAATAGAACGACACTCTAATTATTTTGACTTTTAAAGTTCTATTTTAGGCTCCGGTGGTGGCAATCGAACAATCAAAGTCATCACTGAAATGACTTCTTCAACTATTTCTGGCGGTGCATCGCCATTTGGCCAAAATGCTGCATCTGCCATCCGTGACAACCGTGAACGTGAAAAGGTAGCTTTAATTTGAAGCTCTGGACTAACTTTTACAGTTGTTTAGAAAGAGTTGAGTGAATTGAACGACCGTCTTGCTTCTTACATCGAAAAAGTCCGCTTTCTTGAAGCTCAAAACCGTAAGTTGGCTGCCGACTTGGACATGTTGCGCAATCGTTGGGGAAAAGACACCCAAAGCATCAAAGTCATCTACGAGACTGAGATTACGGTAGAACTTACTTGATGTGAAGGTATTTATTTAAGTGTTTAGACTGCACGCAAACTAATTGACTCGACTGGAGATGATCGTCAAAAGCTTGAAGGAGACTTGCGTAAATTGCAAGACGAAGTTAACGAAATGCGTCGAAAATTCGAAGAAGCTGTTCGTGCTCGAAAAGTTGATCGTGAAAAGTTGGATGATTTGCTTGTTCAACTTTCCAACTTGGAAGCTGAAATCAACTTGTTGAAGCGCCGTATCGCTTTGCTCGAGGAGGAAATCAGCCGTCTGCGCAAAGAGAACTTGCGCTTGCAAAGTGAACTTCAGCGTGTTCGCTCTGAATTGGACCAAGAAACTTTGCAACGCATCGACTACCAAAACCAAGTCCAAACTTTGTTGGAGGAAATTGAGTACTTGAAACGTGCTCACGACCAAGTAAAACTTTACAACTTCCAGCTTTAAACATCAACTTGTTTAGGAGATCAAAGACTTGCAAGCTATGTTGGCTAGAGACACAACAAATGAGAACCGCGACTACTTCCGCAACGAGTTGGCTAACGCCATTCGCGATATTAGAAACGAATACGATCAGTTGAACAACGCCAACAGATCGGACGTTGAAAGTTGGTACAAATTGAAGGTGCAGGAGATTGAAACTCAAGCTGCTCGTCAAAACATGGAGCAAGGCTACCAGAAAGAAGAGCTTAGACGTCTCAAACAACAATTGCAAGACTTGCGCAACAAACTTGCTGACTTGGAAGGCCGTGTAAGTGTTGTCTTAGTTGAGCAATGATTTGAAAGCTTTTTAGAACGCAATGCTCGAGAAGCAAATTCAAGAGTTGAACTACCAGATCGAAGACGATCAGCGCAACTACGAGGACGCATTAAACGCAAAGGACAACCAGATCCGTAAACTACGTGAGGAGTGCCAAGCCTTGATGGTTGAATTGCAAATGTTGTTGGATGCCAAACAAACTTTGGATGCCGAAATTGCCATCTACCGCAAGATGTTGGAAGGCGAAGGAGACGGACCTGGATTGCGCCAATTGGTTGAACAGGTTGTTCGTACCACTGGCATCAATGAACAAGCCGACACCGAAACCATGCGTGTTGTTAAAGGTGAAACCTCAAGTCATCAATCCTACTCCCGGTCTGCCAAAGGAAACGTTTCAATTCAAGTGAGCGAAACTATAAACTAAATCTAAAGCATATTCAATAACTTTTAGGAAGTGTCTCCAGAAGGCAAGTTTGTTGTTTTGGAAAACACCCATCGCAGCAAAGAGGAGAATATTGGTGGCTGGAAGTTGAAGCGCCGAATTGATGCCAAACGAGATGTTGTCTTCACCTTCCCAAGCGATTTCGTCCTTCGGCCAGGAAAGACTGTTCGTGTTTGGGCTCGCGGACAAGGAGGAATTCACGTAAGTTTACAAACAATCTAAACATTTATATCATTTGTTTAGAACCCGCCCGATCAACTTGTCTTCGACGGAGAAGACACTTTCGGAATTGGGTCCAACGTTGGCACCATTCTCTACAACACACAAGGAGAAGAACGTGCAACGCTCACCCAACGTTCAACGACCCAAACAGTCAGCCAAGCTTCTCAGCATTAAATGCCCAAATAATCCACTGCCAGAAGCCAGCAGCTTCTTCCTATTCCAAACGCATAACTCTGTTGCCAATAAATTCTTTTTAATGACTTGAAGTTGAAAGAGCTTTTTAAAACGGTTTATTTAAAAGCATCATTTGAAACAACATTTCGTTTATTTTGCAATTGCCAGGCCGACACGTTTGTTGGCGTGATCGAACACAGAGTAATAGCGTCCAATGAAGACGTCTCCGAGAATCCAAAGTGGTCCAACACTCGGGGGAAGATCAATTCCAGCAATTCCAACAATGCAAAGATCGACACCGTCTTCGCTTTCCTTCAAGATGTAGTCGTCGGGCTTCAAAGCAAAATCTTTTCCACCGACGGTGATGTGAATTGTTGGAAGGAATTCAACCAATTGGCACAAAACAACATACTCGCCGGGAGCAATTGGAAATCCTTAAGTATTCAAATGAATGTTGTTTTTCAAATTGCAAAAACTCACCGCCAATGATCTTTTGAATCTGCTCAACTTGGTCTGAGGGACCAACCAACAGAGAAGTTCCAGTGTCAACAATAGCAGGTGTTTGGCCAATAATTTGCTGGTCATCAACTTTCAAGCCACCAATGTTGATACGCCAATAATCTGTTCCAGTTAAGTCTTCGTAAAAGATTTGTCCGGTGTAGTGTTTTTGATCGGTGTCGCATAGTGTCATTTCTCCACCTTTCTCTGAATCTTCGTTTCTGTTGAGCCAGAAAGCGAATAACTAAATAAGGCTTTAAAACATGTAAGTTCACTGATTCTTACTTGTTGTTTACAATCCGGATGAGAGAAGATTTGATCCATTGGCTGGGCAATCTTGTCAACTGAAATTGAGTCCCAAGCCTAAACATGTATTGGTCAAATTCGAATAACCTTTTAAACACAAACCATTCCAAGGATACCGTCAAATTTGGCCAGCACAAACGAAACTGAAATATGCTTAGTTAATTGTTAAAGTGTATAAGTTATGTTTACGTCCAGGCTCGTCTTTTGCGCATGCAAATCCTTGAGTTTGATCAGTGCAGAAAGATGTGTCTTCGCCAGTGCCGAAACAAACAACATCGTCGTCAACTTTGCCGTCCATGCTGCCAGATCCGTATTCAATTTTGAAGTCCTCCTCGGTTGCCGTGCAGGTTGAAGACTTTTTGCAGTCAAATTTGTTGTGCAAAACACAAGCAAGGTTGCTGATTGGACATCCGTGACAAGGTACCTACACTAACAACGTTTTAATCAAAGTTTTAATAAACTTGCCCATAAATTTGACGATCTAAAAGAAGCCAATTAGTTTTAAAATGTACATTAAAAGCTTGCCCTGTATCGAATAGGATCGCGAAATCTTGAGCAGGTGTTCCAATAGTCAAAGAACCATAATACTGAGCGTTTCCTTAAATATACAAAAGTTTAGAACAAATTCAACATTTCAAAGTTACCGTAGTCGTTCAATCCTTCGGCGTACAATTTGTTTCCAAGATTAAACTTCTTTTGAACGTGCGATTTAACACTAGTTATGTTTGTTCGTGCACGAACTTTAGAGACCGGCTTCATCGGAACTCTTTAAACAAGTTGCTATTTAATGGATACCTTTCTCTATTTACCTGATGATTGCCGAAGCAAGACCGACAAGGACCAAAAGCGAGAAAAGCGCAAGCTTGGCCATGTTTCCCTAAAAATTGAGAATTGAAAAGCGCAATTTGAGATATTTCGAAGAAGGCGACAAAGAAACTAAAAGTCAAATGGAAACACAAACAAAGATGATTGAATATTTAACTCAATTGTCTGCTTATCAGTTGCAGAATTTTCGTAATATGTTCGGGTTATGAAAGTCTTATCAGGCATAATTAACAAAGTCAATTAAGTCGGCGACCGGTTGTTGTCCTCATGAGCCGATTAATTTGACGCAAATGCCCGTTAACCCTTCAAAGGAATTCAATCTTTGCCCAAATAAACTGCTTAAACTGCTTTAAATATTCACCCTAACTAGACCGAATTAGACTGATAATGTGCAACAGGGTGGACAGCCAGTCAAGCATCTTTGATGCACAAGAGTAACAATAATTCAAATGCATTGTTGTTTTACTTATTTTTGTTCCAAAAGTACGTTAAATCACAACCGATAACAATCAATTTAAATCGACATGCAAGAGATTCAGTGATTAGTTGGTCAAGTGATTATTTGAAGAATGAGGTATTGTAGTTAGTTGGCTCTTTTAATTAGTTTCCGTACAAAATTTGATCAATAGTTTCATCTGACAACTTGTTGATGACACAAACTGTTAGAAGCTTTCGAAATTTTTGAGCTGACGGCACAAAGTCGTTACTTGGACGAATATCAACAAGATAACTCTTTATCTCGGTGTTGTACATCAATTCAATGTCTTTTTTAGGCATCATTTCCATGGCCATCAGCAACAAATTCCGAAGACTACCTCCAGCCAGTAGAACACCCAGTTTTACAAGAGCCTTTGGGGGCGATCTAAAAGAATTAGGTTATTTTTAAAATGTATTTGAAAGAACTCACCGGCTTTTGTTTGGTTAATTCGAGCGAGAAATCCTTTGTTGATCTCCGACTTGTCGAGAATGTAACTAAATTTATACTACTTAAAAATTACAAAATTTCAATGCATACTGTTTGCCCTCCAAGCCCGGTTTTACTTTCAGGCCAAACGCTTCAACTGCCATTTCGTCACAACTACAATAAACAAAGCTCACAAAACTCAATATTAAAATATTACTTGGGCTCCGAGACATGCTTCTCATCGTAGGTTGAACTTTTTCACAATAGGTCGACAATAAACAACAACCAATAAGGCCAAGAAGACAGAAATCAACAGAGAGCGACACGTTTTCTTCGGCAACAGCGTAAATGACTTACACAAGCGCTGTGATCAGTATTTATATCCTCCGCATGCCAAAAAACATCTGCGCGCGTTGAAGGCCAGTGCCATACCTAGACACTGTTGTGTTTTATGAGAAAAAATCGGTTAGAGTAGAAGAGCAAGCTTGCCAAAAAGGAGGTCAACTTATGCCACGTCACACAACAATTGAACAAGCCAATCTCAATTTGTTTATTTGTTTCAATCACATTTAAATCACACATCACTTAAACAAAGAATGCAAGCTGGATGCCATGCCTTCCAAAATTTTGCTGCCAAACTAGAAATAGCCATACTATTGATTGGAATTGTATTAATCTTTACCTGACTGCTCTTATGGACACCAAACTTATACTCATTAACAAAGGTCTCGCTGTTGTTGGTCCGGAGATGAAAGCTTGTTTCGCCGATCTAATTTTAGAGTTTACCCATCATGTATTCACATTTATTCAATACTTACTCGTTGCAGTGCCCTTTCTGCGGTTAGCTCTCCGCAATGCTGTTTATGTTCTTCTCGGCAGTAACAGGGCCTGCTAAGATTTACCACACAAGGTTTGGAAAGTAAAACCCAAGAGCCATCGCCCATTTTTAAGTAATTGTCAAAACCGCACAGTTCTACACCTCCTCCGGGCCCATCCATCATCCAATTGGCGCCCGGCTTGTTGTGGACAATTTTTTTTGTCGCCCACGTAGATTCCATATTGCTGAACATGTGAATAATTAATAATTAGTTGTTTATCACTTACATCCCATCCAGTATATGCCCGGATCTTGACTATATCGCCACGTTTCAAATCATCAACAGTCAACGGAGATTTTGAAGAAGCTTTACTCATAGCCGGACTTTAAGTCAATGATCAAAACTAGCTGATCTAACTAGTCGAAAATACGCGCACAAACAAGAATTGTCACAAAAGCTAGAGTGTGTGGTCAATTATACTTTTAATGGACTAGCGCATGATTACTGTATGAGTTTATTGGCCTAAATTAAATAAGTCAACAGGATTCTTCAGTTCTTGCCGTAGAGGATTCGATCAAGTTTTGTGTCAGAAAGCTCGCTGAAGCAAGAAATTGAAAAGTTTCTAACTTCTTCTGGAGCAGCTGTTTCTGGAAAGTTGCTTTTCAGCTCATCTGGCATTTCTTCAATTAAGGAATTGTAAGCCTTGTCAGTGTCTTCTTTCTCCATTGCGCCGAATACAGTTTCAAAAAACTTTCGAGGTCCACCTGCCGCAATAATGAACATTTTGAGTTCATCTTTTGACACGTTTGCTAAAGTTTACATCAAAATAGACTTGTTAACAAAATTACCGTTTCCGAGAAAGCCGTTTTTGGGCATAATTTCATCGAGATCGACAAGATCAAGCATGTTGCTGAAAACAGAGAAACTGTTTAAAATAAATGTATGCAATACTTACGTTACGTTCAAATCAACAAAAAAGCTCTCATCAACTTCAAGCAAATTGATTGTTGATTGCTTGCATCTAAAAGTCTGAACATGTCAATTAAACTGCATTCAACGTTTACGTTTGTATTGAAACATCAGTTGTCAAATTAACCGATTGATCTGCCAAAGGAGCGGAGTTTACTGACAAACCGAACAATACTGCAATTATCAAAACAACAAAAATTGAATGCATTTGCTTGTTCTGAACACAATTTGATTGTTTGTTTGTTTAATTGAATGAATTGTTTGAGTATTGAATTTGATCTCTCAACAGCAAGTAAACAAACTTTACAGATTTGTTTATACGTTTTGTTTGAATTTAGTGCAAATTTCGAAGAATTCTGATTATCGGTCGCCAAGTTGACAGGTAAGTTCATAAGCAGATTAATAATCGCAGGTGCATATGACGACCTTGAGACAGCGACGCATTTGCATTCACGGAGCAATTCCACAAGCGTCTCAATTATCACTGGGATATGTTTCAGGAATTTGGCGGTCGAATCACCATCAACTTCCAATTGAATATTTCCGTTGGGCTGGCTGTACAATGCGGCGTTTCGGATTGTGTCGAGTGAAGTGGTCGGTGCGCCATCTCAAGTTCAGCTGCTTAGCTGTTTGTTTAGCCATGAGCGATCACATAGCTACATTGCAACTTGGTTGTTTAATAGAATGTGTTGTGTTCTACTTAGAGTTTGATTGATTCGGATCAGCACTCAACTTGAATTTGCGTCTTTGTTGATCGGTTTAAGGTTAGCGCGGCTATAATTGAGTTGTGCTGATTCAAGTTACAGCTGAGATGAGTCGACTCCTTGGGGGCTAATCCCTTCAGTGGTCATCTCATAATCGAGCGCATCCTCACACGTCTCCAGCGCACTTTTGTAAAGCGCTGACGCCGAATCGAGTTTTTTGTTCACTTTCGGAGCTTTCCGGTTTTGGCTGTCGCTCCCACCGATCCGCCACCAATAGTGTTTTTGTCATAATTGTGTGGGCATCGCGTGAATCTCACTATTTTTTGCTGGAACAATGCTACTGCGCAGGTGTGTCGAGGATTCGTCCACCAATTAGCCGATTAATAACAATGTAATCCGTGCCGTGTTTGAATACTCAGTTGTTGGCGCAAACGTGTGTTTTGCACCCTTTTGCGTGATTGACCCTGACTGTCTGTGGCTAACTTTAATTGTACAAATCCTGTAACCTCTTGCGACAGTTCTTTGTTTATTCCGGTTGTGTCGAGAGCGCCCGGTTTGGCGACAAGTTTTATCGCGTACAAGTGGCTATTGTAGTTGTGTGGTTGTAGATTCGTTTATGCAACCTCGTTGTAGTAGCTGAGCAAGCCATGCACGCTTGCATTGTTTTGGAACGCGTTAAAAAGTGAAACATGCAAATTTACGATGTAAATTTCCCGAGTGCAAAGCTGCGCTCGTCTCCAATGGCGCGAATTTCAAAAGCCGCCGGCTGATCGCTATTCCCAAGATTTGTTGATTTAATGTGGCGGCGAGTTAGCTTCTTTTTCGGCAAGGTTTGCTGATTTTCTTCGAAGTGACCCAGTTGTTAGCGCGGCGTTGAAAGCCTGATAGAAGAGGGGCAAGAAGCTCTTTGCAGTTGATCACCAATCATTTCTGATGCATTTTCGGATGTGATTGCGCAAATCCCTTTTGTTTTCGTTTTCATCTTTGTTTGTTTATCTTTGATTTATCATCCACTGTGTTCCGAGTTCCACTTACTTTTAAACCACACATTTAAGTGTAATTTAAATTGAGTGCCAATGTTTTCGTTTTTTTGTGAATTGGGCTTATTTGCGAAATGAATTGATTAACTTAATTCGGCGTTTAGTCGAAGACTCGGCTCTCGCCTATTCGATTTGACTCCGCAATCGGCGGTTGATCTTGAATCCACAAGTTGTTCGCCCTCCGACTAATTCTCATTAACAACAGGCATTTTATGCGCCAGTGTAAATCCAAATTTTCACTTTCTCGAAAAACTTGTCGCTTTAATTTGCGAAAGCGGTAAATCAAGTTTACAAGTCTGGTCAGCAATTGGCTCGTTAAGTCCTGACTTTCAACCAATATTAGCTCACTTTGTCGTGTCCTTCGGTCACTTTCGAACTTTGAGGTAGTTTAAAAGCAATTCATGGCGCGTTAAACTTTCTCCGGAGACTCGGAGGATTGGCGTGAATTCAGGTTTGCGCGACAGATGCCATAAACCTTCTTTTGCTGCTCTGATCCGGATCCATCTTTGAGACGGTCAGCCATCCTCATCGGCCTTTGAATAGGCTTTCACATGCTCGTTTCGACTTTCATTTGTCAGAGGATTTAGCTTGCACGCAAAGCCAGATTATTGTGACAATCATTTGACCGATCCTACCTGTTCTGTAAATCTTCCGTTGTGGCTTTTCATACAATGCAAACTTCCTTTTTGTTTAACTTCAACATATTCGAAGGTATTCGAAGAATTGAGAGCATTTTGTGACGTCTGTTACCAATTGAATTCTTTTGACTTGAATCACAGCACACTTTTACGCAACTTGTCTCCGATTAGCACTTGCTTATCCACTTTCGCGGCTTACCCATAAGCGATGAGCTAAGAGATTGCGTAAAATCAAGTTTGGCATTGTCTTGCGTCGCTAATGGTCATTGTGAGCGCATCACAAACAGGTTTTGAGTGCGACCCGACCGAAAGCGTTTCATATTCGAGATCGGTTTAATTCATTGTATTTTTCAGGCCGCTGGATGCGGTGTTTCTCGTTGGAGCCTTTGCTGAGGCGGTTCTTCTATTGGTATGGAGGCCAAGCTTACACTCACAGATGGATACTGTTCTTTCTGCCCATACTCCTGACCTGCCTGTTCAGTATTGGCTTTTTGTGGTTTGGTGAACTGAGTGTAGATGATCCGGCTTATGTGTTTACGCCCAGAGATGCGAGGTACATTTTTCAACAATAATACTAACTAGCAACAAATATGTTTAGATGGAAACGAGAATTATCTGTTTTTACAAGTAATTGGCCTTTGGATGAGAACAAGTTTCTGCCTGGAAAGTCGTTTGAATCCAAACGCTTTGTCAATGTGCTCATCAAGTCAAAAGATCATGGAAACGTTTTGCGACCTCATATTTTGGATGAAATTCAGTTACTGAACACACTCATAATGCAAAATGTAACAGTTCCGACCTACGATGGAAAGTTCAATTTGTCTTACCAAGATTTGTGTTTAAGTTATGATTGGGTTTGTGGAGCAAATGAACACATAGAACTCTTTCGCCAAATGAGCAAGGTTGGCCGTGTAATTGATTTGACTTATCCAAAAGGTGGAAACAAGGTATACGCGTTTGAGCATCCAATTACTAAATTACATTCTATTTTAGGACACTCCAGTTTATTTGGGCACGTCAATTGGAGAGATAAAACTCAACAAAACGGACAATTCAGTTTTGGAAGCAAAAATCACTCAGTTGTTTTACTTCTTAAAGCAAGAACCGGAATCTGTGAGAAAGTAAGCATAGTTTTGAAAGTTGTTTATTAAGACTTTTAATTTAGATATTCGACAGATTTCGAATACGCTGTCGAACGTTTCTTTTTGCACGAGTTTCGATCCGAGTTGATTACAATCAGCTTTGCACATTATCAGTCACTGGAAGATGGTCTAAATGAGAATTCAAAACGTTTTGCTCCCAACTTTGTGTTCAGTTTTACGTCACTGTCAATTTTCTGTGTTCTTTGTTCATTCACGCTTCGAAAAGGTACACGAAGTTTCGATTTCATCCAAAGCAAACCGTACGTTGCATGTGCAGGTAATTTGAATATCTTTAAGTTGTTGATAACCGTTGCAATTATTTTTAGGACTATTTAACACATTGCTGTCGTTGATTTCTTCATTTGGTATTATGCTGCTATTCGGCGTAAATTACAATGTCATTAACACAATAATTCCGTTTTTGATCATCGCTATTGGAGTCGACGATATGTAATTAAAACGTTTCTACTTTGCAAGCTTTTCGAAAACTTTGAAATCTTTACAAAAAGCATCAACAGTTTTTAAAGTTTCAATCGTTTTTGTCGAAAGATTTGCAGAGTAGAAACGTTTTTAATTCTCTCAATTTTAGGTTTATAATGTAAGTTTTGTTGGAGTTTTGAAAGATATTTAATTTGATCGTTCAGGAATGCTTGCTGGTATCAGACTGATAGAAATTTGCCCACTCAAGAAAGAATGGCTTTAATGATGGAAAATGCTGGAGGTAAATTTATTCTGATTTTTCAATAACTCTAATTTGTTTTAGTTGCTGTTTCAATCACGAACATCACAGATATTTTGGCTTTTCTCATTGGGTGCATTACGGAATTGCCTGGAATTGAAGTATTTTGTTTGTATGCGTTTTCATCGGTTGCATTCTGTTATGTTTATCAGTTGACTTATTTTGCTGGTCAGTTTGTCTGTTTTACTTTTTCAATTAACAATTACAACTTTAGGGTTTATGGCAATTATGGGAGAAGCAGAACGTGAACGCCGGCATTGCTTTTTCTTCTACAAATTACCTGAGGACGAAAAGCCGAAAAAGTCAAATGCCATCTATGCAGTTGAAACAGTTCCTAAAACTCCATTGCCAGACAATGACTTAGAGTTATCTAATAGACCGCAATTAAGCGACAAGCCACATTATGTACAAAGCATTTATGTCACTGGAGATAATGAAGACACTTACTCGAAGAAGTTTGACACGAAATCAGCCAGTTATCATTTGGACTTTGAAGAGGGCAATCATCAACAAACTATGAGTGTGCATGGTGCCGTTGCATGTTTGTCCAAACAAGAAATCGGCATGTCATCGAAAACGCCTGAACCTGAGAATGCAACTCACCGCTTCTTTAGTCACAAATACGCTCCGTTCATTCTGCGTAAGGGCGTTCGAGTCATTGTCTTTATTATTTATCTAATCTACTTGGTCATTGCTATTTTTGGCTGTTTGAATTTCCGTGAAGGTTTGGAGCCCAAAAATCTAGTTACCTCAACTCACTATATCGCTCAATACTTTGATGACATAAAACTTTTTTGGAGAATTGGACCTCAACTCCACGTAATTTAAAACTTCATTTATTCAGTTGACACATTATTTAGGTTGCCGTCTTAACACCACCAAATTTTGCTGATCCCGTACAGAGGTAAAACCTTAAACGTTGTACGCATTTAACAATTGCATTCGAATTTAAGAGAACAACTTATGGCTATGGTCCGCGCTTTTGAGGATACGCCTTTCACTTTGGGGCGTGAAGGAACTGTTTTCTTCTTCCTGGAATATTTGAATTACTTGGATCAGTTGAATGCTGAATTGGAAAACACTGATAGGATATGGAATAAGAAGTTGCGTTCTTGGTTGAAATATACCGGTGGAAGCAGTCAATGGGAGACCGATTTGGTGTTCAACAAAACAACAAACGATATTCAGGCGTTTAGATTTCAAGTAAGAAAAAAGCGTTTTTACAGAGTTGACAAACACGTTTAGATCGCACTTAAAAACATTGTTGAGCCAAATCAACACAAATTAGCGGCAAAAATGTTGCGCCAAATTGCCGACGAACAACCATTTAAAGTTGAAATCTACCACGAAACGTTTCCGTTTGCCGACCAGTATTTGATTATCCTGCCTTCAACTTACCGAAACGTCCTCATTTCTCTCATGGTCATGACTTGTATTGCATTTTTGTTGATTCCAAGTTTGCCCTCAGGTAACAAACAACTAAGTCCACCTTAAAACATTCATTGATTTAGCGTTTATTATTGTTGTGTCAATTATCTCGATCAGTGCTGGTGTTTTCGGTTACATGAGTTTGTGGGGTGAGTTTTAAACAACTTCGGTTAATATCATTCAAGACCCACTTAGGCGTTAACCTTGATGCGATCTCTATGATTTCGATCATTATGAGTATTGGCTTTGCTGTCGACTTGTCTGCTCACATTGTTTACGCATTTGTGACGGCTCACGGTGATGTTAGAGGACGAGTGATTGGAGCTTTAGAACATCTAGGCTGGCCCATTTTCCAAGTAAGTTCAAAACAACGCTCATCTTTCAATACAGTATTTTCCAGGGAGCAACTTCAACAATCTGTGGAATCAGCGTTCTCTACTCCGTCAACGCATACATTATTCTAACCTTCTTTAAAACCATCTGGTTAACGATGGTTTTGGGCATGCTGCACGGACTATTGTTTATTCCCGTGTTTTTGACGTTCATACCTTTGGGCTTTTTCCAAATTCACGGCGAATCGGCCAACTCGTCGAGAAAGTCGTCAAAGGAGGAGGAAACAAGAAAGAAGTCAGTTCAAAGCAGGTGATCGGCAGAGAGTTAAATTTGTTGTTTTGTTTTCAAACTCACACATTGTTATACGGTTATTTGACCTTTGTTAGACATTTGATTAGGCAGTTAAGTGAACAGTTTTCGGTAGTCAGATCTTTTGTTTCACTTGTAAAAGATACTCACGGCTAATTAGTAGTGTTGACAGTCTTTTTAAATCAGTTCACTTGAAACGGGTTTTTCTATTAGTGCTTTCTTAAAGTTGTCCCGAGCTCTTTCCTATGAAATGTCTTTCCTATACAAAGTCTTTCGTTTTAATCATAAGAACACAAGCTCACAAAACTTCTATTTCAATTATAATTTATTTGATTGCCATGTTCAACTTGTTGTAAGTATGAGTCATAAACATTGATTGATTGATTTATTTGTACAAATGGATTTGAACAACAAAGACATACACGAGAACAGTAAATAAGCAAAGTGATTATTGCGCAAAATACATGAAAACGAAGAGAATAAGTTTAGTTAGAAACCGTCCACTGTACAATTATTGGACATAGATAGATATGTTTATTCGTTGCGTGCCGAGACGACCTGCTCACTGATTTCGGTAACCATTTTTAGTGTTGAGTTGAACCATCCGTGAATTGTGGATTTATCTTTCTTGTCGGGCGCATCTGTGTAGCTTTCGTCAATGGTCTGCAAACATTACATTGTTAATTGTTTAAATGTTGTTTGAAGTGTTACCATTTGCTTGGTGATTGATTTGGCTGGCTTTAACAACCGCTCTTTTTCCAAGTATCTTTTAATGTCTTTGCAAGTCCACCGGTCTTTTCCCCTGGCAATCAAACATCGTTTTTGGAGTTTGATCGATTTTTCCGTGAAGATATCGTAACGTCTAGGCAGTTGAGGAATTTTCTAAATTCGAATCATATTTGTTAAAACAATATTTGTTTACTTACATGTTTTAGCCATTCATTCCATTCGAAATAAGGTTTGCAAATAATAGAAGCCTTTTGCCACGGAAACTTTCCTTTGAGACAATAATAGAACAAGATTCCAAGGGCCCAGATGTCAATAGATTTGTGCACAGTAAGAAATTCATTGACCACCTAAACTGAGTTGATTTCACAAATAATTATCGTTCGCATTAACACTTGCCGTATCAACCAACTCCGGAGCGTGATAAACGTTTGTATAGTCCAAGTTTTTGACAGAGCTGTCTTCCTTTCTTGTTAAACCAAAATCTGCTACTTTGACTTTTGTCAAGTCCTCCAAACTGAATATCAAGATGTTTTCCGCTTTCAAGTTGCGATGAACAAGGTTTTCTCCGTGCATAAAGTCTACGGCAGAGACAACAGAAAGCAGGATGTTTTTAGTCGCTGATTCGCTAATACCTTTAAAAACAAATAATTAAACTAATTGATAGGCACAATAACAAACCTCCGCTGGAATTCTCAACCATTTCACGAAGCGACGCATACGGAGCGAATTCTTGAACAAAATAATAGGCGGAATCGTCGTTTGCTTGGAAAATCCCATTGAATGTGTCTATGATGTGTTGATGAGGAGAGAGGAATTTTGAGAAGTTATACTCTCGTAGAAAGTCGGCCTAAATTCAAATAGCGAATAAACTTTGCATTATAACAAACCTGTTTAGTTTGTGGACGAGGAAAGAACTAAATGTTGTTTAAATGTTTGTTTCAAATTAGTGGCTGCTTTCAATTTTTCAAAACTGCACGTTTCTGCTAACAGTTCAAAAGTAGTATATTTAGATTGTACCCGGAAAAGTTCTACACTTACTTTTAATGCTATTGTTTTACCACTTTCGCGGTGTTCAGCCAGTTTGACAAAGCCGAAGCGTCCCGTACCCAACTAAATAAACTGTATTAATTGTCCAATCATTGTTACTTTTGGGTGCAATTATCTCGGATTTCCTCGCTTGGCCGGCGCACAAAACGAGCGGCTAGATTTGCTGTTTGAGCATTTTAACGACTGGCAAATACACAAAACTCAAGGACCAATTGAAATCATATTGTAGATGAGAGTTGAAAAGCTCGCGACCTCGCTCAGGTTTGTTTAAACGACTCGCCGGCTTGTCATGAGTTTGTTGAAATAACAAGGAAACGAGCGGCCTAACTGAGGAGGGCAAATAAAATCAAAGTGTGGATCAATCAGAAGTGTTCCCTCATGATTGAGATTTACGCAGATGCTTTGATTTGACAAAAAGAAATCAATGCTCAAACAAACAACTGTAGACATTGTTTTGTTTAGAAGTTTAAGAATCCGAAAAAGAATTGCACTCAAAAGTTAAAATTGAAAATGAGAGTTGAAAAGCTTACTTGTTTGTTAATTTTGTAGACCTCATCGGGATCCTAAAAGTCCGATATTAAAGAAATTATTCATCCACAACAACCTCTTTCTTCAAGCTCTCCATAGCGACAAAGGCGCTGCAACGTCTTCGGGCTTCGGCGGCAAACTGTGTAGTGGCACTGGATTGCTGAGTGATGGAAGTTGATCGGCGAATGCGAGACGGTTGGCCTTCTGAAGTGGACCTAGTGCTGCTCGGTTGTTGAGGCCGGCTAGGCGCATCCTGGAAAGCAGAGCGCTTAGAGATCAGCAATTAAACAGGAACGCCCATCTCCACAAACCACCCGCTTTCTAGCCCAGAACGTGTAAATATAACTAAGCTCAGGCCCTAGAGCATCCAACAACCACAAATCCCAAACCCAAAAACCGTGACGCTATGTTTGCATTATGAGTGAAGGAATGTTCCAGCTCGAAGCAAATCAACGGCTAAACGCCGGCCATTGGCTAATCGCTGAAGCAGCTAAAATTATGCTACTTGACTACGTCACGCATTATTTGTGTTCGGCGAGGCATCTAGAATAAGTACACGGAAAGAATTTGCAAGCAATGACTTGGAGAATCAACGATGCTGCTGGCTAATTTTGCGTCTACAAGTGCTCAGCCAGTCCAAACTTACTCGTTCGCATATTTGGCCTAGCGTCCAAGACAATTATGGAGCTCATTACGCATTCTTGCACAATCTCGACTGAACAAAGTCTCTGGTCTATTAAACGCTGCGTGAACAAATAATTCATGAGCTCATTCAGTGCTCATTCAACACTCGATTAGGTCGGAATTCTTTATGTGGGAAGGTCAAAAGTCTTAAATTGTTTAAACTGTTCAAACTTACATTTAAGTTATCGGGCTCCGACTTAGTTTTTGCATTTGTTTCGTCTTCAATGGATGCAAATCGTTTGATGCGAGCTTGTTGACTGGCCGCTCTTTGTTGTTCTTGTTGTTGTTTCAACTCTTCCTCGAATGCAACGAACACAGCGTTTGGCTTCAGGAACAGCCGGGTCATTGATTCTCGCCTAATCACTGGCGGTGGATTTATAGGCGCCGAACACGTGCCCTCGCTGAACGACGCATGTCTGTAGGAAGAAGGCGATGGACCAGCTTGTAGAAAGCCGGGTTGACTTAAATTAGCTGACATTTGGGCACAGTTTTGTGGATCGTCGGAGATTTCGCTCAGGAACACAAACCGTTCTTGGCCATTAAGTCCAGGCTCATCCGTAGTCACAGAAACGGAATAGGATCGTTTACCACTAATGTGCTGTGCGTTTTTCGTCCCAAAACGCTCGGCCTCCTCTGTCGACGAACTGAAACATTGGAGAATCAAAGAGAGAACACCCACTTAGAAAGCAGAAGTCGTTTATTAGTTCGGGAGCAGTGACGCAGCCCGAATGGATCCCTACTTGAGTTCCCCAAACCTACAAGAGTCGTCTGCGTCGACGAATGGAGTCATAGTAAAGAGCACGATGCTCGAGTGTACGATGAAGTGGACTTGCGGGATAAGCCCTAACTGAAGTGGTTGACCAGAAGCGCACCGACTTCGGTGACTCGGAACATGAACGGACTTGCATCGTCGAATGATGTTGTAAGGAACGGAAGGTAGTTTACACCGCAGATGTGCACAGCCACGCGACTTACATTAAATTCCAATGATGCTCGTCAACAACACGCGGATAAAGCGAGCATCGAGAAACGTGCCGAAATTGGCCAGGGTCTTCTGTATTCTTGTGTTGTTGGCTTGGTTTCGCGATGCAACAAATTACATTAAGGACTAGAGACCATGGTCGGTTTCTATTTAAGAGGTTCGACTAAGCGTTTCGCTTGTTGACGGGAACTCAAGTAGGATGGAGTAAGCAAATTTGAATGCCAAATCGAATAAACTCATCAAAGCTTACCTTTTATTAAGCACACGCGTCTTTTCATACTCGCGCAAAGATCGAACAACTGGAGACTCCATCTTTCTTGACTCATTCGATTAGTTGTCTGGAATTACACAGTTAGTCAAAAGAGAACATATGGTAGAGCTTCGAGACGAACTAAAAGATCACGCAACAAAAACCAACTTCCAAAAAGAGCCGAAAAGCCAAAAAAGGATGATCTTTGCACGTCGGGTTGCGTAATAAATTAGAGGAGTTGCGTCCGCAAACGCAGTTTTACCATGTGGCCGAATTCCCGAAGGAGCATTTTTCAATGGGCCGTCAAATAACCGAAACTTCTAACCAGTTTTTGCTTGTAAACAAAAATATTCAAACCGAGGAGGACGTGCCGACGTTTTTACTGTAATCAACTTAATTCTTTGTTCTTTCAAACGACTCCGTTTATAAATAGCCTCCATGTTTTGTCGTCGCCAACAAAGCCACTTAATTATTAGAAAGCATAATAAAACTACGTGAGCGCTTGGGAACGCCCAACTCGTGTGTGCCAATTCCTTAAATGCTGCACTTCATTCTTTGACAAACCACTTCCGGTTCTAAACCTTTTGAGGGAGCTCCGTTATTCCACTTGCATTAACTTCAAAATTCAAAACAAAGTTTATTTTCGAACTCGTGAATACAAAAAATGAATGTTTTCGTTAGATTTTGGACTTTTTGTTGAACTTCTTCGCCATAAACTCGAAAACCTCGTCGCTCTCCCAACGCTTACCGAGCAATATTTTTTCTTCAACGTGACTGTGCCACAGTTCTTTACGGACAGATTCGTTGATCATTCGAGCTTTGCATTGGAGCATTGATTGTGGAGCTAAAGTACCCAGATAATCCAACTGTTTTTTGCAGCTTTGTTCAAAGTTTGCATGCGGAACGACATGAGAGACAAGTCCAATTTGGTGTGCTTGTTCAGCAGTGAGCTTCTCCGAGAACAACAACAGTCGAGAGGCAGCAAGACGTCCAAAGTTTGCCAAAAATGAATAAGACGAAGTGCCTTCGACAGCCAAGCCAAGTTGAGTGAATGGAGTTGTAAAGTAGGCTTTGTCGGACGCAATAACCAAGTCAAAAAGCGACAACATTGTCACGCCAATTCTTAAATTGTTGATTTAAAGCTCAGCCAATATAAAAAAGTTACCCTATAGCTGGACCATTAACCAAAGCAACCAAGATCTTCTTGTGTTCAATCAGTTGAGAAATTAAGTGAAAATACGGAGGAGTATAAGAGCCGGATGTCTTCCATGCAACACTAAAGCATCAATCAACGTTTGAAAACTCCTCAAAACACTTACCCGTCACCTTGCAGCTTTTTGAAATCAAAGTCAGATCCACTCGAGAAGAAATCATCTTTGCCAGTTAAAACAGTGAATGCAATTTCCGGATCTTGATTTGCTTGATTCAACAAATCGGCAGCCAACTGGTATGTCTAAATTGGAAATTAAAAAACTTCATTAATAAAACTAAAGAATACGTTACCTCCGGATCAAAAGCATTTTTTCGATGAGTGCGATTCAATGTTAAATAGAAGAACTTTCCATCACGGCGAGTTTCGATTGTAGGCATTTTAACAAACAGCTTAAACTAAATGACCGCTTGTTTATTCGGAGTATTTATAGCAAGAAACTGCACTCAAAAGTCGCCAAATAATGCACAACTACGTTTCTTCTAGCTCTTACACTATCAAGCCGCATTCGCCGTGGTTCTGTCCGCTTGATTGGTGCGAGTTTGAATAAACTACAAAAGTTACTTGTTTTCGGCTCCAATTTATGTGCAGGAGCACAAATTAAAACAAACAATACAGTAGATTTATAAACACTTGCATTATTTTGTGTTCAGTAATTAAATGTTATTTGAATACACTATTCAATAAGTGCTGTTGAAAACGCTTTTGTTTCCACGAAAATCACTTCCTCGGGAAGCTTTGTACGGCATGAAAGTGTGTATGATGCTGAGACGTATTCAACACCGGCGCACAAAAGGTGAAACAAGTGAAAGTCGGATAATTTTGGTTGAAATCCGCCCGTTCAAGAGTCTGATCGACGATGGCGAGCGCGCCAATTAAGAGGCAAGTGGAGGAAATCGTGCAAATGAAAGTCAATAACCATGCGGTTTCGTTGTTCCGAGACGCCGATGGCGCGGACTGTCCGAAAAGGAAGGTTTAGCTGTAACGGATGTTGCCTCCTACATGCGAGAAATCTTTTGTCTGGCTTCGTTCTCAAGTGCCTGGTTGCTTTACGGCGATTTGATTTCTTGATGAAGATGCGCTTCATTTCTACTTTGTTCCGAGTTTATGATCCTTAGTCGAGAGCATTTCTTAGTTTGTTCAACAAAGTTCTTTCAAGTTTTAGATGTGGTTGTTTGCACTGTTTTTGTGCAAATTAATTGTCTTGAGTTCTGGTCAAAACTCGTGTGGACGAGAGTAAGTGATCTTCTACCTAGTTTTAAATTACTTAACTTTTAGATCAATTCCGTATTTGTTGAGCATTGATTTGGCTGGAAAGCCGGGTGAGAATTAAAATTACTTGATCTATTTTGCTTATTTACAGAACTGGCATGCGATACTCCAGCATGTTTTGGACCACTGAAAATTCCTACACCCGAAGATTATGAAGAAAATTCAGATACACACGGCAAAATGCATTTAGGAGCATTTGAAAGAACTGCTGTAAGATTATTCAAGAAGAAGTGCATAAAATGTTTTTGATTTAGACATGCACCGGAAGATTTACTGAAATTCCATGTTTGGGAAATGATGAATGGACCGGAGGAGTCAATGAAGTAAATAACGGAACACATATAAGTTTGACCATGGAATGCTGCCAATTCCAAGGACTCAACTATGCAACGGACTACAAAACCATAATTCTGAAGCCGGGCGATCGATTTGTTGGCGGCGCAGTAAAAGAACGAAATCGACTTATTGCTTTCGACTTGATCAAAGAAGTTCGCAAAAACGTCAGCGCTTTGAATGAGTGAGTAACTTCTATTGAATGCTTCTGTTAACTATAACAAATACAATATGTTTTGTTTAGAATAAGCTATATTGCAAGCATTTATCGGATGAGTTGTGTTCCTGAACCTCACCAACTTGTAAATAAAGGTGGAGTTTTCATACAAGTCAACATAGCAAATATAAACGCTAATTTATTTAGTTGATGCAAACTTGGAGTCTGGCGAATATTTGAGTAAGCACTTGGGACCTACTGGAAAACGAGGACATGCAACTGGAAGCTCACGTAAAGGCTATTACCACTATCCAAGACATTACAGTTCACAAGCAGATTACGACTATTCAAGAGAACGGTATCTTTGATACCTTTTATGTTTACTGATTGAAAAGTTGAATTGTTTAGAAACGATAATCGAGTTCGTCCACGTTATGATTCAAGAGCGCGTTACAACCGCCGTCATTACTATAAGCCAACCGCAGATGATTACGATTATTATGAAATCGAATCCATTCCAAGTACTCGCCGAGCAATGTACAAACGATTGAGATCAAAATACGACGAAGACCAGCTTTGGCCGATTGCTTACACTTCTAAAGCGAAATCAAAAACACACGGTCTAAGAAGTTACAACAATGACTTGTCAAAGATAAGTTTTTTGAAATAAGTTCAACTAACTCTTTCAATTTTAATCAGACTATCAAGACATCACTGACAATAAGTTACCAACAGTTTTCACTGAGACACAATCACCGCCGGTTGTTCTTCCAGCCGCTCAACGCGACACTTACATTCAACCTCAAATTACAAATTCCCCTGCGTTGGCAGCAGGAGCGCCAATTGTCTCCTCAATTCCACTCATTCCCACATATGTTGCTCAACCAACTTACACAGTAATTTTAAAGAAGCTTCTCATTAAACACTTTAAATTCAATGTTTAGTCATATGGAGCAGATCAAAGCTATCAAAACAATTATGTTCAACAACAAGTAGCACCTGCATATAGCAGTGCTTACGATACTGTGCAGCCTACTTGTTCTGATTCTTGTAGTGGTGGAGGCATTTCTTCTTCCTACTGTTCTTGCAACATGAACTCGATGTTTTCATCGGTAAACGTTCTTTTCAACGTTCTTTTAAACATTCTTTTAAACAAAAGCTGTTTTAGATGCAGTGCTTCAGCGGTGAAATGATTGTTAAAACATCAAATGGCAAAAAACGAATGGATGAACTTGAAGTTGGCGATCTAGGTAACAAACAATATGACATTAGCCTCAGGGAGTCAGACGGATCTATGGTAAACATTAGTGTTGCCGCGACATTGATTTTTTCGGTCGACACCATAAAAGTTATTACCTAAACTCAAAATTGTTAGTGTATAGTGTTTAGACTTTAATAACTCACGATAACATAATAGCGTCTTACACAATAGCTGTTTGAGTTTTGATTAGCGACAGGAATTACGTTCTTTAATGGCCCAACCCAAGTAGGATTTTTAAGTTGTCTTAAGGATGTCCGAATTTCAAAAGTGGAATCGACACGACATTATGTGACGGATCTACTAGTAAAAATGATTAAACGATTGCTTATTGTTAAAACACTTTTAAGGTCTCATACTCTCCAATTGTAATGTTTCTGCATCGGAAAGTTGCTGAGCCAGCCATTTATCTTAAGTTCCAAACTGCAGTTGGCAGTTTCTTGAAATTGACGCCTTATCACTTGATTTATGTCAGCACATGCCAAGCAAACGAGCGTTTAAGGTTAAATTTATCAATCTCTTTTTAAACTCTAGTTTAAACACTTGAAATTTTTAGACTGCTTCGCGCAGCTGATGTTAAAATTGGGGATTGCATTCATGTCGTAAAAGGTTCAGCATTGCATTCAAGCCGGGTTGTTTCAATTGACGAGGTTATTTCATAAACAGTGTGGATCTTTAAAAAGACTAGTTTAGATCGACGATGTTGGAATCTATGCTCCCTTAACCGCTAGCGGAAACATTGTAGTCAATTCAGTTTTGGCCTCCTGTCACAGTAATTTGGCCGCTCAAACTCTCCAGCAGACTTTCTTTGTTTGGTGGCAAGAGTTGAATTCGCTTGTTCAGCGTTTCCGCAAAGTGGTTGCGTATGTTCCAGAAATGATGATCCAAACTGAGCAAGAATCCATTCTGCGTATAAAAGAAGAGTCGTTGCCGTTCGGCGTTGAATACCTGGTTACTATAATTGACTTGCTTGTTCCGAGTTCTGCATTCATGTAATTGCCTAATATGATAATATAATTTTATTGAATAAACTGCTCATTCGCTGTTCGAGATTTATTAAGTAGGCAAAAGATGACGACTGCTGAGTGGAAACGAAAAATCAATGATAAGCGACCGCAGAATTGTGGTAATTGAGGCGAAAATTCAAAAAATAAAAACCAGGATGCTTTGTTGTCCTCAAAAATGACTGATAATGCTGTCCAGGCGGAGAACGCAATTAGGCTGCATGCGTCTTATCAACTTCGAGCCTTTCCTTCTGATTTGTAATCGGTTCGAGGTTGAAACAACCTCAACGTTTGCTAGCGCCGCAAACTCTGCCCTGCATTGGAAGAAAAACTCTTTTGTTATTTTAGTGTTTTCACAGCCAAACTCAATTAACTTGACTCATCGAAGCTAAGAACTTATCAAAGAAACTCCTGTCCGTTTTATTACCCTTGCATATGTATTGCCGAACAAACATGAATACCCGGCCTCGTGTTTGTTTGTGCAAAATTTCTGTTTTAAACGTGTTGCCTTATGTGCGTGGAATTTGAGAGATCAAATTTTTATGGTTAAGGTTTAAGCCATGAGCGTTTCTGCCCGCAGTCACAATGATTCCATAATGGATCAAATTTTCTCGGCTGTCCAGTTGCCTGCTGTCCACAACGAAGAAGTGCACGATAACAACATCAAAGCCGAACAAGAGTCCATTCTAGCCGAGTTAGACCAAGTGTTGCAAAAACAGCGATCGCTTTCTGAATCCTCAGACAGCTCGTCTCATACTCTTCAAGAGCAGCACAGTCATCGTCCACACCACGAAGATGAGCACTTTTATGATGACGTAGCTTCCGAAAACCACTACGATACAATTCAAGATTTGCACCACGAAAGAGTGAGTTTTGAGTTAAGAAGACAAGTCTTTAAAAGTGTTTAGGAGCCGAGCATTCCGCCTCATCAACATCAATCGTACGACAATTTGGCTGCCGAAGAAGTTGACCACTTTCCAAATGACAACCGTCCAATTCATGCGGACCTTGCTTCATTGCGTCATTTGCAATTGCGCAGTCGCTCTCAAACCATTGACTCGCAGGTATCAGTCGCTGAAAGTCGTTTCGGTACATTTGAGGTTCAAGATGAAGACGGTCGCTACAAAGTAAAAGGACACTTTTATGTTCGTTCTGTATATAAAAACTTCAGGGTTCTCAAATCAATCTTCATCACGACGAAGTTGCTTATGCACGACCAAAAGTAAGTCTTCATTGAGTTGTAAACGGCTTTTAAACAATCTAAACAATTCAGCAAAAGCCTGCTTCTAAAAGAGTCTCGGAAAGCAAAAGTGAGTCAAGCCGAAAACAACCAACACCGAAAGCTACTCCACGCCAAAGCTTCCAGCCAGCAGATCGTGCCTCAATTGACGCTTATGTCCAACAGGTCACAAGCAGCCGTTCTCGCCGTTCAAGTGTGATTTCACTGGCTCGTTCAATTAAAGAAGCGCCAACCCAAAATGGAAAGCCGCCGGTAATTGAGTTTAATTTAAACAAAAACACCTAAGTGTTTATTTATAGGTTTTGCCTCCGCCGCCAACGAACGGAGTTCATCATCATGCTAAAACACCGAGCACTTTCAGCGGATTTGCAACGTTTGATTGTAATCGTTTAGGCTAAGAAGCAATCTTATTCAACGTTCTTTTAGCGCCACTCGTTGAAGAACCTATTGAGTTCAACCAAACAGTTATTGGACACTTGGAAAGTGGAGAGTTGATGCACGAAGTTAATGGATACGGACTTGTCCAGCCAACTTTCAACGAATTCTGCCACCAGAAATTCCATCATTTCGTCATAGGAAACAACAAAGGTCAAACTGCAGAGGAAGAAAAAGTAATATTTGTTGAAAACACTCGTTACAAGTTCTTGTTTAGGTGGTTTTGCTTGTCGGCGAAAGCAAAGTTGGCAAGACCTCATTTGTTTATTCGGCTCTGAATTACTTGTATGGAGTTGAGCGAGAGTTTGATTTCCGTTTTGCAATTGAGCCACCAAATGAAGTCCGCTCAACTCATAACGAAGTCAACATGTACACTGTCTGCAATACAGTCCTGAATCAAAAGATCAGCTTTGTTGATACGCCAGGTTAGTGCTATTTACTGTAATCACCGGTCATTCAAAAACTCTTCAATTCGGCTGTTTTTTGACTTTTTCTTTTAGGAATTGAGAAGGAACATACTTTGGACACGTTGCGTGAGTGGATAAATTTCCGCCTAACCAAAAAAGATCAACTCAAAATCGACGCAATTGTTGTGTTTGAAAAACACGGTGAGAAGAATAGTTTGCATAGCAAACTCTCAGCCAAGTACAGTCAGTTGGAAACTTTGCTTGGCGGCGACATTCGAACATTGACAGTTCCGGCTTACAGTTTCGCCAATAACGTATGAGTCGTTTTCACAATTGATATAACCAATCCTCAATTTAGTACACCTCAACTAGCGGCCCAATTAGACCGTTCATTAATCTGCCATTCCCGGTTGAAAGCTACTTGTTGTTCAACAACGCCGGCTTCTTCCCAACCAAACACAATTTAACGCAGCTAATCCAGTTCAAGACGAGTTGTGCTTCTTTCGACGAGCTCTTCTTTGCCGTGAACTTCAAATTCCATCCAGTTGTTTTGGCTCGTCGTCACTAAACTAACTTGCCACTATTTAAAGCCAATAGCTTGTTATCCCAACGCAGTGTAAAATGTTTAAAGTTATGCTCCCAGCACTTTCGTAGTCAATAAACGTTAAATCCAAATCAGACATGTTTATTAGTCACCAGGAACAAATTACACGATCTTTGGTTGACAGGCAACACTGTGAAGACAAATATAATAATTTACATGATTGTTTGAATGAAAATTGGCAATAAAGGAGTTTGGCGTTAAGTGATCAAAAATACCTAAATATTTACCCTTTTGTGGAAATTATCCGGCGATCTACACAGAAAATTATGCAGTCTCAAAATGCATTTTAAACAACAAACTTGAAAATAAAGTTGAAAACAAAGGGTGAAATGTAATCGAATGAGCACCTAATTTATGGAAACTATTCGTCAATTTGTAAACCGTCCGGCGATTCTGGACCACTGTTGTCGGCTTCAGTGTGGTGATACGGAGGGCGGCGGAAGTCTAGATCTCTCCCGTCAAATTGTTCTTCGGTCGGAGACTGGAATTGATTGGATGGATTGAAAACAGAATACTGTGAGGAGCCAGAAGGCGGCATAAATGATGGATAGTCACTAGACTCTTCCGGATAACTATAATTAGCAGCCCAAGGCGCAGGATTTGACTTTTCTCGTGTGTAGCGGCGTTGTGCAGAAGAAGATCTTGATGATTGAGACGGGCTAAATTTGTAAAAGTTATTAAGTTGAAAGCAAACTGGAAAGCACCTGTCACTAATTTCAGTCAACGACTTTTTATGATGCGGAGGTTGAGTATAGTGTGCTCCGCTTCGGCTTTTGCTTGTTGAATGCGAACCAGTTGGCAAAAACTCATCGTACGGTTTTGCTGTGTTACCACGTTGTCTTCGGAAACTGCTGCGTTCGTTGTAGACAGGCGAGCTTTCATAGTTGGAGTTAGTGTTGCGATGAGATGAAGACGATGGATAATTGCTGTGATGAGAGTTGTAAAACTTGTTGCCACGCGAAGAGTAATGAGCAGAGTTGCCTCGATTTGAATAGAAATGCTCTCGTTGGTTGCTGTCACTTGGATGAAAATTGGCGCTGTCTCCTCCTCCACGGCGATCATAAGAGCCTTCGGCATAGGATTCACGACGTTCACCTGCATGTGAGTAGCTTTCACGCTTCTCATCTCTGTCCCAGCGTTCTCCTCGACTGCTTTCAGCTCTTGACTCTTTTTGTGATCCACCTTCACGTGACTCTCTGCTCCGATCACGTTGTGGCTCTCTTTCTTGAAGCAATGCCGGCTCTTTCTCCCTTTCAACTTCTTCTTTGTCCTTTTCGGTGGTTTTTGTTGTGTCAGCATCGACCACTTTTGGAATTTTGAAGTTCTAAAAATAACTTTTGATTATTGTGCTCTTTAAGATCTTGTTACCTTCAAATTGTTCAAACTTGGTCTTCCAGTGAACTCAGGCAAATCTGGAAAGATGTTGGCTGGCTTCTTTTTGGTTGGCGTTTCAGGTTCCTTTTCAAGCTTTCGAACCTTTCGACGTTTGTCGTCGGATGTTGTTGAGAGTGTGCGCTTCACGACACTTCGAGCTTCTTCGGGCTTGGCGTTTTTGCTGCTTCGCAACGACTTGTCGATAGAACTCGATGGCTTAAATTCGGGATCAGCAAGACGTGTTTTCTTCGCCACTTCTTCTTTACGTCTTGGCAACGGACTTCGTTTGCGAGTTTGAACAGGTGGAAGCGGAGATGCGGGGATTTCTTGTAGAATTTTGATTTCTTTGGGTCGTTTGGACTTTGAAACACTGCTCGTTTCCGGCTTTAATACTGGCAGTTTGTGATCTTTAGACACTTCACGAGAATCCTTTGGCTTGCCATCTTTGCTTGCTGCCTCTTTTGTTGGTGGACGTTTAGTTGGTGGAATTGCTTCTTTGCCGTCACGCTTGCGTTTGAACACCTAAACATTTGAAATTGTCTTTTAATTATGAAAAGAAACTACTTACTTTTGAGTCAGTTGTCGGAACATCGAAAACGCCGGGCAATGGTTGAAGTCGAGGTGATGGCTTGTTTTTAGGAGCTGCAGACTTGTCCTTAACTTTCAGTTTGTCGCCTTCTTTTTGAACGACTTTAGACTTCTCGTCTTTTTCGCCGATTTTTAGTTTCAGCACTGTTGTCTCTTTTGCTTTCAAGCGTTCAGCAATTTTGTCAATCGACATCGATTTGCTCGACTTCATAGTTTCCAGCTTTGGCTTCTTGTCCTTCAACTTTTCATCTTTCTGTTTGTCGCTTTCGGTTCCGGATTGCGTATCGCCAGACTTATGCTTCTGCCGAGTTTTGTCTTTTGATGATTTGCCACGTGACTTTTCGGCATCGTTGGCTTTTTGCTTTGCAATGTCTTCATATCGCTTGGCAGACGTTGAAGCAAGAAGTTGAGCAAAAGGTGGACTTTCTGGATCGTCAAATTCGTTCTTGGTTCCAGCTTCCAATTCAAATGGATAATAGCCAGAAAGTGTTGAAGCACTGATTGTTGAGGTTTTGCGCGAGTTCTTTCCAGTCTCCTTTGATTGCCAGTTCTGAGTTGGTTCATTTGCAGCCAGAAGATGTGGAATTGAAGAAGTGCTTCTTGTTGATTGACGACTCTCGTCATCTTGTTGCAAAATGTCTGTCAATGCTGAACTTTGTCGTTGCAAACGGCCAGTTAGTGTTGGAGGTCTGGAATCGGATGAGTTACTTGAACCGCTAGATGAGCTGGATGCTGAAGAAGAAGAATCAGATCGTTGGAGGATTCTCTTTGCCACGCGATATTTTACGAGCTGCTTCTTTGTCTTTCGAGCGAGAAGAACGAGTGTTGCTTTCGACTGTTTTGTTGGACTTTTTAGACTTGCGATCACTTCCTGTCTCTTTCTTTGCACGTTTCGACTTCTTTTGGTGAGACTTTTCACTGGCTTCGGACAATGAGCCAGATTGGTTTGTGCCGGTAGATGAAATACTTGAAGCTGCGTTGAAGCTTTTTGCGCGAACGTCGAGTTTCCTTTTTCGGTATCATGACTGTGTGAAGTTTTTCGTCCAATTGATTCGGCCATTGCGCGAGGCAACTTAATAGACAACGACTCAACTACAGGCTTTTGCTCATTGCCAATATCATATTCACTGTAGCGGTCCTCACTTTTTATGCCCGTAATTGCTGATTGATCAAGACTGAATGATGTTCCTGGAGTTAAGCCGGCATTTGATGTAGTGCGAGTCGCTCGAAGTGATAGCTGGTGACGTTGGGCAAATTCTTCTTGTTGTTGCTGCACTTGCTTTTGCTTCTCCAATACCATTTTGTTGATCTTCTCTTGACGTTGATCTCGAAGTTCTTGATCTCGTTTGCGTCTTTCGGCCAGCTTTTGTTGTTGTAAAATCTTGTGTGGCGGAGGTGGATCGCATTCTTCGCTTTCATCTTCAGATTCTTCAAAGCCGTCTTCGTCCATCAGCATTTCGGCGTCCAATCCTACAAAAATAAAGATTAACTAACTTTCCTATCTTCCAAGATTACCTGAATGTCCTGTATTCGTGTTTCGTTCTTTGCGACGTGTTGCCAAATCAGACGAATTCAGGTCCATTAAGTGTTGCTGACTGGCCACATTTGCTTGAGCTTGATTTGTGTCGAACGAAGAATCTACCATTTCCTTTATATTTTCAAGAGACTAAAAATGCGTTGAATTAATAAACTCTCTATTCAAAAAAGTACCTGTTTTTGCATAATGTGCAACGGCAAAGCTGGCTGATTGAAAACTGGATTCGAAACTAAAGCAATCAAGTAAATAAATATGTAAATTCTAAGAAAACGAACCAGTATTGTTGCTTTGGAAAGTTGTGTTCAAATGAGCGTTGTAGTTCTAAAAATGTGATTATATTGTTTAGAAGAAACGAAAATGCTTACACTATGAAGACCAAAGTTTGAATTGAAGACTGGATTTACCGAGAAGCTGGGCACTTGAGAGTTTATTCGTCGGAAATCAGGAGACAGTGGATTTGGAAGCGGATGCACTTTTGGATTGATGTAACTTTCGTTTTGAGCCAAAAGCAAGCTGCCAAACTCCAAATTGGTCTCTTGTTTGAAGATAGGCTTTTGAATAACTTCAGGTTCAATTCGGAAGATATGTTTGTAGAGTTTGCTCCAGCCAGCCAATTTGCCAAAGAATCTAGGACGTTTGTTTCCTCTTCGCCTAATGATCTTTTGCGCAAGTGTAAGACGATTCATTGTTGAGCTAGTTGATTTGTTGACCGTGTTTGGTTGTTTTTGAGATCTTCGCTGATTTAAAATTGATTTTGTTGGCTGGGCATTGGGATTTGGAACTGAAGCAACCCGGTTTTTGTCCAGTCCGGCCGTTTGCACAACTGAATCTAATCGAACGTTTTTCTCGATCCCATTCAATGGCGCTTTTGTAGACGAGCTTTTCAAGATGTTCGGCTTTCTTGTTTGTCGCTTTGATTGAAGACTTTGTGCCGCTTTAATGTTTTTAAGTCTTCGTTGCTTCAGAGTCTTTTGTCGTTGCTCTAATTGCGATGACTGTTCTACGCTTGGGAGAATGGTTGGTGTTTTATTGTCGACAAAGAATTTAGGCACTCGACTGAGATCTTTCTTGTTGCTGATTATAGCTCGAATTGGCGAGTTCTTCGATAGATTTGACATGACTAGTCGTAGACAAGCTGATGGCAACCGAATTTGCTTGAGTGCAGTTGATTTCTTAATCTTGTAGACCTTTTGAGTTGTTGAGAAATATTCACTCAAGAATGAGGAGTTTTTGTAGGATTGCAAAAGCTTCAAACGCTTTTTAAGTTGCTCTTTCGGATCACTTTGCTTCAAAGCATTTTCTGCTGTAGTTGAAAGAACTTTGTTGCTAGATTGCCGATTCAGTTGTTTCATGATGAATTGGTCTTGAAGATACTCGAACTTCTTAAACTGCGGCCCGTTTTTTGCAATTGTGTTAGCGTTGTTGAAATTTCCATTCTTAACTATCGGACTGACTTCTTTGTTTGGCTTCTTCAAAAAGACAGAAATTCTATGCATAGTCGCTGGAATTGACCATGTTCTAAACAATAGAAAGTTATCAACACTTCAACAGATTAAAGCAAACAAACCTGTTCAAAAAGCTGTTCCATTCTTGTATCTTTGCAGAATCGATACTTTGTCCATTTGTTGTGCTGACAGTAAGTTCAAAACCGCTATTCTTGGTGATGACAGAAACTAAACAGAATCACTTAATATTGATCAATAAGCAAAAATGGTTTACCTGTTCCATTAACTTTTTTGTCTTTGTTGAATTGAAGCACCAAACTTGTTGGATCATCGCTTTGCATTTCAGCAACCAAGTGTTCATTGTACGGGAGCGTTTTTCGGCGTTCAAATCGTTCAAACAAATTTTTCATCAGGCCAATAAAGCATGCCTGTTTCCTCAACAACGTAAGTAAGCCAATAATTGTCTTGGGCGAGTTGAAAGTGATTCGTTTGACCAAATAGACATCAAACTCATTCAACATCCAATTGGAGAAGATGTAACGATGGCATTCGCTGTTGTCTTTGCGCTTTCTGAACACCAAAGATTGTCCCTAAAGAGAATTAAACTTATTGTGCCAAAAGTAAGAATCAATATTCACCGAAATCTTTCCCAAAGCCAACTCTGACAACCAATTAACTGGCCGAATTGTGTAAACAGACGCATCGAGTTCTAACAATTCAGCCATCATTGCTCTTCGAACGATCATTGGCTGTGAAAAGTTTGAAGCAATACTTTCCCGGCGTGTTGATTCCTGTCGTCATTTCTGCCCATTCCATGTTATTGCTCAAACACGATGTTGTCGGGAATAAAGTTGGATACTCGTTGTAAATCACGGACAAATAAACATAAAGAGCATCGTGTTTCATCAGGTCTAAAAACATTTTGTGAAAAAACTCAAACAACAAAAACAAACCAAATTCAGGACTGTCACGGAGGACCAAATTTTTCTTCAGCGTCTCCCACTGAATTGCAATCGTAAACGGAGTAACATCGGTGCGTTGTCTGTACACTTCTACAGTTGACTTCCCATAAATACATGCTGTTAGTGGAGTTTCTTTAAACAATAGTGTTAAATCGTGTTCCAAAATGATCAATCCATTCAGGCAATTAATTCTGTCGTTCCTAAACGCAAATCGTTAAAAGTAAAAGAATTAAAAGTTACATTGAAACACAAGATGGAATCAGCGTTCCCATCAATTTCAAGTGCCGCATAATCGAAAGCCATTTGTTCTGTTGGAACAGTGTTTTTAGACGTTCATTCGGCCGCAAGTGAGATCCGTACCAAGAAATCATACAGTTTGTAAAAACGCACTTGTGATCGACACAGATTTGAAGGACGATGTCCGCGTTGCGCAGCAGAAAGTAATCATGATCTTCTTCCAACTCATATCTAGACTCGTTTGATTAGAATTGAAAAAAGCGAAAGATTACTTCAACAAAGTTGCTAGAGCCTTTATTTTCGAACTCAACTTGGCGTGTTTGTTGACTAAAATAACAAGTTAGTGACTTTTGACTGAAATTAACTTACATAATTGAAAGTAGTCAAATTTCCGCAGATTAAAACTCATGTCCATTTCTGGATTATAAGAGTAGTCTACTGATTCAACTGGTCGCTGTTCATTCTTCGCAAACAAATTAGAGCGGAACGGAATTTTTGCCATAAAACTTGCAATCTTGGTGTTGGTTTCATCGAATGATGGCCGCGTTCCGGTTCTACTCAACTTGGGCGCAAGAAGCCCGTTTGGCTGATTTGAAAGCATTGGCAGACTGTTGAATGAGGACGTGGTTGGTAAAAGGCCATTTACGGCGGCATTACCGATGTTTGCTTCTAGGACAGGTGCAACGCTGTTGTCGAAGTCCTGCTCACGCAAACAATCTTCAAATGTGCCCATGTCGTCGCCAAGCAAATTTTCAATATCGTCAAAATTGTCGCTGTTCAGCAGCAAAGACTCGGCATCGTCCAGCTGATCAGTTGAATTTTGGTGCATGCGGTTGGGCGTCGACGACTGAATTGAGCTCAGCTGCGGCATTTGACTGGGCCAATTCATTGCTTCAGACTGTTCGCGGTGTTGCATCTAAAGTTTTCAGTTCAAGTTGGTTGAAATAATTTTTTGAAAATTGTCTGACCTTATTTTTGCCGTTTAGCTTCAATAGCAAGTCCACAAATTAAAAATAACCATTACAAAAATGACGGAAAACCTGGAAATTGACCGGAAATTAGCGAGTAATTTTTAAATAATAGTAAAAATTGGAAAATCGATTCGCTAGTAGAAAGCGACAGGACTCAAATGGGCCCAAAATTAATAAACTCGAAAAACTTTAATTTTTATGGCTACAAAAATGATGGCATGCTAAATTTATTAATGTAGCGAACGAACATTCTGAGACAAGTGCGCCTATTCAGCTTGATGTTTAAGGCTGCAGACCAGCGCTGTGCATTCAAGAAGGGGCGCACTGTTAGAGACGTGAGTCCCCGCAGCATATGAGTGGAGAAATTTTGTCGCACAACATGTATGTATGTATGTGCCAATCCCGCTATCTGTGCACTCAACTTCCTGCTACTTGTTCGCTCGCCACTCATCGGCATTTAGGGGAATGCCGCGAGCTGTTCATTAGCCAACTCCTAATCGGTCTAATACCTTGAATGTTGACTCCACAGCAGTTCTTTGTTAGTTCGTGCGGACATCGCCATCTAGGCGCCAGACATTCCGCTGTGTTTCTTGATTACAGGCCTTTCAATCTCCTGCTCAATCTTTTGTGTTTTCCGCGAGTTGTACGTCACTGTCGTTGACATCAACAAGCTCTTAGTTTATTATTTCTGCCTCTCCAAAGCTCAAAGATAGAAAACAATATGGGCTTGTTGCGATTTTTGGTGCTCATTCACGTGTTTATCGTTTACATGTTTTTCCAATAGTCGCCATACAACTTTGCCGCCATTTTGTTGATGTCTGTTTTTGCTCTACTTCATTTGATCGAACATTCTTCGAGTTGGAATCGACGCAGTGCGCGAGACAGTTTAATTTTATGGTTCTCATAGTTTGTTTTCAGTGAATTTCCGACCAGACAACAACTTTAAAGACAGAAATGATCATCATAGATCGGTAAGGAATGGTCACTGAACGAAATACAATTCATAAGCATCGTATTGGCTTGACTGGAGCGTCGCCAAAAATGCTGACCCAGCTTTTATTTGCACTCTACGTTTTCGGCTCTTTGTTGAGCGTTGCCAATGCACAAACCAGCAGTGAGCAACTGAAATTGCCCAGCTCTGAAGACACAAACAGCAAAGGATACAAACTTCTGCTAGGCACAGACAAAGACTCGCTGAGTAAGGTTCCGAACTTTTTCAAATCCTATGGCAAACTCGGCTTCAATTACGACATCGGTTAGTTACATAGAGTTGATCTTTAACAAAAGTAACATTAATTTCCATATTTCAGACCGAGGGCAACCCTACATATTGTGCGAAGTAAGTTGGCTGAGAAGTTATCAGTTTTAAAACTCTTGCACTTTAGAAAACCAACTCCACATGCGTCGGCACGCGAGAAGAATGTGTGCGGTCTGTTAAATGTTTCCCGGAAAGGCGGTCACATTTATTGGGTTGCATGGCAGTGATTGTCTACAATATTAGCGAAAATGCAGTGCCCAACAACCATTCAAACTTGCCTGCAAACTCTTCAATGTAAGCTGTCAAGCTTAAACTATCACATCAAATTGCCGAACCTTTCAGGATAAAAGGATGCTGGTCTCATTACGATTCTGAGTTGCGTGAATGCTTGCACGAGTCCGAATGCATATCACACACCAGAAACACCGGAGCAGCTGGACGAACCGCCAAATTCTGTTGCTGTCGAACACATAATTGCAATCAAAACATCACATTGGAAATCAAAGCTAACGAAACTCGAAGTATGAAACAACAAAAGACTTGCTTGTTAACTTTCTATTTTAGATGGACCGCTTGAAACAACTCCCTCATCGTTGAACATTAATGACATGCATTTGATGCCTCGTTTCCTCCTTGGTTCAACAATCTTTATATGTCTTACGATTATCTTCTTTATCTTTTGCGTTGGAGCCGCATCCGCATTCAGTTTCTGGTTGGTACGCCGGAAAAGAAGGCACACACAAGATTCTCAATTGAAAGAGATGGAGACTTTGAACAGGTCAAATGGCGCATTTATGGAAATAACATCGGAGTGTGAAGCTCTTCTTGGAGCAAAGATTGTCAATTTGCGGAACCCTTCTTTGTGCGAGGTACCAAAAGCTTTTCGTTTCAATTATTCAATTAACCAAATTGCAGCTGCTTTCTACTGGCCAGTTCAGTGAAATCTACCGAGCCGAGGTCGACAACGTTTCAGTTGCAATTCGGATCTACAACATAAACGACACTGACGGGTGGATTAACGAACAGGTGAAATTCGAAAGCACTTCTTGTTTACAACTTGCTGTTTAGGAGATCTTTGCAATCAAGAATTTGCGGACAAATGACAACGTAATCGACTTTTTGGCAGCATTGCGGCACGAGCGTCAATATTGGTTTATTTACAAGTACTATTACAACGGATCTGTGTTTGATTATCTCGAGGTAAGTGCTTGTAAAACTATTGAAAACATGTTGTTTCTTTTCAGAGCCACAAACCAACTATCCACGAGACTTGCAAAATTCTATCAACCATGCTCAACGGTTTGGCCTTTTTGCACGAAGAGTTCTTTTTGCAAGGAGAATTAAAACCGTCAATTGTTCACAGGTAATTTGTTGTCTTTCGACCTCAAATAATAGTTATAAAATCTTCAGAGATTTCAAATCGAAGAACGTTTTACTAAAAAGCGACTTGACCGCTTGCATTGGTGATTTCGGCTTTGCGGTCAAATGTGAAAACGGTCGAATGACCAACGAAGACAATCAATCGCAAGTTGGCACTCGTCGATATATGTCTCCTGAGGTTTTGGAAGGAGCTACGGAATTCAGTGCATTTGCTTTCCAACAAATCGATGTTTATGCAGCAAGTTTGATTATCTGGGAAATTCTGTCGAAAACAAGGGTGCCAGAACATCCAGAAGGTAGAAATTTTGCCCAACTCTAGAGTTAAATGTTGACTATTTAGAGCACATTGCCGAGTACATGTTGCCATATGAACGAGAGATTGGCAAAAACCCAACATTGGGGCGGCTACGTGAACTGGTTGTTATTCGAAAGTTCCGTCCAATGTACCGACTGACTTTACTGGACAATCTTGTAAGCACGTGCATCTAAAAACACTTTGTATGCTATTCTTTGCAGATTCTCGGAAAAGTCATCAAGACAATGGAAGACATGTGGGAAGCTGAAGCAGATGGCCGAATTACTTCGTCGTGTGCACGTGACAGAATGACTCACTACTTCAATGCTTGTTTGGGCAAGTGCCAGCTAAATGAGCCGGCGATCATTCATTTCAGTCCCGACAAAACGTCGCTCAACAGCTCAACTTGCTCCATTCAAACCACCAGCGGCACATCAGACTCATACAATTGTCCGTCAGCAACCGGCACAACGCTACCAATTGCGCAAACAACTGGATCGACTTCGCAAGATCGTTTGACTTCCTCAACCTCTTCGTTCTTGGACTAATGCCTCAAAACACAAACACTTGCTCGTTTCGTCATGGTTTTACTTTTAGCATTCCACTCTTCATAATGCAATTGAGTTTTAGTAGTTGACCAGTTGACTAGTTAATCAGACTTTTATACTCTCAAAACATGTAGACCTGTCAGTATTTAGCCGGTGTTTATTGATACGTATCTATTCCTACCAGTTACACTTATCAATCGATTGGTAAATTTGGGCGCGTGCCGGTTTAAAGCAATTACAATATTGGCTATTTGTTGCTTGAATTTGTCCGTTGATTCCATCTGTCTTTAATTGTTATTTGTACATAATGCAAAGACTTTTAACGCAACTGATTACTCTCTGGTTTTTCATCTTTCAACAAATTCACTGTTAGAATAGTAAATATGCGGTTCATTAACTGTTTGTTCCAAAAGCTCGGTATTTTATATTCAAATAGTTCTAATTGACTCTCAAATAATGCTGTTGTTAATGCGTTGTACACAAACTGATTGTTTTCTATACATGTTATGGTCATTTATTGTAAGTATCATAGTCAATAAACGAGTTACGTTGTAAGCGTTCAGAAAAGTTATTTGAAAATCAATTCTAACTTCTTCATTATTCAATCGTTTCTATTATGTCAAGTTGAAAGATTTTATGTCTTTTTTGCAGAACACAAAAAGAAGGGCGCAACGCGCCAAAACTTTTGGAACATAAATTTTCATTTTCAGGTTGTCAATTCGTTTGAAGATGTTGACTCGCTCGTCGTTTAATCTTTGCCGAGCATTTAGTCAGACGTCATGCTTAGCTTCAGAACGAGATCTTTTCCGCTATGATTACCGAAATCAATTCCGAGCAATCCCACAAACTTGGCTTTCAACGCTTGAAGAAGTGGACTCGCCGCCAACCGGAATAATCAATTTGCATCCAGGTTTTTGCCTGTTTTTGCATGCTGTATAAATGTTTAATTTTTAGATGTTTTTCGCGCACCTCCACGAGTTGACTTTTTGCACAGAAATCTTGTTTGGCAGCACAACTATCGAAATATTAACTTGACCAAACAGCTAAGTCGCGCCGAAATGCCGGGAGGAGGCAAAAAGCCGTGGCCACAAAAGAAAATGGGTCGTCATCATGCTGGTTCTATTCGAGCGCCTGGATTCAATCATGGTGGCTTTGCTCACGGAGTTCGAGGTAAGTTTTTGAAAATATCTGTTGAATTAATTTCAATTCTAGGGCCAAAAACTTCTTTTTACATGCTTCCGCTTCCTGTCCGACTAAAGGGTTTATGCACTGCATTTTCAATCAAGCATGCTCAAGATGATTTGGTTGTTGTCGAGGATTTTAACTCACTTACGTCAGACGATCCACAGGTGAAAAAGCACTTCTTTATCGCGAGTATTTTTCATTTTTAGTTTCTCGTCGATGTTACTGAAGCAAGAAATTGGGGCTATTCAGTTTTGTTTGTTGACAGGTAAGAGTTTTTGGCAATATTTATCCTTATTCACTTGTTTAGTATTCCTGAAACGTCTGATAATCTTATTGCTGCCACTAGCAAGCTTCCGTCGTTCAACTTTATGCCAGTTCATGGAATCAACTGTTATAGTATTATCAAACATGAAACATTGGTATTGTCTAGACGCGCACTCGAGTTAATTGAAGATCGAATCATGAAGAGACTGCATTCACGAGTTCCCATTCAAGCCCAATATCGTTATGAGGACTACAAGCAGAAAATTTTGGACGAAAGCGAACATGAAGAAGATCCTGTACATGTGCCGTTCATTTAATTGCTGTTTGTTATTAGGTTGTTATTGTTGATATTTGCTGGATACAATAAATAATAAATCAATTTTGCCTTTTGATTTTCATAAGTTTGGAGCTATTCATATTTTGCACATGAACTGCATCTCTTTAAAACTTCATTCGTTTTAGGATGGGTTCACTTTTTTCCAAACGTCGGACTGCAACCGACGAGTTAGAATTAATAGTATTAAAATTAGACAAGCTACATTCAAGAGCTTTAAATCTTCAAAAGAATCGCTACAATTTTCTATGGTATATGACTGTTTTGTTTCTGTTTGCATCGTCAGTTTATTCCGGTATAATTTGTGCAAAAGACGTTCAACCTAGATATGCGTATATTGCGTTGACTTGGGTTATTGGAATACTCTTTTATTTCGTGATTCGGTTTTTATCTGTGCGGCTATTCGACTTTATGTTGCAACGCGATGAAAAGACTGTGCAATCACTAAATGAACAACGATCAAAAATCATTGAAAACGTTAAAGAGAATGAGAAGTTTAAAGTGGCCAAAGAAATTATTGAGAAGTACGGCGGAGCCGATGATTTACTTGAGATTAAGGCAGACAAAAAAGGTAGAGATCATATTTGAGTGCTTTTTAAATTTAAACTTTCAGAGAATACTCCTCCGCCAAAGCAATCACGTCCATCTCCAACTGTTTCCAAAGAGCCAACACCTGAGCGCGAAACAACTGAACAAGAAATGCAAACGCCATTGAATGCCGAAAAGTCATATGCCATGGTCAAAAGACAAGGAATTGGTGCTACAAATCGAGCTTTTATCACGCCAGCAATGCGTCGGCAACCCATCCGACCTTACATCCAGCCAGTACGAACACCAATAGACAAAATAATTGACTACATTATTGGTGACGGTCCATCGAATCGGTATGTTCGATTGAACAAGGTCGCGAATGCATAGTTCTTATTCTTTTAGATTTGCTTTAATATGCAACCAATGCCGCACGCATAACGGAATGGCGTTGAAAGAAGAGTTCAGTGGAATTTCCTTCATTTGCTTTAACTGCGGCCTTTTCAATCCAGCCCGAGAATCAAAGCATCTCTTGGCTGCAAATCCACGACCTCAATTGTGCGACACTCCCGTAACAACTCCGTTGATTAGAACAGCAACTAATTCAGAGTCTTCTGTGAGTTTTCGCCACTCGAAATCTATTTGAATAATCTATTTTTAAGGATAACGATAGCGTGGAGGCCGCCGAAGAGAACACTCTAAAGCACGATAAAACTACCGACTCTGCTGAGAAAGCAAAATCTAAGAAGTGAGCAGGAAATTATCAACTTTCTTAATTTATATGCAATACGACTTGCCATCAATTGAATTCAGTGGAGACGAGTGGATATACGTTTATTTATTTAAAAAGCTTTCAAACGTTCAATTGCAATTGCCATTCTTTAATTTCATTGTTGTAATTTTAAGTGCTTACCTTATTGGTATTTAATTGTTAACTGGTATTCCTTTCGTTTCTGGTTGATTCTTCATCTAAACATGTAAAATTAAAGTTAGTGGGTTTCTTCTGTCTGGGTTGTATTGAGTAGTGCCGAATAGTGTGGATAGCTGTCAATGTTGAATATTATCTTTGCTCATATGTGAAATTTCAAATCAATTGTGAATGAATCATACTGGTGTTTTACAATCTTGTTGTTAACTTATTTTTGGATACAGCGCAGTTGTTGTTAGTCGTTTGCAAATCGGAATGACGAATTCTGGTCTTTTGGACATCAATAGAGCAATAACTTTAGCGCAGCAGTGTCATGTCAGAAAGCAATTTGGCCAAGGGCTTGAAAGACGCCGCAAGTGATTACAAAAGAGTGTCGCCGAGGGAGGACGCAAAGAGCATTATTTCAAGATGTGAAGCTCGTTAATGTGACAAATGAACAGTTCGTTGAGCTTCGCGTGTCCTGCGTCGATTTTTCAAAGCACAGGCGGAACCACCCGAAAACAAGTGAACAAATTTCGATTGTCCCGGCGCCAAATCTGTCTTCTGGAGGAAGTCAACTTGAACACAATAGCCACCGAATGAGTTGGACGAAAGCACCGCCTTATCGCATAAACAAGCACTGAGCTTTGGGTTTGACGCAGTGAACCGTACTGACAACTCGATTATCCGTCCTCCCCCTACGATATAGACTTCCGATTTGCGCTGGGTCAACTACATTAACCAGCGCTTCTTGAACTTGGCCATTCATTAGCCAATCTCATTCGAGAAATCTCGGCTTGCCAAACAGTCGCTCTTCGACTGCACTTCATACTAAATTTCCCGCTACTTACCGTACACCATGAACTCTTCTATCAGCTACCTGTTTCTTCTTCTTGTCGCCCTCGTTGTTTGCTGCGCACAGGCCGCTGTCGCCGGTAAGTCTTTAAACAAATTTAACAAATGTGAGCAGAGTTGGTAAGACGTGTTCTTTAAAATAGTCAAAGCGTCCAACTTGAAGTTAATTAAAACGTCCAAGAAAATTAATCTTCAACTGCCAGTTCTTTTTGTTTGCCAATAGGCATTTATAAATCTTGGCAATTAGGGAGCGGCTTTGCATGCATGATTTATGAGCGGATGCGTAGACACAGCGCTTCTTGCAGTTCAAACCAAATTCAAACTAGATTTCCAATTAAAATGGGTCTTATTCTAGCCAAAAGTTCGCCCGAAGCCATCGAACCGGTTGGCGCCTACGACCCTGATGTATTGAGCAAAGTTCAAAACGAACTTGTCAACGCGTTGGACTTGTTGCAAACCTTCCAAGAAGGTTAGTTTGCTTGTTGTTTTCTAAATAAACAACTTAAACAAGGTTTTGTAGAATCAAACATAACTCCGATGAAGTTGGCCGAGAAAAGAATGGCCGAGAAGCGACGAAACAAGTTTGAGGTGTTTTTTGAAATGTGTGAAGCATACTAATTGTTCTGAATTTAGTTCATCAGATTTGGCAGACGCTAGACCAGACACTCTGCGTTCCTCTTCCCAGTTGTGCATATTACCTGAGTCAGTAGACGCGCCTTTGCAAAGTCCATATTACAAACTGTCAGCAATTGAATTGACTACACACGCAGTTGAGCCCTATTTTATTCAAACAATGCCCGAACAGTCCACTAACAAATCCGGTCAATTCGTTAGAACTTTGTCACAATAAATAAACACTATTGTTGGTTGATGAAAGATTTATTCGCAAATGCAAATTAATAACTATGCTGAACAGAATCACAGACAAATCTCATTGATATGCTATAAATTAAAACAAATATCACCGTCTCGTTCATTGAACAATCAAATTGAACCCGCAATTAAACGATGCTGACCCGTTAAATAACTAACTGTATGTCTAAATAAATTATGATTTCGGTGGATCCACTCGAGCTGGGTCATTGACCAAATTAGCAGCGCGTTCGTACCTGAAATCTTGAGAGGATAAATTCAAGATCAATTATTTGATAGTTTTTGGAGCGAGTTAGGTGAATTAGAATCTAAAGCGTTCATACCATTTCTGGGCGTTTTCTCTTAGATCATTGGTCTTCTTTATAACAATGTCATCTGCTTTGCCTAAAATGTGAACTTGAAAAGACTCAATCGAATAAAGCTCACCGTAATTTGGCGGATTTGCCGTAGGATCATAACCAAGAACTTTGAGCATAGGAGCAATCTCATTCATGTCGGCAACAACATCTTCTGGCATTTTTCCGACCCATTTAGAAAGTGCATCTAAGTTAACAGGTTTTGCGATTTGATCGGTGCTCCTCTCAGTTCTAAATTTAAATTAACCAAAATGCATATTGCAAAATGGCTTACTTTGAAACGGAAATTTGTTTGCCGATTAATTCTTCGTGTTTTAACACATCTCCACTCCACGGAAGACCAAGATACTCCAAAATTCGTCGCATTTCCTTCTCTGGGTGCAAAACCAACTGCTCGTAGTAAACCATTAAACAATGTTCCGGCCCAACTTCTCTGCATTGGTCATACATTATGCTAATACCGGCATTCCATTTTGTGAGGCATTGCCTGTAGTCATTCAAATCATAACCGGTAATTGTAACTTTGCGCGAAATAATTGAATGAACAGTTGCACGACCATCTCGAATCATGAAAATAGCCTTTGCATTAGGAAACAATTCAACAATATAATTAGTAGATTTGAGTGTAAATGGATCTTTGTTGCAATAACGCTTTGCCGGACTACCGTGACCAGCAATAACCTAAATACAAATAGCGATTAAATACGAAATATGCTGAAAAGCTACCTGGATTATGAACGACGAAATAGCTGCATTAATTACTTCGTTTGTTACTCCAGCCTCTTGTAAGCGTCTCCATTCTTTTTCTGATTTCTTCCAAGCACCTCTAAGGCCTAAGATTCTAGGTATGACACGCGTTTCCTCGCCACTGAATCAAAGCAATTAAATAATTTAATCAAAAGTAGTTACAAAGCTCACCATCTAACGTCAGGATGCGCATCAAGCATTGCTCTCATCAGTGTAGTTCCAGATCTCGGAATTCCTCCAATAAAGATTAAAGGTGATGTCACATTTATTCTGTTGTCGGATGATGTAATTGGCTGATTTCCAGGAAAATAAGCAGAATCAAGCGCCACGTTTCTTGACGAAAACACAAACACTTGAAGCAGAAGGAAAAAACCTGCAGAGCATATGGCACCAAGTAAGAAGTATCGTGTTCGAAAACTCATAGATCTAAGCATCGGAGCGGCCTAGCGGCAACCCGCCCGATAGTGAGCAACTTCTAAGTTGAGAAATTAGTCGTGGGAAAAGGGCAAGAACACGATAAATTGGTGAACAAGGGCTGATAAATCTCTCCTTTTGCATTTAAATCAGCACACTGCATAAACAAAACTGGATCTGCGCTCGAATTTTAGCTCCAAGAAATCTTTCCGTGTTTGTGTCGCGGATAAAACCGACCAGAAATGATAAATGTGCTTGAAAAGAATAATCTTGTAACAAAAAGTTGCGTAACCGAACAGTGCACAACAAATTGCCAGCAAGTAAAAAGAGCTTAACTTATTTGAAAACCGCTGAACACAGGAGCACGTAAACAAATTCTAATTTGACAGAAGACCTTTAGGCCAAAAGTGCACACAACCTGTAATCTTTCCTCTTTTGGCCAATAACTTGTTAAAATTCCAGCTGCTCTGGCACGTGAAAACAAATCTTTGGTAATGAAAACACCGGTACATAGTGTCCGCATTTTGGCGAGAATAGCAACAAGGGCGATTAGACTATCTATCAGGGCTGCCATGCACACAAATGTCGAGAACGCAGGTTTGCAAGCCAATAAGCGCAAATCACAACTGATTTTAGCCGACGGAAAACGCATGCAAAATAGGCAATTGACTAGAAGGGAAAAAAGTCAAGTGGCGACTAAAACAGCATTTTGCACGAAACGCGAAAACACGTTGCCAATCCAATTAAATTATAATTGGCAAAATTGTAGCAAGTGTGGGAGTTTGCTGCATTCGACGAAAATGTGCGCGAGTATCTAATAAGGTGAGTCTGTCTTCCCCTCTGTTTTATCAAACAAAAGTGCGCAAACGCTGGCGGTCGCCTTTTACGGATGCATACAATGGTTTGTTATGACGCGACCTACTGACCGCAGGAACGCGCTCTCACAGCGCACACCTAGATTTGCCGTCTTCCAGATCTCATTCCTTCAGATCCAATAATTTTGTTGCCTTTGGAAACTTGCGCAACGCGCCGGAGTCAAAACTTTAAAAACTACTCGAAAACTCCGGCAACTCGCCTTGATCATAAAAATGATGCTACTTGAGAACAGTCTATTTAAATGTGAGAATCTGGCGAAAAAACAAGAAAGGACGTTTGCTCACTTGCCTTTATTTGCTAAAAAGAAGATCGGATTCCGATAAGGAGAAAGTGTTTACAAGGTTCGAACCAGTGGTTTGAACAAACGCGCACGTCCAATAATCCTTGTTTTGTGCCAAATAGGCTCATAGCCAAATTGTTTGTCGGGCTATTTATTTATTGAAGAGAGGGTTTCGTCTCTATCCGCCCTTGATGTTGCTGTGGGCCGCCTAGCGCACTTTTAGACAAATGTTCGCTCATCTGCCTCCGTTTCCTCTTTTTCGCCTATTGAACTGGCTTGAAACAATTTCAGTGATTTAGGGCGCAGCTCTATGATTTCTGCTCAATTCTTATTATTTACTGTTCGGACAATGAATATCACTCGTGATTTTTAAAATTTATCTCGAACAAACAACGACAGTGATTCTTGGAATGAGCAAATAATTATCAGTGGAGAAAGCATTCAAAGTGGGGGTAATAAACAGAAAATATTGCTTTTTGCAAAAAAACGCGAGCCAAAGAAGTAGTTGGCTCTTTCACTCAACCTTTTTGTATGCGTGCTCATGGTTGGCGCGTTGCTTTCGGCGGCGTGTGGAGGAATGGATGAGTCGAAATCGAATTCGAAAGCCGTTTGTTTGGAGCCGTCCAAACTGCAATAATTCGATCTAGCTGCCACGTCTTTTGTTGGGAAACGTTTTGATGGGTTTATTTTGGCCGTTTATGAACAATTAAATATGCGTAAATAATTTAAATTCAAAGCCACGGTTCGGATGGCGGAAAGTTTATTCGAAATGTGCGTGGTTTCGGTTAAGCCGCAAAACAGCGGCGAGGTCTTTGAGCAATTGAATTATTGAAATTGAATTATTGAAATTGAATTGATTTTAAAATTGAATGATGATTATAATTGAATTTGGTGTTCAAATAAATTGGTTTTAAAATTGATTGATCGAATTAAAAGTGTTTTGAACAATAAACACAACTGAATTCAACACACACGCTAAAGACTCGAAATGGCCACAGAGCCAATATCAAACAAACGAAGGCAATGGAATTAAAAACAAAGTCTCAACAATAGGACGCCAAAACTGCCAGCTAACAACGAGTGCGTCTTCGTATACAAACGAGTCTTTAATTAAGCGATTACTGTGCATACTCTTGCCAGTGCGTTCATAGGCGTTCGGGCAGCAAACCAATTACAGAGTTTGGCGCCTTTCAATTGACAGCTTTCCGCAACATGCTTATCTACAAATTCGAAACAAAAAGAGCTTATCGAGTGGCTGTCTGTTAATACTAACGCACTAAAAAGCATTAACTCGAAGATAAGCTACTACAAGCATACGGTCACGCGATAACTGTAGTATCCACTCAAATCTGCAAACCCCCCCCCCCAACCCCCATTGTAAACCTAGTTAAAAACAGAGTTACCAAAAATGCTAACAATACGAATCCTAATCTTTAATAGTCGCACAAATCTTTTCGATCTCTAAGCATAACTAGTACTATAGCAGTGAGCAAAATGTAAAGAGTCACGCACTAACAATTATCTAACTTGTTTACTCGACTTTCAAAACACAAATTATCAGTGCAAAATAACCTTTAAAGATCAAACAACTGAGCAACCACAAGTACAGCCCCAATAGACGGTAATTATCTGCAGCCGCCGTATGCAAAGATTTCACAAGGCTATCGAAATGCAGACAAACGAACTTTGTCTGTCTACATGGTCTGATGATTTGACATTTTTGAATTGCAAAAGTCGGAAGCAAACAAAGTTATGAGCAGGCAAAACTTTCAATCATCAATTCTTATGCGGACTTTTGAAACGTTTAATTGAAAGCTTTCTAATTTTCAGATTCCGTCTTTGGTTACTATTAATTTTTGTAGGTGAAACTTGCTATTGAAACTTCAAAGAAACTTTTAAAAAGAAACATTAGATTTTAGAAACTCAATAAACAAAAATCACTCGCGATAATTGTCGAATGCAAGTTAAAATTGAGCAAATATCGCTGATGTTTGATCGCTTATGCGCAACGTTTGATCAAGTATGTAAACTTAGTTGCAGGCCTAATTAGCATGTTTTAATGAGCCGGTGTTTAAACCTAATAGATGGCATTTGATAAGGAAAGTTAGTTAATACTTGAATTAAAACTATTTTTAAGATGTTTTGACAACTTCTTTATTAAATGAGTCGCGAATTAACTTTACATAATAAAAGTTAAAAGACTTCTTTATTAAAATAATGTTACGGTAAGTTAATTGACACGTAAATGTTTTATTATCTTCGTGCATTTTTACAATTGTTTAATTGTGATTGCTTACAGTATTCGATTGTTGATTGACAGTGTGTTGTGGTTATTTTCAATCTACCAGAAAAAATAGAGAAACTTGTTTTGCAACAAAATGATTTCAAGTCATTCAAGTAAGTTACTCTAACTTTTCTGAGTCATGTTGTGTTTGTAGCTGTTTTTGCTTGCATTATCAATTAGATTAAATTGTTTTAAACATTTGAAATGCCAAGCAATCAAATTAGTGCTTTATTCAATGCAGAAAAACTTTACGCATATGTTGAAGTTAAAAGTATTCAAACATTTTAAAGATCACAAGATTAAACAACTAATCTTGAAATGTCAGATCATCTTTTCACAATATAAGCAAACGCATTTTTCAAGCATGCAACGGGAAGGAGTGCGCACCTTCGCTTTTTGGCGGTGTGCATAGCAACTAAGCGAGCAAGCAATAGTCCACAGGTACCATGCTTTTGTACGTAGCAGCAGCGAAAACCATCACCAACTACGTGGGCCCGATGTGCGCGTCGGCTCTCGATCAGGAGAGATCCGTTGCTTTCGAAAACAAGCCGTGAAAAGAGATGCTCAATATTCGATCGCTAATTATTGCAATCAATCCGTCGTTTGCAAGTCTTCAAAAGACGAAAAATGTACGGAATGCCCTTAAATCTTGTTCCGCCCGTTCGGGATTCCTTGCGCTTTTTAATCAAAATTATGGAATGCGACAAGCAATTTGTTTGATGGTCATTTCTGCAATTACCGCTTTGCTATTGGATGACCATTCTCTTCTCGTGAATCTTGTCTGTCGTGGACTTTCGTTTATTCGTCTTATAAACAAATGAAGTGTTTATTTCCTAGTGACTCAATTGCTTTTGTGAATCACTTTCACGTGCGATCGTTTTAATTAGCGATATTTAGAAGTTTATTTTTAAAAGATGATGTTGTTTCAGTGAATAGTTTTTAATTGCGCCAGACCACTGATTATCGTGTAAATAAGAATGCGTTTAAGGTTTAAATCAAAGCTTTTATTCGAGGCTTTTATTGAAGGATGATTACGTTGAAATGTGTTGTTTGCGCGTTTTTCAAAAACAAATATGTTTATTTTCAATTTAGACCATGCAAAAGAGATGGCGAACGAAGTGAACATTTCCCCAATGGCCACTGTTTCGGCAAGTAAAGATTATGTGACGGTAAGCAGATTTAAATTGGAAGGCTTACTAGCTGTTTGTAAAGAGCCGAGAATTTTCGGTCGAATTTGATCAAAACAAGGCGACAAGAATGCTAATAATGGCCGTCTGAAGCAGCAGCAAAGGAGCAACAAACGCCTCCTCAGCCAAAAAGCTTGAACGATGATTAATCATCGTCGATTGATTTTTGCGGCTGCGAATGCTGGGGCTTGTTTGCTGTGACGGCCATTTTGGTTTCACATTTCACACTTACAGGCAGCGTGACTGGTCAGCAAAGACTAGCGCCTGAAATCAACCTGACCGCTACCGATCATTCAACTTCTCTACTTTCAGGTCCTTTCCATCGGAGACGAACCAACTAGCACACAGACCTTATTGTCTAATTTGCATATGGACGACACCGTGGTTGACTCCCGAGGAAATTCCTACTTTCGTTACGTACCTTCGTACACATCTGGTCAACAACCGTCGTGCAGTCAAAGTTCGGACAAACAGCAGCGACGACGAGATGACGAAGTTGTGGAAGTGAGTGGTCATCGAAACTCAAAAAGTGAGTCATCCAATCGATTTGATTTTAACCTGTTTCTTAGTATACATTACCTTGCAAAAAACATACATTGACTTACACAAACTGTACTTTTAGAAAATGGCTTGCATGTGGTTGGAGCTTCACCAAAACAAGCGCGAAGAATTGAGTTTGACGAAACAAGTTCGCGTTCTAGAGCAAAAAGTAAGCTTTTTCAAATTTGATTACTAGTATTTGTTGAACTTAGGCTACCATGAATCAAGAATTGGAAGTCCAAAAGATGCAGAACGTTTCAAACGAGTTCATAAGTCCGGATTCTTCGGTGGATTGCCGGAAAACTTTGTAGAAGAAATTGATGACTTGCTGCCTGAAGCCGAATCGGAGAATATACGTGCTCAACGAATAGTCTTAAGTCAAGAAACATTTGGCGTCCCAACTGGCATTCAAGTAACTGAAGTACCGGATCCCAACAATCCAGGTCGCCTACTAGCCGTTGAAGTCTATCGAATTGAAGAAAACCAACGCATTTCACTCGATGGGCAACTGCAAGTTGGCGACCGCATTATCAAAATTAACAGCCGGCCCGTTTATCAAGTAAAGTTTAAACTGACCAGCTTAATTTATTGTATTTGTTTAGATGTCTTTAACTGCTGCTCGACTTTACATCGATGAGTTGAAACGAGAAGAAGAGCCATCTATAGTGTTCTATCGCTTGTCGAAGGTAGATTCCAACAAAAATGACTCAAATGTACAGACAAAGCCGGTAACTGTTATGGTTCAACAGGGCAACACGGCTGCTTTACACAACTTGAAAGAAATTTCTATCACGAAAGGTTTGTTTTTCTTCATCATAAAGTTGCATAAAGTTACTTATTTTCAAATGTTTAGGAAGCAGAGGATTTGGCTTTCATTTTGCTTCAAGACCTTCAGAACGCGGCAACATTTTTCTTGTTACTCATGTCATTCCGGATAGTGCGTCAGATGAGCTTTTACTGTCCGGCGATCGATTACTTAAGGTACATTTAATCAATTTCTTTCTACATTTATTTGATTTACTTTTAGATTGGCGAAACAGACCTAGCGGATTTGATTCAGTCAGATGTTAGAGAATTGTTGAAAGCCTGTTCAATTGGCGAAACTCTCACATTTCAAATCTCAAGAACGGAAGACGCAGAAGAAACAATTGAGCAGTCACATACGTCAATTCAATCAACAAGCGATGAAATCAGCGGCCTTGAAGCAGACGACCAGATTCTTGAATTTCGAATTCCAGTCAACGAAGCAGCAGCTGCCGGGCTTGGACTTGCACTCAAAGGCAAGCAGACAATTGGACGAGATGGTCAACAAAATGCTGCCGTTTTCATTGATAGAGTACGTTTATCGTCTTGCTTGAGTTTATTAACTGGTTTGTTTTTAGATATTACGCGGATCTGCTGCTTACAAGGATGGGCGTTTGCTTGAGCACGATCGAATTTTGGGAATCGAGAATTTAAATCTCTTGCAATTTGCACAAAATTCAGAAGCAGCGCAAGCATTCAACTCTTACGTTTCTTCACTTCCGCCATCTTGTGCTTATTTCAAGTAAGATACTGTTAACTCAGCTTATAATAATCTAGTTTTTAGAATATTTATTGCCAGAAAGCCAGAAAATGTTGCCGATCAATCAAGCATAATGTCGCGCAAAGCATTTATTGCTTGGATGGCTGATATAAAAACAGGTAAATTCTGTATTCACTTTTACATAAACGAAAGGTTTTTTAGATTCCGCACGCCTTGCCGAGACCATCAAAACCGCAAATGAAGAGCAGTTAGGATTGGTGGAAGGGCGTCGCAAATCTACAACAACAAGTCAAGATGAGGAAACAAGCAAATTAGACAAACGAGAAGTGGCAGAAGACGCTATAAGCATTGCATCTGTTCAACAAGTAGATCCGTTCAATCGAGAATCCGCAAGTCGAAAATCCTTCAGTGAAAAAGGTCCATTCGGAAAGCGTGATCATACAAAGTTTGAGAATTTCAAGCAAATCAGTCATCAAAGACAAATCAGCGGTAAGCATTCTTTTAAACTGCAAGATTTCTTTTAACTTTTTTGAGTTTTCGGTTAATTTGAGTTGTGTCCATTTTAAGTTAGCTTAGTGTTGTGTTTGATTAGTGGCTTTTATTTCAAAGTAGTTGCCCTCAAGCTTATTTTTGTTTTTACTTTTACAGCACCCATAATTGGGCATCGGAGACATCGAGCTCAACTTATACGTCAACGATCTGCCGTCATTCTCAAAAACAACACAAATGAGAATAGACAAGAAGAGCAGAAAACTGAAGCCCCGACAAACAACACTGATCCTAGCAAGCAAAAAGGATTTTCATTCTTGTCATTCTTCGGCCTACGCAACTCTATTTCCAAAGGCTCGTCAGCAAATAAGGAGAACGTACAAGTCGATGAGAACGGTAGGCCTGCTTTGTCGTGCAATTAACCTGTGTTTGCTTGTTTTCCCCTGCATATGATTAGTGTTGATTACTCATCTCGTTTGTTTTAGCGCAAAATTCAAAACGCCGATCAATGAGTGAAGGACCAGATAAAGGTGAAAACCGTCTTCGAACAAGTGCAAGTCATCATGAAGAGATTTCACCAGCTGCTGATTTGTCTTCGCCCTCAAATGCTGCTGCACGCGAAGCTTTACGTAAAAAGAGAAGAAGTGTTGGAACGTATGTTTTTAAATATCAATTTACTTTTAGTAAAAACAATCTGTTTAGATCGATGTTCAAATTTTTCCAACGAACCGACTCACCCTCAAAATTGTCACCAAATGAAAACGATATTTCTCAAACAGAGCAGCAACGCAAATTGTAAGTAAATTTAAAGCTTCTTACCTGCTGTTTACCTACTGTTGCTTATTCCTACTGTTTTACCAAAAGATCAAAAAACTTAAAATGCTTGAAAGATATTGCACCCAACCTCTGTTAACTGTCTGATTGTCCCCATTTTTCAGACATTTGGATTATCGAATGAGATCTCCGGGCAACCCTTTAAGAGCCGAAATTTCACCTCAACTTCGGCCACTATCTTCAATTCATCATAGACGTTTTAACTCTGCACACGACGGTTTAAAGGTATTTTTGAAAGCGTGATATGTCTAACGTCCAAATTGCACATTAATTGAATGCACAAACAAGAGCACGCTACTTTCAGTTTGGCACTAATTAAGCTCTCTTACAATGTTATTTGATTAAAACATTTCAGCACAGCGCCTGGTCTCCTACAAGCCAACGAATCGATATCGCCGATCCAAAGCATTCGGGAACAAGTCCTAGTAAACAATCAGGACCAGGCAGCAGACGGTGAGCTTCAACATAAATTACGATCAAGTTAAATCAATTGTATTTAGTCGAATGCAAACATCTTCGCACTCATTCAAGCAACAGCGCCCGAGCGTCGCCCCGATTGTTGCCGGCTCGTCCGAATACCATAATGCATTTAACCACTGGTTCAAAACAGTCCAAAATCCTCGATACGGTAACAATACTTTCAAACTCACATTTGCACATCTTTGTTTAGATGATTCGCCCTCGAGATACATGTCCGCCGACAATTCCGTGCCATTTTATCCCGCCCCGCCCGCCTACTCGTAATTGTTTAAAATGAGCTGCCAAAATAACTCAAACTTACAGGTCAATCCAGCCTTCGGCCACGCCTAATTTCGAGCAGCGATACACAGCAGCTTATCCAAACTTCTGGCCTCAACCCTTCTGCTCAGTTCAATACTCACCACCGTATTCCACCCAAGCTCCCGCCTCGGCCTACAGTCAATCACTCTATTTCGGCAGAATGCCGCAAGCCGCAGCATACCCGATCGATTTCAACTACCATGAGCCACAACGACGATTGTCTACCAGATCGGCCCCAAAGTTTTCGACAAACCAACCTTTTGACGTCCATGTTGAAAGATTCTAGTTTTGGACAAGTTCATCCAGTTTTGCACTACGATGTCTTGCGGGCGAGGACTCTAGACAACAGTCAGTTCTTCACGCCAACAAGCGAGTTTGCTGAACGCTTAACTCAAGACTTCCCTCGAATCGTCGAAACTAAACATTCAAAACATATGGCTAAATTCTCTTCAGCTCTAAGGCGTTCTAAACGTCGTGCCAAATCAACATCGGTATTTTATGACACTTAATCGTAAAACATGTTAGTTCTTTTCATAGTTCTCTAGCAACTAGACTGTTCAATAGATTGTAAATTTGTTTCACTTGAGTATACGAGTTGGCTTTATTGATCTTTTCTTTCATACGTGCTAACGCCATCCAAAAACAATTGCTCATCTAGGAAATAACTAACACTTACTAACTTGCATCGAGACACTCTATTGTGATTATTCTGAAGCTCTTGTAAGCATAAATCTTGTCTATTTCTATCAGCAACGCCGACGATCTCGTTCTTCTTCTGGGTCTAACTTATTTGTTGTAAAGTGTATACAAAATAAACGTGATGTGTTAAAATTTTATTTGCTTTCTTAAAGCCAAGAAGTACTCTACTGATATGACAAAGCCAATAAATAATGGCGGAATGATGATGTTGTCGGAGAATTGCATTGGCAGAATCGCTTCCCATGACATGTACACGAATGAACAAACGCTGCGTGAAAGACAAGAGTTCTGCTCTAGGGGAGTTGCGTATATGTCGTGAGAGGAAGAAACTCTATGAAATTGAGCTTGTTATAAATTGCGCAAAACAAAATGCTTTATAAAAGCCCCCGAGGAAGTTGAGAGAGGATTAGACGGACCAAATGCCGTTGATATTAAGAAGGTGAAAAACTACGTGGGCAGCCTATTAATTTAGTCACATTGCCTTCAACTCAGTTTAGATTTAAAGACAAGTTGAAGATGATGCGAGCATAAATATGAAAAGATTTTGAAGCGAAGGTTGAGCTTACAAACTTAAATATACAAATGAGACCAATCGAAAATGATGTCATAGAAGAGCAAATACATCCTAAAACGTTTAACAGAGTTGGCAACAATGGACAAAAACTTAAAAGTGCCACCGGTATTTGAATACCAATTTGAGTTAAAGAGATATCAAAGTGAGAAAGTGACCATTTTTCGAGTTGTTTAAAAGTTTTTGTAACAACGAAAAATTTTAAACAACTCAAGAACATTTGAACATTGTGGGAGTTTGAAGTAAGTCTCATATTCAAATGTTAAAGCGCGATAAATAGTTGATAAAAATTGAGCGTTTCAAGTTTGAGAATGATTTCGTCTAAACGTCCAGCACAGTCGACAAATCCTTGTTTACAACGTAGAACTTGTGCTTCTGACCAAACAGACCTAAGAGGACGGCGATGTTTTCGATTACGATGTTGAATGGAATGCATAGAAGAGCTCCGGCAGCGTAAGGCAACAGTCTCCAAATGTTTTGTCTGAAATGGTTTAGCTGAGAAGTTAGCGAAATAACAAGTTGTACCTGTATTTGTGCGAAAAAGATTTGACAACGCCGAACATGTACATGTACAAGTTGACAGCTGCGACAAAAGCAACCAACATGTCCATCAACGGGCTCTTTGGCAACGGAGCAAGTGGGCACAAAAACACTTGGAAACTCGTAAATGGCATTGTAATCCAGGCATAAAGTGAGAGCGCTAAGAAGAACTTGCATCGGATGGGAATCTGCTTCGAATGAACCGTCAAGAATATTCCCTGAAGCCATCTCTTTCGTTGTTGCAAGAAGTCCCAGTAAGTGAAAGGTGATTTTTCGTACATCTCGCCTGCAAAGCATTCGTGTAATCAACATTTTCAACTATAAAAACAACCTTCAATGAAGTTGAAAGTGTAGCCTTCTTTGTAAGCAATCATACTAAAGTAACAATCTTCAGCAATTGAGCCTTCTAGACCATGATCGAATGTGACTTTTCTCTCGGCAGCAACTTGCGTCACAACAAAAGATCCTTTCCATCCAAAAAGTGGCTTGTGAAAGAAACTGAATTGAAATCGCAGTTGTCCCATGTCGTTAGCGACTCTAAACAATCAAAGTAAGTTATTGTGAGTGTGAAACAAAATTACCGGAAGGAATCAGACAACGTGGTGATCCAGTTGACAATTTCGCCCTTCGAATAGACAATAACACCTTGTCCAAAAGCATGTTGGCCATCTTCACAGAAGTTCAAAACTCCTCGGACTGCATCAGCCGACAACAATGTCTCTTCATCGAGATGGCAAATCCAATCCTCGTCTCTCAAAATGTTCACGTCATCTTCCAAACAATATTGCAAGGCTCGTGCTTTGAACTTGGCTCCAGTTTTTGTGCTGCAACAATTAGATAAGTCATAAAAGTATTGCAAACACGCTTACCAGTATGACGTTGGAACATTAATTTCTCGGAACCTCTGAATCTTCGCTGGAATGTTGAGAGGTTTGTCAGACACAACTTCGAAAAAGAACTGAAGCGAATGCTTTTAATAGAATTTACTGTTTAAATGCAAGCAACTTACATTTTCCAACCCGACCTCGTAACAAACTTCCATGTTCTTTTCGAGATTTTGCTAAAACTTAACAGATTAAACAGGGATAATCTAATAAATTGCACCTTTACGAGCTCAGGATAGTCACCTTTTGTGACTACTCGGAAGCAAACTAGTGGCGCCAACAGAGGAGCAGCTTTGAGCGTGCTAAATTTAACAATCACTGGACTCGTACTAACAAAGCCAATCTTAAGCTAAACATCGTTCTTGTAAGCTTGTCTAAATAATTTTGTAACACGCGCTCCTTGAAGCCGTTGAACAAGATGAGTCCCAACATATTACAAAGACATTGTGGCAACACAAGTAAAGAACTGATTCGAAGCAAATACAGAACAAGTGTTAATGCTATCCCGTATCTAAAAGGCTCATCCGTGAGTAATTCAAAACATCAACGACCAACCTTTCAAACGGATCAAACTCCGGCTCTTCAACTGTATTTCCCCAAGGCAGCGCTCCGCATAGATTCTCGAACAAAACAATCCAAACAACAAAAACCACTACATGTACCTAAAAAGATTAAGTGTTTAGTTGGAAACAAAGTGCAGACTTACTGCATATTTAATTTGTTCTGTGGACATCTAGGCAAATTCTCCTAACTTTGCGCACTAACACCGAACGCGATTAGTGGCCGTGATGCTGCTCAAAGTTAGAAAAGACGTGATAGAAAACAAAGGGAACGTATCCCTTCTTCGAGCCGTGCCAAAAGTTCGATAATCTAAATCGGACGCAATTGTAAAGTTTAAATGCAAGTTCAAGTCAAGTCGGTGCAACAACACGCATTTTATTAAAAGACGGAAATGAGAAATGGTCATAGAGGTGGAAGTTTTAAAATGTGCGAATTGCACAACCGACTTTGCCTTTATAAAAGGAATGCGGTAAAAGGAATTTTATTCGGTCAGTTGAGCAACAAAATTATAGGAAACCGCACAAGTTTCTCTGCGAATTGCCCGGCGAAAGCCATAATCATTGAAATAAAATTCATTTCGATATCCAACATGTTCGAAAGGGACCGCCTGCAAACAACATTCGACAAGTGTAAAAGCGTTTAGTGTCTGCAAAAGAGTCTGGAAAAGTGTGTTCGAAACCATTTTGCGCTTATAGACAATTACAGCAGGAAACAGCTACAAATGAACACTCTGTACAACCTAAAAGGATTCGCAAGAACTAGAATCTGGAACACCAATAAACAGCAATTAGGCAAATTTGTGTAATTTCTTGCCGAAACCTTTTGACTACCAAAATCCGCCACTAATACGCATACTCGCAAAAGATTAATTATAGGCACAGAGTGGAACGGCCGAAACAGTTTCAACGTTTATAGTCTTTGTGGCTCGCAACTCAAAGTTCAAAAGCAATTCGCCCACTACAAAAAGAAAATTTGCCGGGATTTTTGAAAGCCGTAAATGCTGTGAGAAAAACCGCACAGTTCTCGTAGACAACCGGCTCACTAACAAAAGTGGACAGTGCTCAATGTTAGTAAATCCGTGAAAGTGGCGCTTTATTTTTCGCCGTGACTAGGTTTGATTGGAACGAATAAAGAACGGCATCGCTGGCTTGTTGTGGAACGAGAGATGATAACTAGAAGGCAGCTTTTCTTTCTTCTGCTCCGCCATATGCAACACATAAATTGCTGATGATGTTTAAGTGGACTTTGAAAGTCGTGAAAGTGATTAATTTGTGAAAGTTGTCAAAGTTGTGGAAGTTACAAATGTCTTGGCCTGTTTGGCACATGGGCAGGAAGAAAACATTTTGTGTATCATCGGCGCACACACTTAATCACAAAGAAAACACAAGAGAAATTATCTTAATCAACGACCACAATGCGACCAGAACAAACGGTTGCAGGCTTCCTTAATTTATAGATTGCATAGAAAACAAAAACCATCAGTCGATTTTTTATACAAATCAAAAGCAATGCTCTTCGCACGACTTTCGAAATTGAGCACAGGACGCGGATGCCAAACGAATTTAAACGAATGTAAGCGAATGTCAAAGAATAAAATGGGTAGCAATTCAAAGGCTATGCTGACCAGCCAACAACCTAATGGCCTGCCTTGATCACGAATTTCAAAAAAGTGCTGCACTGTGCCTGCGAGGACGGCTGCGAAGACTCACATCCGCTTTTTCGGTGCAATATTGCGAATTAGTATGACCAGTGACTACATCCGCTAATGACTAACGCCATTCAAAACAAGAGTTGTGCTGACGGAAATTCGATGATCAAGTTGGAATTGCTTTACAGGCAATGCATTAAACGCCTGCGGACAACTATCAGGATTTGGACGCTGAAAGCGCGCCTACGCGTTGCTTACGTACAAAAAGGCCGGTCGACACTCCCCACCTTGTCAGCTTCGGCGATAAAACCGCCATAAACCAAAACAACTGCAACGAATGTTTGACAAGCGCGAAACGGCACTTGGTGGTTGAAATTCGAAGAAGAAATATTTGAAAGCGCGATCGAACACAACGCCGATGTGAAAGTCGGGAGGCAGGAAGTGGCGTTTGTGCTGTTGCTTAAACACGCAAACGTTTCATTGTGTGAAAATCAGCGAAAGGCCAGACAAATTGAATTGCTCGTATCGTTTTTGAGAAACTAAAAAGGAAGCATTTGCAAGAAAAGCATGGGCGATCAAACAGAGCTACCAAGCTTTCGCCTTCATATATCATCTCTATCGCAAACACGCTGACTAAAGTTAGTGTACAGTGTGAGGATATTTTTCGCCTAAGGTCGTATCATCCGAAAAGGTTTAAGAATGCGTTGGCTGATTGTATTCCTCAAGTACAAATGAAAGCACAACTAGTGTCCTTGCTTATTCCAGGAACTGTGGAGTTTTTGTTTTGCCCAACAAAGGAACACATTTTGGCGAACGAGTTGCACCTGTTCCAAAATTTAATTACGAACATGGTCTGCGTTGAGGGTTAAAGATCCTGAACATTCAGACATAACTTAGTTCTTAATATGGTTGTTAACAATCAAATAAAAGAATTATCGGAAGGAGCACATCACTTCAAAAGGCGAAGGGGTGTTTTTGTTGTCAAGTCAATGGGGTTAACTCAATGACTAATGGCCGCATTCAGGTACAAAGTTTTGGGTCAGGCGAGAGCGGAACCAACGCACAATAACAAAGCTTGGTAGAAGCTTTTCCGCAAACACGCTAAAAGTCTGCAATCAAAAGAACAAACCGATTCGATCATTTGCTGCCGTTCGGAACGGGCCCAACACACTGGCCAAACACTTAAACTAGTGACTAACCACAATTAATCAATTGAGTGCCGCAGGTGAACCCCAATAATGGAATGCAAATCTGGTTGACTTCTGATTGATTTTGTCGCGTCAACAATGTCACTTCACACTTTGGTTGTTTTTGTTTTGATTTATGAAATTGTTTGCCAAACCGCGAAGACGATCCCGACTAATTCAATAGCGCGACTATAAAAATGCCATTAAATTGACGTGCAAATTGCTGATCGGAGGTGGCGAGTAAACAAATGCAGCACAAACAGTTTGCTTGGCACCATTCGAGCTTATTCGAACTTCCACCAATAATTGTTACAGCCAAAAACGATTGCGCAAGTTGCCCGGCGAAAGAACGCCGTTTACATTAAATGGCGGTTTTCGAATGGGTGCGCACCATTCCGAGCTTTTTTGTTTACGTGCAACTTTTCTTGTCGTGATCTCAAACGGCACTCAAACCCTTGATCTTCATGTGCATTCCACGGGTTACAAGTGCACGTTCTTGTTATTCAGGCAAGTATCTTCTTATCTTCTAACATGTTCAGTATGTACGGAGAATTAATTGCTTACTGTTTATTTGAATAGCAATTTGTTTGGATAGAAAGTGAGTCATCGTTGAGGGAGTTAATTAGTGTAGTTCAAATGGCATCAGATTAACACAAAACTGATAACCGTTCAGCTAGCGTCATCGAAACGAGCACGAGAAGGAAACTGTAACACACAAATTGGGCCTGTATCTCAAACAAATTGGGCTTGTCTCTCAAATAAAGGTGCTCCCGGCTCATAGATGAGTCATTCCTAGTTTGCTTAGTTTATTGATCCAAAGTGGCTATTCTCCTTTTTGCATGTTTGGGCCGAATGGTTTATCGGCGCATTATTATCGACTATTACGTCGCAAGTTTTAGTGTGCGAAAAAAGCTTATCATTTAGAGCAGGATTGTTTGAGCAGTACATTCTTTGGAAGAAGCCGGCAATTTCCGATAAAATTACAAGAGCAGAAGGCCTACAAAAAATAACGTTTACTCCCGTTGGGTACTCCAGCAACTATTAAAGACAAAAAACTGAACAGAAACCAAAAACGAAGTTATTTCATCAAAAATGCTAATGCAATGCTTTTCAACGAAAAATATCAAAAGGCATCCGACGGCAATACTTCTTTTAAGTGAAATGTTGCGACTGTTCATTCCTCTCAAACACGCAAATGTGAAATTTTAACCAAACAGTATTAGCAACTAAACAGTATTCGCAGTCAAATAGCAAACAGAATTGACGCAAAAGAAAACGAAAATTGAGAAGTTAAAAGAATGTTAGACTAATTAATCAAGTTTTTGTTATTTCGAGTTTTCTTTTTTCGAAACAAATTCACCTGTTCAAAAATAGAGAAGAAGGTTACAAGCAACAAAGAATATTTTATTATCGCAAAAAAGTCGATTATTTATTCAGGCCACCTGTGGCTTCTCTGGCTGGTCAAGGTTTAATATGTGTGCGGTGTTGGAGAGATGCGCGTAACAAAGTATTCACAAATGGACAATATTTTGTGTAAACATTCACGTACAGTTCGACTTTGTAGTTAAAATCTTTTTGGCAAATCAACTGGCACATGTGCGAGCTTCCAAGTTCAAAACAAACAGCAGTTTTTTCAAGCAATAACTACGAACTCAAAACAATGACGACAAGATTACAAAACAGTGCAAACTTTAAACAACCGAATGCGATTTGTTTGTAAATTCGATGACAACTTTACAATCTGCTTGAACTCATGGAAAAAGATTATGTTTGTGCTTGTTCTGCGCAAAGCTTTTCAAAACAAACATCAACTTGTTGCACGTGAACTTTTGAGCAAAAATGCTCGAAAATCAAACGATGAATTAAAACGAACAATGTGATCAAAAATGTTAGCGATCTTGATAACAAAAATCTCTGACGCAGACGTTCAAACAATGAGTAATGACTTTATCACTCCATAAAGCATTCTACACCCAAAAGATCACAAAAGTGGTATGGAATTTGATTATATGCGTGTACTTCACTAAAAATACAAAAAGCATTTATAACTCCGTTTAAGGCATGATGACAGTGTTCGGTTTAATGAGCACGGTCGTTGAGAAAATGACTAATTTTTGATCAGTCCATAAAATAATGCCTAATCAACTTGCACGCAAAAGTGTAAATGGGGAATTTGAGGCAAAAAACACGGCCATTAACATCAAGTTGATTTGCCTAAAACTATTCAAATTGGTAGCGCCGATGATAACGCCTACCGCAAATCAACTTTCATTGTCTGCCACAGCAACAGGTCGCAAAAACCGCAGAATGATAAGTCTCGCAGAACCCGAAAAATCGACGCAATCGGCGACGAACGTGAGAACTGGATTCGAAAAATAGTTTGTTGTTTTCGGAATGGCTAAACCTATAGAGCAATGAGCAACGTGGGGTAAAGTTTTTCTACCACACTCCAGGCAGACAATACAAACAACAATAAAGGTGTTTTCACGTAATACACGACGAAGGGAAACTCCCAAACGCAAATCTGTTCAGCATAAAATGGCGCTAAACTTCGTGAACTACCGTTTTTGCACACCACATTCGGCCCAATTAGCGGTATGTGTCAAAACGAACCATAAGTGCAGAACTATGAAAAAGCCGATGAATATTTAGTGGATTGAGAACGCGGGTCCGTTCGTTTCAGTGAATCACCAGCAAAAGTCGACAAATTCAATTGAGGCAGTTTTTCATACCAAAAGCACATTCAATCCCGCTCGCAAAATCACTGCCTTTCGAGGCCGCTTTTCTTCTCCTCCTCATAATTGTTTTGGCTTCAGTTTGCACAACAGCGCTTTTGGTTCGATGAAGTTTTGCTGTTATTTTCACTCACGGGCTTCTTTCACTACATCCGCTTTTATTTTGTGGTTAGGTAAGCCGGCCATTAGATGACTACAAATTGGGCCGCACTTGAACATTCAAAAGCTTGGCACCTTTCTCCACTTCATTAGGTTTTTGAATTGCCGTCGAGTAGATAAAATTTGTTCCATAGGAACAATCCGCGTTTAAATAAACGATTAAACTGTGTTTGTATGTGCTGTGTTTAAGTGTGAAAGTTGTGCCCTTTAGCGGAAGCGATTCAACAGTATTTTATTGCACTCGCTCTGTTTATTGCGGTGACTCAAATAAATCAGAACTTTCCAAATAAACACGCATCCCACGTTCAAATGTCCCACATTCGAAATGAGTAACGCTACAAAGGTTGTCAAGCGCCAAAAAATCAGTCGGCTTTATTCATCAGCGGTTTATTCACTACAGTTCTTTTATTCGTCAAAACAATAGCAAAAGTGCACAATATGGCGGAGAATTAAAACTACGTTGTGGTGTTGAAATCCAGCTGCTTCTCGCTCAAATTAACAAATTGGTAGACGAGTCGGCCGTTTATCTTTCGCAACAAGTTCTTTGCATAGTAGTACCTCAGAGCTCTGGCCAACGTCTCATACTGCATATTCGATTTGTTCTTGTACAGCCCCCAAAGGTTTGAAACTGCACGGCTGTCCAGTAACTTGAAGATTCCATTCTTTTGGTCGAGCCAGCAAATGTAGTTTGAATATTTTTTGTCACTCAGCAAATACAACAGAAACTCCCACAAGAAGTGAATTTTACCTGAAAAGGCACGAACTTTAAAATGACCACACTTGCAGATTAAATGTTGCAAAAACAAACCGTCTTTGTTTTTGCATCTATTGTTTACTGGCTCGCTGTTTCGACGCTTTGAATTGAAGTTTTTGTGCTCAACGATCAGTGCCACTTTATTGTCAATTTGCTGCTCCTTTCCGACTATTGTTCCGACTATTGTTTTGTTCTGAGTGACATTCAAACAATTTGTATTTATAATTGGCTGATTTATGGAAGTGGGCACTTTGAAGTTTGTGAATGTTGCTTTACTGTCGACTAATTGAAGTTGCTGACACAGCTTTTGGCGCAATAAAAGCTCGGCCAGTTGATTTGTATTTATAAATGTGTTCATCTAAAAAGTGCTTAAAATTAGTGTTTGACATTTTTGAAAAGCTTACTTGAGCAAAGTTGTTTAATTGACTCGACAACAAGTTTGAAGGTGCCGAAATTCGTCGAAAAGCAATCCTTGGATGAGAAGCAAATTGATCAAGCTTGAGGTTACTTGAGGTGTCGTCATTTGAGCTGTTCAATAAAACAGAAGGGTTGCTGGCGAAGAAGTTTTCTTGATCAATGGGAACAGGTCGATGAATTTTGAAGTTGTTTGAAGACTGTTGCTTTGTTGACTCATGCTTTACAATAACGGAAGTTGTTGAAGTTGTAGATAATGTTGATAGAAGTAGATTGTCATTAAAGTCACCCGTAATCAAGCTTGGATTAGACTTCTGTCCGATCAAATTGTTGTTGTTCGGATCATCAACATTAATACTCAGCATTTTGAGATAAATTCATTGGAATAGTAGGCAAAGAACTAAGTGAATCAGCAAGACTTAAAACATGCATCAAAATATGGAAATAAAGAGAAAGTGATTGAGATACTTGGGCGGAAGATTCGAAGTGAAAGTGAAACTTTCTCCTGTCCACTTGGGCTCAACAACAATAGAACGTGACCATTCCGCAACCTCGGACCAGGTCACGAACTACGTTCTTCTTCGCGAATCCGCGCGCTCCTTCTTTGCCTCACGGCGTTGGCTCGAGCAAACAATACAAGAAATCACGCAATCGGCCTACGAGCTGACCATCTGCAAGTGACCAGCCAACACTCGAACTTTTCCTCATTGAAACGCTTAATCTCCGGCGAAGTTTGCTAAAGGTTGCGTGCAAATTGTTTTCGATGCTTGAGATCGAGAGTATTGCTAGAAACAATGCAGTTGACTGATTTAATGATTAAATGTTTGAAGACTTTCTTTAATTCCAATTCAAATTTACAAAGCGTTCAAATGCGCAAAGTTACTGTACCACGCAACAAGTTGACAAGTTGACTCCAATTATTGCCGCTCATTTCATGCTGGACCAGTTTGGGGAAGAAAAAGAAACGAAGGTGTGTGAGAAAAGAAAAACGCGGGGGTTAGTTCTGTTGGGGGCAAAGGCAGTCGAGTCTCCGTTCGTCTCGTTTGCCAAAAACGCCAAGAACAACTGTTTGTTGTTGTTTTAATAGACGAAATTTTAATTGATCTAGACGAAATAATCAACTAGTCATTTTTATAACAATTAGTTCTGTTATTCCTACAAATTCGATTAGGCCAGCAGCTACACTTTCGAACCAAACAGTCGAATTACATCGGCTTGGAAATGCCGAAAGGTTCAAAACCGCCAGATGTATACACGAAAAGCTTGATTATTATCTCCGTAAATGTTATTATTATTTCACTTTTGTTCACTATTTATGATATTCAAGCGCAGGAGTTGACACAGTGGACTTTGCGGCGTATTTACAAGGTTAGTTTTAGTTGTAAAGATCGAAAAACTGATTTTAAAACTGACTGATTTTTAGATGCCAAGAGTCAGATCAGCAATCGATAGCGTTCGTTCTCTTATTGGCTTGGCAAAGTTGACACTGCCGAAATCGGAGAGCAAACCGTCAATACATCAAGATAAACCAGTCAAACCGGTTCAAAAAGTCACAAATAAAGGTAAGCACTTTTAATTATTTGAATGATTTCAACTTTATTTGCCGATTTCAGAGCAACGAATCTTTACTGCTGATCAACTAGCGTTATTTGATGGAAGTAGGTCTTCGAAGCATGTCTACTTAGGGAATTATGGGTCGCGTCTACGATGTTGAAAAAGGCCGCAAACACTATTCAGCGAATGGAGCCTATCATTTCTTTTCAGGTTTGCTGCTTTTGTGGATTTTAACTATTTTGTATTTCAATTTAGGCAAAGATGCAAGCAGGGCATTCGTTACAGGCGATTTTACCGAAGAAGGTTTAACGGACGACATCAGCGACTTTGACGATGAAAAAATGCTTAGTTTATCAGATTGGCTCAATTTCTATGACAGGGAATACAAGTTGATTGGCGTTGTTCAAGGTCGTTTTTACGATTCAGAAGGCAAGATGACGGAGTACGCAGAAGAAGTGAGTGTTTTTGTTCAAATATTAATATAATTGCGTTGCATTTAGATGAATGAGCGATTAGTAACTGCGCTGGAGTACAGAAAGAAACAAGTCCATGAAAATGAGGTCTTTCCGTCGTGCAACAGCGAGTACAGAAAAGAAACTGGTACAAGAGTGTGGTGTACGGCCAAAAGTGGAGGTAATTTTGAAATGTTTTTGAGACTTTTAATTAGTTAATTTTAAGGAGTTGAGCGAGAATGGGTTGGTGTTCCAAGGAAACTTTATGCTCCCGGATCAAAACATTACCGATGCGCTTGTGTGAAAAACTTTGGCGTTCCACTGGCAACAACAAATGCAAAAGGAAATCGCGGAGACTTGGATAATCCAAATATCAAGCCATATGAAAATTGCTCACCAACAGCGAATTCTTGCAAACTCGAAGATGGCGATTGATTGGTTAGGTAGTTGCAGTTTGGTAGAACGTTGCATAATTAGTAACTAGAGGTTTCCGATAATTTCAAGCATAATTCTTATCAACTACTTGATTCCGCTCATAAGTACAAATCCTTCCACTGTTTTTAATCCCAAGAGAGCTTATTCATTTCCTACTAGTTATATTAATTTTAAAGGTCTATTTTGTAACATTTACCGGTGATTTCTTTGCATAACGATACGATATCCTTTTGTACTGTTGTTTTGAATAAATCAGTTTTCATAAAAACACAGCTTTATTGAAGTCGACTTAAAATTACTAACAAGTGTTTAGGCGCTGATAGCGCTTTAGTTAATTAATTAATTAATACAATCAGTTGATTAAATTGATCAATCACTGCCTTTTGGAGCTTCGTCTTCTGGGATGTAGCCCTCTGCTGGGCCAACAGCGATATTATCGTAGTTCTTTTCATCCTTTTCCTGAATCAACCAAATACAATATTTATTATAAAACTTTAAAAAGACAGCTAACCTTCTCTGGAGGCGGAACAGAATCTTCGTCGACTCCTTTCAAATCAGCAACGTATTCTTGATCGGGATCCGACATGTTTCAAGAAAACCTGCTCTCGCGAAAAATTAAGCACAAGAAAGAATGACAAACAAAATGATAGGTGTTGAAGAAGTCGGCACAGTTTATATAGAGGAACCGAAATTGCCAAAGGCAACTAACTGACTTTTGTTTCACCATGACAACTCTTTTGTACTGTTGTTTTTTGGTCAATAAATTGTGATTTCGTATGCGCTTGCTGCTCTTGGCGAAGCACGGTGAATCCATTAATTGCATAATGTCTGTCTGTTTGTTACGCAAGTTCAAGTCAAAAATAGAACAATCTGTTAACGTTTAAAATGCAGAAATCATTAAATTGACTGTAAACACTTGGTCTTGAAATCATGATTTAATAATGCACTCACTCAACACCAAAGCACCAAACAAAAGTTGTGCGAGTCCATTGAATAAGTAATAAACGCTGAGAACTCTTTTGAATGGCAGGCACTTTCTTCCCTTCCAAATGATGCAGCAATTAGAATTTTTAGTTGTGTTTAGAATTTTAGTCGTTTGTTGGTTCAGCGCTACAGTGAATAAATTCAAAGCTCCGTGGTAGTTCCTGAAGCGACCTCAAAACAATGAAATTCTATTGTCCGCCTGTATTTGCTTATTACAAAGTTACCGATCTCGCGCCAGTGACCAATGGTCGAACGGAGACGCTTTGTTGGACAGCGCCTACCAACAGTGCAAAACATGAGAATGCTATGTTCAAACAGGCTGCAAGCAAGTGCACCCGCCGTTGCTTTTGAAAGCCCTGAGCGGCCAAAGAAAAAAGGGCAGCGGCGGCGCACAAGTAGAGACTCGTTGATAAACGGCCAACAAGCAGGACCGAAAGTCTTGGCCAAAGCGTTTTAGGTTGAAACCACCCGGAAACCGTGCCGTTACCAACTTGTTCGAATGATTTTTATCAATTTGTACTTGTGCATTCGGATCCAAGGGTGGATTTTATTTTCCGCAGTTTACGCTTGAGCCAGACTTTTTGCCCACACCGGCTATTTTCCGCATTGATTAAACTCGAGTTTTGCTGTCCAACATTATTGGTTTTTCGAAAACAGTGCCTTTGCCATTAGTTTAAGTGTTTGCTGCCCCGATTCTCCACTTTGATTGGAACCAATGACCGAAGCTCCCGAAAGTGTTCCATTGTTTGAAGGGTTGTCGATGGCCTTATTCAATTTGGGTCGGAATGTCCGGCACACTCTACAAGCATTTATGTCGCGCATTAATCAAGCCGATGCGAACAGCATGTGCTGTAAATTTCCGTAGCGCTGGTCAAATGTTGCTCTCGTCATTATGCAGAGGATCTGCTACTTGCGGAGGCAAATCCCGTTTTCGTGCCGTTTTGATCACATTTTAATTACCGCCTTAGAATTCGATATTCCATTCCATTGTTTTAGCTGCTCGGCTCGCTGTGGATCGACAGAAGTTTATTCTCTATTTATTTATTACTTAGTTTTGAGTTATTAAAGTTTAGCAGCTATTTTATTTCCGTTCAAAAAGAAGATGAAAACGAAATAGTCTAACACGTCTTTACATTAGCGGCTAAAATGAGTTGGAACAACATAAATATGCCGACCATTATTGAAGATGGAGCTGACAGGGCAGCGGCTGCTTTTAACAACGATGAAGCATTGGCCGACTTGCAAGACAGCAAAATCGAGCAGGTACATTCTTTGCATTATTCATTACTTTGTTCATTACGTTATTTACTTTTAGCTTATGGTTTCGATGCTAGACCAGCGAGACAAATTAAGCGAGCAACTCCAGAAATCTCAACTTCAATCCGAGCAACTGGAGGAACGAGTAAGAACAGCGGATCGTGAAAAGGAGTCATTAAGAAGGCAGCTTGAATTACAATCTCAACATATGCATGCTGTAAGTCAACTCATATCAGTCGATTTTACTTACTTACTGTTTTATGTTTAGGATGTACCAACTTTAACACGAGAGCTTTCACAATGTAAAGAACAATTGTCGGAGAGAAACGAAGAAATAGTCGAGTTGAAAGCGGTAAGCTTTTAATAATTTGCAAATAAGCACTTGAAATTAGGAACGCAACAATACTCGTCTTTTACTTGAACATTTGGAGTGCTTGGTTTCTCGGCATGAACGCTCTTTTCGACTCACTGTCATCAAACGACATACACAGCAATCATCAGGCGGATTTTCGTCGGAAGTTGAAGTGTTGAAGGCTTTGAAATCTCTGTTTGAACATCATAAAGGTAAGCATTCAACGTGTTCGAAGTGTTAATTACTTATTTACTTACAGCACTTGATGAAAAGGTTTGCAGCAGTTTAAAGTAGTTCCGAGGCATTTTATAAGTTATCTTTTAGGTCAGAGAACGTTTACGGGTTGCAATGGAACGTGTTCAAAGCTTGGAAGACGATTTGTCTGGCAAATTGGAAGAGAATGCAAATTTGAAGTCTAAGTTGGCCGTCGTTAGTGCTGAAGCTGAGCAACACGCTAAACGGGTAAGTAAAGAAACTTGCAAGTTTATTAACATTTTGCAATTTAGGTTAACGGTTCACAGCAAGATAAAGACACAGAAATGACTTCTCGAATGATTGACATCCAAAATCAACTGGAAATGACAGCACACGAGTTATCAACAAGTATGCAACAAACAAACAAATTGAGTGGAAGGTCAGTTTTAAATGGTCCAAAGCAGAAAAACGTGGTGTGTTTTTAGAAATACCGAACTTGAAAAAGAACTCGTTGAAGTTCAAAAGGAGTCAAGAATTGCTCGCGAAGAATCTCAATTGCTTCAAAACAAAATTGATGAATTGGTAGGTTAAAAATGCATTTTCCAAAATCTAAACGCAATAACTTAGGCGGCAGAGAAAACTGATTATGAAAGCAAAATTTCTTCACTCGACACTCGATTCCTTTCTGTTCAACGTGAAGCAACTTGCATGCGTGACATTAAAGATAAATTGGAATATGAGGTATGTGTTGGACAAATTCAAATAAAGTAAGCACACTGTACTTAGGTTGCAAGTCGAGACGCCAATATTGAAATGTTCAAAAATCAAGTTCACGGTTTACAAGAACGTTTGGAACTGGCTGAAAAACAACTTGCACAAAGCCTCAAGAAGGCAGAATCTTTGCCGTCTGTAGAAGCTGAGCTCCAACAACGAAGAGAAGTAAGCCCGGATATCGCTATTCTGTTTATTTCTACACTGCTTTTAGAAACAATTGTCTGCCGAAGAGCGTGTTCAACGTTTAGAGCAACTGTTGGATGAACGAAGTGCCGAATTAGAGCGAGCCGTTCAACGTGAACGAATGAACGAAGATCACAGCAAGTGAGTTCTTATAAAAGTTTTAACCAATATAAAGAAACTTAAATAAATTACAACTTGTTTTTAGACGTCTCTCCTCGACTGTTGATAAACTTCTTGCCGAATCCAACGACAGACTCCAATTACACTTGAATGAACGAATGACAGCTGTTGACGAGAAGAATAGACTAATTCAGCAACTGGAACAAACCAAAAAGGTCTACGATCAGTCAGAGCGCATCAAAGATAGAATCCAACGAGACAACGAATCTTTGCGCAAAGAAAACGACGCTCTTCGAGACCAAGTGTATTCAGCAAGAACAGCTCAATTCTACAACCGCTTAAATGGAGCAAATGCTCCTCCGTTTTACGGTCAGCAGCCAACAACCGAGCCTCAAGATGTTCCTGTTTCTATGGCCAACTACCAACATATGGGCAGCAACACTGTCAGACGAGCACAAAAAGGCCGAATCAATGCACTGCAAACAGATCCGTTAAAAGTTCAAACACTCAACGAACAAGAATGGGACCGACTTCAACAAGCTCACGTCTTGGCCAACGTGCATAATGCTTTTTCTGCCTCCTCATCAATGCTTGACATGCTGGACGGAAATATAGATGATCCACAACAAATTGCCTCTATGCTTCAAGATCAGTTAAATGCCGTAGATTCGGAAATAAGAATGATTGAAGAAGAAAAGCATAATGCAAAGCGAGCTGCCGACCAACTAGAGAATCAGAATTGGATAGACACTGGCTTGGGAACTGGATACGACGATCCAGCAATGTATTTGCCGCCGGGATTGGCATCCAGAGGCCAGCCAAGAACTTCGCCTTATGATTACGCTGTTCCGAATAAGTACAACACTGTAAGCTTTTTAAACAAACTTGCATCTAAAATTGTGTTTCGTTTAGATGCCAAATAAAATGCCACAAACAACTGCTGGCTATATGGGACGCAATGAAATGGAGTACAACGAAGGAATGTATCAGCACACAAACGAAGAAATGGCACAATATCAACAAGATCGCAACCGTTTCCAACAACAAATCGGTCGGAATCAATTGGAAGATGAACAACAAAATGAAAGAATGAGTCCAGCTTCTTCAACTTCAAGCACTCAAGATTTGTCTCCATACAACGCATCGAAATTGAAGAAACGTTCTTCTTCAACAAGCAGCGGTCTTCGAACACTAGGGAGGATTTTCGGTGCCAAAAAGAACAAGCAGCGAGATCAGTTCAATCGACAAGCCGATTCGGACAGCGAACTTTCGTTTAACCAAGAAACACCGTCGGATCGCAATAAGTTGAGCAACGGTGTAAATAATTGGGCCGCCACTGCAAGTGCTGTGGATTTTGATAGACGAAAGCGCAAGAAGAACGAGTTGTTAGAAGAAGTAAGTCGTTTTTTAAATTCAATTGTTTCAATATTTTTCACTTTTAGGCTATCAAAGCGAGAACTCCTTTTGCTCTTTGGAACGGTCCTTTAATTGTTGCATGGCTCGAATTATGGGTGGGTATTTTATTTGGCGGAAGTTTAGCAAAAGAACTTTAACAATTTAAAACACTTATTATCTAAAAACTGTGCTTTTTGCTGAACTTCCGCCAAATAAAACACACAATTTAGGTTTACATGCCAAGCTGGTAAGTTGATTAGTTCATATGCTTTTATTAGTTTTTACGCTTTTAGGTACACTATGGCGTGCAAAGCGAACGTAAAAAGTGGAGCAATTATGTCTGCCTTGTCTGATCAAGAAATTCAACGTGAAATTGGAATTAGCAATCCGCTGCATCGATTGAAATTACGTAAGTCTTATTCAATTTTGACAAATTTTATCTTTACGATTATCGACGTAATTTAATTTAAACTGTTTTCAGGTCTTGCAATTCAAGAAATGGTTAGTTAACTTGTCTATTCAGCTTTGCTTATTTTTTGATGATTTAGGTCTCTTTAACATCTCCATCAGCTGGCAAAAACGCAAGATCAAATCTGGCCTTTGGTGAGATGAATCACGAGTGGATAGGCAACGACTGGCTTCCGTCGCTTGGACTAACAAAATACAGAAGAGAGTTTATGGAGTGTTTGGTTGATGCACGAATGCTTGAGCACCTGTCCAAACGTGATCTACGAACTCATCTCAAAGTTGTCGATAATTTCCACCGGTTTGTTTGTTTAGTGCTTGACAATTAATAACAACATCTTTTAGGGCTTCGCTTCAATACGGAATCATTTGCTTGAAAAAGTTAAACTACGATCGCAAGATTTTAGAAGATCGACGAAAAGCGGCAGAAAACGTCAACAAAGGCAAGTTCTTTGCAAGCTTTCTTTACATTTTAAACATATCTGATTTTAGATATTATGGTGTGGTCCAACGAACGAGTCGAAAAATGGGTAGAAGAATGTGGACTTGGAAGCTATGGCAAAAATTTGCGTGACTCCGGCGTCCACGGAGCTTTGATTGCATTGGACGAAACTTTCACGGCACAAGCGCTGCAAGTTATACTTCAGATTCCATCAAACGACGAGCAATCACGCCAAATTTTGGACACCGAATACAAGAAGTTGATCAACGAATGTAGAGCAGAAGCAGCGCGAGGCAATTTGAGCTCAGTTCCTCGCCACACTCATTTAGACGCGAATAGCAGCTAAATTATTTGGCTAAACAAAGATATTGCATGGTTGCATTTTAAGATAATAACTCCTATACATAAGATATACTACGATAATCAACTTCAACAAATAAGGCTTTCATTCTTTTCAATAGTTATTCGCAATTGTACAAACAAACTCTAAAGAACTAGTCTCAATCAACGAATCAACTCATATATCTTTGTTGTTTCCTATTTTTCACAATAACACTTTCTCTCTCCGAACGGGTATTGCTCCTATTTTATGCATAATTTTCTTTGGGTCAACCGACTACTGCTTTGCTTAGACTCATTCGCCTTGAAATTATTTATGTCCAAGTGCCATATAAACATTTTGTTGGAAAGCATGGTGCATTTTGAATTAGCCGCATAATTGGCTTTGTTTGCAAACTCTATTTATACGTTTAAACACATGGACTAATAAACTTTTAAACAATTTGTACGCTTTCGACGTCTTTTCCGTGCCCAGGTGCAAATTAGTGAGTTGTTGCAAGAATGTAGCCAAAATTGGACTGGTCTCGCACATCTTTGCAGAGAGGCCAAGTTTTTGCATACTAATCAGTGGAACTCTTTGTGTCCAAAAATGTCACAATTGCAATTAATATTCGGATGTAGGCCGAAATTCCGGTAAAAGGTGCATGCAAGGATAGTTGTTTACTTTTGCGAGCTACACACACTTCGGCCGTCGGCCTTAAGCACTTGTTTTGCTTTCCGCACACACAGGCTTTGTGGCAGTGTCTAGTAAACAGGCCATTGCTCTGAAGAGAGTGTGACGCGTTTGAAAAACACAAAACTGCGTGAACACAAGTTCGCAGCCAATTTATTAGAGTGGTGTCATTTTGAGCTGATTTTTCCAAACTCAAACCGGATAGCTTCTATTGTTTTCGATTTGAATGCAATTGTTCGTTAACCTCTGTATTTACGGAATAGTTTACTGGGTGGTTTATTTGTGTACAGTGTTGTTATCTATTGGGTTTTTGAATTCTACAGATAAACGCAAAGCGCTCTTCATAATGAACAAAAATATGCGTTAACGTCTGGCTGTCTTCGCTTAGACAATTCCACGAATTGTCTTCTACTCATAGCATTGTCCAGTTGACTGCCGAATCAATTAGCTGTATTTCATGGAAATGACAAACAATTTTGTGGCGTAATTTGTCACTCCGAACATTACAATAATGTGTGAATCAGTTTGGCTTCCGGCATTCTCCGTTTGCGCGCAAAGTGCACAAAAACTAAGTTAAATTGTCATTTAATCTACTTTTGAACTTTCCACAAACTTATGCTTAGAATAAGCACAGCTTGTAGTTAAAAGGTGCATAGAATTTAAAGAACTCGCTGCGCGTTCCAATTAAGTGATAGGTTGTTGATGAGAAAGAACTTGTTTGTGTCGGCGTAACCGCCGTCTTATCAATGCCTCGTTTTCTCATGCGCCTCCGTGTGGAGAGTTGCTTTTACATTCACAAGTGACAACGGCTCTTGACGAAGATCAATCGGAACGTCGAAAATAGCCAGGCACCCAGTTTCATTGGAACAGTTGGGCCCTTGAGGCTCGTTTTGGCGGCACGCTCTTGCCACAGCCATCAACACACAAACAGACAACGTCATTTGTGTGAAGGCGTTCTGCTTTTTGCCCTTTATTTCGGGGGACACACCAATTGATCTATTGTTTTTGGCAGCGGAAAGATTATGGACTTCAGCAGGCAACGATTAATAACCTCAAATGACTTCTACACTTAGAGTTCCGCTTTGTTGTTGAAATTCGCGGCGTTCCGAGAACAGAAGTGCTTTTTCATTCGTGGAATTCTTTCGACTTGAACAAATTAGTAGAATTGTTTGGATTTGCGCAGCTTTCCCCGTCACCCAATTGCCCAAAACAGTTCGCAACTGTTTGTTTTATGTTTTGTTGTTGCCCGCTAGCAAGTTTCTCCTCGTCTGGCTCTACGCACACGCGGCTATTTGACGGCAGCAAACTCTAATTTCCTTTAGTTGCACTTTCGCCCATAAAACCTAAAGAGCAGAGAAGGGATATTGCGTGCGCAGAAGTACTTTTGTCTGGCTTATTGTCGCCAATGCTGCCTGTTTGAGCAAGAGTGCGCGAACACCCTGTTGCATAACTGCACCAAATTAATAGGCGCGTGATTCCAACACACGTAGTGCCCGACTGTTTTTTAAGTCGACAGGTCCGCCACTTTTACACATAATCGTCGGCGTTCTCCAAAACAACAACTTTTCCGAAGACACAGTGTTTATCATTGCGGGGCTTCAACGAAAGTGTGTGATTTTAGAAATGCCCCCAATCACGAAAACAATCTTCCCAATGCCGTTGTTTTGAGCACAAAGCTTCCGTGTTTATTTGCACACGTTTCGTTCTTGCTTTCCGCAGTGCCTTCTGCATTGTTATTAATTAAAGCATGCGTGCGAATTGTAGACTGTTTTTGTTTTGGTCAATTGGCAGCTCAATTAAGCGCTCGCAAACGAAAATGCATCGTTGATAATTGTTTGCATTGGTGATAATCTATTGTTCCGTCGATTTGTGGTCACTTTGTTTTTAAACGTCAATGTTTTCAATAAGTTTATTTGTCTAAAACGATTTGTTCTTCCAAGTTTATATGATCCCGTTCAAACTTAACTTTTGAAAATGTAGTCGATAATAACGTAAGATTCAATTTACATTTCTGACATCAAACTGCAATTTTTAACTTTTGTAATTGTAGTGTTAACTAAAAAGTTTGATCTCGGCTTCTCGATGACATTTAAATTGGCGAAACGTAGAGTTTGGCAAAAAGGCTTGGATCAAAAAAGCTAGTCTTGAAATTATGTTCTTAACCTGCAATTAGTTTCGAAAAAACACGTGAAATTAAGTAAAAGACTCTAAACGTGAGAGCTTGCAGCACGGTTTTGGGAATTGGTCGTGTTGTGGAGAGTATAATGAGCATATTCAGGCGTTTTGCCTTGCCACTTCCTCGAATGCGCTCCAACAAATTTCATTTATGGCGGATGCTGCCGCCCTCGGCTTTCTTTCCCCAAAGTTTCTTCGTAGTTTCTTTATTGTCGTCGAAGCGGAACGCAAATTCTTCCGTTCGCAATCCAGCTTGACAGAGACTCTGGGTAATTGCGTGAAATTTGCGTCAAGTCAATTGTTTCAGTGCTTTTTTAACCAAATCACTCGATTCTCATAACTCCCACCCTGGTCCACCGGAAGCTAGACGATCTTTGTCTTAAGGCCACCCTCCCACTGCTGTCGACTACAGTGCCAATTTGTATGGCACTTTTGTGGACAGTTCGACGCACATTCGGGCCACTTGCTGCATTCAACAGACTAGTTTGCAACCTTTTGCTTTTTGGGCGTTCCAATTCCGGCACTTGCATTCACGTCGAAAAACACAGCTGTCAACAACGCGCAAACTTCAATTGATGGCAGGCCATTCGGGGCTTTAAATGCATAGTTAATTCCACTCGCGTCCGCACCAATTTCCTTCGAATTTGAACGTTTCGCAGAAGTTTGAAACGATTAGTTCAGTTGAACTGTAGTTTGTATCCTTTGTTGGCATGTGCTTTAAAACGAAGGAAAGTGCGCGTCATTGGCCAAAATGCCGTTCTGTCCTCACTTCTTCCAACACACAACAACTATTTTGTGCCGCTCGAATGCTCTCCTTTTTTGCTGTTTGCTACATTCGAGTGAATGTCTCTGTGGGTCGGGACTGCAGTCGTTGAAACAGTCTCTTTGCTTGTGTGCGGCTTCTCACCGTTTTTTGTGTTTGTTTGAGACTCTTCTCGGTGGAGCGTCGGCCGCCGGATTTATCAACTTGGTCTGCGTCGTGGGACCAACTTTTTGGCCCCTCATAATTAATGTGTTCCGTCCCTATTCTTTGCGCCAAAAACTGGCATGTTTTCATGACGATCAAAGTTTCTTTTCCTCACCTAACCTCACTTTTGTTCACACTTGTACTCTTTTGATTATGTCGACTACTTCACTCAGTATTTCAACACTCATTCACATCATTTTTGTTCGTGCCATCAAGTCGACACTTAAGCTGTTTTGTTGGCCAGTAAGTAGTCCAAATTGGGCGATCTTTTCTCAAAATGCAGATGGGGAGAACAAAGCGGATTATAGGTGAATGCAATGATAGTTTTAGCGTTTAATTGACCATTTATGTTTACGAGTCGGTGCGGTCTCTCGAACGGCTCTTTCGTGAATTGGATTTTTACACTTTGAGTGCGCATTTGTTTGTTTAGTGTTTTTGACAGGAGGAGGTGGTGTTTGCTGCTCACTAACACGTTTGTGTTCATGCCATCAAATTTGTTCGGAAGCAGTTGGCAACAGCGCAACTGCACTTTTGTTTGACCGCTCGTCCTCAAAAACGTTCTCAAATTATAGTCGTTAATTGCGTCCAAATTCTACCTATTCGCATCCAGGCCGCAACAACCTTTGGCCAAGGGTGCAGTGAACGGGGGTTTTGTATTTGAAGGCGGATGGCAATTTGTTACGTCGCACGGATTTGGCTAATATACATAATTATTTTGTGTTTACGCACTTTTGTCAATAGTGCAACTTGTTTGGCCTAATTTATACGTTTGGCTCGCTTTCTTTTTACGTAATTTCCGTGGAGCAGAATTAATTGGCATTTGTGCCTTTTAAAGTTTGCCTCACCGCGTGCCACTGCATCTTTATTATTCATTGAAATTCTCCCAGTGTAGTGCCGCGCTCCACATTAGACGTGCATTTTTCAATTTGTTAAATTTCATTTTTAGTAGCCGTGGCACCGTCAACACTCTTGAGTAATTTGCCGGACTTGTGAGTTCTTTGACAGCATTCGAACCACCGATTAACCTGTACTTATTGAGACAATTTTAGAAATTTGGCGGCACAGAACGCTGGCCACGAAGATTTCTCTTCTTCGGTAGATTTCGTCAACTCTACCAACATTTGGCTCCAATCTTTCCCCGAAAACGCCCAAAAGATGGCTGTCTATCCACCAGACGATAAGTCTTACATCTCACTGCAAAATGGCTTGGCTGCGGCGACGCCGAGTGGTTGTGGATCCATGATTGATGGAATGCAACCTAGACAACGTATGAAATAAGTTTTTTTCAATTAAACACTTTGTTTTAGGTAGAAAAGTGCCAGAAGGAGAGTTGTGCGCGGTCTGCTCCGATCGTGCAACAGGATACCATTGTGAGTTTTTGTACTGGGTGGACCAAACATTAATCAAGAAAAGCTTCAAACACAAAAAAGTCTTTTGTCAAAAGCTTCGAGCACAAACAGTTTCTTACTTTTCGTGTTAACGTTTTTGGTCCACCCTGTATGATAGTAAAGTCCAATTTGTTTAGATGGAGTGGCGAGTTGCAATGGATGCAAAACCTTTTTTAGGTAAGTACCCCGATTCAAAGCCCTATTCCTACCATTTATTATTCATTGTAAACAGTTTGTTCAAATTAACAATTTTAGACGCACCATAGTTTCTGAACATACATTTGTCTGCCAGTATCAAGGAAAATGTGATGTGAATAAGAATGTCCGCTGCGCATGTCGTCATTGCAGGTTTAACAAGTGTGTATCAGGTACCTTTAAAACTATTAATGTGTATTCTAAATTCAATTTAGTTGGCATGGACGCAAGAGCTATCCAAAATGACCGTGATCGCATTGGACCGACAAAGAAATTCCGCGCAACTAAAAGGGCAAGTTCGGCGGAAGAAGATCAAGTATCACTCGTGTCTCTTTCACCACAGCAGAAGATGTCTGACGAAAAAACCGTCGAGTGAGTTTTGAAGCTTGTAAGCCGAAAATAATCTGACGTTCGTTTAGATATTTGACTAGTGCAGAGAAAATGTGCAATTTGCTACGAACTCGAATCTTGATTCAAGTAAGAAGTGAAGCATGCCAATGAGAATTCAAAAATCAATTTTAGCCCAAGAACGTCAAAGATGCACTCCAAAGTCCTAGTCTCTTACTGCAAGCCAACAGCATGCAAACAGACATGTATACTATTTTCCAAGAACTGTATCCGGCTTCTATGGTAGACATCCAAAAATGGAATATTCGAGAACTTATACTCTGCATTGAATGGGCAAAGACGTTTGAAGAGTTTATAAAGTTGTCGGAAAGCGATCAGGTTTGGAAAATTCATTAGTGATGTGTTCATTTTAAACAATTTTAGTACTCGTTGCTAAGGAATTATGCGTTCACATTCAATATTCTAAATCGCGTCTATTATTCGTTAGATTACGGTCCAGACAAAATTGGTAAGTTTTTACGGCAATAAATGTTTAAAATAAAACTTTTAGTGTATCCAAATGGAGCGTTTATTCTGAGGCAACCTCAAGAATCCGTGAGAGTTCCAGGATGCCGGTCAATTTATCACCGACAAATGGATGAAATAATGATCCCGTTGCGTAAATTAGACATCTCGATTTCGGAATTTGCGGCCTTCAAAGCTTGCTTGCTGTTTAATCAAGACGCCTGTGATTTGTCTATGGATGTCAAAGAAGATATCGGAAGAGAGAGAGCTAAATATCTATCTGCATTATTTTATTTGTTTTACAAGATAAGAACAAGTACATAGGCAAAACACCGCCTAACGACAATTTCCATTTTTTTAAAAACCCCTCGTTGCAATTGGGTTCAACTAGCAATTAAATAAACGGTAAATCGCTATTTAATGATGTCCTCCTCCATTCAAAGTCTAGTTAGTTTAAATTAGGTTCAGTGGATTTCGAAATTGTAGTGTATAATTTTAGCCAAAGTTGACTAAATACATTTCATTTATTTTTAAATAAATATGCGATGTTAAAAGTTCAATTACAAAGTTATGTCGTTGTTGAAATAAGCATTAAAATCAAATGAAAATCGAAGACAAAAAAGTACTCTTCACTCTGTTGTTTTAAAAGAGAGCTCTACCCTTCAATTTTTCAAAACGGTTTTTTTTTGAATTTTTTTTTTTTTTAAAAAGCAAAATATTTGACAGATACAGCTCTAAAATTTAGAAACACGATTATAAAAAGAATCCATTGTTTGTTTTGAAAAGAGAAACTTCTGGAAGGTCAATTAAACATTCGTAACAGATAATAGGATGCTTAACGTTTTGAAACCATTTAGTACGTAAATGATCCAATTAAGTAGCAATTCGTTTCAACTTAAGCATCTTAGTTTAACACCGCCCAGTTAATAAATCTTCAACTTTTTTTTTTTAGTCGAAAGCCCCGTTTTCCAACGATACAGCAAATTTGAACCAACGGAAACTTCTGGAAGGTCAATTCATTCGTCAAGGAGCTCTGCATGAAATAATAGTTTTCAACAAGTCTTGCACCGCCCAGTTAATAAATCTTCAACTCAAGCCCTTTTTCCACCAAACCCCCTCCCAAACCTGTTTTCCCCCCGGATTTTCTGATCTCTTTAATTATTTTATTATCCCTAAATACCCGCTGATGCAAATTTTAAACTCATTAACATTTTAAACCAGTAGTTGTCAGAATTATTTAAAGTTTTACGTTTTCATACGAGGCATTACTTTGAGCCCATTTTGCCGTGTTTACAATGAAGAAGTCTATGAGATTCTAATCATTTATCAAATATTCATTAGTTGTCTAAAGTGTGTTCATGTGTACAAACAAATAATTATACGAAACTAATTATAATAAATACATATTTGTGAATTTGGATCAGATGTTGTTTAACGTGCAATCAAAGATATTCCTATAATTCAAACTGCTGCTGACAAGTAACTTAATTGTTTTCATAAAGCATAACGCTGTTGCCGGGTGTTTATTGTTCAAAACAATGTTTGGATTACAACGCGAACGGGTTTTTTGGTTTAATTGGGTTATGTTGCGGAGTGTCAGAATTGATTTTCGGAGTGTTCTTGTCTACCTTGCTATTTTTTCTATTTTCATTATTAATTTTATCGATCACACTTTATTGGTGACTCAGCTTCAACTGTCTGTAAATTATTTGATGGTTTAAATTATTATTTTGTCAATGTCATATCCGAGCGACCCGCCAATACAACTGGTTCTGCAACCGAGCGTATTTGTTAGTGCATAGAACTGTTTAATTTTTGGCTTTAGATGGAGAATTCGGAAACAAATCAAGCGTCTTCGGACACGGTTATTGCCACTGGCGTTCAACCAGCGCACAATGAAGAAAGCCATTTGTTTAGTGATCGCCAAGCTAACAGTAATTCAATTACAAGTGAGCAAGCTTTCATGCACATGGCAAGTTTTGTTTATCGAAACACAAAGCTATAATTGTTTCGCTTAGGTGAAAGCAATGCTCGGCACTGGCGTTCTAAGTTTACCGTTGGCGTTTAAGCATGCCGGCTTGTATCTTGGATTATTCTTGTTGATTGTCATTTGCGGAATTTGCTTGTATGCAATGAGACTAATTTGTTTTGCGGCTCACGATGTTTGCAGAAAGGTGGCTTTTATGAGTCATGCGGATTTAACTTTGTGTTTTAGACCGGCAGAGAGTTTGTTGATTATGCAAATATCATGAAGACTGCTGTTGAGCATGGCCCGCCGTGGATTCGCAACAAAGGCTATTTCTTTAAACAACTTGTAAACTCAAACGTATTTCTTGCCCAACTTGGCTTCTGTTGCGTTTACTTTGTGTTCATGGCAGACAATCTGGAAGATTTTTTCCACAAAACCTACTCAATTGATTTGCCAAAAAGCGTCTGGATGGTCTTAATAGCAATTCCAGTCTTGGCAATTTGTTCGATTCGACGATTGAATACACTGGCTCCATTTGCACTGGCTGCGAATGTTATTTATCTATCGGCAGTAGCAATTATTGTTTATCATTTTTTCATGAACCTAAAAAGCTCTGATGGATTGACCAAGTTCGGCAGTGTCCGAAATTTGCCACTCTTTTTCGGCACTGCGTTGTATGCATTTGAAGGCGTGTCCGTGGTTATGATTATTGAAAACAGAATGGAGCGTCCGCAGCAGTTCATAGCTTGGAATGGTAAACTTGTTTTAAAAATAGATCACTCCACTATTTGTTTTTAGGCGTTCTCAACACGTCCTGCGGAATTGTTTTAGCTATATTTGCCGTTATTGGCTTTTATGGCTATTTAGCATTTGGAGATGATATCAAGGACACAGTGACTTTAAATTTGCCCGATACGCCATTTTATCAAGTGTTGAAAATCATGTTCGTCCTTTGCGTATTGGTCAGCTATCCCATCCAGTTCTTTGTCCCATTGGAACGAGTAGAGAAGTTCATCACACGTAAATGTCCAGTGGAGAAGCACACCAAATACTCGTACATTGCAAGATTCGGATTGGTGATGTGTACGTTAGTTGTTGCCGAGCTTGTTCCACATTTGGCGTTATTTATTGCATTAATGGGATCTGTTGCTTGTAGCGTCTTGGCACTTTTGTTTCCTCCAATGATCGACTTACTTTTGTGCTATTCAAACCACGAGCTTACCGGCCGAGTGATACTGATTAATTCCCTTTTGATCTGTGTCTTTATTCTCGGATTTACGACTGGCACTTACAGTGCTCTTTCGGACATTCTCAAAACTTTTCAATAATAGATAGACGGTTCTCCCATCTCTGTGAGATACTCTTCTAGTCGTAGACATTTCAAAATTAATTAGTTTCTATTTAAGCATATTAGTGGTTCATAATGAATCAAGTTGCGTTTCTAACTTTATTTAGTGACTCTAAGCGTTTAATTAACGGATTTATGTATATTTAAAGTTATAACTGGTATTGTTGTGATAAATTTTTATTACGCCGTGTCCAATTGATTTGTAAAATATGTATATTGTCTGTTTCAAAAAGTTACATCATGCAATTTAAAATCAAGAAACTTCGATGTTCATTGAAGATGTCAATTAATTTTTTGTGTTTATTTAGCTTGTCAATGATCTCAAAAGCTTTCATCGAGCAGATATGCAGTTTTGCTTCAAAGACAATCAATTACGTGGATTTTATTGTTATCCGATTTTTAATTGAGCGAAAATTCAAACTGATTCCACAACAGGTAACTTGAACATGTATGTAATTGTTTATTAATTATTTTTAGTGGATAGAAGAACACAAAAGACTCGATTTGCATTCAATTTTGAATGAAAAGTGCGAAGATAGTGGAATATTAGCAGATCTGTTGCGCGAATCAAGAGCATTTAAATTGCCAGTTATTAATGGCCATTCACTTAAGAAGCTGTTAATTAACAACAATGGACGCGTAAATGCGAGCAAGCAAATTCAGTTGACTAATTTTGGACAACTGCTGATCAAGCTATGTGACGAGCATAAAGTAACTCAAGTTTTTGATATCGGCTGCGGGCTAGGGCATTTACTTGGTTGGCTAGCAGAAAATAGTGAACTCAACTTGTTTGGCATTGACTATAGCGCTGATTTTTGTCATAGAGGATCAAATTTGTACGGTATGCTTTTACGATTAATTTACAACAAGTTAATTTGCATGTTTAGATAAGGTTAAATTCTATCATTTGGACATTACAGATCAAAGTACATTCCAAAAGATTTTTAATGAAACGGTAATTTCTGCGGTTAAATTTTATTTCTACGTCTTGAATTTCAGAACGAAAGAAGTGCAATTGTTTCCTTACATGGATGTGGCGATGTGCAAAAAGTATTGATACGGGAGTTTGTTAATTTGAATGCTGAAAAGGTTCCGTTGTTACTGACAATTGGATGTTGTTATCACAAAATGACAAATACAGGTAATTTTTGCACATTTTAAAAACTAAATTAAGTTATTTTAGACAATAACGCTTGGATAATGAGCAGTGCATTTCAAGAGAATCTTAAAGTCACTGCAAATAAACAGGTTTTACGACTAGCTTCTGAATATAGACCACAAAATCATTTGAATGCGTCAGCCGAACAGCGGCAACGTAGGATATTTGCACTTATTAGCCGAAATATCAACGAAATCTTTTACGAAAAAATGGGCCTTGAAGCATCAAATGAAAGACGGCAGAATCGTCGCAAAATGGGCACAACGCTGGACGAAGTGAGGGAAGAGTTAATCAAAAGATACAACGTTCAAAATGAAAAGCAGCAATGGAGTGATGTTTTTGAGGCAATAGTCAAAGAGAATGAACAACACTTTCCGTTATTTGAGGTTTACTTGGTAAGCACGCTAATTTTATTCAACTTTAAAATAGTTTGTTTAGGATGTACAATATTTTTTACAAGAAGTTTACGAGCACTTAATTCTACTTGATCGAGTTACTTTCATTCAAGAAAATGGCATCGAAGCAGAACTTCTGCCAGTATTCAATTTAGAAACATCTCCAAGAAGCGTTTGTATTGTTGCGAGACGATAACTTATTTGTTGTTTAGTTGTTGATAATAAATGTTGTTGAATCTATTCGATTATTGTTGTTCACATAATGTTCAATTTTCGCACAAGCGCTATGCGTATCTTGTTTTGTGTTGATTATCTTCTTGGCATTTCGTTCTTTAATTTTGCAATCCGTTTTTAGAGCGTTATTTTCTATTGGGTTTCTAGCGCAATGTCAAACCAATACAAGTCTGCTGTCACTGGTGGTGGTCTCAAACTTAAAAAGGGATCAATGTAAGTTTTGAAAATTAATCCAATGAGCTGATTTAATTTGTTTTAGCTTCAAAGCTGACCGCAAAACTACTAAGCGAAAGGCTGAACCCACTATCAAAGCTGATCCAGATGTCGAAGAGCATGGCGGTTGGTGGGTGGTTAAAAATGATCAGGATTTTCGTGGAGGAATTGAAGTGGCAATCGAAGCTGGCGATTTTTCAAAGTCTTACATATCAGCGTTGGATAATGGAAAGTTCACTCTTGGCCCAAATCACTTTAATGAATTGAGTCCGCATCCAGAAGAAGTCTTTTCACTCATCAAAATGCCCGATTCACAGAAGTTCAGCTTAAAAACTGGTTTTGGCCGTTATATTGGAGTAGATCTGGACGGACGCTTGATCGCGACTAGTGAAGCTGCGGGAGTGCGTGAACAATTTGAGGTTTCTTTCCAGGACGACAAATGTGCTATCTTTTCATCGGCGAGCAATTTGTTTTTGACATGGTTGCCAAACAAGGACGGATCTATTTATGTTTCCTCAAAAACAGCTGGCAAAAATGAATATGTGAACGTAAGTGGAGCGTTATCAAATTTTGAAATAATTACTTTACTTTTAGATTCGAACTACTGCAACCAAGTACGTTGCCCCCGATTTTATTCCAGAACAGGTAGTTTCAAGTGATTTTACATGTTTAATTCAATAAATGTTTTAGGATAAAAAGCAATCAGGAGAATGCGAAACAAGTTACGTCAAGATGTATCAGCACAGCAGAGTCGACACTAAAAACCGAATGATCAACTACGACCGCAATGATGTCACGTCAATCAAGAAGGCCAAAGACGAGGGCAACTTGCATGAAGTCTTATTGAATCGACGAGCCAAGCAGAAGTCTGACAAATATTGCTGATTTCTCATTTGTGGGTGGGGTGTTTTTGAACAATGTATTTATTGGGAATAAAGTCATTAAATAAGTTTATTTGTCGCGTTTATTAAGTCTAAATGTCATCTGGTTTGCCAAAAACTGCGATGATATCGCGAATGGAAGTATAAGAGCCGGTTGTGAATCCTAACAGTCCAAAAGAGAATAGAAGTATGTTGAGAGTCCAAACTTTCCATGTAAGCTTTTGTTGAGTGTAGTGCACTAGAATGTCGATAAATGGTGGAAACACTAGAGCCAGTGCAGTTCCAGCAAATGCACCAATAAGCGAAATGAACAGTGCAAGATGTGGAATCATCTCAGCCATCAAACAAGTAAAAATAACCAGTAAATAGCGGGTGAAGTAAACCAGAAAGTTTTGCTTGTCTTCTGGCATTTTCCTGGAAATCCACTTTTCGATCCTCTCAATTGGCACATAGAACTGAAGAGGATCTGAAATGCAAAAACAATTTCTAGACATTGTTCAAATTCTTACATGAAACCAATATGCAGGCGACAAACATTATTCTAATCAATTGATAAAAGCTAAACAAATTGAGTATTTTTTGAAGAGTAATCAAAAATTTTACCCTGTGGTTGGCAGATTTAAAACTACCGTGTCTTTGATGCTGTCACCAAATGCTAAATAGCCGAAGAAGCCCATTGTTCCATAAAAAGCCAGAACCAACAAACAAGCTGTGTTTAATACGCCAGAATTTGAAATAAAGTGTTGTGGCTCGTCCATTTGATTTTCGATTGGCAAAATGACCGCAATTCCTTCGAAGGCGAACACAACAATCGAAAAGAACAGTGGCAAGTCTAAATGATTTCAGTGGAGTTCACAAACATATTCATATTATTGTTTCACAAACCTTCGATGCGACCGACTGCTTTCACAGTGCTCATTGGTTTCAAATTTGTTAGCAAATAATAGAGAACGATTCCAACAGCGCACAAATAAACTAAGTTGCCGATTAGCGCTAACGGAGCTAGCACCTTCAGTTCTCTAATTGTACACAGCATCAAAATGGGAATTAACAGCAATGCAATCCATCCCGCCTAAAATTAGGCGGTTTTGATTGTTTAAGTTGTCAAAGGTTTTAAGGACTTGTGAAATGTGAATTGTGCTTGTGTCATCAAAGAACTGCTTCAAATTGTCTGCCATGAACACAAAATAAACAGTGCAAAATCCGAGCTGTGCAACAAACATCGACGAATTGACAAGCTGTTTGAAGAAATAACTTCGGTTGCTTATACACGGAGGACCGTATTCAACGGCTAACTTCATGACATTCGCATAATCAAGGCGTTCAGCGCCTTTTCTTAAAAAGCAATTTAGTTGTTTTGAATGCAAATTAGAGCTTCTTACTTTCTGCACAAATAGTTAGAAGCGAAAATCAATTGTCTCATTGCATAAGTACAAACAGCACAAATAACGACCAACAGAAACAAGCCAAGCCAAATTCCAGAGTATTTAAAAGCAAGTGGCAGAGACAACATTCCTGTTCCCATCATGACTTTTATGAGACTGATTAAAGCTTGTTCCGCTGAAAAACATGGTTTTGGATAAGTAAAATGTGGGATTTCTTTACGACTAATCGAGGTAGCAGTTCTTTGTCGCTCTCCAAAGAAGTTCTCATTTGCAATTAAAGGTCCAGCATGCATTCTTAAATCAAAACACACAATTACAGTTGCTAGATTAAAACCTACGACGTGACAGCCGTCGACGCGTCCGAAAAAGTGCCATTATTGTCAATTAAGGGATCTCTTGACGAACTTTGATTTGCCATATCAAAAAAGCTCAGCTACAACTTAAATAGTCGCTGATCACTAACTATTACAAATAGGCTTTTTCGGCCTTTGTTGCTTTGCTTCTAATAGGGTCTGGCTGATAAGCAAGCTTGAACAAATTGCTTTTATTATCAGGCCTTTTGGTTCTAGTAGCTTGATGTTCAAACACGTTTATTCAAATTAGGCAGTGATTACAATTAGTTGGGAGAAGAAAGACTAGCACCATTCAAATGTAACAAAACAGGTATTTTTCTTCTTTATAGCCAGCGAGTTTGTTTAACGGAGGAGGCGGCAAAGGAACCGATGAAGTTGATGTTGGACTTGAAACTGGCAGGTCAAATTTGTCTATTTCATTGAGTGGAATAGGGCGATTAAAATTCATAGAAGTGGCTAGCTTTTCCGAAGTTGCATTCAATTTGTGTGTAATTAAATTTAGGAATTTGCAGCGAGTGTATCCGCATTTTTCGTAGAAAGCCTCTTTGTCTACTGTGCAAAGAACCAACTAAAACGACGTTTTAAATTGCTTAATTAAAGATTCTGACATACCAATTTGTATCCTCGACACTTGGCCTCTTCTTTGAGCAAATCCATTAAAAGTTTGCCTAAACCTTGACCGCGTAACGACTTTCGAATGACCACTGTGTCAAAAAGTGCCGCATTGTCATTGTAGTTGAAAACATGTAAGAATCGTGCATAACCGAGTAGATCTTCTTTATCGGCACTCATTAAAACAAATGCCATAGGAGGATCATTGTTTGCTGACTTCTCTAGTGACATCCTCCTGACCGTTTCAGATTTTGGCCATTCCTCGTTTATTAATGCAATACATTGATCAGTCAAATCTTGTCGCTCGACAAACGGCACCAAAATAGGTTGTTGGTTCATTTAAAGCCATTCATAAAATAAGCGCTTTTGGTCGACTCTACTGAATCTGAAACTAAAATAGTCACAACTTTTTTGAAACAACATTTAAAATTACAAATGACAGCGAACACCAATTCTAAAGAATGCCAACCACGATAAGCAATTTATTTATTTAAATAATATTATTACAATTGGAAACCGCAATCGACAATAAATCCCGTAAAGCAGAATGTATAAGTAAGTTCTATGTGCCAAACAATTACAAGAAAACACAGATGAATGAATAGAATTTTCTCAATTTACTGAGCGAACGGATTGTTTGGGTTGTTGGATGTTGGCGGCTGTTGAGGCGGCTGATTTCCAAACTGTGGCTGGGGATGTCCGTAAGGGCCTTGCATCGGATATGGAGTCATGTATGGGTTTTGCGGAACTAAATTTAAGCGGTAAGTAAACATAATGAAGTTGTGGTTAGTGTTTAAGTTAAGATTATGCTAAGCACTTTAATGTGTAAAGATGCACCTTAGCCCGTAACAGCAAAGAAAGCGTTAAAGAAGTTGTGGCTAAACATTACCTCCAGGTCCGGACTGATGATAAGCAGCTCCATAATACGGCAAATTTGGCATTTGTTGATAGAAAGGCTGTTGAGGTGGATATTGGTAGTTTTGGAATTGTTGTGGAGGTGCTTGTTGTCCAGGTTGGTACCAATTGTAGTTTTGAGCAGTGTTTGGCTGGTAGTGTGATTGATGTTGGGGAATGGTCGGTGCGGCACTTGGTTGTGTCGGCACAGACGGGGCCGTAGCCGGTTGACTTGCCCCGATGTTCAACTGACTCAAATCAGGAGCCCGATTGGTAGTGTCTAAATTCAAAACAAATGATTTGGCAAGCAAAAGCAAAGTTTGCTTCTAGCCTATTGTGCAAATGAAAAACAAAGAAACGTGCCAGAAACTCAACCAACGTTACAAAAACCCTCTTACAATTTCAAAAGTTTAATCTGCTTTAATTCAATTTAATCTCATTCTCTTCACACAAACAGAACAAATAAACATTACTGCAAACCCAAAGAGACATTTTTAAACAACGAGGAAAATATACTTGTGTTCAAAGCAGGTGGCGCGGGACGTGGGGGCGGGACTGCGCGATTTGGCTGAGACTTGTCCACAAGACTCTTGATCAAATCGTTTGGATTCTTTCCGGGTTCAAGCACTGTAATAATATCTTCTTTCTCAGTCTGGCGAGCAAACACAAAATCATCAATCTGAACAAAAATGAATTTAATAGGTTCCTTTAACAAAATAACTAACTTGTTGCTGCAAACGAACAAGCAACGTCTTGAGATCGTTGTAGAACTTGGTGCCTTCGTTGATATTCGAGGTGCATTCCAAGAAGGCATCGTAGGCGGCCGCGAGTTGCTGGAGGGCCTTTGTTCTTCCTTCGTCGGTGCTCGAGCCGGAATGAATTTGCTGATGCCACACACGCATCTCCTCCAAAACATTCTGGCGCAAACTGTTGTTGTCTGCAACTTCCTTTGCAATCGGTCCCATCAATGACTCGATTTTAGATGCAGCGAATGAAATTGCTTGTTCGTCGTCCAACTTTCCATCGGACTTCAAAATGGCCAAAAACTCCGAAGTCGGGTCATATTTAATCTGAAATGGGAGTTTTGGTTGAGCTGTAAAAGCAATCAATTTGTCTACCTCGTTTAAGCGCTTTTCCAAGGGATCAACTTGCTGCATTTCTCGGTTCATGACAGTCCAGAGCTCACGCAACTTGTCAATCGCCTGTGACTTGTGCGTTGCAGTTGCAGTGATGGGAGGAATGCGCTCAACAAGATTCTCACGCGGACCGCTCATAATGCTGACATCACGTTCGCACAGACGAATTTTTGCTTTGATCTTTTCGTCGGCTTCGTTTGCATTGCGAAGGATGCCAGAGTACTTTCCAATTTCTTGTTTAAACTTCTCCGTCAAGCTCCCACTGCTCATGGTTGTCCAGCGTGCACCGTAGTTTTCACGCAATGCTGCATCTGATCGTTCTTCTGCTTCAAGGGTGGCTCGGATCTAAACAATTTAATAGAGTGCTGCTCGTTTATATTCAAATAAATACCTTCGAAATCATGGCATTCGCCTCATTGGAAGCAATTCCCAATTGCTTCTCTTGTTGTTCGATTAGATGGTAGCCGCCTTTTGATCGAATGTCGTCTGCTTTTGCTGCGATCGAGGCAGGTATGCGCTCTTGCTTCAACTCGTCTTCAATGAGAGCAGGCATGTTGATGGACGCCAATCCAGCACGAACGTTTTTGTCACTTTCTTTCAACTCGTTAACCAAAGCAAAAACTCGCTCTTTAAGTTTGCCTTGGAAGAGAGTTGCGGCTTTGCTGACATGGACGCTAACGAGTTGAATGAAGATATCCTTGAAGTCTTTGAAGAGTGGAAATTTGACGGCACTCAAACTCAAAATTGACTTGCTAGGAATTGGTCCCAGTTCAGACTTGTTCGGAATTCTTGAGTGGTAGATTAAGTTGTTGTCCTTTTCGATCTTCTGCCACGTAACTTTAGCTGCTTGAACTTCTGAAAGTTTGCAATAAAAATTTCATTTGAATTTAGCGATTGCTTTTAATTTGTTCTTTATTTATTTATTCTTCAGTTATAAAATGTCGCCCGATCAAAAGAAACGTAAATTAGATGAGGATTATGATTTGGAATCTTCAATCCCAGGTAAGAATGCTTAAGCGAGTGTACTTTATTGAGGTTTTTTTAGACAAGTGTGAGAATTTAAACAGTTTGGCGTCAGAGTTCATCGATCAATTGCAAGCATTTACATCTGAAGTTGATCAATTGGGAAAATATTTGCCAGAATCGTTTGATGAGCTTCAGTCGACTCTCAAAGATGTGCCTCAGGTTTTGAAAAAGCTCGAAGAACGAATGACGGTAGCAAAAGCGCGTTCTCAACTTGATCCTGACAATGTAAGTTTAAAATTAACCGTAGTTGATAATTTCTGGCTTTTAGATTCAATCAACTGCTCAGTTTGGAATTAATCCGTTGTTTTTGACCGAAAAGTTTGCACTTAAATTGGATGGAAGAAAGAGAAAGGACTGGTCGCACGTTAGTTTACCGACTCATCAAATTGTGACTTGGCAAATTGGAAACGTAACGTTCGATGGAGTTCTTTATCAGAAGTTGACAGTCAAAGGAAAAAAGTATCCGAATTGCACCGGAAATAGCAAGAGTCCACATGTAAACATTTAATTTATTGGCGTTTATTTTTGGTTTTAGTTGTACGGATGTTCGTTTTCTCCAACATGCAATTATCAAAGCGACGCCACTACAAAAATGCTACCTCATATTATTACACACTTTGATGCGCCCGTATATTTTTGTATTTTCTGCCGAGCATCAGCAGTCCAAAAGTCATCTTTTTGCCGTCATTTGAAGTCGTGTGCTCCGTACATTACTGATCGAGATGAAATTGACGCAATTGTGGACATTTGCAAGAAGTAAGTTATCTTAACTCCAAAGTCGATTTAATTGTTCGATTTTAGAAAGACTATGGTGTTTGCCGATTTTCAATTTATTGCCCGTCAGTTTTGGAATGACAATCAGATCAATTTGACATTACTTGATGAGTGGAGTTCTGAGAAGTTGGATTTGGTGAGTTCTTAATTTGGTTGCCTTGTTTTACTTTAATATTTCTAGTTCGTGAAATATTTTGAGTTTGTCTTCCGTTTACCGCCACTCAATAGCAATCATCCGAGTATGCTTTCATTGAACGGTGAATTTACAGCTTTGGTCAGTCTCTTGTGTGCACCTTCTGAGTATGGCAACAATGCTGAACTGTATGGAATTTTCGAGACAACTGGACACAATTTGACTATGATATCTGCACCAATTCAAGGCAGATATGCAGGGAGCGAATGTAATTTGAAGAATATTAACGATAACAAGAACAGGCACAGACAGTTTATCGAAGACACAAACCGACAGGTAAGTTTTTTTTCAGTCTTCATTGGAATAATTCGCATGTTCAGTCATCAACTTTTCACTCCAAGCTGCGTCTCGGAAAGGATGAGGGTCTTACTTTCTCAATTGTTACTGTTTTGAAAGGTATTCGAAACGACTTCAAACAAACATCGGGTAATTGGAATCGTGCTCGTTTTACTATTGAGGATGCATTGAAAACTATGTTTGGTGAGTTTTTAGAGTTTAACTCGATTTTATATTCAACATTTTAGAGGCGTTGTCTGATGACCTGTGGAATAAGATACCTATTTCGCGCAACAAGACAAATGACACTTATTCATGGCCAACTGAAAAACGAATGTTGTTAGGCCGTCATATTTTGCAAAATCAGTGGAATTTAATTGAAACTGGATTGGCCGACGTGAGCAATATTCTTTAAGTCTTGTTGATTATTGTTGAGTTATTAGGTTGTTCGGAAAGTTCGTAGCACGGGGACTAAGTGTTTTGTTTTTCCATGCTTTTTAATTTTTGTTTTTCCCATCGTGTAGAGCGTTATTAGGCGCACATTTTGGTATTATAAGTTGTATAGGTTCTATTGGTCATGTTCGAACAAAAGACTAAAATGTATCAAGAACATAGTTAAACATTTTAATGTCTTTAGATACTCCTTTAGACTAAATTTTTGTGTGATTGGTATCTCATTTAAATGTCTGGAATGCGATAAAAACAATGCAAAAAGTCCGGCATTAAAGGATGACAGTCTAATCAAGTTAGGTCAATAAACTTGACTTGACAGATTTCTTTGATTCAAAAGAGTATTTTGAGTCAATCAACTTTACTAGTCGCAATGTGTCGCCAAATGAGTAAAATGTCCTAAATCTTTTTCTATTGTGTTTTTTACGTGTTATGCTATTGAATTGGCTATAAAATATGCAAAGAGGTGACCCAACAGGTTAATTAAAGTTTTGGGTATTTAGTTAATAGTTTTTTAAATCTTAGAGTTTAAGCTAAACTTTACGAATGATGTGTTTGCAGTTTAAATACCAAAATGTGCGCCTAATAACGCTCTATACGATGGGAAAAACAAACACAAACTTTTACGCAAAAATAAACAACTTAGTCCCCGTGCTACGAACTTTCCGAACAACCTAATAAATAAAGTTCTGTTATAGATGTTTTTGGTAGGTTTTTTTTAAATTAAATGTTGTTTTGGCAAAAAATTTTGAGATATATCATTTATGTCACCTGCGGTGTAGGCATGTGGGTGAGTTTGTTCAGCCTTTTCAAACAACTCCAACGACTCTTTTGCTCGGGCAAGTCGTTCGGGGATAGCGTCCAAACCTCCATTCTCCAAATGGTCAAAATGATGCTTCGTTCCGTGCCCTTGATAGGCAAAATGTTTGCCTTGAATTGTAGCGTACCATGACTAAATTGAATGTTTTAAGTGGATATACTGAACAAAAAGCTACCTTGTCGACAATGCCGCGTGCCTGTTCGTAGCTCAACGATTTGTAGATGTTTTCGTAAGATTCGGCCAAATGCATTGCAAGAGAGCTCAAGATGGATGGACTGCTTCCGCCTTTTACGGCCTTCACATACATGACTTCGTTTGCTTGAGTGATCATTAACTGTGCCAAAGCATTCAGGAGTTGTGGCTGCATGTCTCTGGGAACTTCGTCTTGTAAAAAGTGCATAATGTCGTTCTTCAGAAGTTCAAAGATGTTAGCCGACTTTTGATAGTATTGAACAGCAATTCGCATCTCCTCGTCGTTTGTCAAGTCCAAAGTTGAAGCGTATTTGCTTTGATATGCCGCAATGTTGAACAAAACGCAAGCCTTTTCGTAGCCGGAGTAGTTCAATGCTGGAATAAACATGTTTAGTATCCTCATATGTAGTTAAAACTTACTCAAATCTCGTTTTCCACCTGCAAACAGTCCTTTTTCGGCAAATGCAATCTTCCAGCGAAACTAAAGAATACACCCTTATTTGGCAACAGAATTTTATAACTTACTGGAATTGGGCAGTCGGAGTCTTTAATTTGAATTTTCTCGGTCAACGAAGCAAACGAATCGTAGTATCTGTTCATGTTGTCGATCGAAGAAACTGATTTGCCGCATTCTTCGTGCAAAAATGCATTGCGGCGCAAGCGGTTCAATTCGTCCAAACTCTCCTTGACGGCATTCTGAGTTTCGGGGGTGAGAACAAGACAGGTCGTGATGTAAGAATTGACTCTACTGGCGATGTCCACCTGAAACGTTTTTAAAGCTGCAGTGTAAACAATAACAATACTTACATCGTAAGCGGATTTTGCTGGCACGGCCAAGAAGTTTCGCTTTGATGCCATGCTCTGAAATTGGATAAAATGAGAGGAAAATCAGATCTGGCTAAATAGTGACGACGCGCTTTGGCTCTTTAGAAATCGCGACACAAACGGAAAGAGGCGTGCACCAACAAGCATGACTCATCGAATTTCTTTGTGGATAATGACGTCACGCCATTTAAGGGCTTAGTCTCAAGATGAACTCTGCCTCACAAGGTGTACCGAACGATTGACGGTAATATCAATCGAAGTTTTATCTTTCACACCCTCTCCCCTAACAAACAAACAAACAGAACGTATTCGCGCAAAAAGGATTGAAAAACAAAACAACGAGAAAGGTCGACGAAATTCTAACATCGATTTCGCACGTTGAGTCATTTGTGCAAGGCTGTTTCGCACATCAAAACCGGTGAATTCCTACTAGAACGTTCTGGGTGAATAAATTATGATTCAATTAAATCAACTCTAAATGCTCTTTGGCCGACTAAATCCGGAATTTTAAAAACGGTTGCTTTGGAAACGTTACTTTTTGTATAGTTGATATTTCTTTGAATGTGGGCGGCACTTTTCATATTAAATAGCTTTATTGCTCTGCCAAATTACAAACATGCACACTTTCTTGCAAACAAAGGCACCTTGAATAACTTACTACAACTAAACTCTAAAACACAACTGTTGACTACCCTAAATAACACTGAACTGCTTGGCAAAACTAATTGAACACTTTAACTCAATCTTTGGCATACATGAACAAACAAGTTGAAATATTAAGTGAATTATTCAAAACAAGGCACTGATAAAGATTAACTGATTTTGTTCCTAATTATACAACGAAACTTAGTGGACGTAGCCGGAATGACTATTGTGGTTTGTGTTAACACCAGGAGTTGTTTAGCGCCAGTACTTCTGCATGGACTTCAATCAAACTGTCGTAGATCATGAATGTAATTGCAACTAAAAGAACAAAAGTGTTATTAACTTTTGAAATTAAGAACTCACCGTCCAATGAAACACGGGCAAGTCGTGGCGTAGTTCCTTTGTAAAATCTAAATATTTGAGTTGAATACAAAATCTTCGATTTAAAATGGCCTACGCAAAGAAGCCCTCCTTTTTCCAGATCTGGACGGCACAGTCAATGGTGTTCTTGTACTTCTTTGCTTCGAGACCTTGCATCCTTGTTTTTACGACGTCGATGGGAGTGTTGCCGTACACTGAGGCTGTTCCTGCAATAGCTCCGAAAACTCCAACAAGCGGTTTGCTGATAGATTTTGTGTTGTCGCCTCCACGGTACCAATCTTTTAACGTTTCCATGACAAAGAATCGGATGGCTTGATTGCTTCCTTGTTTGGCCATTGTTGCAGTCAGTCCTTTGTAGATGCCCTAAAATTACACCAATAAAGTAATCATTTAGTTCAAAAACTCACTCCAATTCCTTCAGTTCTAACAATTGTTCCGACTCCATGTGCAAAACCCTTGAAACGAGGTTTTTCGAGTGTCTGATCGTGAATAAATTTGACTTTGACTGTTTCCATTGGTGTAACTGCAAAAATCGCTTCGGACAATCCAGCACCCATGCCGCAAGCAAGTCTCATAAATGGAGATAGGTTTCCTTTTTCGTCGACAGCTTTTTCCTTGAGAAATTCAAAAGTACCGAACCGGAAGGCAGATTTTGGAATGGAGCCGTAAAGTAGAACAGAAAGACCTCGATACAAGCCGAAAACTCCACGACTGTTTACTGTTTGTTTCACGCAATCAACTGGTCCCTAAAACAAGCAGTTTAATTTTAGTTTTACAGTCAATTTAAGTCTCCGAACTCACTTTATATTTGGGGACTGCGGATCTTTCATCCAATTGAAGCTGAGTTTTGACATATTCAGTTGGGAAAGTAATGCAGATTTCAATACCGCCCGTAATGCCGCCAATTACTATTCCCTTTATTGTTTTGTCCGATGGAAGGAATTGTCTTGCACCTGTTGGTGGACTGAAATCAATTTGATTTGAATTACACAATATTGATTTTAAGACAAAACTAACCTCGATGCACCTCCGTTTGCACTTGAAGCGAGAGTTGTGATAGTTGAAGAAGAACTTGCTACCATTGTTTAAAGTGGTTAATCACAATTGGTTGGTGTTATTTTAACCTAAACCGAAGTAAAGTTTAGTTTGTAAACAAACAAGAAAACGTGGAAATTTGATTGGAAGCACGCTTGAACTTTTGACAGAAACACTCGTCTTTATAGGCATAAAGCCGTGGAGTTTGTTCACGCGGGAAAGAAGTTCCAAAAAGGAATAGATAAGGCAAGTTGTAAGCGGGAATGCGGTTAGCCTTCGGCGGGCAACACGTAGAGGCCTTTTGCACTGAATCGAATAAATGTCCGTTCGAAAGGACGCTTGGTCGCAAAAGTCAACGCTTGTTTCTACAAAAAAGTTCACACTCATTGACTTCGGAACAAAACAAAAGAAAGAGAATATTGCACAGTCTAAAAACTCCTTTGTTAAATCTGATCTTTCGATGAATCATTTGTTTGTAATTTTCAAAGAACGTGCTCGCTTTAAACGAAAGAATTTCTCAAAAACAAAATCCTCGATGAGAAACAAAAAACACGAAATTCGATTCGTTGCAACATTTTTGAAAAGCAATCAGTCACAGTTTTTTCATCTAACGAATGGCGTTCCTGTTTGTTCACTGAACACTCATCGAAAATCGAATGCGATTTGCACTTAGCGGAAAGACACCAAATAAAGCATCATGAAACGCAGCAGAACAAGCGCGTGGCCAATGTTTGTTCGGGATTCTCACGCCGCATTGATGGAGCCAATTTCTCGACTATTGGATTTATGTGCTAAAAGAAGAGAAAGAGCCGATTGAAGCAACGCAATTTCTTCAATGCTTTACAAACAAATTTACAGGTGGGGCGACTTCAGTTCAAAAAACAATGGTCAGACCCCGGGAAGCTTATCACAAAAGTGGTGGTTCCACTGAAACAGTCCACAGTGTGCCGATCAACACGATTAATCCCGTGCATATCAAACATTTGTTAGTTTTACACAACTAACTAGTCATTCGTTATTTCAATTAGTGCAAACAGCTTTTGCTATCGAATAGTGTTTCTCAAAGTCTGCAAAAAACCCCCCCCTTCCGGCCCCCCCCCCAAACCCCCCCCCCCCCCCAAAACCCCCCCCTTTTTTCCCCCCCCCCCCCAAAAAAAAAGAAAAAAAAGGGGGGGGTTTTTTTTTTTTTTTTTTTTTTTTTTTTTTTTTTTTTTTTTTTAAAAAACCCCCCCCCCCCCCCGGGGCGCGGTTTTTTTTTTTTTTTTTTTTTTTTTTTTTTTTTTTTTTTTTTTTTTTTTTTTTTTTTTTTTTTTTTTTTTTTTTTTTTTTTTTTTTTTTTTTTTTTTTTTTTTTTTTTTTTTTTTTTTTTTTTTTTTTTTTTTTTTTTTTTTTTTTTTTTTTTTTTTTTTTTTTTTTTTTTTTTTTTTAATTTAAAAAAACTTTTTTTTTTTTTTTTCCTTTCTTTTTTTTTTTTTTTTTAAAAACCCAACCAAACAAAAAAAAAAAAAAAAAAAAAAAAAAAAAAAAAAAAAAAAAAAAAACCCCCCCCCCCCCCCCCCCCCCCCCCCTCCCCTTTTTTTTTTTTTTTTTTTTTTCTTCCTTGTTTTTTTTTTTTTTTTTTTTTTTTTTTTCCACTATCGAACTTGCACTTTTGCAAAAAAGTTAAAGGAACGTGAAGAATTGACAAATTCGTCAACTGCAAGCAAACTGGCAGCAATTTAGAACGTGACCCGCGTAAATTATTCGGATAGTTAGAGCGTTCGGTGCGGGCATGATCAAGGTTATATCCATTGGATAGGGAGTGTCTTTGCTTATTGGCAACTTGCCAGTTGGCGCGCACAAACAACGCGCGTAGTTTCCATCACAGTTGCCCTGCAAGCATAAACAACCATGTGCCAGTTGAGTTAATGAGCGTTTGGTCTTGATTGATTCACTCATTTGAGCAATTCGATAACAACAGTTTAAAACGTTTGATTCAGACAATTTAGTTGCAATTAAATAACAAGGTGTTGTTTTAGTTTATGTATGCATAGTTTTGATTAAGTTGTCGCCGATCTCAACGGAACTTCCGATGATCTTTCCAAATCCTCCCGATGTTTTTTGTTGAACTCAAGTGGTGGTTGAGTGCTCGGCGATTGTGTTGTTGGGAGAAGGAAGCGCTGAATTTCAAATAATAAACAAATGCAGCAAATGAAGTGCAGGAAGAACGCAAGGAATAATTCACCTTTCGAAGCGTCTTTTGCCCGTTGCGAACTATTGCGCCGATTAAAAAGGTTCATCTTCTTTCCCCAACAAACAAATGCGCAATCCGGAAAGGCCCGCAAAAGAGTTTTGAAATTTGCCTTTTTGTTTTTTGGATGACTCATTTACGACGTTTGACAGCATGCTTGACGAAATGTTTGCTCAATTAAAAATTTGATTGCGTTCATATGTCTCAAATTTTTGATTCAATTGATACAACTGATTCGGTTGATTTTCAAGTTCAAGTACGCTTTTAATGATCTAAATAGCAGGCAGCCACAATCTTTTGACATTAAACAAATGGGTTATTTTATTTGTGTGTGAATATCGGTTTGGCGGCTCGCAGCTGTTAAGCTGTTGATATGACATGTGTGGACGACGGGTTTGTCATCTCCGCCCTCTCCATTCCACTTGGCCCATTTGAATGAGGAAATCTTTGGATCTGGCCGATCGCTTCGACCGCCGCGTGCATTCTTCCTTCTCGAGTTCTGATCGTTGGACAGTTGTGGCTGGCTGTCTGCTCTAATTGTGAACGGATCTTGGGCGTGTTACGACCCTTCGTTTTTCGCCGATTGCATAAGCGGAAATTTGGAATTTTCAAAATTCGGCCGTTTCCAGCGTTCAAAACCTGTTGCTGCTGCTTCATGATTGCATTCGTGACGCTTTAGTCGATTATTCATCTCGTGTTGGCGCTGTTCAAAGACTCCATCCCTATATTCTAGTGTTTTTGTCAGTGTACTATTTAATTTCTTTCCATTTCAGCGTCAACAACAATGCCGTTCAAGCCTGTGGAACACCCTAAATGCCCCAAGTGCGGGAAATCTGTCTATCATGCCGAAGAAGTTATGGCTGGAGGATACAAGTGGCACAAATTCTGCTTCAAGTGCAGTGAGTTCCGAGACATTTTATTTTGTTTGTCCGATGTTGATCTAAGTGTTTTAACTGGAGTGTGCAAACTAATTTTTAGACATGTGCAACAAGTTATTAGACTCAACTAATGTGGCAGGTAGTTTAAGTTTTGCAAGCCTTGTTTTAAGTAGCTTTTCTACAGAGCACGGAGCTGAATTATATTGCAAAGCTTGTCACGGACGCAAGTACGGACCAAAAGGAGTTGGATTCGGAATAGGCGCTGGAGCGTTATCGATGGACACAGGAGCCCAATTCGGCAACAAAGGCATTTATTTTATTAGATATTCTTTTATTCAAACAAGTTGCATAATGTTTCAAATTGTTTGAATAAAAGAAGATTTGATAAAACTAATTTAGAAGTGGAAATGACGTTAGTTTTTGTTTTAACATTTAATTTAAATGTTGAGTGAGTGATTAGAATAGATATTTGCGGTTTTACCTTTGTTTGTCAAAGTTTTTAAACTGTGCGCGTACTGTTTGATGGTCCAGTCCGTTTGCTCAACTTAAACACTAATGTTGACGTATTTGAAGATTTATGCAACAAGATGCTCGACTCAACCAATGTAACAGAACATGAAGGCGCTCTCTACTGCAAACAATGCCATGGTAGAAATATAGTACCGAGTTCTCAAGCTAAAAACTCGCAAAAAAAGCTTGCAAGCATTTTGAGTCAAGTTGGCAAGTTTAATAAAGATTTTCAAAATGTTTGCAGTTTTAACTAGAACTTCGCAAGTTTTAGCTTGAGAACTCGGAATTCTAGGGAGGAAGTTTGGTCCAAAAGGTAACTATAGAACTTTAAAACTTCATACTCTAAAATCAAAAAGTTGCCAAGTATGAAGTTTTAAAGTTCTATAATGTTTGTTCATTAAAGGAGTCGGATTTGGTAAGTAAAATGTGCTGTATGGTCTTGATCATCTTAATTTTTAGGTCTTGGCGCCGGCTGTTTGACTGTCGACAGAGGAGAACGTTTTGAGAAGCCGGAACAATAAATCGTCAACAGTATGCACAACGATTTAAAAAAGTTTCTAAACGCAATCACCACTCAACATTTAAATTCTAACTCAAACAAGCAATTTCAAAACTTTAACCAACCTTTTGCAGAAACAAGCCAAAGACGGCGGAAGGTTTGTAGCTCTTAAATTTGTAAAACTTTATTTTTAAAACTGATCACTATCAAGTTTTGATTACTTACGTTTCAAAGATCAAGTTTGTCTATTTATAGCGTTCATCGCTCCAATTAATCCACAGCATAACTGATCGACACGCACTTTCAACACACCAGCAGCCTTATTTATGACACAGCATTTCGTCCGACCTAAAACTCCTTAATTTGCCATCCTTTCATTTAAAATTGCATGCATTTCTCTTTCTTTGAACAAAAGCTCTAATAAATGTGTTGAACTTACTTTGTCATTTGTGTCTACGTAATGCAAGAAGAAAACGGCTCTAGCCGTCTTTAAGCAGTGAGCATTTTGGTGGCTCGACAAGAGTTATCAGATCTAAATCGAGGGAATTAAGGCAAATTTAATGAGGTCGTTGCGCCGTTAACCAAATGCTTTAAACAAGTGCGTTAAACAAATGTTTGTTTTTGAAAACTGCTGTTCTCTACAACTTATGCAAGAACACTTTATTCAAAACGGAGAATTATTTATGTACGCAAAAAGGCGCGCTCGTTCAAGCGAAGCACAAAATGCCAAGCAAGCGCCAAACTCCGAGTTCAAACAAGGGCATGCTGCAGACAATGCTTCTTTTGAGTCGCTTGCTTGTTTAATTTGTATTCATTATGCAATTTGTTTAATTTGCTCAATTGCTTTTATAACTTTTTGTTTTTGTTTGTTTGCTTGATTCGTTTTAACAAAGCGCTTTTTCTCAAAAGTGTTTTTGGTTTCAATCCATACGATTTGTCGATTGAAATGCGGCGAACATCAGCCACTCAATCCAACTGTCAGTGTTTTCACTCAAAAGTAATCCGTTTGGCTGTCGCCTGCCTAAAAACAACCGCAGTTTCCATGTTTTGCACCGGTTTTTTGTACGCGTTTTGTCTCGCCGATGGCCTCCATTTATTAGTGGTCACTTCAAAAAGTATTGTTTTATTGTAAGGCCTGAATACCCCCAATTTGGCTATTCTGTTGGCGTTTTGTTGATGAATGCTTGCATCCTCTACCTTCGACCGCCGTATGCAAAATGCGCTTAATTTATAGAAACGTGCGGCGCCTAATGTCCGCTTGCATTGTTTGCCGAGGTCAGCGCGTTGAAACCATATATTCTATTTAATTTGCTGCGCTGCTCAAGACCTAGACCCCTGTTTTTGTTGTTGCGGTCTCCGGACATTTCGAATTAGACGCTTGATCTTGTTGAACCGTTTTCTTCAAAACTATTAAACTCTTATTCAGCCAGCAATTGTTTTGGTGCCAATAAACTTTGAAGTATTTTGAAACTCTCTACAAGAATAATCCAGTCTCGAGCAACACACTTGAACGCGACCGCGAATTCACAAGAGGGCATTTTGCGATGGGAAATGTGACATTTGAGGAATTGCGACCAAACGCATGTTGACCGAAGACACCATAACAAGCGGTCACTTTCATAAGCTAAGATTATCTTCTCCGCCTCTTGAATTAGTTATTGATGACCGTTGACTGGGTGCGCGCTCCTGGCACTTGTTTTTTCACACCTCCAGCCGATAATTTATGACTTGGCCAATCCAAGAAGGTAGAGCTCTATCATCCAATTTCTGCGCTTTTAAGTCATTTGGCGGCCGCCTGCGTATCCGAGCCGGCAGGACATTAAGTGGTAGGGAATGGGAAGAGTGGCCTCGACGACGCCCAAATGGGCGGGTATTTTATTCGTCTTACCCGACGCTTGTCTCCGGAGCTCGCGCTCATCCGGCGGACGGACAAGTCCATTTGTTTGTGTTCACGTTCTTCTGTGTTCCCGAATGGACACTTACTATTGCGTAATTTAGTCCCAATGCTCTGGTCAACTCCGCAAATTAGCATCAATTGTTCTAGTTGTTCTAGTTGTTCTAATTGTTTTAATTGCTGTAGAATTAATGAGAAGAAGCGCTAGTCACGCAGCGCTTAATTAAACTGACGGGAATAATTTGAGTTCTCGGTCAAGAGCCTTCTTTCCTTTCATAATTCCCAGCCGTCGGATTCAAAACAATGCGCCGGGATGAAAGTGCTACTGGTCACTTTTCTCAGTGCGCTTGTCACTTCATGCCTCCGCAGCAATAATTTCTCGGCTTTGTCTTAATTCTATTTACACTCAATGGAGCGGCGTTTGTTTATTTCGCCAACAATAATGCCTCAAATGACCACAACTTCAGATGCCAATGGCCAAATCTTCTTCACTCCGACAGTGGTTTTTGGTACGCAAATTGAGTTACTTTTTGTTATTTTTTGTTCTTCTTTCATATTTGAGACTAACAATGTTTACATACATAAGCTTTTTGGTGGACTGTTGGTTTGTGGAAATTCAATTCGGCGCATTTGGTTTTGTATTTTTTGCGTGTGTGGGAAAGTTGTGTAATTTCGAGCGTTTATTGTACGTTTAGTCGACTGTTTAACTCCAAATTTAGTTATTTCTGTTGCACTCAATTCGCACGATGATCATCTCTAATTGAGCCGTTCTCCTCAAAACGTTTCATCCCGTTTCAATGGAAATTTTCAATTGGAGGTGATTGACTTCGTACAAAAATGCGTCGAGAAGTTGTTGGATTCTGCTGGTGTCTGGCAACCTTTCTCGTTACATTTGTCAATGGTGAGTTCCTGGCGCCAATTTCACTTCTTTAGTACCGAATTTTAACCGCAAAGCCGAAAGGAGTGCCAACTTTTGACGCGCCATAGATTTTTGGAAGAAAAACGGGCTGCCCATCTGCCTTTAAAGTAATAATACTGCGCGTTTTCGGCAGCTCCCAAACAATGAATAAAGAAATTACGGGTTTTATTCGAAATTGCGGCTTTGTTTCTCTTCTTTGTTGAGAATTCCGGTTTGGCGGTAAAGTTGGCAAAATTCCTTTAAACAATGTCGAAAAGTAAAAGAGTGAATTTCAGCAAGCACTAAAAATCCACAGTGGAACAAGCAATTCATCGGGCAACTTGATGAAGGACAATTTGAAATCGTGCACCCTTTTCAAATGCGAGAGCGCAACAAAGAAAGGATAAGTATTGATACGCATAACTACTTTCTCAACGCTTCCATTCACTACAAACACATAGTTATTGTCATCAAGACAAATGTTGTTTTGGCGAGTTCCAGGTAAAACTTATTTCAACTCTTCTTTTAATTAAATAATGTTTATCCAGAACTCGGTTAAAATTGCTGCTCAATCTCAACGAACATCTCTTCTACAATGCAACTCAATTTGAAAAGGTCAGTTTGTTTGACGATTGTTTGAATGAGTTAACTTAATTGCGTTTAGTTGAGTAAAGACGGAGAAGAATTTCTGTCTTATCGAGTTGAGAACTGCTACTATCAAGGAACTGTGAATGGCGATCCAACTTCATTTGTGGCAATTTCAACATGCAACGGGTTAAGGTAACGAGTGCAAGTTTAAGGTTTTACTTAATTTGTGAATTTAGAGGGATAATTGCTTTTGAGAATGGAACGGCATTGGGCATTTGGCCACTTGACGGCGGAGACAAAGGTCGGAAGCATCCTCATGTTCTTTACAAGACTCGTTGGTCTAAAGATGCATCATGCGGAGCTGTAACACAAACGCCGCCTCAATATTCTCCTCTCATAAAGGTAAGAAGATATTTAGGTTGTTCATAGTGATTTCACATTCATGTTTAGATGCCTTCGAAACGCGACGTTACAAGACAAATGAAATATGTTGAATTAGCTTTGATTGGAGACTATCAATTTGTAACTTTTCAAACTGCACTACTTTACTAATTTTTGTGTTTAGATCAAAGAGTTCAATTTAACAGAGGATGAAGCCGTTGAAATGATGTTGGAGGCAGTTAATATTGCAAATGCGGTATGTTCTTTGGATATTTTCTTTCCTCATTTCTTGTTTAGATGCTTGCTCCAGATTTAAATGTTCGATTATCCGTTGTCTACAGTGAAATTTGGCTTGATGCGCAAAGAGTTGATCTTCACAGTGATATTGAACGGACACTGAGCGGTTCTCAGGAATACGTTGCTGGCCATATTTATCAAGTTGAAAAGGACGCGACTATAATGTTCACTGGCGGTTACTTTGCCAACAACGAGATGTTAACAGGAGCGTTCTCTAGCGTTTGCACTTCAAGAGCTGTTGGATTGGTCAAGGTGGGTTCGGCTTTCAGCTTTGCTTTGATTTGCTGCAACCAAATGGCGCCTTTAAGTGTCGCTTGAATTTATTCGTTTATGGCAGAGAGCGTGAGCCGCATAGTCAATGAGGAAATGGAGCAAAGGCCGAGACTTAAGCGCGCAAAATCTAGATTTTAATCACGCATCTGCGCAGCATGAGGCCGCGGTCGCTTTCATGTGTTCGGCGCACTCATTGTTCCTTTAAATTCGACCGGTCAATCTTAGCACAGCATGCCGCAACCAATAAATCCCGCTAATTTTGCAACATGTTCGGCCAAATAATCGAAGAGCAATTGTTTGCTTAAACGATTAAGGCCAACTTATCATATAACCTTTCAACTTAGTCATTCAATTAAAACAATGGACAAAATTGTTGTTCACTCATTTATTTCATTCCTCTCTTTTATAAACAGCATTCAAATGATTGACGTATTTAATAAATAGAAGCTGGGGGTGGTACAATCTTCTAAAAACGGATGGTGACTTTCTAAGTGCGTATTTTGGTGTTTTCAAACAGGGGAGTATTCAAGAAGTTGGCAACAGACTTACAACTACTTCAAGAGGGAGGCAAAATAAACTTAAAACTACTAAATGTTCCACGAAAATACAAGTTAGACAAAGTGTGATTGTCGTGCAATGATGAAAGTGTGTTCGATGGTGATGATTGCCTGTAAAGTTTAGCTGCACGGGGCTGATTTTTTCTGTCTTTGTAAACAAAACTTATGCGTTTGGAACAAACTTTAATTAAAATCTTAAAGCACAAAGTTTTTGTTTACAAGTTGGGAAAAAATAGGTCCCACAAAACTTTCTTTGAGTCCTTAAAGAAAAACATCAACCGCCACCTCGCAGCAAAAATTGAATGTTATACTTTTCCAAGGTGTGGGCTTCATAAAAAGTAAATTCAGTTTTGCTGAAAGCAAAGTTTACTTTTGAGATCTTCTATATAAACACTTACCTATGCGGTATGTGGTGTCTTTATGGAGTTGAGCTGCGTCGCCATCCACGAAAACGCTTCTTGTTCCACTTATGTGGATTTTCCACTAAGATGACAGTTGATCCGTCGGGGACGATTTTGTGTAGGCGCTGAAGTTATTCAAGCATTAGATTGTGTTAAAAGTGGGAAATATAAAATAGACTTACCTCCAAACTCTGCAGAAAGTCTTCGTAATTGGTCTCGGTGTCGATGCAGATAGACAGGTGGTCGGATTCACAAATCCATCTAAGAACAGCTTGGAGGCCGCGATAGTGAGTGGTTCGAAGATCCAGACTGAAGCAAAATGTATTGTTTAATGTTAATTATTAATGCCAACCTGAGATGCTTTACACTCTTTAGAAGGCATCTGATGAAGCCCCTCAAGCAGTAGCATTCGAATTCTTTTTCGGTGACATGGAGATTTGCAAGAGAAATGCGCCGAAGCTGTTCGTCCATTCGACTGAAGATTGAAGCCAACTCGGACATGGCGACTTGATCGTAATGGCCAGCTAGTGTTATCTGAAATTGACAATTTACAAACTACTTTGGCAACAAATCATTTTTAAAACGTACTTGGTTGGCTTTCTTGAAGAAACTATATCTATCCTGTTGACGCAAACTGGAATTAAACTGTTGAAGTCCATCAGGGCATTTGATCTCCAAGTGAAAAACTTGTATACTGGACGTCTCCAAAGTTCTTGTTTGATGAGGCCATAATAGAAGAGCATACTTGAGTCGTTAGAATAATAAAGTTGAAATACGTCCTTGAAGAAGTCCACTTTGATGATGCTAAAACTCAGTAATTATTGGTGAACTTGAAGTCAATAGATTACTCTGCTTTGACTGCTGATTCGGCTTCAAATAGATCTAGACGCTTCTTCTTGTTGCTGTAATGATGATAAGGACGGACGTCTGTTTGCCGTTTGTCTGACGAAGTTCCAGGCTTGTCACCAAAACCGACAGTGCGCTTCAAAGTGCTGTGACTGGCTTTTGCAATAGAGGCTAAAAGTTAGAGGTAAGAATTGAAGTTGAAGAACTCCTTACATTTGTTATGCTGGCTCTCATTCACAATCATGTCCGGAGGCAACTTTGGTCCATACTCATTATCAATTTGCGGCTCAACATTTTGTCCATCGTTGGTTGGCAAAGTCGAGTTAAAACGGCTCCACGTGCGTTGATTTGAAGTCGACTCAAAACTCGCCTCGTCGTCAGTAGATAGTGTAACGTAACCATTGCGGCCTTGCGTGCTTCCAATTGAAGGACTAATTATATTAGTGTCTGAAAGTTACTAACAATTAACGCAAAGTTACCAGAGTGTTACCTGAAGCATTGTCACGGAATCCTCCCAATTCTAAAGTTCAAAACGTAATTTAAAATTTGTTAAACAGCTTGCCTTCAGCAATCGGAATTTCTACCTCCTGGCCAACTAAATGTAATCTTTAAATGTTTCAATATTTAATTAAAAGTTGCTTACCTGGCAACTCCATTTCATTCGGATCTTCTTTATTGTTGGGACGGTTTTGTTCTTGCTCCACAGTGTCCATTCTTCGAATAGACGAATCTATTTTTAAAATTAGAGATGAAACTAAAACGGGACACGTAAACACAAAACGCGTTCTTGCTACTAGTTAGATGAACAACAACAGTTTATATCATCTGGGAAAGCTTAATTTAAATTGTACGGTTTGAATGAGTCAGCAAAACGACCTGCAAATTTCGCAGGGCAACCAAAACGTAAACAGTCAATAAAGTACCACTTGCATAGCTACCTTTAACATATTCAAACCACTTATTTAACGAGTCAAGCAAACTTATCAAAACAATAAAAGTTACAGCTCTTAAAAGACCATTGCATAAACACTAATTATTACAATCTTATCAATTTAAAGCAATTAATTTGTTCGGCACCTTTTTTGGGTGCCTAAAAATTAGTTAGGGAATGAGAATAATATAATGTAACTTTATGAATAAATCAGCGACGAGTGATAGTTAATTAAATTGAACGTCGCTATGATTCTTCTGTAGCATTAATGATGTTTAAAGTTCCAATGCTTATTGCAGAAAAGACACAACAAACAAGAATGATCTTAAATAAGTTTTATTGACAGAGTAGTAGCAAGAATTCTAGAAAGGTCTGTCGTGAGCTCTGAATCAAACTCTGCCGAAACGCAGTACGCACTTCCCAGACATTGTTGAAATCAACTAGCAAGCAGCTAATTCATTTGACCACTATCCTTAGAGTCCCCTTGCTTTGAACAAAAATGGCAGAGGCCGTTGGAGTACACGTAAATGTATAAACACACATATCAGCATAGCAAAAAAACGCCTCCTTGTTCGAAATTAAAAACATCTGATCACATCCCATCAACAAATAGTTCAACGATCAAAAACAATCGCCCAGCCTCACTCTAGAAAGTTCCGAACTTAATCGTTGTGCAAACAAAACTCCTTGAAACAATTAAACTAATCAACTAATCAAATTTATGAACTGGAGTTGTCACGCTTAACATTTCAAACTTCCAAGAACTCACTTGTAACAAGTGAACGCATGCGATGAAATCAATCAATAACACAGAAAAAACAAGTGAACGCACGCGATAAAATCAATCAATAAACAGAAAACAATGTCTGTGTTTATTTCGAAATTAAAATTGATTTGTTTATGCAAGCAAAATTACGATTCGGTCATGACTTGATAGTGACTATTGCTTTTCCAGGTCCTGGATGGCTACACTATTCACAATACCGCTCAATTCTTGGCACATACTGTCGCTCATCTTCTCGGCATAGATCACGATACAAATGATTGTACCTGCGCCAATCAATTGCCATGTTTAATGAACAAACAAGTCGGGTAAGATTTGTAATTACGTTTAATTGAAAACTGCAATGCTTTGTTTGCTAACAAATGAAGTTTAGAGCAATCGGATCGTCTTTTACGTGGCAGTTTTCAAAATGTTCGGTTGCAAGAATGCACAATATACTCCAAAACGCTCACATTCAATGCATTTTGAATAGGCCGTTCCATTCTTCTCAGCTGCATCAATGCGGAAATGGAGTTGTTGACGGAGACGAAGAATGTGATTGTGGCCGGAAAGACGAATGTTCTGACCCGTGTTGTGATCCAATTTCTTGCACTTTGAAAGCTCATGCTCAGTGCGCAGGTTAGTTTTTATTTGTAACATGTGAGAACTCCAGTTATCCTTTAAATTTAGCGCATCATTCTTGTTGTAATCGATGCAAACTAGCCGATGCCGGCCAAATATGTCGAATGGCTCGGTCAATTTGCGACGTTGCCGAAACTTGTGATGGAATAAGGTTTGTTTATTTCGAGCAATCAATCAATTCTCGCAATTCTCATATTTCCAGTGGAGATTGTCCGACAGATGGTTATTTGGTTGATGGCATTTCTTGTGGCCTGAATGGAAATTGCTGGAAAGGCAATTGCTCAGATTCCGAGCAGCAATGCAAACAGCTGTGGGGCGACGAAGCTCACGCGGCAGAAGAAGCCTGCTTTGATCACAACTTTAAAGGTGTGGAGTACGGAAATTGCGGACGTGATCGAAACGGACAATTTGTACCATGTGCAAATGAAAACAAACGTTGTGGAATATTGCACTGCAAAGATGGCGGCAACTTGCCAAGGTTCTCCAACTTGACTTCATTCAACTTCCAATTTTTGGCTGACGGCAAGCAAATCCAGTGCAAGTAAGTGCTTTCAAGAAAAGTCAAGAAACACTGTTTGTTCTTAGGTCAATTACTAATATTGGAGTCGGACTAGTTGAAGACGGAACGACCTGTGGATCAGGACGTGTTTGTTTAGAAGGCACTTGTTTGCCGCTAGCTCAAGTATCTCCACCCGTTCATTGTCCGAGCAATAACTTAGCACTTTCATGTTCAGGACACGGAGTAATTAACATTTGAATGCGTTAACCTTAATTATTGTAACATTCAGGACTGCACAACTACTCAGAACTGTTTATGTTACGATGGTTGGACTGGAATTGCATGTGATGTCCGTTCAAATACTAGCCGGCGACTAGTTTTCCCAAGCAATGACAAATCCGGTGTCAATTTGATCATTCCGTCGATCAGAAGTGAGTTATTTGAATTAGTAAACTCTTTTAACATGCCAACTTTAGTGAACAAGTCTTGGGTACTTTTTTGAACGCTTGTCATTTAATTTTTGGTGGTTTCACACTTTGTAATTGATTATTTTAAGGACGATACATCTGCATTACTTGGGATAATGCTTCTAGTTGGAATCTTCCTTTTGTTGCTACTGATTTGCCTTTTGTTTTGTTACAGGTATTGAAACTCATTCAAAAACCTAACTCGAACATTTACTTCTAGACGTCGCACTTCATCCGTTTTTCAAAGGCCAGTAAGCCAAGAAAAACCAGATGAAAGTTTTCAAGACGACACAAATCGGGTCATCAAATTTGGACCGACGCCGTCGTGGACAAAAGAGAAGCGTAATCAAAAGAAGAACAAACATGTTTACGGTGCACTCCAAAGAATAAATGAAGCGAATGAAGAGAGAGATACTTTGTCGGTTAGATCAAGAGAATCTGCTGCAGCACTATCATCCAACAACATCAGACATGCAAATTCAAATGGATCTGCTATCAATGCTGTTCTTTTGGAACGCAACCATGCTGATGAATTAGAAGCCCACTCTCCATTTGTTTCCGCTGATGGCTTTTATCCTGACACTGCAGCTGGAATCTTTGCCGACAACACAGTTTCGATTCACAGAAGAATGTCTCCATTGCTTGCGTCGCCAGCTCATTCAGACTATGCAACTAGAAGGAGAGAGGCATCTCTGCTCATGGAACGCACTGGACGGGTGTCAGCTTCATCAAATTATGAGCCGGATCTTTTGAATGGCGGCCCATTTCCACTGTACGCAGCAAGTAACACATACAACAGGACGCGGTAAGTTTTAAGTTCTGTACTTCCTACTCATTTGAATATTTAGTGTTCCTCCACCTGTTCTTGCTGCATCGCCAAGCGGATCAACGTCTTCTCGTACCACAGCCAATGGCCGCATAAACGGTCCTTTAAAATTGTCCAGTTTTCATGCAATGCTCAAGCAAATAGAGTCGGATCAGTTGAGCAACACAGCTGGAAGCGAACAATTTGAAAGTAAGCAAAATTGAGTTGAGTTTAATTATAAAACAATAAATGATTTTAGCTGAATGCCTGAGACTCACATCTAATGGAGACATTTCTCAGCATGAACCTCCGCCTCCGTCAGCCGATTCAGGTAAATAATCATAGACAAAATACATTCTATTATTTTACCGATTTAGGAAATCCGGGTAGCCAGTGTGGAGATGGCGATTTATTTACAGACAACTTTAAATTGGTCGTTCCCAGCTCCTGATTTGTCCAAATGTTTCAATAATTTATTGGTTGCAATAACTTTGCCGTGCATTTCAACAAACCGACGCCTTTATTGCACTTGTGCTCAACTTTGTTGCCAAACAGTCCATTCAACTATGTATGTAAATTCATGACAAATACCTCTTTCGTGCTGTTCAAACTTTTATGATTGTTGTTCTCTAATAAAGAATGCAAATTGAAGTGCTTGAAGATGCTTGTCATGTGAATGTATAAAATTGTTTATTTTTGTTTTTGAACACAATTACAATAGTTGTTAGATAAGTGACAACGCGAAATTTGAAGGGACTGAAACAGTTTTACGCCTTCGGGATCTAACCGGGTCTATTTATGAACAGGGGTTTCGCGCAACTTAATGACTTCGGAGCTAGAACTTTGAGCACTTCCTATAGACCATTTGTATTGGGGAAAAGCGGTGTTGAAAATAGTTTAGATCCGAGGGGATCCGAGTGGGCGGCTGTGAATCTAACTGTTACTTCAAAAGCCTAATCAACAAACAATTACTAAACAAAAAGGCGTTAAGTTCGGGCAGACACTAGACGGGCATAAATAGATTATTAACAAAAGCTACGTTGAGAATAGGATTATTATTAGAGAGTGTGGGACAATAATTAAAGTCCTAGATGACGCCTACATTACATACACGAATTTCAAAGAGTTATCACGTTCTTGACGAGGGCGCATCAAAGTGAGTTTTCGGTTAAAAGGGGTCCTAGATAGAATCGGGTAATGCTTTCGCATCGACCGGCTCCACTTCACATTTGTTTTTGGTTCAAAGGCACAGACTTCAATTGTATCAAGCAGTGTAAACGGCTGCCAATCAACTCTAAGGGCACTAAAACGCTGGCAGGTTGAAACGTAAAAAGGCCATCTTGAATGACGCGACTCTAAACTTGGCTATCAGAAGCAAGCTTGCAATTGGCTTGCCGAAACTACAGACAAAGACAACAAGCAAAGACAACAAAGGCTACAGTTCTATTCGGGAAAAGAGTTTGGATGTTCGGATGGGAAATACTCGGTATAAGCTCGTTTATCCAACAAATGCACCGGTTTCTGAACGATTCAACACAAAATTTGGCCCCGGGCCACAGGGACAAGCAAGACAAAACCGGAAGACGGAAATACAACGCACTACGAATACTAATTATTGCTAGACAGATAAAGAAGATAGAGAAGATAGAGAATAATCTAGTCGGGAGAGTGCAGGTCGGCTATTCACATCTTGTTATAGTTGTTTGCAATACTTTGTTGATGGCCATGGAATCCGAACTCATTCATGCTGTTCGCATATGCTAAAGCCGCTTCATAGACCGCTTGCTGTTGGGCGGCTGCTTGAGCTGCTGCCAATTCACGAGGATTGACCATTGCACTAAAAGGTTTGTTAACTGACTGAAGAGTGTTCGAAGACTTTACAAACTTAAAATAAATTTTCTTACTTTGAAGCGCCAGCCGTGTTGCTTACACTACTCCTAAACACAAATATAGGCAGTGCATTTAGATCAACTACTTACCTGCCCGACGGCGTCATGCCAAAAGATTGGGAAAAGCCGTTGAACACTAAATGAATAGCCGTTAAATGCCGAACAAAGTCAGTTTTAAACCTGGATAAAGCATATTTCCAGAAGCGTACGGCATTCTTGGTTGTGAAGCAAATGAAGCGTATGCTGAAAGTTTAGAAATCAATATAACTGTTTGGATACTGAAAATCTTACCCAAAAGTTGTTCCGGCGACAGACCATAAAGGTTTCTTGTCGCAGCAGCACGCGTTTTGCTCAACTGGACCGGCAACATGACTTCTTTTGGTTGTGCTTTCTTGCATTCGACCATCTTTCCATTGATCTCATCTGTAACATTTATTGCATCAATTAAACGATGATGCTTTTGGAACTTACGGAAATGAATTTCGCACACCTTCTCGCTAACTTCTTCGCTTTCAAACATAATGAAGCCAAATCCTAAAATTTGCACAATTAATCAAATGACAACTGATTAAAGTTGCCTCGATGGCGTTGTGTTGATTTGTCGAACATGAGCATCGCGTCTTCAATTGATCCGAACTAAAAGTTGCTCACATTGAATTTTAAACTAGTGTTTCTAAAAGCACCTGTGCAAAATAGGTCTTGATGTCTTCAAGAGTAGAATTGGATGACAAACCACCAATAAAGACTTTCTTTGTTCGGACAATCATTTTTGGCTGGTGTCGTTTCGGAAATGCAACTTTTGGATCAATCTGAAAACAAAACAATAGTAATTGAATAACTTGAGTTGAAGTCGACTACCTTTTTGCTATCTAATTCATGGTCGTTCTCCGCAAGAACCTTTTCGACGCTATTTGGATCGACAAAGGTAATGAATCCAAAGCCACGTGCTCTTTTTGTATTCGGATCTCTGAAATGAGCAAGTTGTAACTAGAAGACGACAACTTTAAAAACTACGTACCGCATGACCATGCATTCAGATACGTCGCCGTATCTAGAGAAGTAATCGCGAAGACCCTCGGCAGAAGTTGACCTTAAATTAAAAGACATAAAGTAAGTTTAAACAACAAAGCGTGCCGATGAATTATCTAAACATACCACGATAATCCACCCACGAACCTTAAATGGCATGTTTAGAAACAATCAAGAGTGTGGCCACTTACATTTTGCCAGGATTTTGCTGATTGTCATCGCCGTCTAAAGCCTGTTGTTGATCACCATCCTCCCGAGACATCGTTCTGCTGCCCGTTTGTAAAGATAAAGAATCGGCATTATTGTTGCCACTTTTACCCGCTCCTCCTTTAAACAGTTGAATTGATTGCAAGTTAAGAATCCGAAAAACTACCATTTGCTAAAGAACCCGTGGTGTTAGCTGTTGTGCTATTATTGTTGGTCGAGCCTCCTGTTTCTTAAAATTAAATGTTAGGGTTTTTTAGCCTTGAAAACTAACCTTGTTGGACCGAGCCGGCGGTTCCATTAGCATCGTTTGGCTTCATCTCCTGTTTGCTTTGGCCTAACAACAGCACACGCCTAACGTGCAAAAGTAAAAATGCACTCACTACCAAATTGGTGGGGCCAAGTTTTTTATATACATGTACTATTTACATGAATAATCCTAAACCTTGGAGTTGATCAATTAGAGTTCAATGGACACGCTCGATAACACGGCACAGATTTGTTTTGCAATTCCCCGCAACTTCCCAGTTGATTTGAGTTTGCTTGACGTGCTGCACGGAGAAGCGCAGGAGCGCAATTTGACTAATTTTCTTATAGATTTGCTGAGATGGGCGTGCTGTGAGTGCGTAAGCAAGAAAACCAGTTATAAGCATATTCATTTCGGTCTTTACAATAGGTTTGAATCAAATGAATCAAACATGAATGTCTTCAAATTAAGTAAGTGATTGGCGATCAGATCCTTATCAACTGCTTGGTGAGTTTGCACGAAAAGTTGATTTGCGCTTCGGAACGCCAAGTTTTGGAGTGACACGACAGGGGCAATAAATATCGAGTGCACGAAGTCCAACTACTGGGGGAATTGTCGGTCAAGGCGCATTGTTGAGTCGATTGTGGAAGACAGAAGGAACGCCCGACCGTTCCATTCAAGGTATTCGTTGCACAAACCAAAAAGCAATGTGAAAATTCGGGCCAAGAAGGACGGAACAGTAGGACAGTTGAGTCTAGTGCCAACAAGCCGCAAACACTTTGCACATTCTTCCCACTCCAGCGCTCCCAATAAAACGCGGTCAACGCTTGGGGCGAATAAGCTCGTCGGCGCACGCCGTGTTTGCGACGGAATTTAGATTTGAAACAGCCGAAAATAATGATGCAAGCAGCGACATCGTCCCGAAGAGTGTAGTAGAAATTAAACAAATGCCAATTAAAGCGCCAAACGAACGCCTAACTTAACTTGATGGAAGGAGTACTTGAACCGACGCAGCGCGTCCAATTCATTGACACACCGGGCAAGATGCAAGATGTTAATCAGAAAGATGGAGTGGAGAGCCAAGTCTAGAACACGGCAAAATAATCGAAAGAGGCGAACCAGCGGATGGAACGTCTCCGAACAGTGCTTAAAGACGTTCGCCAACCGACCTTTGTGTTTCACGCCCCGCGCTCTCCACTTCCTAAATTGACGCGAAAAAATCAAATAATGAAAAACTCTGGGGTGCGCAACGGCCTGCGAACTCGAGCAAATTTGCGTCCTCACTAATTTGAATAAACGAAAACTGCTGCACTAATTAGCCTGTTCGATCGTGCACACCTTGGCTTGCGTCAAAAAGACTCTTCTAGCTGGGAAGGCGCCTCAAAAAACACAACAATAAGTCATATAAACATGTTTGACTAACAACCTTTCATGCCCCGGCGTTCCTTCCTTCACATTCACGGAGCAAGTTCGGGCCGCACAAAAAGCACCCACAATGTAGAGAAGAAAGCATATGGCAACTAAGAGACGCGTGTGGAAGTCCGGGGTTTTGAACCTTTGCTTCGAACATTTATTCCAAATGTTTCGAATCCACTGTTCGAACATTTATTGCAAGCAAAAGAGTAGCCGGCTAATTTGTACTGCTAGCAAACAAGTACAATCTTTTAATTGTATTCAAACACTACAAAGTATGAAAAGAATCACAAAACGCATTGAAGCGATGAATGCAGAAGTGAGTTATTCAAATATGACAGAAGTTCAGCAAAGCACGCAAAGTGTTCATAGGAAGAGAGAGCTGCGAGCAAAATTCACACGCAACTCAAAGCAAACCAGAAATCAAAACAGATGATTTGCTTGCACTCGAATCAATCCAACAACGATCTGCTCTGCTAACGGCTTGCGCAAAAACACTTGCTGCTGTAAAAGTTGTTCAAGGTCATCGAGCAAGAAAGAACTCCTGATTCGAATGGAGCGGCCTGCCGTCTTTCTCACAAAATATTAAGTTTGTGACGACTTGCACAAGCAGATTCCAGCGAGAACTCAAGTGAAAACTCCGACGAAAACAGCAGCAAACTTCGGCCATACTTGAGCATCTGTGCCCAAATTGAAAAGTTAAGACTTTGACCGCTGCAAATCACGAATGGCGCGCATGCACTTTGAAAACTGATAAACGCCAATAAAGTGAAATCTACTGTACAAAAAAGGGATAATAAGCTCAAAAACCTGGTTAGACCACCTGAAAGCTCTCCGCACACGAGTATAGCTAGTTTTTTGTGAAAATGACGAAGTTTCAGGTGGAAAGGACGCGAACAACCACAAGCCAAATAGGGAACGATCGGCGAAAGCTGGAGTGCCCCCCGAAAGTGGAAAAAAGCCGAATGCACGTTCCGGGGAACAGCAAGTGACAGCCACAAGCGTTCCTCTGTTCCAACCGAAAAGTGTCCGCTTTTTCGGCTCTGTGTGCTGCTTTGGACCACGGACAGAGACGCGGCTCAAGCGGCTGCTGATTCGGGCGTCCCCTCCGTAATCAAGATTCCAAACAAAAAACGAACTTTGCAAACAAACTAACGGGCAGTCAGTGCTGGAGAGAAACACAATAGAGAACAGCGGAACGCCACTTGCGAACAAACGTTTTTGAATTGTTTGTTGGGGCCGAAGGACAACACCCATGTGTCCGGAAATTATCATTAGGTGAAAAAACACTTGATGCATTTGGGGAGCGCATTCCTGTAAATAGGCGAAACGCAACCCCAGTTCACAACCTGGTTCGCGACACCTACCGTGATCGGCCACTAAACACACTCAAATATGAAATGGTCCGCGAAAGCAGTGGATATACAAAGCATAGTGGTTTTTTTCTCGTGCGACGATGGAATCCGTTTGGGTCGCTTTGATTGGGTACTGCTACCTCTCTTTTCAAAGAACGACCCGCAAAAACATAATAGATTCTGGGCAGTCAAATTCGTTGTCGATCGGCGGCCTTTCGGGCTGGAAAGGAGAGCAAACGATTGCTCAAAATCTTGTGTTGAAAACTGCAGTTCAGCCAAAAAACTCTAGCTTTGCTAATTTATTCAAAATCAACAATACAACAACAGCGCCTATTTAAAAGTCTAAATAGCTAACAACTCCTTGAGACATTTATGTGCTGGTCCTTAGTTTCTCATTGTGTCGGCTGAAAGTTGACTTCAAATGCTCAAAGGTTCCAATCATTATTGCGCATGCAGGTGGCACTTTGGCAAGTCGTGGCGTAATTCCTAAACAAGAATTTAGAAAGCTTAGTCACATGTAAAAAAGCGCATACCTGCGTACAATCCAGACACTCCGTCAGTTCGCAAGATTTGTCGAAAAACGGTAAACATAGACTTGTTCAAAGACATTGAAGAAATATGAGCTTTTGGATCTGAAACAACATTGCTGATTTGCCCCAACGTAATTTGTCTATGCGTTTTGACAACCTACAAATTGAAAAATTAATTGCAAATAAAAACTGTGTTAATAAAACTTACATCAAACGGGTGCGTAATGATCGCAGCAGTTGTGCCAGAAATAGCGCCACAAGCAAAACTTATTGGGAAATTAGTTTTCTCTCGACCCAAAGCATTTAGAGATCGAAGCTTCAAGTTTTCATACAATGACCAATAAATCCCTAAACAAGCTGATCTCAAAGCAAGTAAAGTAAATAAAAAGTTACCTGAAAACGGAATGTCTCGAAGAAGTGTTGCATTTAGTCCTCGCCACAAAGAGAAGAAACCATCATGTTTCACTGATACTCTAACTGATTCTTTCAATTCTTTGAGTGTGAGCAATTCTGATTGCATTTTTGTGCGAAGCATTTCTTAAAGAGGCAATCTAGTAAACAGCAATTAGAGTAATTATCTTACCCAACGGCGAGACCAAAAATACTGCAGAACTACGTGCAATTGTACCGGCTAATAACGGGGGTACCCATTGATTGTTTGTTTTCTTGCGGAACTGCTTTAAAAGACTGCCATAAGCGGTGAAGTAAAAAACAGTAGCTGGAATTGCGCTGATACTGAAAAAGTCAAATATAATTTCTTCAAATGAAATGACTCGAAGCTCACACTGTAGGCCAAAGACCACTCCAAAGAGATCTCACTAAAATCGTTCAAATTATAATGAAAAATCAAAACAATGATCTTGCCTCCTTCGTTTCGAATTATCTTAACAAATGCATCCAACGTTCCATTGAAATGACCAGGTCTGTTAAACCATTCACATTTTGTTGGCGGTATAGGTTCTGAGCAACTCGTGCATAGATGATCCATCAATCCATTGCTGAATAAAAAGCATTGACCTTTGGCCAGCGGCTGCACTTGATTTTGTAACCGTATCTTTACAACATCCAATGGGGTGACTAAACATTAAAATTAATTTGAAACTACAAATTAGCTAAATACTTACGTGAAAGTGAGACTACCAAAGCTCCTGTTGCTGCTGAAACAATCTGCTGCTTGAATGTGACATTGTCAAAAGAACCGGATGAAGATGCCATGATGAGATCTAAAAATATTTACACTAAATGTTTCTGTAAAAATTTCACAAAAAAGCATAATGCCAGAACACAGGCAACCGCCAAAGAAGATGTTAACAAGCAGTGATATGCGTCTTTAAACTTATAAATCAAACTAAATTCATTGAAATACTCCAACGATAAACTCGAAGAGCGAATAAATAAAAGCTTCTAATCAAAGATTATCGTCAGTTCACCTACATTTTTGCTATATTAAAGAGAGGAATTCAAACACAAGAAATTGAGTAAAAAGCGTTTCTTGACTTACCTTGTCAGTTGTTGTTTTATTGTGCAAAGCGTATTCCAAATCACGATATCAATTATTCGTCATTCAACTTCTTAACTGCTTAAAGTATGCCTCCAAAACCAACTCCTCAAAGCCCTCCAAGACCAAATCTTTTTCGACGAAGCGTCATCCTTAGTTACTTCGTTGAACTGGGATTTTACGACGAGAAACTTGATGGACTAATTTATTGGGAGCCGGATCAAAGCATACTCGGTAAAGTAGCTTAAAGCTTTCAACTAAAAGTTGTTTCATTTTAGGTTTGACGGTGTTCCGTGGAATGGATCACATGTACGAAAAGACTTTAACAAAGCAGGAACGTAAAGAACTTCTGTTAAATCCGGCCGATACAATTTTGGAAGCAAAGTCAGTTGTTTGATCATTCTTTTTATTCAACATGCTAAATGTTATTTTAAAGTGTTGGATAAAAGCGATGATTAACAATGAATTGCATTTAGATGGAGGTAAGTTGCATTTGTTCAAAAGGATGCTTATAATTTATTATTTTAGCGTTGCCATGAAAGAGGAGGATTTCAGTGTTGGCACTGTTACAGACGTGGTCGCCGAACTCACTCATTCTGATCAAATTATCAAGTTGCCTCGAATTTCAGACGCAGACGAAATTGCAAAGCGGCAAGAAAAGCTTTTCAGCTTGTATCAGCGCGAACTTCAAGAAATATCTGTATACTTAAAACAAAGGAAGCATTAATCGTCTTTATATTTTAGACATTGGCTAATCAAGTTGCTGGAACAAGTCCTCAAAAGAACGCCGGGCATCGAGTAATCGTTTAACAACTGAATATTTAAAGTATCCTTCAAACGTTTTCAGCCTGTTTCACAGTCAACTCAATTGCTCAGTCAAAGACGACGACCTGGCTCAAATATTGCCGGCCCATCTACAAAAACCCCAAAGCAAGAAGCAGAATCTGATGAAGAGTACGAATAACTAAATTGTTGTTTTAATCAAACGTTACTTCCGGTGTTGAATTATTTCTTCAACTTTGAGCATTCAATGCTTGAATAAATATTACTGTTTTTGCGAAACTTTCCATTATTTGTTGAACGGCCAATTATGAGTGGGTTAAACGGACACGCGACTTGAATGCGTGATCTTCGGTGGTCATTTTACTGATTATCATTGAAATGCGCGACCGCTACTCAAATATCGACTTACTGGCCTGCGGGAGCAGCTCTTGACACTTTCACGACCCACTCGAATGACCGATCTCAATTAGAGAGCGCGGCCAAGCTAGTTGATGACGCGTGCAACTGGTTGCATTGGTTTTGTGAGCGCTTATTAATTAGCTTTAATTGTCGGAATAACTAAATAAATGCAATGAGAACACTGGTTATTTGTTTCGCCTTTTTGTTCAGTTCGTGCTTGTCTGAAACTATTTCTAGAAAAACTCTATTTGTAAGTTACTTTTTGTTTAATCACAATTGTTCAATACGTTTCCATATTTCTAGGATAATCCCAAATATGCGCAAGTAACGATAAGTCCAGATGGAAAGAAAATTGCTTACTTGGCACCGAATGATTTCGGAATATCGAATGTCTTTGTTCGCAATGTTGGCAGCGACAAAGAACGACCGGCAACGTTTGAGATGAAGACGCATATCACAAGTTATCAATGGACTGGCTTGGAAAATGTGATATTGTTTACGCAAGATGAAAATGGAAGTGAAGATACTACATTGTACAAAATTAATATTTGCGAGGCAAGCTTTCAAATACAGATGATCGCACAAACTCACTTGAATTTTATTTAGTCAACGCCATTCACGGAAGTTCATACGGTCAGCGATAGGCCTGGAATTAAAGCAATGGTCATTGACAACAATTTAAGAGACAGCAAGGTCCTTATTGGGTTGAATGACGAGAATCCAGCCTTCCACAACGTTTATGAACTGAATTTGATCACAAATGAAATGAGGATGATTTTCCACAACGAAAGGTTCCCGGCCCGGATGACTGTGGACAACAATAGACGCATTAAACTTGTGATGGAGGAAGGCGATAATGGGTAAAAACTTTGAAGTTGCGTGATTGTTTAAAGATGGATTCACTTTCAGTTCAGTTATTTACTATCGGCCATCGGACCGTGCAGATCCATATCGTTTAACTTCTGATCCAAAAGATTGGGTTCCTTATATGACTGTTAGGTCTGCTTTTATTTAACCAATCAATCTAATCAATCACTTTTCAGCTCCGAAGATCGCCCTCTTACTGTTCCTGTGGCTTTTACTCGTGACAACAAACAAATCTACTGGTTGATGGGAAAAGACACAAATTTTGGCGAATTGACCGTTCACGACTTCGGTTATCCGGACAGGAGTCAGGTTTTGTACAAAGCAAGTCGAACACAAATTTTCGGCGTCATTTTGCATCCGATTGGTAAGAAATTAGTTAGCAGTTTGCTACAATCTAACTGTGTTTAGATCGAACTGTTTTATCGGTTACTGAATATTATCATAAACCGGAAATTTATGTTGCAAACGAGACGATTATGACAGACATGCAATATTTAGTAAATTTGAAGCCACACGCAACTTTACTCGTCGAAAGCACGAATAACAACTTTGATTTGTGGCTTGTTACTTACAACGCAGATGATCACCCATTTGATTTCTTCCTTTACAATCGAACTTCCAAACACGCAGAATACTTGTTCAGGTTTGATAACTGTGTATATCTTCCTTTTAAGCTTACCAATTTTTAGCACTCGACCTGAGTTGGCTAACAAAAAATTGGGCAAAATGGTCGGCTTCGACTTTAAAGCTAGAGACGGACTAACTCTGCAAGCGTATTTAAGTTTGCCTCCACATGTAAGTTTTTCCAACTTTTTATTAAACAAGTATCATCTAATTTAGGCCGAGTTGTTAAGTCCAGATCAAGTTCACGGTGAAAATGTTGAGCTGGCTGAAATTGGACTTTTACCAGTCCAGCCGCAAAAATTGATTTTGCTAGTACACGGCGGCCCCAAAGCTCGTGATTTTTATGGCTATTCCGGAATGAACTCGTGGCTAACAAACAGAAACTATGCAATTCTGCAAGTCAACTTCCGTGGTTCTTCGGGATTCGGCAAAAATCACACAAACTTGGGCAACGGTGAGTTAAATTGTTATAAAAGAACATGCTTACTGTGTTTTATTTCACAGGTGAATGGGGAAGAAAGATGCACTACGATGTAAGTTCTTAATAAGACTTTGAAGTTATTGACTTGAAGTTTAGTTGTTAGATGCTGTGGAGTTTGTAGTCGATAAAGGAATTGCAAAACGTGATCAAATTGCAATCGTGGGTGCTTCTTACGGAGGTAACTATTAATAGTAATCATTAAACGTTTAAAATTGTTTAGGCTATGCAACACTCGTTGGCCTCACATTTACACCCGACGTTTTTGCGTGCGGGATCGACATTGTTGGCCCTTCAAATTTGATTACTATTCTCGAAACAATCCCGCCTTATTGGTAAACTGCTTACCGAATTGAATTGTAACACTAAAACATGCATTTCTGTTTAGGATTGGATTTTATAATGACATGATTGCGATGCTGGGTAAAATTCAGTTGATTGACTATTTTGAAAACTCCCAATTTCAGGATCAGACAAAAACACTCCGGAAGGCAGGTGCTGAATTTCGGCAATTAATCAATCTCAGTTCTAGGAATTGAATCGCTGAAAAGCCGGTCTCCTTTGTTTTTTGCAGAGCGCGTCAAAAGACCCTTATTGGTGATCCACGGAAACAACGATCCTCGTGTAAAATTGGCTGAATCAAGTAACCAATCTTTGACGATTTGAAATAAACAAACTCACTTGGCTTTAGACCAGTTTGTTGACGCACTTAAAGCAAATCAAATTCCGGTCACTTACATTCAATTTCCTGATGAAGGCAAGCAAAGAGTTTAAGCAATTATAATTATTGCTGTTCTAGGTCACGGCATGCGTAAACCGCAGAATTACTTAGCAATGTGCGGACTTATTGAAGAATTCTTGCACGATTGCTTAGGCGGTGATCTCGAGCCTTACCGTTTAGGTCAATATAACTCGACTGCAGTTGTATGCATTGCAATGCTATTTAAAAATGTCTATACACTTCTTTAGATTGTTTCGGATGCGCGCCGTCCGAGCCTTCGAAGACAAAAGCCCAAACAGTTCACATCGGAAACAGATTCCACTTACAACCAACAAAACCCTCGATACAGACCGCTTTATAACTAAAACTTCACAGCTTAAATGTTCATTCAATCAACTCTCATTGAAATAAAGTTTCATCTTCAAAGCTTAATCATGTTTTTGATAGGATTATTCATTTCGTTTGTCAACTTCAGATTGCAATTCGAATTACACACAAATTGCGACAGACATTTGATAGATAAGCGTTTTGCATTTGAACAAACAATGGCCAACAGAAGACAACTTCCGACCACAAAGCCACTTTAATAGTCAAATGCTGTGTTCAAAGAGAAACCAATTAACTGCCAATTAATTATATTACAGTACTCGCAATCAATTACTTAAACGTTAAATGATCCAGTTTAGTCATCAAATGAGTTCTTTTGCTTTAGTGATCGCCGCACTTCAAAGCCTTCGTTTTCAATCATTTTGAAATATTTGGCAATTTGGGATTGTTTCGCAGTGAATTTCCACGTGTTTGGAACGCAGTGGCGCCTTCCCTCTCTACCGTAGTTCGACTTATCGGCGCTGATGGGAAGAGAGCGCATTTGTTCAACGAGAAACGCGTTTGCGCCGGCATGTACACACCATCCATTCTTCTCAAAATTAGCTGCACACGCAAGGACGCACTTTTGCTTTTTTCGGTGCGCATCAACAGAAAAGTGAATATGGGCGCTCGACTGCTATCGTTCGCTCTTTGCGGCTGCTTGTTTTCAGGCGAGTGGTAGTGCTGTTGTGCGTAAAAGCAATCCTCAACGTTGAAGCAAAGCCACATGCGCTTGGATGCCGCAAATCGAAGCTTTTGAAGCCTCGACAGACATCAACGTGAGTTTGAATTGCATTCATTTAACTGCGACCGCTTTACAGTTTGTTTACATTTGATTTTTCAGCAGAAATGGACAAAAATAAAATAAGGAGCGAGCTCAGGCCGCTTCTTGATTGTTATATATGCGAAGAGTTGATCGCCGATCCTGTACGGTTAAAATTGTGTGGACATACATGTAAGTACTTATTTCTTGTTGGTTTTCGGCAATTGTTACTGCTTTTTGGTTGCATTTTTATAGTTACAGTAAATTTACAGTAGAAGATTGAATCAAAAAATGTTTGAAAGAACACTTTCTTAACTCGTTTATTGGTATCTAAGAAGTCAATGTTTAGTTTGTCACTTCTGCCTTATACAACATTTACGCAAAAGCAGAACGTGTGCCAAATGCAACCGAGAGATTAAAAGCGATGGCTACAAAGTCTACACAACTGACTTGAGACTTCAACAACTTGCTTATCGTTGTTTTCCTGAAGAGTCAGTCTACTCGATGAGGAAGAAGTTCGACTTGGCCGCCAGCAAAAAGCCTATTGCTTATCAACTGTGTGCCGCCAATTTGATCTACCTTCTTCAACATCATTTGTGTGCCCCAACTGACAAAGTACGCCTGAGAATTTGCTTGAATAAGAAGAGGATCGTAAACTCATCGATTAACAAAGATCGGCGCACCGATAACAAGGAAGAAATGATTTTACGTTGCGAGCATGACATTCCATTGGGTTCAATCAAGAAGTTATTTGCGCAAAGATTTAAACTTCAAACCTCATTAATCAACCTGTTCTCCACGGACACTTTGAGTCTCAACGATGAAGATACCGTAAGCGATTTGGTTCTAAATTCCGGTGGCTGCTTCGACATTCAAGTTCCTATAAAGATTCATGCTTGTTTGAGAGACGAGACTAAGCCCGAAGTTGAAAAGCCTTTGCCGCCAGTAGACGACGACATGCCAATTCTTGAAGCGGAAGACTATGCTGATGCGCCTTCACCTCTTTTACCTGTTTTGGAGCCTGAATTGCCGTCGACGTCTGCGCAAGAATTCGAGTCAGCTGTAGAGCCAGAAGAACCTCAAAATCAAATTCAACCAGTTCCCGAATCTCCCATCCACAACCCAAGCATTCCGTCAACACCGACTTTCGAACAGAAGCCTATGGTCAAAAGGAAAAGTGCATTTGAAGAAGTTAGGCCGCCAATTAAGCTTTCGAAGACAAACAGTCGACCTGAACTCTCCTCACTTCAAAATCAATCTCCAACAACGCCGACCGACTTCATGAATCTGTTTAATATGATGTCGTCAGCCGCTGTCCAGCAGCATCAAAAACCACCGCCAATAAATATTCCTCAAATGCCAAGTCCGAGCATACAACCGACTACAACAACTTCTGCTTCAAGTATTTTCGCTTCAACACCAAAACTCACAAACAATCATTCCGAAACATCAATATTCAACAAAGCACCACCGTCCGCGTTTCCCTTCATGACTCCTGAGATGGCAATGGCTGCTTTCCAGTTCCAAATGTTTGCAAACAACCCGGCAGTTATAAAACAACCGCAACATCAAATGCCATCGATGTTTCCCGGGTTTTCGCCAACTCAACACCTGTCTCAGCAACCATCCAACAGCTCTGCTCAACTGGCCATTTTACAGAAGGCGATGACTGATGCACAAAACTTCAACGACTTCTGGATCCGTCAAATGAACAGCCAAATGCAGCCGAAACCGAACATAAAGAAGCCAGGTGCAACTGTGAAGCCGATACGTCGCGAGCCTTACAAAGCTACACCGACGACGCCGACGGAGCAGCGACCAGACAAGAGCAGCAACGGTTCTTTGCTAGATGGGTACAAAGAAGGCGGAAATGGAGCAGCAAACGACAGTAACGATCATTTCCAAAACTTCCTCACCTGCGCAAAAATCTAATTTATTATAACTCCGATTTGCCAAACCATTTGCATTGTTGCGGTGATTGTGATCCGTTGAATCTTTTGAGAAAGTTTGAGTGTTCTTCAAAACTCTTTTATTCAACTCGTGTTGCTCAAGCCTTTTCATCCTACTCGATGACTGTCTGCGTGTAGCAGACGCAGTTATTAGTATTTATTTAGTTGTTGTTTTCTTCTTGTTGGCCAATTACTCCAATTGCGTGTGATTACTGAACAAACAGTTGCTTAATTTATGTGGCCTTATTCCCTGCAATAACATGTGTTTAAACGAACTCCTCAAAGAAAGTGCACTGTAATTCTATTTGCCTTATGATTGCGTTGATCCACTTGTGTCTTTCATTCCTGTGGCTTGCTAAATAAACTTTATACTCATTTGCTATTCGGATACTGTAATCTCGAACTCTGTCAAGCAATTCAAACGGCACAATTTGGCTTCGGTGAAACATTTAATCCGACTCGAAAACTAATCCCACTCGAGCAATCTAACTCATAAAAATTCAAAACATTTTTACGTCCTTGTCCTCAGACAATGGTCTCATAACAAACACACTTTCCCATTCAACAATAGTTGTTTGGCTTCTTTGCAGTACTCTAAAACGTCTAGTTAATCAAGTGAGCGCTTCGTCATGGACTTCCATCAAAACAAATTGATTAATTCTAGAAACGACGCCCAACTCCATTCATCAGTGATTACAGCTCACAAAGAGCTTATCCAAACGTCCATTTGATATAAAACCAAACTAAACCACGCAAATCCATTCCTGTTTTCAGCTGCCTCGGCCACCGTACTCAATCTCCCGTTACCTGAGTACTCGCCCGGAAGACTGTTGTTTCGGATTTGTTATTTGTGGGCGATTACTCATTAGGAACTAATTATTCATCGGCTCAGACATGGTGTGATATGATCATAGACGCTTTGAATAGGTCGAGCAGCCAGCTGTAAATATAAAATGGGCTTTTTGTGGAAATAAACTAGATTGTTTACGGTCACAAGAGCGGCGCATTTCGAGGCAGACAATAACTAGCGACTATGTTTTTGACTGAATAATCAGATTCGGGGAGTGTTTAGTATCCGCCGCACGTAGATCATATTCCCCTTTCGTGAATATTCAATAAGGATGTAAAATCGGCACGAGCATGTTTATTTAATTTGTTGTCGAGCGAAGGAGCACAAAGGTTGTCGGTCGAAAAGTCATTTTACAATAGAAATTCTTTCCAATCTTTCAATATTCAACAGAGCTTTTGCAAAATCAAAATGATGTTTGAAATTGTTATTATTTTTAGACACTTATAGATCTGATAGCTAAAATTAGTACGAAGCAATATTTTTGGACATAATAGGTTTTGACCATTCGGAATCACTATCGATGGCCGAGTTTCACACGATTCTGCTATCTTCGTAATTGACAATTGGGCCGCAAAGTAGGTGTGCGAAAACGGCCAAGTTTATATAGTTGCGCAAACGGCTACGCACTCATCTCCGGAGTCATTCTGGATTTGTCATAGTTCTGGTTAGTTGCAACTTTCCAGAACTCATTTGCACTTTGCCGGCAGTTCCCCATTCTTGAGTTCCAAACCTCCAGTTGTTTGGTGTTTTAAGTGGAAATTTGACGTCCACTCGACGTGCAATGACTTGAATCAGCGGTCGAATGCCGTGCTGAATACAAATTACCGTTTCATGCGTGCATCATGGGGCTGGTCTCCAAAATCCAAACTTGTTTTCCAGCCAAACCATGCACTTCGCAAGTTTGTCATCCGGATAAGCGCCGTTTGTCTGCTTGTTCAGCGCCTTGAGGGACTGTCATGTTGGCTGAATGCTAATTGAGCCAAGTGGCGCTTGCACGCGAATTAGATTTAAAGGCGTCCGAATTTCACGCAACACAATAGATTTCCGGCCTTCGTCCCTCCTCATTTCGCACACATCATCCACTCTGTCCGGAATCAATATGCCATCGGGCGTCGACTTGCCGATGCGCAATCTTGTTTATAAACAGTTTGTCGCGAGGTTTTCGAGCTATTTTCAGTTATCACCCACTTACTAGTCTCGATTTCAGAAAGGGCAGCAAACGGAATGTCGTCAACTATGTTTCTTCAAGTTCTCTTCTGTGGACTTTTGGTCCTTATTACAGTAATGCACGCAAATGCGATGCCGCTCGAAAGCTCCATGCAGTCAGCCTACGCCAACAACGTGAGTTCTTTCGTTCGGAAGTAATTATGACTAACTCCTCGCTTTAGCAATTTTACGCTCCAGCCATGCCAAAGCGAGCAATCAACCCCTTCATTGATTCCATAGGCAAACGATCTCCGGGCGGCACACGCCACCCCATCTACCGGCCATCAAGCTACCGACGTCCGCAGAGGCCCTTCGAAGACAGCTGGTTCCAACAAGTGATGCTTATGAACTGAGAGGTGGCTGCTGATTGGAATGCGCAAGTACAAGTGTTCGTTTAATTGTTATTTATGTCGTGTGTGTCTGGTCAATTACTGATTGTGTCTACTTTTGCAATAGCTCAAGAAGAAAGAAGAGTTGTTAATAAATGCAGAATTTGTATTGGCGCCTTCTAGCCTTATCCGCACGTGTTAGTAGAACTTTACGCTTCAGCGCCTGTATAGATTTAGAGCAACGAATAAATTGTACAGAAGGAGCTTGAGTTTATTGTGAACACTGTAATTGAATTTACTTGCACGATTATGACTAAAGTTCAAATAAGTTGCTGAAAACACGGACTGTTCGTCGTAGTCGACACGCCGGGATAAACTGGCTCACCACCAATTGACTGGTAAAAACGTTCATTCAACGCCCTCGTCTCAGCAATCCGTTGCGGGTCTAAATTGAAATGCACCAATAAATATGTACTAATAAGTTGGACAAAAAGTCCCCAGTTTAACCAAAGTGTGTAATTAAACTCATAAGTTATCGTTTGTATGACTAAGCTCATTTGAAAGCTCGAAGTGTAAAAACACAATAGAAAAAGAATTTGAACACTTTAATCAATTTATGAAAAGTTAATTGACTCGAATGCTTTTTGAATCAAAAGAGTTTGCTTGATCACAATTTTAAAAACATAATTAAATGATTGAAACCTTTCTACAACCTAATAGTTAACAAAGTTACCTGTGTATTGGTCGCCTTCTGCAAGTTTTGTTGATTATAAGTTTTAAAATCTAAAACGTACGGTAGTTTGGAAGGTATCCGATCCCCGTTTCGTCTGTAGTCCGTTCGTTGTTTTGCCGTTCATTGTATTGCGAGCAGTCAGTGCATTCTTGCTAAATGAACAACAATCAGATGACTCGAAAGCATTGTCAAACTTGTTGATTCGTAGCTGGAATTTGCTGTTGGTTAGTTGGTGCTGTTCCGAATGAATCGCCGTTCCATTGGTCGTTTTGTTGGCTGCCGTAGTCGAACTGCTCGGTTTGATACCCGTCTGAAGGGCATTCGTTGCAATTGTTTGTTTCGGAAACTCGAGACGTTGCCATCTCTACAACAATCATTTTTAGTTGTAAGTTGTTTATTCAAACTACCTGGTTCATTATCTAAAAAGTCAAACTTAAGTTCTTATTACAAAGTTTAAAATTACAGAATGAAGACGCTGAATTGCCTGGATTCTTTCCTGCTTGTAAAGAGTCCTTCCTCCTTGAAATGGGCCTGTAAGTTAATTGTAAAAACTAGCAGTGTTTAAAAATAACAAGTAGTGAGCACACTGACACAAAACAAAGTGCAAAGCAAAGCGTGATTCAAAAGCGACTTACGAATATCTAGCAAGCATTCTAACACAAATTGACGAGCAAGACAATCACTGAGCATACCTTGTCGTTTGAAGCGACTTGCGGGTCCATTTGCTTTCGAAGTTGGAACTTCACTTCTTGAGTATCCGACTTGCTTCGAGGATCTGAGTCGTAGATGTCGCGTTTCTTGTAATTGTGCTCCTTCTCCCTGTATCGTCCTAAAAATTACATTCAACATACAACTTTCATAATGAACAGAACTTACGTGATAAAAAGCAGCAAGTAAATAAGCTGGGATCTTCGATAAAAGCATCGTGTTGAGTACGTCTTCGACTAAAAAACAACAATAATATGCATTTATCAGAGAAACTCACTCCTTTTCGCGCTCCATTTCGACTTAATCGCATATGAACTGAGGATCAATTCAAAGGGGTTTTTCAATGCGAGCGTCTACTCTTGCTTTTATCGCAAACAAACTTGGCCGTTGCTCAAATTTTACACAGTTGATTTGATTGTCTCGAGCGTTTTGAAAAAAGGAATGTGATGTGCGCATTTAGTCAGCCTGACAAGTGGGTCGAAACAACTTTGATCCACTCAAGTTTGATTGGCCGGAAACATTTTTTAGTCTGATGCTCGTCGCGTCTGAACACGGAAATAGCCGTCAACTTTTTATGAACTTGATCTCGAATTGTTTCTCGAGGACAACGGCTGACAAAATGAGTTTATTCAATATTCAATCGATCTTGTACCATAATTATATCATACAACTCTAGATTTGGCAAAGACAACAAAATAGTCAAAGAGGTTTATATCAACGGGTTGTTGTGGAATTCCGGAAAGAATAATTAATACGCATAGGGATCACACACCATAACATGCAACAGAGGGTCAACAGTAACCGGGTTTTAGTCAAGTGATTGAAAGAATAGGATGATAACTAGGGAAGCGCATATGTTGCTTGGACATTGGTGCAATGTAAAGCACTACTCCACAGTCGACTAACACAATAAATTAACATGTGAAAAACAATGGGACTCTATTTACAATAATAGATTTGGTTAAAATTCTAAACCCCGCGAGAACAATCATTTCGACTTGTCTTCGCCGGAGTTGGACGGCGTCAGTTCGCTTTCGAGCAGTTGACTGTATTTGTCTTGCTGCTTCACCCGTTCGTAGACTTTCTTCTCGATGCTATCGTTGCGCAGGTAATCAAGTCCACTGCTGCTTGGCACTCCTTCTTCCAGCAGTATGTTGTCCAGCGCTTCCCAACAAGCACGATTCATTTCCAGAGTTTTATATGTAACATTCAGTTCGGGCAGGATTTTGGAAATGCAGTTGAAGAGCTTTAATGAGACAGTGTCTGTGAATTCGAGCTAAAACAGTGCAATTAGTTGACGCAAACAATCTTCAATAGCTACTTGAATCTTTGGCACACATGCACGTTCCCTGTTGAACATTTCAGAAGGCTCGTTACCCATTTGCTTCTCCAAATCACCTTGACTGAAGAATTCTTTGTAGACGTTCTCCTGAAATTCAAGCATTAAATCAGACCAACAAACTGAAACAAATTACAGCGATAATTTTGGAATGCTTAAAGTGCTTGCTCTGATCGGACAAATCACTGGCAGTCATCAAAAGACACATGAACAAGTAATGATGCTCCGAAGAGTCTTTATTGAAGCCGACTAAATAGAAAAATTAAAACTCTGTAAGTTAGAATAAAAATGCTTACCGTTGACCATCCGCTGAATACGCTCGACTTTTCGTAAATGTGCAACAAGATCAGTAGCCAAGATAATTTCGCGCATGTTGTCCAAAACAGTCTGATATTCATGTCTTGTCAACGAATCAAATATATTGCACTCGTCAAGACCTAAGATCGTAACTGTTTGCGCAAAATGATGACGTTCGAGAACGGAGCCTTCACTACTGTACAACTGGGCCAAAGGTGTTTTCTAAATAAAGAAAATTAACTATTAATGACATGGCTTCAAAGCTTACCGATTGCAGCTGGAACGAGTTTGTTGTTCCTCGATGATCTAAAACTTGTTAATTAAGAAGTTGACAAAAATAACCAAAAGCTCACCTATATCGTGGCACAAACAAGCAGTCAACAACGAAAGCCTTTCCAAGTCGTCAAGTGCATTTTGTACTTTCTCAAGTCGCAGAAGCAAATAACAAAAATGAGTAACAGCGAAAGCATGACCCCAGTTGTGATAGGGAACCTAAACAAGCACGATATTAATTTGTTAACAGATTGCATTAAACTCACTTCTCGATAACCTTTCTGGACCATCAACAAAAACCTGGCCAGCGTCCTTCTTCTTATCCGGAATCTTTCAATGAGACCTAAAGACAATTTTAATTAACACATTCAATTGCTTGTTTGAATATTTGTTTTTCAATGCGTACCTAATTCTTGGAACATGCTGAGCGCTGCTTCAACATACATATCGCCTGTTCCTATTAGTCGGGGGAAAAAGCGGAATTCGTTGAAGTCTTTGTGGAAAGATTCAGGTGTAGGGATTTCGCGTACGGTCAGTCTCAAAATGTCCTCAGGTGAAATCGAAAAGGTGCTGCCTTGTACGAGCAATTCAGCTGCCATGTGAGAGCGGCGATGTGCTTCTTGAAGTTTGCGGTATAGTAGGCACTAAAAATCTAATTATTCATGCAACATTTCCAAAACTTACATGGCTGATTGAAATGGCACAGTAGACAGCAAACGTTTGCGCAACTTGTTCGTCGTGCCGTGTAAACGCAGGCTTTCCTATTTTATTGCACAACTCAGCCACACCGACCAGATTGCCTAAACACGAGAATTAGCAAAAATAAGTATACTCGAAGAACTCACCCGCATTGTCTTTGATAGGAAAACATAGAACGTTTCTCGTCACAAAACCTGTATTCTTGTCAACGTTTGGACAGAAGTTAGGATGTCTAAACAATTGTTGAATTAAACTCAAAGGCACTTTAAAAGCACTTACTTGTAAACATCGGATACATTCATTATCTGTCCAGTCCGTGCAACGTGTCCAACAATTCCTTCTGACAAAGGCATTCGGATCTCCGTCAAATACTCGTCAGAACAGCTATTCTTCTCAAAAACCTCCGCAACCAGCTCTTTGTTTTCTCGGTCCATCAGGAAGAGTGAACAACTAAAATTACACAATATTTAGTTTTCTCGAAGTTTGCTTACATTTCTGCAGACACCAGAGCTTTTGCTTCTTTTGTGATGTTTCTGACAAGCAAATTCATGTCCTCTGAAAACAATTGAGTTATTTGCCGCATTTACTTTTCGAAGTTGATTAGAGCCGAACTCATTTAGTCCCCAAATTTATTACTTTCTATATTGTGCACTAGTTGTCCGTTTTCGTTAGATATCGTCGTTGAAGGTTTGAAGCACGAAGTGCACGGATCTCGAGAACTCAACAGTCGCCTCACCGGAGACGAACATCTTGACCTCGAAGGAGCCACCATGGCAGAAAAGAGTATTGTGTGCCGGTCAAAGCGAGAAATGTCTGCAACGGTTGGAGACAACCTCCGAACCTTTCCAGTGGGAGGCCCAGCTTCTTCGTCTAGGTTGTAGAAGGGCGAAAGAGGTAGTGATTTGGGTAGCTGCGAGTCTTCATCCTCGCTCAAAGGCGCTACACGTTTTTCGACCTCGTTTTGTGTGGGCACCTGAGTCGACGTAGATGGTTTGCTGGCAGCGTCTTCATTCTGCCGATTAGTGATGGGTAGTGGAGGCTCGTGACTGGAGTTGTTGAAATTACGACTATTCATAAACTGGTCGGCTGCATGAGTAGGGGTGGCGTGAACGGAAAGTTTGCGTAGTTCCAAGTTGTTAGGAGATGTAGTGGCCAAAGGCATTGACCAGAAAGCCGATTTACACCAAGCCTATTAGGTGTTGGCGGATGAGCCGAGATCCTGAGCAGTAACTACTTAGCAAGCAATCGACACGAAGGCACGAACGCGGATAATTCGTCAAGCAATTTAAAATACAGGGAGATTAGACGTTCGTTCCGCGAAAGGCACTAAACTTCGAGACTGACATAATTCTTTTGGCAATGCGAGTGGTTTTGGTTTTAAACCTGTTTCTTCGCCAAATGTCAAGTGACTAGGATGCAGTGTCCCGTAAAAGGCCGGAATGTTTGTGCAACTCGACCGCGTACCGCGTTTCGGAGCCGAAAGCGCCTGCCCAGAGCCAGACAGCCAATGGGATAAAAACGCAAACAAGGCGCTGCGTGGGCTCAAAGGTAAGTTGCTTCGCCACTCAAATGCCACTTTGGCGGCGCGAACTCGAAGCACCTGTTGACACAATCGGCGAAACGGCCAATTAAAGCAAGAAGATACAAAACGGCTGCTTAATGAGGATGAGTTCTTGATATAGTTCTTGTTCATCTTGACTGCACGGAACAGAAGAGCGCGAGTGTTGGCAATTAGAAACGTCATAGCGAAGGGCGAGGTCGGAGAGGATTTCAAAAATAACTAATGCTCAAACTCGATTAGTTCCAAATAACAGCTGCCCTTTGCCAATTAAACTATGTAAGGCAGCACCGGTGTTTCGCTCCCCACAGCAATCTAGTCGGCCAAGTCCTGCATTGAATTATTCAAACTTTACGTCTTACGAACAACAAAAAAGAAACCAACAAATTAGGCAAACTAGAATTTAAGGGACTCGAGCGAAACAAAGAACTTGAACGAGTGAGTTTTGAACTGGCGACTTGTTGTTGTTATTGAGTGGAGAGGTAAATTGAGAGCGTAATTCAAGAGAGAATTATTCTTTTTATAAACAACGAGCGCTCGGCGGTGTTTTCCTCCCCAACAATTATATTCATCCGACCAGCACTTGACTTTTTACGTTTGATGTCCATTCGGGAAGAGCACTCTCGCCACACATCACCTCTTTTGCCGCCACCCAATTCACAAATTTCCATCTAAATTAGGCAAGCCTCGAACAAAGGACGTCGGCTACGAAACAATCAGCGCCAAAACATTTGTCAATTCAAGGCCGTTCGACTACGCGCTGACTCAACTAGATCTGCAGAGTGCAAATCAAAGTTTAATCAAAAGTTGTTAATCAAAACTCGGAGCAAGTGTCGGGAGGCAGAGATAAAAGTAGCCAAGGCACGCAGTTCGAAACCTAAATGCAATTAGCGGCGGACAACACCGACATTTGGTTTGGCATTGGCAACAAGGACGCCTGGAGTCGAGTTTGCCGGCTCCGCACTAATGAAATAATCCGAAATTCAGCTGGCTGACAACGTTAATTATTAAACAAATTATTTATTAAAATTTCCAGCTCCTTTCTCACACGGCAATTAGCCTACAAGTGAACAGAATTACATGCCGGATTGAACGCCGACTCGAAAGACAATTGCCCGCCAAATAATAACCGTTTTTGGCCCTTTAACACCCCTATCAGCGTGCACTCATTAGAACACAATTCTTAAAAGCCAGAATGTCTAACTGGAATCGCACTCACATACCTTTAAAATTAGCCATTATTCATATCTCGAATTTCGCGCTATTCAATTGTGCTCACCACTACATTCGAACTCGACAATTTTATGCAACTCGTAGCCAAAAGTACAAACGACTAATAAACAGTTCCGACAACAATTCTCAGCAACATTAACTTGTAGCTACATTTCGGAGAAAGGTGTTTAAAAGAAGTGTTTAAAAGGGTGATTTAAATCGAGTCAGAAGTATTTAAATTGAAGTCAAAACAGCGGTGAGCGGTCGTTAGTCTGGATTATGAGCATTGGAGCTTAGCCCCGAAGGAGAACACAAGGCGCCATCCACCGGCGGCAACAATGAGTCTCGAAGAAACAAAGCAAATCCACAGCAGTTTGCCATAATAGGAGGAATTGCCGGCCCCGACACATACATAGTGTTTTGGGACGGAAAAGAATACGGCGACCGAAGTGCTGTCCACGTGCAGCAAGACCCGAACAAAGAAACTTTCGATTGAGTGTTGTGCGTACTCACCGCCAATAAAAAACAAACAAACGCTACGTCCGCCACACTAAATACGTAGAAAATCCCAACAGCTCGCCTCAATTCCGCGAACTCTACGCCCCACCGACACCTAATTGGATAACAATGCTGAATAATTATAATGAGTTCGGCCCCCAGAAAACATAAAACGGACTTACGCATGCTCAGCAACACTTTCTGCGTTTTGTCTATGATCATTTGCGAGAGATGTGAGGCTTTTCGTTGCTCCTCCAGATTTGAAACCGCGGCCGTTAACGATCCTATCATTTCCAGATTCGGCAGGAGAGCGTCCAGCTCTTGTTGTCTTGTCCTTTAAACACAATCATTAGTTGTTAAATGTTTGAGTGTTAAAACTTACTCTTTTTGTTGATGAACAATGATTAGCGTTGTAATGAAACCGCAAGTACTTCTAAACATTTGAGTAAAGCTAGCAATAGTTATTCTAGTTTACCTGATGCCACAAAGTGAAGCTGAAATTTCACTACGGTCTGGAACCGGATCAGTTGAAGCGTTTTTGTAGATCAATTCGGCCAAGTAATAAAGGTCGCTCGAAATTAACTAAAACACAACAACATTAATGAGGACATTATTAAAAGACGAACCGTATCTAATTGCTGAACGTCTATTGCAATAGGTCCTTGGATTTCGGAGTTTTCAGGATGAAAGTCTGGCGATGTAGTTCCGGGGCTGGTGTGAATATTGTGGAGACCAAGTGCTTGTATTAGAAGATCATGTCCACACTATAAGATAGGCAAATTCAAGTGGGAATAGACTTTTGAGACTTTTGAGAAGCGCTCGCACAAACAATTCACTTCCTTATCAAAACTAATCCCGCCAAAAGTTCCCCTGTTCAAACAACAGAACAAAAACAGAATGAAAGAGGCTTTTGTGAGTTCTAAAAACAACTTACACAATAGAAACCGTCGCTGAAAAGTTGTTCGTTTTCGACAATCTGAATCAAGTGATTAGCATGTGTTTACTCAATAAATAGGTACCCGGCACACTGCCATGTTGTTTTCAGCGCGCAATAAAAACGCCGAGCCGAAGCATTTCGTCTGTTTGTTCACCTAAAACACTTTAATTAGTGCTGGTCACGTTTTGTGTAAGGTGACGTTTTGGACCCGGAAAAACCAGAACTTACCCATTTGATGAAGGACCGCTGGAATCGCAGAAACTCGGTGTTCTCCTCCGCCAAACCTATAGACAAGCCACTTTGATTTCTCGAATATTGAAAGTATGATTTATGAGCACTAGCGCTTTCTGATGATTTTTGATTTTTTGCTGTTGCGCAACTCTTGTTTATGGACTTTGACTCCTGAGCAACGATGCTTGGCGAATCTGCGTAGTATGTGCTTAGATCGCTGTCTGGATCTATATTCAGCGTTATCGTCGGGCAATCCGAGCCGAACTTGGCGGCTTCGATGGACAGGCGTCTGTGATTGCGTGGAGAAGCCGGAGCGTGCGACAGTTTATCGGAGTCGAAACTCGAAGTAGGTGGAGAAATCGGTGAGCGCAACACTTCATAGGGAGCACAAAACCTCGACGCAAAATCAACACCAAAAACGTCTGCCACTGCCGAAGGATCTCTGCTTCCCAGGTCTCCGGACAGCAGAAGCTCGTTCTCCGTCAAGGCTGGCATCAAAGAATGCTTTCGTCGAATTGACTGATGTGAGCTTGATTGCTCGGCCATAAGATGAGAAGAGCTCTGTGAAGAGTGCGTTGTTTGATGAGGTTCCGTGCCGTTCATTGTAACTGTACTTTGGTTGCTGTCCGTTCGTAAAGAGCATTTTTTGGAGGACTCATTCGACTGATTCTCCTCGACCACAATGGCAGTCACATAAGGTTGAGGATGGCTCGTGGACGGCTGTTGATCAGAGGAGTGAGAAGTTATGCTGGTTAGCGAAGAAGAAGAAGTTGTTCTGGTCGTAAGCTTTTTGATGGTTGTGGTCGTTGTTGTAACTTTCGTGGTGGACTTCTTGTTCGTCTTAGCACTCCGGCCATCAGGCAAGTCGACGGAAATAGAAGAAACAGTCGTTTTTGTGCTTTTTGGATGTTTATCGCTCATAAATTCGAAGGAAAGTCGTATTGGTCAGATTGAGTCGATACAAACAATGAGCTGCTTTTGATTAAATCATCTAATAAGAAACAAATTTAAACAGTGCATTTAAACAACGCATTTAAAAGTACGAGCGGAAACACGTCGAACGTTTGAAGTTCCTTGAAATCCGGCTAGCCATGCAAATGACTAACAGGTTTGGTCCAAGAAGCAATTCAAAGTTTCTTTGAGTCAAGTGAAGCGTGTAATGAAGGAGAACAAAAGCGCTGATAGAGAGGCGATTAAAAACCGAAAGTTTAATGAAATTCACGAGACTATAAAAGTTCGGCACTCGCCTGGACGCGTCCAACGAAAACAATCGTCTAAATCCATAATTCACGTTATCAGTTTCAATCACAGAAACATCCTCCGCTCTTACGAACACTGGCCGTCATTAAATTCGAAAGAAGTTTGTGAACAAACGTTTCTTTTCTGTCCGCTTCTCCTCTCCACATTGTCTCATGAATGAATAAATAATCCACGAACAAAACTTTCGAAGCGCTCCATATGTGTACGTTTGACTGGGTCGAATTCGATAAATTTAATTTGTATGAATTACAAATTAAAAACAAAAGGTCAGCAGTTCACGGAGCAGAGTGCATTTGCCGGTTTCGGGCTTTCGTCAAAAACGCAGGTTGCCATTCAAACGCGTGAAACTAATTGAGCTAATAGAATTTGTTAAATCGGCGAAAGAAGTGGTTGTTTGCGTACCCTTAACTCTCTCGCAGGCAATTTGTTTTGCTAGTTAGTTCTGGTTATTTTGGGGAACGTTTTGGGCAATGTTTTCGTTGAGTGTTTTTGTTGAATGTTTGGGGGCGACTTTCAAAACGGTAACATTCTTGAACACTACAAACATTTGAAACGTTTAAACAACAAGCAATGTTTAAATTGGCATTTAGAATGTGAACAATGCAGATGTGGGGAGGACGATTCCCACCAAAAAGCCAAACAACCAACTATTGTTTTCGGTGCGCATCGAGTAAAAACTGGCAAAAGACCAGGCAAACGTTGTGAAAAATCTAAAATTTTAGCGTCCTCAAACACCGAAACAGTGAAACGTGTTTTGCGGGGCAGCTCGAAACGCTAAAAAAATGCAATAAAAACGAATGCCACAATTTCGCCGAAACATCGGTCTCCAGCCTCCATTTGTTCCGGCACTACTGCATAAATACCTAATTGTGACGATCAAAATTACTCATTTGATTCGGTATGCATTCTGCTCAAATTAACTCAAACGAAGTCAATGAAATGAACGCCGAACAGCAAAACGGAGTAGATGAAGAGAACGGTTAACAAACAGAAGTTAAGTACACAAACCCACAAACCTATTGAGACGCGAAAAAGCGCATCGGTCACAAACGCTGTGCGTGCCAAAGGCAATTATTTGGACGTTTAGTGAGCGGAGGAGCGGCCAAACCTGCCTCCGGCCAAGCTATTTCATAATTTGGGCATAAGTTTGTGTGGGAGTGATTGATAAAAAAGGGATCGTCACCCACTTGTCGGGCCAAATAATCGAATCAAAGCAGTGGAGATCAATTGGGGCTAAAGCTCGCTGTTCCACGGCACACTTGTCCTCGCGACGCACTCGATGTTTGGCTCTTTGTCTTCGAACTGGGCGCCAAAACTACGCCCGCTGTGAATTGGAAGCAGATCAGTAAACAACACCACAAGTGAACAATCGAATGCATTACTTGTTTGCTTGTCGTTTAAGACTATCAAAGACTTCTCAAGCGAGCGTTTCAAACATTCAACAGCAAGAATAACAAAGCTTTTAAATGAACAGCATCGAAACAAGCGAGCGCGCTGAAATCAGTGCTACGAGAAACAAGAACACGTCTGGGAAAGTCGAATTGCCGATCTTTAAAAATGATGCTGAAATGAGAAAGGGAGACACAATAGCCCGACCGAACAGCTGGTTTTTCAAGCGAATGGGACGTTTTTTGCGAGTCGTTCGAGATTAGACAAATTGTGTTTATCAGAAAAGCGGGCATAAAATCAACAGCCAGTTGTTCTGGATCAAAACACCTGCATGCAAATTCGAGAAGGGATCCTCGTCATAAAAGACACCAAACGTACACTTGTTGCCCAGCCATTGTCGGAAATCAAACTCCCAGAGGAGCCACAGGAAGAGTGAGTGGTTTTTCAGCGTCGGTCTGTCGAGGGTTGGCGCCTCAGTGGCCAGTTGACCTTGCACGAACTTCGTCGACAGCACTCCGTTCAATTAAATCGATCATAGACAGAATTCGCAGTCGAGGATTGCCATAAAAGTTTTGAGTTACCGCCGCTGTGTTTAAAAAGTCGCGAAAAGCAGAGCAATAAACAACGAGCTGATAAAATCAGTGATTTTAATGATGCACTCTAGCGTCCACAAAATCAAAACAACAAACAACGCAAACACGGTTGGACTTCGTGTCGGTAGTGTAATGATGATGTTGAAGGAGTCAGAGTTTAAACAGCGCTATTTTCGAAATTACATCAAATGTATCGAATGTATCAGACACATCAGATAATCAAATACACCAGAAAGCTCCCGTTTAAATTTCCAGAAAAAACCTACGTAGAATCTCCGTAAACATTTCATCATTGATGGCTTCCAAATTGTAAGTCGGGCAAATTCGTGTATCAATTTCAACAACAAGCAGATCTTCTGTTCCATTGTATTCATTGTATCTATCAAATGTGCTTGTATCAACTGACGTATCAACTGTGCTGCTTGTTTCTTCGGCACTCGAAACTGTTCGTTCTCTTGGCGACCAAGTCTGTAAATGTAATTGTAAAAGCTGTCTGGTTGATTTTTAAAGTGCACTTAAAGCACATTGGAAGAGTGCAGTTAAAACTTACAGGTACGGTTACTCCGCTTTTCTTCTTTGCATGCAAGTTCTTGGCTGTCGGTACGATGTGCGGATTATTGTTTGGATGTATGAAGCCTCTCATTCTGCGGTGATAGTCGCATGGCCGGCCTGGTCTTCTTTCTACAACTTCTGGCTCCACTTTTGGTGCTTCTTCCACTGCGTCCAATTCAGTCGCATTATTTACATTAAAGCTCATAGTTGCATCTACCGAACGTGCAGATCGCGGAGTTAGTTTGACATAGGGCGTTCCATTAAAGCTGTCAACTAGAGAGAACTTTTGGAATTGCCTTTGATTTTGACTGGCTGTTTTGTCGATTAAAGAGCCGAAAACCGCATTTGCCGAAGGCTTTCTCGAGTTGCCATTTAAAGATAGAGTCGGATCCGTAACATTGTCTGCTAAGTTGAGCACAGCACTGTCATTTTCGCTGCGAGCTGTCAGCTTTCGAGCACTGTTTTCAGTGTGATTAGACTTGAAGTCGTCTGCTTGGTCATCGAGTGGCTCGACTTTTTGAGTAAGTGCTGCATTTTGAACTGGACGGTGATTGTTGTTTGTAGGTGAGATTTTTCGGCAATTTTTGTTGGTCGGAGACGCTTTTATTTCACTGTTGGACAGAGTGGTTGATGCTAAAGTTAAAACAGTTAACAGACTGCAAAAGTTTAAAAACCGACCAAAGTTCGAGACTTCATAGTTAGCTTGAGGTGCGGAACGAGTTGTATTTCGAGTATTGTCGGTGGTATTCTGATCGGGGCTGTTACTGCTGGACGATGATGCACAGCAACACAGCCAATCACACGCTGCGCGGAACGACGACGTTGTGGCTAAATTCAACTGATTAACATAGAAAATAATCGATTCGAGAATGCATTTAAAGTGTCCAGAAGAGTTCCTTGAAAACAATTAAATTCTTAAATTCCGGGGCAGTGTTTCTTGCCGTCGAATTAAGCCGTTTAGGCATATTCAATGCCGGTCACAAACTAATTGCCGTTTCGGCTCATTCGACTAGGCATAGGGAAGGGAGAAGAAGACTGACTACAAGCATGCTCGTTAAGGACTAAACCGAATCGTCACTCAGCATAGACGTAGCCAAATTGCCTATTAGTAGCATTTATAGAAACATGTGAGCAAAGGAAAAAGCGACACCTTTTTGGCCATCTTCCCTACTTGTTTGTATGCTACCTGTCGACGACGATACCTCGAAATAATTAGTGCCTTTTCTGTGTCCCCAAATGACTACAAATTACCTCGATTCCTGTTGTTGTTAGGACGCTGCAGGTTGCGAGTTCGCATTTGTTGAGCACTGGCACCAATGATGGCCTTTTCAAGTCACTAGTCCCCCGGCGACTAATTATTGCAACTCATGCGATGAGTGTCGCGCAAACAAACTGACGCAATGAAGACGAAATGCGCCGTTCATTTTTGCAACATTTCAAGTTCGAGGGCCACTTTCTGAGTACGTGTAGTTGTGTTGTAATGTAGATATAATGCTGGTCGTTCGTTTTCGGGCGCCCAAAAACAATTACGACATTTGCACCTGAAATCCTCGAATTTATAAACAACTTCTTCGTCTATCGAAAAGGCAACAAACAAGAAAACACTGGAAATCACGCAAACAACGCGGAAACTTTGGACTTCAACTGGCATTTTTACACTTTTGCTCGACACTAAGGAAATCACCGGTTTGTAAAGAAAGATCAAGTGTTTAGTAACATCACATGCCATAAACTTGAAAAACGAAAAATTGAAAATTTAAACAACAGAATCGAAGAACAGAATCGAAGAACAGAATCGAAAAGTGAGTACTGAGATGTCAAGTGCACGGAGGCTTAATAAATAGGCCAATTGCTCTAATCGCCAAATGTGGAAAATTAGCTATCCGAGAGGGATTCGAGGGGGATTTACACGCAGATTTAAGGATTTATTTACGAATCGCAAACATCATTCCATTTGTGTCGGGAAACTGCAGCCAGTGCTCTTCATGCTCCGGCTGTTCTTTCTTTTGTTTTTTTCCAAACGGTTGCCTTGATTGTTTGTTGGCCGAACAATTCCCGCCAACACTAATAACACGCGACCTCTGAAGGGATCCCACATGCTTATCAAAAACGACGGGTTCAACGAGTTTAGTGGTTTTCTTAATCACCGACGCCGAAGTGCGTGGCTTTAATAGACTACAATTCCATAAATGGTCCAACTCATAGGCCTTCGAGATGGATTAGACATATGCGGCGGGATTTGCAGTGGTGGATTGAGTGACGACGTGTTCGAAATCAAACGTTCTTGGAATAAATCTTCTCACTTTGTGTGCGGAAGCACTTGTTTTATTCAGGCGACGAGGGCCTAAACAGGAAAACGGAGGATATAAGTTTGGCCAATTCCGGCGCAAATTGACAACTTGGACATGCGGACTGCTGGTCTACAAATTATTAAGCGTAATCTCTGTTCTTAACAGTTAAGAAAACAGCCGCAGCAAAAGAGCAAAACAATTGAGTTGGAGAGACGAGCAGTTAGGTGATAATTAATTGATTGATGAGAATAAGTCACGATCGGGAAGCGGGCGGTGCGCGCCACACTGTTCGCTCTCCGAAATTATCGGCCTTCTGTTTAATCTTCCACGACCAGTAATTTGGCATCGGCGAGTTGAACGGGGAGGGGCGGTTTGTCCTAATAAACTGAGACAAACAAAACGGCAATAAAATTAGAGACGAATTCCAAACGAATTTTCGCCTCTGTTTACGACTATTTACAAACTCGTATTTCATACATACGCAGGCGCCCAAATAAACACATCGGTTGTGGAAAGCAACACGCAAATTCCTTTCCAGATGGACCTCAACCGAACGGTTTGTTCAAACAAACTGATTCCGACGTTGATTTGAATGAGTGCAGAAATTAAAGCGATGTGAAAGAGTGTAAGCGTGCTAACGTCAAGGGTCTTCCATGCCTGTTGAATTGCTCTTCTGCGGGAGAATTTGCTCGCCCAAGCACTTAAAATGGAGAATTGGCCAAGTCGGCGCCCGTTTGTTTCAGCGCATTTCTAATTTTCGGAATTAGTTTCAAATGCAAAATGTTCCGGCTTTGACGCACACACCAAAAACGATAACAAAAATGATATGTTTATTTGCGTTCACAACGAAACCAATCTACATTATAACTTTGTGTCAAATTGGGAAAACGAGCACAGATCTGGGTTTTTAAGGCAAGTGTCAATAAATTGCTCTCTGCTTATTGCGACTTGTCCGTTGTTGGCCAGTTTCTAAACAGTCTTTTAAACTCTGTTTGAAGTCAGTAAGCAAACCTTGAACACCTCCTGTGAGTGCCTTTTTATTTCGTCGATAGAAGTATGTCCATGCATCTGCCGAGAAAGAAGTGAATAGATTGACTCTGTTATAAGCATAAGTTCGGCTTCACCAATAAAGCCTCTGTTGCGTACATCATATAGTGTGAAGATCCAGTCAAGCTTCTCAGTGTTCGACCCCCTTGTAATTATTGACAAGCACACAATGAAGTCTTCAAAGTTGATTGAGTTGTTGAAATCTCTATCTAGAGTCTTGAATATCATGCTGGAATAGCTGGAGCAATTGCCGTGTGGGAAAAATTGGGAGTAGATTTCTCGAAAAGTATCTTTATGAATTATCCCGGACGGACATAACTAAAAGTCAACTTTGAACACTGTTTCAAATATTTAAAGATCACCTGCTTGAAAGATCTGTAAATAAGTTGTATTTCGCGTTTGGAAAACTTTGTTTTCGTCACTATATCTTCAATCGACCTGGGCCTATAAAAGAAAACAGGCGCTTGATCGACATCGTCTTTGCCTATAAAAAGATGCAAACATTAAACATTCAAAGTGCTTTGAGTTGTTGTTTCTAGCTCGAAAATGTGAAGTAAAATTATAGTGATTATTTTTTGTCTTCGGATTTAGTTTATTAAAGTTCTACTGCTATTATCTCTCGTTGCTCTTTTTAATGTTCTAAAAACATTAACACATCAATCAAATTGACTCTCTTGTTGGTGGCGTAAAAGTTTGTGTGATTAAGTTATGTCAACGTTCAAAACTTACTACTCCAAAAAATATGCGCAGAGGCGAAATTTGGATCTTCACTGAATTCGGAATTAGTTAATTAATTAGCTGGCATTTCAAAACAACTTGCCCTATTGGAATCGCCATTCTTTTTGACCTTCCGCATAGCAGTCAAGACAATACCCGGTAGTCCAGAAATCTAAAGTTCGAAGTTAGTGCACGGTATTGTAAGTAAGCAGGGCGGAAACAAGACGTTCAATAAAAACGAAAACGCAATCAAAGCGTCCAAATGAAAGCATTTCAGCAAGAGGCACAAACAACAAAAGGAAACAATCTACTAGGCAGTAGGAACAACTAAGGTTTCTATTTTGAGCGGAAGTGGCAGGTGAATGAGAAAACGGCATAAATTGGTTGCCCTATTTGGCGCTCGAATTATGATGGCAGAATTTAGGGAACAAGCGGCACTAATAACTTTCTGCTTGCCAGCTTAATAACTTGTCTATTTTGGGTCTAAAGAGTTCAGCTTTTCGGTAGTGGTTGTCGTCTGCTTCGGTTTAAATTGGTCGCATCTACACACTTGAGGAGCCAAAAACCAAACACAAACTTAGCATGATCGGCGTGAAACGAACGTCATTCGGCCAGTCAAAGTGCATCCGGCGAACAACTTTTCTTGATCGGCTCTTAATCGGCACCTAAACAACAATTGCCACCGGGACCCAATAAATTGTTGGCTGACAGAGACTGACGACCGATTAAACAAACTTCCCGTCTATAAATCTTGTAAAATTAAGAGGCCAAAAGCCACTAACAAATCAGTCCATTCGGTCTCAGGGGCTTCCAGGTACAGTTCTTACAGGCTTCCCAATGCGGAACTTCACGCTCGAATGGCATGAATCTAGACTCCGGACAAACCCAAAATAAACACTTCAAGCAGTTGCTTTTTCTGCAAAAAGTTCAAAAAACACTCTCAACGTGCCAACAACATTCGAGTTTCAAATTTCAGTTGTGATCGCGTGCTTTTTAAAATGCAGAACACGAAGATGAAAACAAGTGATTGAAGCAAAGCAGTAGAAAAAACAGCTTGAGCACTGTGGCAGACATCCAAGACGGAAGGGAATTTAATTAGGCGGCAAGAGCGATTGTAGTGCTGTAATAATGCCGTCAAGTTTGTGCAAACAATTTGATTCGTCAAATGGCCGAACAAAACCACCAAAATTCAAATTAGCGACGATGGCACTTGTAGAGGAGATTGTTGGCACTGGCTTTCGTTGTCCAAAAAGAATGCTCTTCGGCGGCTCAAGATCCGCCACTGTTCAACAATGTTGACAAGCAGCCGAAACCGGGTAGAAATTTGGCCACCGCGGAAATTAAGTGTAGCCGCTGGATAGTAAAACAAATTTCGAAGAAAAGTTTGCCGACAACGCCCAAATTCCAAGGCAATTCAATTCGATTAGCGCCGAACTTGTTAAATACGAAATAATTACATTTTAGAAAAATGTTAACTCTGCTTTTGATAACGTTGTGAAAACAAAACTTTTTTCAATTGTTTGAGTTGTTGTTACAACTTTTGTTTGGGTTATTTAATTGTTCATTAAACGGCGACGTATGCAATGACTTCCAAAAGATTTATCAGTTTTCAAGTTGTTCTCCGTCCGAATGTAAGTAAAATTAGACTCGTTAGCGACCAAAGATGTGGGAAGTTATTTTGATGTATGCGCAATGTGCTCGCAAATAGGCAACCGAGTAGTCTTCAAGTTAGTTCTTTTTTGTGAGTCGGCGCCTTTTGATTTGTCAAATGGATATTGACGACGAGATTTGCGAAGGCTGTTCGGTTTTAGACATCAACAAACTGATTCCGCTGGTGAGTTTGCAAGCTTGAAACAATTAATGTACGTATTTAAGGATGTTGGTGTTTATATTTACGGGTTTTTGATGCCCGTATTTATCTCTATCATGTGTGTCAGCAACTCTTTTATTATCTTGGTTTTGTCTCAAAAGCATCTGCGGTATGCTTTAATTAGAAACTATATTCAAAAATATGCTCAAAATATGCTCAAAAATATGTTTAGGACGCCAACCAACAATATATTATTAGCAATGGCAATATTAGATTTACTCACTGGGCTGATCCCTCTGCCTTGGCAAGTTGTTTGCAAATCCGACCCAATTTTGTCTGAACTTTTGTGACTCAATTTTTCGGCGAAAAGTCTAACTTTAAAAACGTGGGTCACAACTTTTACGGCAACAAACAACAAATAGATTTTAACACGGAAGGAAGTGTTCAAGAAACAGGCCGAAAGGCATCCGCAAATTTAGTTATCCGGCTCGTTTTCAGGTTTCTATTTTATTACACACTGGGAGGCTACAAAAACGTGGAATTGACTCACTCGATACTCTGCCAATATCCCTATTTATCAAACATTCTTCCGACAATGTAATAGAAAAATGTTCATTCGGCATCAATTTTTGTTATACGTAAAGCGAAGTGTTTAAAACTGCAACAAATTTGACTATTTTTCTTATCAATCAACTTTTTAAATCAACTTTATAAATCAATGTTTTGAATGCCGTTTAAACATTGATTAAACGTTAATTTGAATTGTTAGGTTCCATACGAGTGTGATATGGTTGACAGTCTTTCTTGCAATTCAGCGCTACATTTATGTGTGCTTGCCGAGCAGCATTCATCACTTTTGCACACCGAAAATAACCAAAACATTCATTGTGTTCATTATTTTTGTAAGTTCTTGAAAGGATTGCAATTCTGAGTAACTCATATTTAGTGCTCAATATCCACAGCTCTGCCCGAGTTTCTCGGCAAATCATTTGAGCAAGTAAAAATAGGAGGAAGAAACACTTGCATTTTGCGGTACACGCCTTTGGTTTTGGACATACTTGGAATTGAGGCATTCTACTCAATTAAATATTGGACTCGGTTTACCTTTGTGCATATACTTCCATGCGTTTTGCTTACGGTATTTGTTAAACAACCAGCATTCTCGCGTCTTCGGTGCTCCCTCGCCTTGTTTTTATTCAATCAAAAAACTTTTAAACTTTTTATACTGGAGATTACTGATCACCCTAGTTCACACTAAATGTGCCCTCAGATTCGGTTTTGGCCGAAAAGTGTTGACTGATTGACATTGTAAAATTAGTTGTTTAATGTTTTCAGATCTTTACTTACAAACTTTCTCGAACAATTCGAAAAACGGAAGTGAGAAAACGCAGCTTAGTTATTTTGCACGGAGATCAACAGCAGGGTCCGGCTTTTAAAGACAACAGTATGAACATGTCAGATTCCAATAATCATTGTTTATTTTAGGCAGCAGCACTTCAACGGGTTCCTCCCGGCGATCTTTATACACAACAAATCGCATGCTTACGGCTATCTGCATTTTATTTCTACTAATTGAGGTGGATTTACTTTTTGCATCCGCTCAATTTATGGCTTTCTAGGTGCCAGCAGCCGTTGTGTTCTCAACGCATTTCATCATAGCCAAACATTTGGATTTTCTGCAAACACAGAACGCCTACTATCTTTTGAACATCGCTCTAATAATACGCAACTTCTTGATAATTCTCGTGTCTCCCATCCAGTTTTCAATATATTGCTGCATGTCTGAGCACTACAGACTCACTGCCAGGTACTAAAAGACTTCACCTACATTTTGAAACAAAAAATGACTGACTTCATTCTAACTAAATCTTTTGTAACATCTTGCGACATTTAGACAGTTGTTTTCTTCGAAATTGCTGTTCGTGACACAAGCGCAAGCTAGCTTCCATGGAGGTCGTAGATACTCCCTGGTGCTAGTTGATGTGGATTCGATAAGTCAAAAGCGCTTCTCGTTTCGACGCAAGTCTTCGAAGTCTTCTGTGCGCAATCAGCCCACAGTTCCTCAGATTCGGCAGAAAAACAGGCAAGTTATTTCGTTGTGCCGAACCGCACTTTGCATCGGTTTTTGCTTACTTTGGCGTCTGAGTCCAATTTAGCAAGCAATCTTTGCGTTGTTAAAAGAAGTCTCGTGTCAAACTCCTTATTTAATTGGGCCTATCGACGACAAGTCAGAGTTGGCGAAGCCAATCGGCCGTTCCCCACAGCTAATACCGACCAGCGACCGCGAATTAGTTTGTGACGGAAAGAACGTGGAGAAACCAACCAATTCTAATTTGGTAAACTGGAAGCGACGCTTCTCTCACCCTCCAGATTGGTTCGACCGAACAGGAGAAGCCAGTAGTCGGGCTATCGTCACCTTCTCGGACGCCGCAACCATTTCCGGGTGTTTAACCAAACATGCCAAAGCGCGAACATGGCCTTGCTGTTGGCAGATAATCATATTCGCTAAGTATCCTTTATTATGATAATTCGGTTAGGCGCCATTTCGGCCCATCAATCCGGTCCTAATTCCCAATGAATAACCGCTTGTTTTCCGGATCTATGCTCAATGAAGCGGTGGGGTGGATCCAGATCCGAATTCAATTGGAGATATTCCTCAAATAGCAGCCGAGTCTTTGAACACGGATTTGCATTATTCATCATTGACGCTTGCTTATTAGGTCGTCGCAGAGCGGCATCGTCGACCAGTTGCAACAAATAGCTGGCTGACGTCTATTTTAACGTTTTGTTCGAGCTAATGTCTGGTCTTCCGGGTATTGCTGACGGCGCTTGCTTGTTTGGGAAACTGCGCAACTACAATTAGCGAACACTTTAATCATTCCCCCATAATTGCACGAATTTCAGGCCAACCGTCGAGTCCGTGGAGCTGCACAACTGCCAACCTGTCTCCAATGAATGAGTGAAGAGAAGCAGCAAGCCTTTCTAAACTGGCTGCATCATTGGAATTGCTTTTCACTTTAAACTTTAACTGCAAATATTATGATAACCTTTTGATTCAACTCGCCTTGCAACTTGTTAGATGTAGACGCATTCTCGAGATATGAACATAACTTTCGATGTGAATTTTATTGATCAGCCGAATGAGACCAGAAGCTTGGGCGACTTGCTGACTTCCGTCAAAGCTTACTCGCTTTTTCTGCTAATTATCCCTATACTAACTGTGTGTGGAAACGGTTGGTTATTGCAATCATGAAACTCTAAGTTTGTTTTCAGGTCTTGTCATTTTGGCAATATTTCGCGAACGTTCGTTGCAGGTTACACTTTTCCTTTGGGTCTTTT